>OZ012738.1:376535093-377135093 GCA_963859935.3 Lathyrus sativus | reverse complement strand
ATGTGGGATCCGTGAGGAGTCGTAATGATAGCCCCAATACCACTTCCATAGGAATTAACCGCTCCGTCGAATATCAACTTCCACTGAGACTTCCTATCCGGCCCCTCGTCGGGCAATGGCTCATCGCAATCCTTCGCTTTGAGAAACATAATGTCCTCGTCAGGGAATTCGAACTTCATCGGCTGATAGTCTTCGATTGGCTGCTCGGCAAGGTAATCAGATAATACGCTTCCCTTGATGGCTTTCTGAGAGACGTGCTGAATATCATATTCTGTTAACACCATCTGCCATCTGGCAATCCTGCCCGAAAGAGCCTGCTTCTCGAAGACGTACTTGATCGGATCCATCTTCGAAATCAGCATAGTGGTGTGATTGAGCATATACTGTCGTAGACGTTTGGCAGCCCAAGCTAATGCACAACACGTCTTCTCCAGCATCGAGTATCGAGATTCACACTCAGTGAACTTTTTACTCAAATAATAAATGGCATGCTCCTTTCTGCCCGTCTCGTCGTGCTGACCGAGAACACACCCCATACTATTCTCCAGAACTGTCAAGTACATGATTAATGGCCGTCCAGCCACTGGGGGTATCAAGATTGGAGGTTCTTGAAGATACTGCTTTATCTTGTCGAATGCCTTCTGGCAATCCTCATTCCAAGTAATCGCCTGATTTTTCTTTAACAACTTGAACATCGGTTCACAAGTGGCCGTGAGCTGAGAAATAAACCTTGCAATGTAGTTTATTCGGCCCAAGAAACCACGAACTTCTTTTTCTGTTTTCGGCGCTGGCATTTCTTGGATAGCTTTTATCTTCGCAGGATCAACTTCAATACCTCGTTCACTAACGATAAACCCCAATAACTTTCCGGACCGCACTCCGAAAGTGCACTTGTTAGGATTCAGCCTCAGCCTGAACTTCCTAAGCCTTTCAAACAGCTTCAGCAAATTGACCAGATGCTCCTCCTCCGTTTGGGACTTCGCAATCATGTCATCAACATAGACTTCAATCTCATGGTGAATCATATCATGAAACAAAGTTACCATTGCTCGCTGGTAAGTGGCCCCTGCGTTCTTCAGACCGAAGGGCATTACCTTGTAGCAAAACGTGCCCCAGGGAGTAATAAACGTCGTTTTCTCCATGTCCTCTGGCGCCATCTTGATCTGATTGTAACCGGAGAAGCCATCCATGAACGAAAACACGGAAAACTGGGCTGTATTGTCGACCAACACATCGATATGAGGCAACGGGAAATCATCCTTAGGGCTCGCCCTGTTCAAATCCCGATAATCGACGCACATGCGTACCTTACCGTCCTTCTTCGGTACCGGCACTATGTTGGCGACCCACGGAGGGTAAGTGGTAACGGCTAGAAATCCTGCGTCCAACTGCTTCTGGACTTCTTCTTTGATTTTTACAGCCATGTCTGGTCTCGTCCTCCTGAGCTTCTGCTTGACTGGAGGGCAATCTTCTCGCAACGGCAAGCGATGAACCACGATATCTGTGTCAAGTCCGGGCATATCCTCATATGACCAAGCAAAGACGTCACTATACTCTCGAAGCATCTCGACCAGTCTACGCTTGACATCATTCTGCAGCGCAGCCCCTACTCTGACATTCCTGATAAGCTCCTCAGAACCCAGATTTATGATCTCAATATCCTCTTCATGAGGCAGAATAACCTTCTCCTCTTGTCTCAACAAGCGGGCCAACTCTTCCGGAAGGTCTTCGTCTTCATCAATCTCATCCTCGGCTTGATAGATCGGGCAATCAAAGTCGTAGTGAGCCGTAGAGGGTCCAGAGTCGGTGTCATCTGTTACGTGGATCCTGCAATAGCAAGGGTTAAGTTTAAAGCAGGAATATGCAGGTTAGCACGAACCTCGTTGCCATTTTGCTGTTTTTCGAAACAAACATAAAGCATGAATAACAGAGAACACAATATTTGATTACGAAGAAAACGCCTTTTATTTATTAACAAAATGCATACACATAATCCAACAAGGCCCTGACAGTAAAACCACTATGCCCCGGGCAGGACATAGGGTTGTACAAAGATTGTAAAAAGCAAATCATTACTCTTCACTCGTCAGCTCGATAATCTCCTTGATGGTCCAGTTGTGGAGGCGCTCGCCTGGCTTGCTCGGTTGAATCCAGGCATCAAGATCACAATCACTGTCTCCGCTGTCCTCTGACGTAGCGTTGATACTTTCGAAGATTACTCCCCCCTTGGTGAATAGGATCGGCCCTTTCCCACGAGACGAGCTACCAGAAGAAGATGAAGCTTCAGCTCCAGGAAAATACCCTAATCCAAACTTATCCTGTTTGATCGGTATATCCAAGACGTGCCCCCAGCCTGGGGTGGAACCGGCTTCGACAACGGCTCTAGCTTCCTTGAACGAGGAGAGGTTCACCTCTTGCTTCTCTGCAACAACGGGAGCTACCTCCTTCACCCTGACGGTTTCAAACGCTTGGCAAAGGGTTTCATGGATCTCACCATCCATTTCGACATATTTAAAGGACGACAGGTGGCTTACCATGATGTCCTCTTCTCCACAGACTGTCACTATGCTGCCCCCAACAGCATATTTAAGCTTCTGATGCAGCGTGGACGTCACGGCACCAGCAGAATGAATCCACGGCCGACCTAAGAGGCAACTATAGGCGGGCATGATATCCATGATATAGAACACCGCATTAAACGTCTCTGGACCAACTTGAATTGGCAAGGTCAATTCTCCGAAGACGTGGCGCTTGGTTCCGTCAAAGGCCTTCACGACCAGATCACTGGGCGTGCACAGCAGTCCACGGGTATCCAACTTCATCAGTGCCTTCTTCGGAAGCACGTTTAGCGAGGAGCCCGTATCTACTAGGACATGTGACATAATCGTGCCTCTGCACTCTATCGAGACGTGCAAGGCATTGTTGTGATCTCTTCCCTTGGGCGTCAGCTCCAGATCCGTAAATCCCAGCCCATTACCAGCATTGACATGGGCTACTACTTCCTCAAGTTGATTCACTGATATCTCCTGCGGCACGTATGCAGCATTCAATACTTTCAGCAACGCGTTGCGGTGCGCTTCAGAACACAGCAACAGGTTAAGAATCGAGATCTTCGACGGAGTCTGGTAAAGATGATCTACAATCTTGTAGTCACTTTTCCTGATCAGTCGCATGAACTCTTCAGCATCTTTAACCAACAAGTCCTTCTCTGCCCCTGCAGGAACCTCTTCAACAGCTTTACCTTTACCCTTGTCCATAGCGTCAGCTCGGACCACTTTCTCTGCTGCAACCTCTGCCGGCGCGAACACTCTACCACTTCTGGTGATACCACTGACTTCAGCAAGATTCTGCGCAGTCGATCTGGACGGCTCAAGCTCTATCTTCTGACCATTACAGTAAACCTCGGCGCCATAATGCCATGGGACGGCATTAGTGTTCTCGAATGGGATCGGTCCGGCCCTGGTGATGGTGATAGTAGGCGGTCGGGGCGCAGAAATAGTGATAGGGTGGCGAGGAATGGTAATAGTAGCAACTTCGTCCGCCTGCTTCAGCACGACTTCCCCTGACGCATTCTCAACGCTTCGACTGAACTGCAAAATACCCTCGGTCATCAGACTTTGGATACCTTCGATCAACTGCTCACACCCATCAGGAAGTGTAGCACATGCCATACAAAACTCTCCACACCCGGGAAAGAAGCCTTTCTTTAGCAACTTAGCTTTAACAAAACTCAACGGCGTCTTCAGATCTTTGACATCAGTCAGCAAGTCTGAATTCTCTTCAGTGATAACAGCATTTACTCCGCCTCCCCTATGATGAGGCATTGGATTCTTGGTGACGTTGGGCACGCTGTCAGAAAAGTTGATAACCTTGGCGTCAAGCAAGTCCTGGACTTTGTGCTTAAAAGCTTTACAATTCTCAACTGTATGGCCAGGTGCCCCCGAATGAAATTCACAAGTAGCATTAGCATCATACCCCGGTGGTGGTACCCCTGTCAAGGGAGCCAACGTCCTCTTTTGAACTAATTGGAGCTGAAGCAGCGTCTGCAGAAGCTGTGCATATGACATAGGAGGAGTTTCCAAATGACGGTTTGCGAGGGGACCCCGATTCTGATATCTCTTATATCCCGGATTATTCTGTTGCTGAGGCTGCTGCTGCGGCTGCGGGGGAGCAGCTGGGATGTTTATGCTAGCGATCTGAGACTGAGGGCCCTTGCCCTTTCTCCTAGCATTAGTGACAGCACTGGCATCTCCCTCTCGACGCTTGCCAGTATAGGGTTTCTTGCTAGCTCCTCCAGCTGAGGATGATTCGCCCTGAATCTTTCCAATCTTTATACCATTTTCAACATGCTCGCCCAAAGTGATGAGAGCTGAGAATGTTCCGGACATGCCACTGATCAGCTTCTCATAATAGACTCCGGGAAGAGTAGCCACGAACATTTGTACCAACTCACGCTCAACCATCGGCGGTTGAACCCGAGCAGCCAATTCACGCCACCGCTGGGCGTACTCTTTGAAGCTTTCATTGCTCCGCTGCGAGAGGTTCTGAAGCTGAACTCGGTTGGGAGCCAAGTCGCTATTATATTGATAGTGGAGGACAAACGCTTCAGCGAGATCTTTCCACGTGCGCACAGCAGCGGGCTCCAAACCCATATACTATTCGAGCGATGGGCCAGAAAGACTATCCTGAAAGAAGTGCATCAGCAACTTCTCATCATCAGAATAAGCGAACATCTTTCTGTAATAAGATCGGAGGTGAACACGGGGACAAGTAGTGCCCCTATACTTCTCAAAGATAGGCACCTTAAACTTGTGAGGTACTTTAAAGTCAGCAATCAACCCAAGTTTGGACATGTCAACGCCCAATGTATTCTGATTTTCTATATCTCTCATTTTGTCTTCCAGTGCCTTGAACCTGAGTCGAGCTTCAGCAGTCAATTCAGCCTCTACACCTCTCTGAGAGAAAATGTCATCCTGATGGTCCTCCAGCCACGGTTGAGGCACCACCATATTTCCTGCACCAACATTGCCGTTGACCGGCCCCATGTTAACATTGGCTCCCAAACCACCATTGCCGGCGCCCGCCGCATTAAGTCCGAGATTAGTCATAAGATTGCCGTTAGCACTACCGTTGCCCCCGGCAGCAGGAACAACGTTCTGTGGAGTATCCCCTTGAGGAGGAGTGGGCACGGCCCCGCCGTGAAGTATTCCATTACTGTCAACCCTGGAGATGAGAGGTTGAACCAAAGTACGCAGCTGGTCTTGCCCATTCGCAACTACTTGCATCAGCTCCATAAAACGATCCATCCGTTCACGAAGCTCTTGAACATCTGACTGTACCTGGTCCATGATTCTCGTTTGATTGGCGCGAGTTGAGTAGCGGTGGATGAATCTTTGATCAATCCTGGAGATCGAAAGCAGCTCGGAACCTGAGTACCTGAAAAACCTGTCAAGATCAAAGGTTAGGAAAAGGTAACAGAATGTATGTCATGCAAGAATGCTTCATGCAAATGCATGCGTGTGTCTGTGTGCTTGAGAGATCATCCCCCGATCCTGGCACCTGCTGACAATAATAAGGAGAGGAATCCGGGCCCAATCATGGAAACAGCAACCTCACATAGCAATAGTCAGGTTCGACACATCAAGGACCGAGAACTCATACACGACAGTCTTCCTGAGAACGGCTGCAGTAACACAATGAGAGATCTTGGATCGGGGGAACGGTACCTGTCACAGACACACGCTAATGGAATGATTATGCAAGCTAATGCAAAATGCAGGCATGCAACAATATATCCGGGTGGCTGCTGTGGAGATTCGATGTCAACAATCGCTGATGAGAAGGAAACCCCGGTGTAAACCCCTGATCTGATCTGCTGTGAATAACCCTCTGGTAGGATCGAGATCAAAATTCTGCTCTGACAAGAACGAAGGCCTGATAATAAAGACCCCGGATGCAAGACCAAGGAATATCTGTTGATGAAGTCTTCGGACCCCAAATCACAAATCTGCCCTCTCAAGAACAAATACACAGCTGCTGATGAGATCTTCAAACCCCACTCAAAATCTGCCCTATCAAGAACAAACAACAACTGCTGACGAGATCTTCAGACCTTACTCAAAAATCTGCTTCATCCAGAACAAACTTCTGATGATAATACACTGATCAAAGCCTGCTCTATCAAGAACAAACAAACACCCGATGATAAGATCCTCTGATCAACCCTTGCTCTATCAAGAACATATCTGCAACTGAGAACCCAACATAACTGATTCACTGTCAAGAAAACCAGGTAGTCTGGAGGTCAAAGTTTCCTGCAATATCCCAACCCCACTCACAGGTATGATGGCCCTAATCCACGGACAAAGGTACGGCATCCTATGCGGTCGTCAGCGTCACAGACTTTCATGAGTGACAATACGATTCCCAGAAGGAGTGGCATCGTCAAGTCATGAAGAGGCCTCTCTTAGCTGACTTCCAAATGATCGGTCCCCAGAGTCGACAATCCTCACGTCTGGACTCCCCTCAGATCCTCAGGACCGGAAAGGAGCACCTCTGCAAGAATCTCGTCTGAGCGCAGATTTTCGTAGGGAACTGTGCCTGCTCAGCAGACAGGTTCGTCTACTACTTCTCCGCAACTATATCTAGGTGTGTACTCAAGCCCAGGTCCGGCTTTTCACTCATAGTAACATCCCTCTCCCACAGCAGCACAGATAATCATATCAAACTGGAAATAAAATGCGGGAAAATAAAATGCGGGAAGTAAAGATGCGATAAATAAACACAACCCAACAAGCAAACACACAAACGATAGGATTGACTCGCGTAGGGGATGGGAAACGGTCCCAGCATAAGGGATGGGAAAAGTCCCTAGATGCTTGTAGTCCCCAGCAGAGTCGCCAGCTGTCGCTTGCGCGAAAATAAGGTGCCGGCATGACAGAAGAGTCGCCACCTTTCGTTATTTATCCCTCAGAGCGGGAAAGGAAACGATCGGAAAAACCTGACGAAAAAGGTAAGACAAGGTCATCGCAACCATTGTCTGGGTTCGGGAGTCGGTTACGCAAGGGGAAGGTATTAGCACCCCTCACGTCCGTCGTACTCGACGGGATCCTCGCTTGTTTGTTTACTTGGACGGGTTGGTTATAATCTATCTACCTATCAAGGCTGGCTGAAAAAGAAAAGAAAAATGACTCGGCAAAGCGTCGCGCTTTATGCCTACGTATTCTCATCAGAGAATGAGAAATCAGAGTCAACGTAGTTCGGCTAACTACGGGTGAAGGTTGAAGGTTGCTCGCTAGGACGTCGCATCCTATGCCTACGTACTTTCATCTGGTATGAAAGATCAGAGCAAACGTAGTTCGGGAAACTACGGGAAAAAAAGGCTCAACTAGGAGGGAGACTATCAAGTCCTACTGTTATCATGCCATGGATTCATCCTATGGTTGAAGTTTGAACAGGGAACTCCTAGATGTTGTCATGCATAGGTTTCAACCTAAAAGTCTATCATCAAATCCTTATCAAAGGAAATGAGAGCCCTAAGGGATCATGTCAATGATACACAGAACAGACAAAAGCATCAGCTTTAACAGTAAAATGCATGCAATGCAAGTGAGGGAGGAAATGTGTGTGGGGCTTCAGCCTCCACAAGCTCATCTCAACCTCAAGCCAGTCATGAAATAGCAGTAATCATACTGAAAAATAAACATGCTATCAAGCAATATACAGATAAAGGAAATGAAATGCCATCAGGCAAACAAAACACAAACTTGAGAAAGAAAGGATCTACTCTCTAATCCCAACCCTAACACAGAATCTGATCAAATCTAATCAAAGCCCTAAAGCAAAACCTAACCAAAAGAAAACAATCCCAGTCTTCAAGCTTCAGAACAAGCTTACCAAAGACAGGGAGCTAAGCAAGCAGACTCATAGTGTCTTCCTCAGGAAAGCACTAGGAGGTGTATACTCAGGAGTCATACCCTATGTGGCTCAACCACTGTGATCAGTTTATATTCCTCCTCAGGAGAAATTAAACTCACAAGCAGGCTCCAACATCACTGGATATTTAGGAAATCCTATCTGAACTAGTGGAACTAAGTGAATAGACCCATAGGACCTTCCTCAGGAAAGTACTAGGAGGCTTCCACTTAGGAATTGTATCCCATGTGGCTCAACAGCATGTGATCAGTTTACATTCCTCCTCAGGAGAAATTAAACTCACAAGTTGGCTCCAACATCATTGGATACTTGAGAAATCCTAGATCAACTAGTGGAACTAAGTGAATAGACCCATAGGACCTTCCTCTGGAAAGTACTAGGAGGCTTCCACTTAGGAGTTGTATCCCATGTGGCTCAACAACTGTGATCAGTTTACGTTCCTCCTCAGGAGAAACTAAACTCACATGAAGGCTCCAACATCATTGGATACTTGGGAAAGAGGTGAGAAGAAAGAATGAAAGACATCCATAGTGCCTTCCTCAGGAAAGTACCATGAACTTCCCTCAGACTCCAGGGTCTCAAACCTCACAGAAAGAGAGCAAGCTCCTAAACCAGGCCTTCAATCCATGCCTCCTCCAATCCTCTAGTATGCTCCAATAATCCCCACAATAAATTCCCCACAATGAACCCCAAAGATGAACAGATAACCACAGGGGAGACAAAATCAATAGGCAACTTCAGAAAATACCTAAAAATACTAAACTAATGGGGAAAAATCTAACAATTATTCACAAGGGTCCTCAACACCTACTCATAATATCTACATAGGCCTCTACCTAAAAATCAAGACAAAACTCAATCAAAGAAAGGGATTCATCACCTAAACACAATCTAAACCCTAATTAGGATACCCTAAATCTACCCTAATTAAACTAATCAAGATTTAATTCTAAAAATCTAGAAAAAATCCTATGGGGAACTATGATTCATCACCTAATTGCACAAAAAAGAATGGATTAAAAACCCTAAGGGAAGGTTCTAAAACAATTCCTACAAAATCAAATACAAAGTTAAGACTATTAAAAAGCTATTTATTTGGAAAATCTATTAAAAATATTAAACCTAAAAATAAAATCTCATTTTTATTCTTATAATTTTCTACACATTTTCATCTAATCATAGAAAAAAGAAGAAGTAAAAAATCATTTTTTATCAATTTTTAATGAATTAAACAAAACAGAAAAAATATTAAAAGAAAATTAAAAGAATTAAATTAATTAAAGGGAGGGGGGGTACAAATAGTAAGGCGCGCCAGTTCAAATGATTGGGCCAGCCAAAAGGGGGGGGGGGGGCGAATAGAAACTGAGCCCAGGATGGCTGGTTTAATGAAACGGTTGCGTTTCAATTATTTGAATTTTCCCTCTCTTTCTCAGACTCATCCGTGGCCACACGATCTGAATAATTTGTCAACATTTGGATCTAATCCTAGGGCTATTGTTCATCGTCCCAGATGGGACCTAGGGTTTTCAGAAACCCTCCTCTCATGCCCTAATCTTCGAGCTCCTCTATCTCTCTCCACAGGCCACGGCTTCACTCGACTCAAACATGAAAAATGCCCTACTACTCAAGCTCTACACAACCATACGTACAGTTTCTCTTAATTCCTCGTGAATAATCCCAACAGAAGCCTTCAATGTATTGGTACACCCATGTTCAACTGACATCAACCTTCATCAAACTTCAGTATAATGGTCTACAGATGCTCTACATGTTATGCTAGCTATTATACACTAATTCTTGATGATTAAAACTAACAATCTACACAGTTCTTGCAAATCAAAGATTCCTACACCTGCCATGGAACTCAATGAATCGTGCCCTAACTTTCAGTACTTGGTCATCTATCCTAATACAATCATTCTATACCTATAAAGCTAAAAGAAAGCCATTAAATTAAGAGATACAAGGGGAAGAAAGAACCTGTCAAAGGGATGATGGTGAGGCTCGAAGGGATGCTTGCAGGCCTTGTAATCGGCTCAAGATGATCCTACAATGGTGAAGAACTTTCTGTTTGCACTTGTGATGGTGTAGATGGCTTGTAGTGGAAGATATCTTGGATTGCTTCAACTTGAAGAAATTGCTTCAATGGCTATGTATCTCTCTCTCTCCTCTGACTTGACTCAAGTTTCACCAACCTTTGATCACTCTCTGATGCACTCTTTATATATTGATGGTTGGATGCTTCTAGATTCATCTAGAAAAGTGTGGAAAGTTCTTGAAAATTCCATGATATGCCATATTGGTTATCTCATCTCCCATGTGCCATGCCTTGCAATTTTGTCTTAAAATATCATTTCATGAGATATTGAGAAGGGATGAGTGGAAAACAAGTTCATTCTTGGCTTGTGTAGGGTTTTTCAACATTGCCTTCTTTTTCAAGTAATGACTTTTCAAAGCATCACCCATTTTTAGACCTCAAATGAAAATTCTAGCTAAACCAATGTTCTCAAAATGGTTTTTCCAATCAAAATGATATATTGGATGACCTATTTTGGATTTGTGGATCTCCCAAATCACTTTTCAATTTCAACTTTTCAAAGTTATAAGCCTTTTTTAGTTCATTTTTGACCAATCATGTAATCTCATGCTATGAGCTTTTCCAACAATTTGTGACCTTCTTTATAGACTTAAAATCACATTTTGAGAAACTTTCATGTTTTGAGTTTTTCCATTTGAGGCTTGGAAATAGGAGTTTTGGGCATTGGCTAAAATGACCTATAACTGACAAATGACCAAAATACCCCTGTCTTGTTCAAACCATAAGTTGAGTTCCACAAATCCAATCAAGGACTTATACCACTCAAATTAAAGCTAAGAAGGTGCTCTTCAACATTCATGTTGACCAAGAAATCATAGGAATCCTCCTACTAGGGCAAAAGTTGTCTGCAAGTTGGGTGACTTTCAAGGACCCAGATTCACACACCTCTGCTGACCTGTAATTTGTCAAAACCATAACTTGAGCTCTGTAACTCCTATCAAGGACTTCCACCACTCAAATTAAAGCTAAGAACAAACTCTACAACATTCATGTTGTGGGGAGGATGAGATATCAATCACATCTTGAGCTAAAACTGCCTGGAAAATAGGGATCAAATTAGGGTTTTCTCACTGACAATCCTCAGAAACCCTAACTTGAAACTTCTCAAACTCCTCAATCATGATGAGTTAGTCTAGGAATCATCTTTGTATCATCTCTATGCATCATTCCATGATCTCATGGCCCTTGGATTAAGTCTCAACCTTCTCCAAATTTTCAGCTGATCTAGGGTTGACCCAGTCAAAACCCTAATTCTACCATTCATGGTTGAATCTTCTGAACTCTTGCATAATGACTTCTCTGGGCTTCATGATGGCTATCAATACATCTCATAGGCTTTCTCAAAACATCAAGTTCATTCTCAAAGTCTCAGAATCATCTGAGGAGCACCCACAACTTTCAAACTGTGAAGCACACAACCCTGGTTTCAATCCACTCCTCTGAGGATCTCTTGAACTTTCTGATGAAGGTATCCATTTTCAAACACTCAATGAATAAATAATTGTTGGTCAAATTTTGGAGTGCAACAAATACTATTGCAACATGATGTTGGACTAATTAGTTGACTTAGACGAAGAGAGACTGAATGCCTTAGAATTGTTAAAGAGGCAAAAGAGAAGAGTAGAAAAGTCATATAATAAAAAGGTCAAAGTTAAGTTGTTTTTGACTTATTTCGTTTGGAAAGTAATTTTTCCCATGGATCAAAAAGATAGAACTTGGGTAAGTGGTCCCCTAAGTGGGAGGGCCGTTTTCAAATTATCCAAGCTTTTTCTAATGGCGCATATGAAGTCGAAGAGTTAAATGAGGATCGAAGAATCTTAAAAGTGAATGGGAAGTATTTGAAGAAGTATAAGCTTGCACTTCAAGAAATAAAAATAACTACGAAATAATTCATGCACAAACAGTCGAGGCCAAAATGATGGACCAAGATAAAGAGGTTGCCAAAATGGCTAAGTCATTAGATCAAATGCCACGAGGGGCTTAAAGTCATTACATAAAAAACCAATATTCTACAAAGACAAACAGTTCAGCAATTACAATCAAATTAAAAAGCATGGGAATTTTTCATCTTTTGATATTTCGACCTTTGAAGCATCAAGCGCCGCTCACAGAGAGATCTATTGGTCAAAATTTCTTCAATTTATTTCCCATGTTTTTGAGCATGTTCGACGTGATACATGTCGACCTGAAGTTCTTTGGCTGCTTTATCATGATCAAACTTCAAGAGTTCTTCTTTGCACTCCTTGGTCTTTGAAAATCTGGCTTTTAATTCTTTGATCTCCTACTCCCAAGATTTGAAATTCTGGTCGTAGGTTGCGATTTCCTTTTTACTCTGTTCAGAGCTCTTTTCTAACTCTGCAACTTTTGTAGTGGATTCAACGACAACATCCCATTCAGCCATTTGGGTCTCTGAGTTTTTTTGAGTTTTATTTGAAGCTCCTCTGATGCGGTTAATATCTACAACAACATGGTTAACCAGCAAGCCCAGTTCCATAATAACATCTGCAACTTCTGGAGAAACCTCTAAAACATTAACTTGTTTTAGGAGATATTTGATACCAAAGCAAGCTGAAGTATCTTTTTCCAAAAGTTGAAACAAGTCAGCGTCGAAGACCTTCTCTTTTATCTTGAAGAGCAAGTCATCCCCAGGTTTGTTGGCGATTGATCACCTGATGCAATTGAAGTACTGGTGCTTTTCCTAGTCCAACTGTATCTGGCGCTAATCATAGCCTTTAGGTCAACCTTGGAGCTTCCGTATCAAAGTCAAAGCTGATTAGATTTGGGTCAAACTTTGCATCTTCTTCTTCTTCTTCTTCTTCTTCTTCCATTGGAGCTTCCGTCTCGAAGTCGAACATGGAACAATCCTCTTCTTCCTCTTCTTCTTCTTCTTCTTCTTCTTTGCCACCCACGACACCAGTGCCTTGTTGTACTTTAATTGGAAAGCCATCTTTAGATTTGTCTTCGACAATTCCTTCTGCAGTTGGCATCTTTGTGTCATCTTCTACATCAACCAAGGCATCTTTCTTTGGTGGACTCTTGTCATGATCAGAGTCACTGATTCGAGAATGCTCAGTTGTGACTTTTGGAGGCGAATCCTTTTAATGTTTGCCAGCCAGCTGACTTACTTCATCTGTAGGTTCTTTGATAGAATCCTTATGAGCAGTTGTTTTATGGGAGGGAGCGCTTGTAGGATGGTAAGAAGGATCGTTGCTGGTTGTAGGAAGAATTTGTTGAATGAGGGGTTGTCCATTGTCATCTTTAATACCCTGAACAGTCAAGAAGAAAGGATCAGAAGTGATGGGTAAAGAAAAAAATTAGAAACTCCAGACTAAGGAAAAATTGTTTATCTTAGGACCCTCATCCCCTGAGCTAGAATTGTCACTCTCGACTTGGTCAGGATTTGTCTTGGCAGCCTAGTCTTTGGTGGCTAGATTAGCATCAGCTTCGACTACCTTTGAAGTGGAAGGTTTCTTCAGAGGATTTTTAACAGCTTTTGGTTTGGGTTGGGATCTGGCATCAGAAAGTTTTGCTTGTTTCTTCTTCTTTGGGTGCTTGGAGTTATCTAGAGAAAGATGTCCATCATGTGATTCAATTACTGGACCTTAGACTCTTTTTGTTTCCTCTTCTTGGGTATCGGTGGTGGTCTTCGACTGCCCTAAAAGGAAATATACTTTAAATATTAGAACGCGAAGACAATACATGGAAAAGAATAATAATTGCAAATTTTACCTTTGTTGTTGTTTTGATGGTGTTGTCTTCGCCTTCCTCTTCGACGACATCCTTCTTAGTAGCGGCAAGTTTCTTAGCAGGAATCCTTATATCTGCAAGGAAATCAATGCAATTAGCACAAGTAAAAACAAATAAAGAAATTGATGAGAGAAGTGATGTCGAAAAACCTCTCATTTCACACCTTCATATATTGGAGACTCTATGTGACGTGTTCTATTCCAATATGAAGGTGGCCTTTGAAACTTTCTGGAGTGTGCTTAGTCAAAATCACTTGCTTGGTACATCTTTGTGATTCTTGTCGTAGGATTTCCATAGACGAACCAGTTTGGAAATGGAGGACTAAAAGCCACCCTAAATTCAGGATTGGGTGTCGCTACTGCGAAAATAAGGTGCCGACAAAACAGAAGAGTCGCCACCTTTCGTTATTTATCCCTCGGAACGGGAAAGGAAACGATTGGAAAAACCTGACGAAAAGGTATTAGACAAGGTCATCGCAACCATTGTCTGGGTTCGGGAGTCGGTTACGCAAGGGGAAGGTATTAGCACCCCTCACGTCCATTGTACTCGATGGGATCCATGCTTGTTGTGTTTATCTAACGGGTTGGTTTTACTATCTACCTATCAAGGCTGGTCTGAAAAGAAAAGAAAATGACTCGGCAAAGCGTCGCGCTTTATGCCTACGTATTCTCATCAGAGAATGAGAAATTAGAGTCAACGTAGTTCGGCTAACTACGGGTTACGGGGAAGGTGGCTCGCCAATACATCAGTATTGTGCCTACGTACTCTCAACAGGTATGAGAGATCAGAGCTTACGTAGTTCGGGATAATGTGGGTTACGGGAATTCAAATTCATCTGTTTTTCCGAGTAGGGTTAACAAACAGTTCCAGCAGTTTGGTGTACGCAGCTCGACCCTTGGAGACTTAGGCGTTACCGTTTGCGGTAGAACTGGGAGTTAACGACACTCTTTTCTTCAGAAAAGCTTCCTTTGAATTATGGGCCCACGGGGCAAAAAGGTTTGAAGTTTGTTTTCTGTCTTTTACGGAAGAACTGTTTTTTTATGGTTGTTTGCAACCAATATCGCAGTAGAGACTATGACCTGAGAGTGAGTGCGTCGCATGTCACCCAAAGGGTACCATACTAAACATCCAAGCTGTTGAAAAGAACTCTCCAACAACTCTTTCTCAGGTAGCTTAAGGCTCATAACGTACGACGTCAGTTAACCTTTATTATTGTATTTTAATTTGTTTTGAGATGAAAAGAGAGAACAAGCTCAACTAAGGGGAGACTATCAAGTCCTAATGTTGTCATGCCAAGGATTCATCCTATGGTTGCAGTTTGAAACAGGGAACTCCTTGAAGTTATCATGCATAGGTTTCAACCTAAAGTTCTAATCATCACTTCCTTATCAAAGGAAGTGAGATTCCTAGGGGATCATGTCAATGATAAACAAAAACAGATAAAGCATCAGCTCAAACAGTAAACAGTAAACAACTGTAAAATGCATGCAATGCAAGTGAGGGAGGAAGTGTGTGTGGGGCATCAGCCTCCACAAGCTCGTCTCGACCTCAAGCCAGATATGAATAACTGCAATCATACAGAAGAAATAACATGCTATCAAGCAAATCACAAACCACACAGGCAAGGGAGCTGGTCTCTACCGAATACCCGCAAGCAAAGCCACACAGTAAAAATACAAGCAGAGGGAGCAACTCAACCTCTAGTGCAATCATGCTCCTAGCATACATCAGTCTAGATATGGACTTATTCTAATGCATCAAGCAAATCAAACAAGTCACATCAATACAGTTGCACAGCAAGCAAACAGATAGGAAAGAAAGCAGATCAACAGCTTCCACAGCTTCACAGCAAAGCTCTTCTGACAGCAGTTCAGTCTTCAGTCTTCAACAGCTCTTCAGGGCTTTCCTCTTCCATAGCAAATATCAACTTGCTTCTCTAAGCTTCCAACACATCAACACACAAGTATCAACTTGTTCTTCACCTTCTTCAAGCTTCAGCTCCCAAAATAAGTATCAACTTGTTCCTTCAGGCTCTCAAAGTATCAAACATAAGTATCAACTTGTTTTCCTCAAGCTTCAGCTCTTTCTTGAATCTCAATTGGATCTTATTCACAAGTGTCAACTTGCTCATCTTGGTCTTCAAGCTCCAGCTCTCATGGCAGTCTTCAAACAAAGGGGAAGTAGCAACTTCTAGCATCTTCAATCTTCTAACAAGGAACTCCATCCTCTAGCAAGGGAGAAAGATTCATCTAACAAGAGCAGGGTTTGGATAATAGACAGCAGAGTGAAGACCAAAGGTCGCCACTGAGCACTCCATCATCAGAAAGGAACCCTAAAAGGTTCTACCAACTTGTGAAGAGCCACACATTCTACCAAAGGAGGGATGCGGCCTTTACAAGGGGACCTTACATCATAGGGAGGAATGAAAGTGATCAACACCTTCCATGTTTATGAAAGAAGAGAATCTATCTAGAAGCTCTACTTACAAACCCTAATCTTAACACCTAAACAACACTCAAACTAAAAGAAGGGAAAACTTCACATCCAAGCTTCTTCAAGCCTTCCTCAGAAACCCAAGCTTGTCTTAAACATCATCCAAGAGAAAGCAAAGCAAAACCCTAATCTAAGGGAACTAAAGAGATCATTCTAGTTGAAATAGCAAGTTAGGATCACATAAAACTTAGTACTAAAGTCAATCCTAACTAAAATACTAAAACCAATTGTAAAATCCTACAAAAATAGCTATGGGACCCTAATTCAATCATGAATCTACCATACAAAATCCAGAGGTTGAATCATCCACCAAGTCCTAGAAATAAAATCTAAATCATGAAGTACTAAAGTTAAACCCTAAAACTAGAGCACCTAAGGTTTCAACTTAAAACTAGCCCTAAACTTCTTCACAAAAATGTGAGAAAATTACTAGGGGAACATGTATATCTATGCTAGCTACACACACAAAAATCAAGTCAAGAATCATCACAAATGCTCAAACCAAATTCAGCAAGACAAGGTATCAACCATGGCCATTTTAATATCAATTAATATTCAAAAAATGCAAATAAAATCATAAATGCATGAATTCCTAACATTTTTAATCTACAAAATTCTAGATTCAATCATGAATCAGGGGAAAAAAGTTTGGAATTAATTGAGTTAATTTCCTATTTTTCATGAATTAATTTCTAAACCATATGAAATGCAAAAAATAAAAGAAATAACAAGAAAAAAACAAACTTGCGTGTCAAATAGCAATCTAGTTTAGTTCAATTCTCAGAGTGGGCCAAAAGTGGGGTGCAGGTAGCAGTCTGAGTACTAGGCCCAAAGCTTGGCAATTAATGAAACGGTGCGTTTCATTTAGAAATCTCTCTTCGGAGTTGAAATGCAATCGTGGCCCTCCATTGCTCGCCTGAGTCCAAGGTCAAACCCTAATCCAACGCTTGCAGTGCATCGTCCCCATTTGAACTCAGTTTGGGGGGAAAGCACAGACGGTGGCCTGAACAGTGGCGCCACCGTCTTCTCCGGTGAGACAACCTCCACAGTTCATCAAAACTTCACCAACCGTACATCATTCTCTCTAGAATTCAATGCTGATCAAGAATCTCAAATCCAAATCATCTAAATCCTTCTCTAACTCAAAACACGATAAAATTTTCAGAATTCATCCAAATCTTGAATCTCACCATTCTCCAAATTAAAGGTACTAATGCAACCCTCACTCTTTCCTGATCAATTTGCACCATCTAATCTTGATTATTCCTTCAAGAATCTTGAGATACCAGCCTCAACAGAAAATGATCACACACCTATTTTGTCTCTAATTCACCATTTTCTGATCTAGAATCCAACTACATCAATAGGGGAACCTAACCACATATGAATTTCTAAGCATCTCCCTATAGTTTAAGCATAAATTCAAAGTATACCAACCTGAGTTCAGAGAGGTAACAAAGATGGTTTTTGATCACTTCAATTTCCAAGATGATGCAGACACACTCCAAATTCACTCCTAAAGCCTTTGCACACCTTGATTTGGCTTGATTCTTCCTTGAATTCAAAAACCGATTCTCACTTGCACCTCTGAAAATCCAATGGCTCTCTCTGCAACCAGCTTCAATCTCTTCCAAAAAATGAACTGAATTCACTCAATGACTTATATAGAACCCATTGGAACTGTCTAGAACTTTCTGGAATCATCCAAATGAGATTTTGGATTTTCAAAATCTCTTCAAAATCTCATCCATGGCAGTCACTATTCTGACTCCCTTTGGGCATGGCTATGCTTGTAATCAACTTCTCATGAGATATTGAATGAGTTTAATGTGTTATTTTCCTTGTTTGCAAGCCAAAGGTGTGAGTTGGATATGTTACTTCATCATAAAGAAATGAAGTGGAATGGTATGCAAATGACCTCAAATCAAAATTCTAACATTGCCATTGTTTCTAAAATCATTTTTCCAATCAATTTGACCTATTATTTTGCTTCATTTGGTCACAAAATGAATTATTTGAATTTTTGTCCATTAAATCCTTTTAATTCTTTCTTTTTTCAAAATTTCTTGAACCAAGTCTCTCCTTGAGCCATTTCAATGCCTCCTTGATGCATGGTCAAGGTTCAAACCCCATTTTGAGCAACTTTCTAGTTGAGCAAAATTTCATTTGAGGCCTCTAAGTTGGTGAAAATAGCCTATGATCACAAATGACCTATAATCACCAAATGTCCAAAATACCCTTGACTTGTCCAAGCCATAAGTTGAGTTCTACAAATCCTATCAAAGACTTCTAGCACTCTCTAGAAATCTAAGAGAATAAGGAACAACATTCATGTTGACCAAAAGTTCATAGGAATCATCCTTCTAGGGCAAACGTTTCATGCAAGTTGGGTAACTTTCAAGCTCCAAATTCACATTCCTCAGATGACTTGTAACTTGTCAAAGCCATAACTTGAGTTCTACAAATCCTATCAAGGACTTCTAGAACTCAAATTAAAGCTAAGATCATGCTCTACAACAATCATGTTAGGGTCAAGATGAGATGACAATCACATTTTGAGTTAAATTTCTTTGAAGATAGGGGTCAAACTAGGGGATTTTACACTGTCAAGCCTTAGAAACCCTAGCTTGAAACTTCTCAACCTCCTCAATCATGATGAGTTAACCTTGGAATCATCCTTATACCATATCAATGCATCAATCCATGATCAAATGGCCCTTGAATTAAGTCTCAACTTCTTTCAAATCATCAGTTGACATAGGGTTGACCCAGTCAAACCCTAGCTGCACCAATCATGGCTGAGGCTTCTTATTCTTGCACAGTGACCTGTCTAGGCCTAAAAGTGATCTTCAACACTTCTCATGACCTCTCTCAAGACCTCAAGTCCATCTCCATGACCTCAGAATCATCTGATGGCTTCCCACAACTCTCAAGTTAGGAGACACACCCTCTTGGCTTCAATCACTCTCTCTGAGGATCTTTTAACTTCTCTGACAAGGATATCAACCCTTGAACATCTGAATAATCTTCTTAGCTAGCCTCACAGTCTTGTATAGCTCTTGATTGGTAATCATACCTCTTGATCTCCCGCACACATGTCAATGAAATGCAAATGATAATGCTAATGTGAATGAAATGAAACACAAGCTAGGTAAAGAAAATGTTGGGCAAATTTTGGGGTGCAACATTGGGCAATCGAGGAAATTTTGGAGGATATAAGTTAAAATCTAACTTGTATTGTTGGTCAGGTTTAAAGTACGAAGGTAGCTTCAAAACCTCTAATTTCTTTGTAAATTTTTCTTTCAATGTGACTGCTGCTTCGCTAATGGTTTGACTAAGATCATTAGGTCTATAAGCAGTTTCAAAGTACTTCTGAAATGCTTGGATTTCTTTGATATGTGTCAAAGTACCTATCTTCACTCTTTCTTGAACAAGGGTAAAGGCATGAGTTAGGTGCTGGTTGAAAGCAATGATATCAAAAACTTTGGTAGAGTAATACTCTTTCCGCCAAGTTTCAAATTCTTTGGTGCAAAGGAAAGATGGTTTGAAAGCTACAGGGGTGAATTGTGTAATGCCAACATATTTGGCCACTTCTTTGTTACACTCGGCTTCATTATGGATCATATTATAGTGAATCAAGGATCCTTTCTTGGGGAAAAGAGGTCGAGGTTTAATTAGAATAAAACCAAACTATCGAGCAACAAGGTTTAGTTGGTAGCTAACGAGAGTAAAACGAAGTCTTGAAGGATTGAGTCGTGTGGCTAGAAGTCCGGGAGTCAGGAATGCTTCCCATATAGCAAGAGACTCTGATTCCTGTTCTTTCAACAGGGCAGAGAATCTTCTTATAAACCACTCAGGGCCAACCTTTCTATTAGCAAAGGGAGCCATGCTTGGTGTGAAGTTATAGCACTTGACAAACATCATTACATAACTAATGAATGTTTGTTGAAGATTCAACCCTTCATCACTTGGGGACAGCAAAATAAACCTTGTGCCTTTGACTCTCCAGTTCTTCACTTCAGTGTTGATAGGGTTATGAATAGGAAGAGATGCTTAAAAAGTGGCATTCAACCATAATTGTAGTAACTAGAAAGGTCCATAGAGCAATAGGTTTCCTTTTGACTTAATGGTTTTGATGGCTGTTATGCCTTCCCCTAGAGACTCATAGAGGTTGGGTAGGATCATTTCGCCAAGGCAAAGGTTGTCCAGCTTGCAGTTGGTTCACCATTGTTAATACCTCTTCGCCACTTGAAAAGATATTGAGCAGAAAACGCAACGAGATAGCTAGAGGGCTAGAAATGCAACATGGTCTTGGTCAGAGACTTCGTTAGATTCCTTGTCGTTATAATAAAAGATATAGGTTATGAAGGCTGCCTTGGTAGTATCGAAGCCTATGGAATCTTAAGCTAAGAAGTTAGGGTCATAGGTTTCTTTAATCGGCTTATGCCCAATGATGGCAGCAACGTCGAAAAGGGTTGGAGTCATCATTCCACAAGGAAGATGAAAATTGTTGTGGGTGCTATCCTAGAAATATAGAGGAGTAGGTAACATGGACGGACAATAACCAGGTCCAACCTTCGACAATTAGATCATGTCGAAGATACCATATTTTTCCAAACTTGGGATTTTTCTTTTTCCACCTTTTTCAACCAGGCAAGGTAATCTGATGGATCTTTGAATAAGGGGCATGATCTAAAAACCCTAAAGCTATTGTTCATGTATTCTAAGTTAATAGGATCTTCGTATGCTTCATTCGAAGGGGAACATTGACCATCAATTTTTAATCTTTCACCAGCCTTAATTTCCTTACTAGACCTAGGTTTTTGACCATTTTCTACAGGCTTATAACGATGATAAGCAGGGAAAAATTCCTTAACCTTAGCAGGAACAGCAGAAAGGTTGGGAAGAGGACCTAACATGGCATGTGTTTTTCCAGAGACAGAGACGAGAATAAGTACCTGAGATTGGTAGATTATGCATTTCTCTTCTTCAAGAGGTAGTTCAGGAATGTATTGTTGGTTACCTACCACTGTTAGGCCAAATATTTTATGAATTGGAGCAAGCTCTGTGGATTTCTTGGACTCCTTAGTGTTCTTTCCTGAATCCTTGGATGTTTTGGTTGAAGATGCCATTGATGAAATAGATTTGGAGAAAAAGGGTTTTGCAAGAGATGAAGAGATGAAAGAGTGGGCTCAAAGAAGTTCAGAGAGTGAAAAAAATGAAATTGGTGATTTTCGTTATTTATAAATGGATGAAGTGGAAGTGGTTTATTGTACACATTAATGGGGGAAGAAATTGTGGGACACGTGTCATACAGATGATGCGTGATGAGACAGTAGTAGTTGATCTGACCCACAATCTCCTAGGGACTAGATATGTAATGATTAAAAATATACACACATGGGTTTTTAAGGAGATGTTGGAGAAAGTTGTCATGACGATGATGACGTCATAGTAGAAAAATGGTTTTCTGGCGTTGAATGTGAATTTCAAAAAAAATGCCTTTTTCTCCACTTAATCGAAAACAAAATTTTTGGGGGGCAATTTTTTGGTTGGGAATTTCGAAGCCAAGGTTTGTTTAAGAATAATAAACAAAGAGAAAGTGTTGAGTTTTTACTGAATTCGACAGGGGCGTATACAAAGGTCATAGTCAAAGAGGTTTTCATGAGAAGGACATGCTGGAAAAATACTTAGAAATATTTTCTAAGTTTGGATAGTAACTTTGACGGAGGGTGTACCTAGCTCTCTTTTGACAGGAGTTTTGAATTTCAAAACACAGATAATAACTGTCTTTTATCCTTATTCGTTTCTTAGAGAAGACGCGTGGTGAGCTGTGGCAAAATGAAGACATGCAGAGAAAAACGTGTCATTTTTTGGAGGAGCATCCATCGAAGACAATTATTTTTGACTTGTTATAAATAGGAGTCTTAGTGTTTAGGATTTATGTGTGTTCAACTATTGTAAAATACTTGTTATATCCCAAATTTTACCCTTAGATTCCTTGATCTTCTGCACGTCATCTTAAACCAATCATCCATGCATGAGCTAACCGTTTTTTAAGTTTTTGTTTGTATTGTGAAGTTAGGGTTGCTGAAGAAGTTTCAAAGGTCATGAAGGCTTTGTGTGTGTGTTGTAAGTTGTGGTGAGATGAAGGAAACGTATACCCTCATTTCTATGGTCTCTTAATCAGTACAAAGTCATTTCCCTCCAAGATTTCTCAGAGTTTTCCCATGGGGAGGATTAAGTTTTCCTGTCCATTGATATGAAGTATCATATGGTGTTGACAAGATTTTGTACGTTGCTTTCAAAAGGGATGTAAAAGAGTGTGTCTTCATTATGTAGATTAAAACTTCATCAGATTGGAATGTGTTGGTTTCTTGGATCTGTAATTAATTTAAAGATCGAGTTTAATCATGTTCCTATTTTGGAGTTTGAATCATTATGATCTTTGGATTTTAAGAGAAAAAATTGGAATTTTATTTGTTGACGTTGTGAGGTTGCAAGTTTTTAATAAGAATGTTGAATCAAGTTTTTCTTTAAGATCTCAAAGAGACATTCAAAACTCGTAGATTCCTCGTTAATTTCATCGCAAGTTTTAGTATGAGGTTCATACTTTCATGTTAAAATTTGAGATCTAATTCCAAATTCAAAGGAGGTTAAGATTCATCAAGGTGTTTAAAAAAATTAAGTTTAAGTACAAAGTTCGTGCCTTAAGGTTCAAGTTCAAGAATTTAATCATGGTTTACAAAGTTCCAATACTTTATTTTCACATTTGCAAGACCTCTAAAGATGGACTCATAAAGACTTCACATTATAAACTCAAATTAATTCAAAATTCTAGATTCCAAAAACGTACAAAATGGTTGCTCTTACAAAATTCAAATTCAAAGCTACAAACTCAAAGGGATTTTCTTCAATAGAAAATTGTTTGTTCTTGTGTAATTACAAGTTGATACAAAATTCTTGATAGTCTGAGTTGCATCTAAGAGGGGGGGGGGGGGGGGGGGGGCGAATTAGGTTCTTTGAAATTTTTTGGTTTTATCGACTGAGTTATTACTTTCTTAAGATATGATGAGGTTATGAAAGCAGTAAAGTGCAGAAAGTAAATAACACAGAGAAGTATCCTGGTTCCCTTCATACTCCGAAGGTACTCCAGTCCCCTTTCACACGAAAAAGATTTCACTATAGTTAGGATCAGTGTACAACACTTTCTAACCTATAGGTAGATCAAAGGCTCTTAAACACCTTTAAGATCTAAATACTAAGTGCAAGAAGAACATTCCTCTTCAATGCACACACTTGCTTTCAACAATCCTGAACAATAGGGGGTAATAAATTCAATCTGATTTTTACAATGAGTTTGTAACAGTGTATACAATGTTGTATCAATGTTGTGATTGATCTTCTCTTTTAATGAGAATTTCCACAAATATCTAAGACTTGTTGCTCAAGAATTTTCTTTCAAAGGATATGAAAATATGCAGAAAATTCTTTATGAAAAGTGGTTTGAACTTAGATGTGGAAAGATGAAAAATTAGTTAAAGATTTTTGAAAGAGGATTGAAAGAGATGTGTTTTTGAAAACTTGAAAGATTAGGTATTTATATTACACAAACACCTCTTGAAATAATATGCAAATCCTCAGAAAAATTGATGAACAATTGCCATGTTTCAATGGAAACATTTCACAGAAGATTGGTTGAAGAGATGCAATTTTTCAGAATAATTTTTCAAAAAAGTTCAGGGAGAAATCGATTGCACATATAGACCAATCTATTGCACCTTCACAAAAAAAAACACTTGAAATTTGAATTTTTCAATAGAGCAATCAATTGCACCAAAGCACCAATCAATTGCACTAAGAAACAAAAGCAAAAATACAAAGATTTTTAAGTATGCAATCGATTGCACCAAAGCACCAATCGATTGCACTAAGAAACATAAGCAAAAATGAAGTAAAATTTTGATCATGCAATCGATTGCTCTAAGAGTGCAATCGATTGCACTTACAAAAACTTAGAAAAATTCTGTTTTTTAAAAAAACTTGTGTTAGTGCGAAAATGTAATGCAAATAGTTTTTCATGGTTTGAGCAACTGTGACTTAAATACTTGATGAAGATTTTCATTATACATTCTGATGAAAACATTCTTCATGTCAAGTCTTTGTCCTGATACTAATGTCTTGAAAATGGTTGAACATCTTTGCCTTCTTGTCAATTGGTTTGTCTTCATCAAAACATAAGTTGATCCTTGAGAATCTTGATTTCACAATTCTTTCCATAAAGGAAATCATACCATGAATAATTTCAAAGGATACTTCAAAACTCAAATTACAAAATCTTGTTCCAAAGTTGGAGTTCCAATTCAAGACATCATGAGAATCCTAAGAATTTCCAAAATCCAAAGTTACAAAGTATAAAGTGGTTCGTTACAAGGTTCACATATTCACATTAAAATTTCTAAGTTCATTACAAAACATTTCAAGTTACAATCTTTTTGTTCAAGCTTTAAGGATCATACTACAAGTCTCTTTCTAAAAGAGACATATTTTGAATTTGTCTAAGTCCTAAAAAAAACAAGAGTATCCTTGATTTGAGTTCTCTTTGAATTATCACGCCCAAACCAGAGCTTTACAACATACTGCCAAAACCTGTCCAAAATCGGCTCTTGATAATAAAGAAAACGGTGCAAGCACTTTATATCACAACTGTGTAATTGGATTCAAATTCAAGAAGGCTCAATATTGTTCAAAAGTTATTTACTAGAGTCTAAGACATAAAATTCTGATATGAGTTACAAGTTCTCTACAATTTGTTTTCATAAAACACTTCCAATAGGAAACCATGAAAACCAAGCCTAAAGATTTGTAGTTTCCTTTCTCCTATTGATAGGAAGACACGTCTATTTTCTTCCAACTTCACTTGATAAGGACACATTGGGAAATTGGATAAAACCCCCAAGTTTGCGATTGACAAATGCTTTAACCATGAAAATTGTGTTTCTTTCCAAAATAGCACATGACCTATATAAGAGGGATGATACGCATTGAAAAAGGAGGAGAAAAAAACAGAAATTTGGAAACACAAGAATAGGAAAATTCACACAAAAACACAGCGTCCTGTATAAAAGACGAGCAGGTTTACCTACACTCACAACATACCAAAACACGAAAATTCACACCATTATCACAGATACCACGACCGCAGAATTGAAATAATGTGACCCCAGTTCACAATAGAAAAATCATTTTCGATTAACCTTTCTTTAGTCTTCATTAGGTTTTAATTAATTTTGGTTGATATCGTGTGGGAACTTCTGGTGGTATTCCTTCAACAACTCATATTATTATACCATTCATGGCAGAACCAGTACCAGAAAGATGTTCGTGTGTCAATAGCCCAAGAAGGAATGCACATATTGTCAGACATGCTCAAATAATCTATACAAATCCTTTCACAGAACTTGATCATGAAGACCCATACACTCATCTTACTAAGTTTTATGAACTTTCCAATACACTTGGTGCACCTGAAGCAGAATAAGAATTGGTATTTATGATATTGTTTCCTCATTCTTTGATTGGGAAAGAGAGTGCATGATATCTTGACCAACCATTGAAAACTATGACAAATTAGAATGTGCATAAATAAAAATTTCTTGATAGGTTCTTACCACATAACAGGTTTATGGAGACCAAAACAACAAATGCGGTATTTTCTCAAGGTTCGAGTGAATCCCTTTGCAAAGCATGGGAATTTTATAAGTCAATGCTGAGAAGATGCCCTGTGTATGGCTTTGATGAACTCACTCATATTCATATTTACCGCAATGGACTCCAACCGCAACCAAAACTTCTTTTGGATGCAACAGCTGGTGGTTTCTGGATGTCAAAGAATGCAGAAAATGCAATACCTATTATTGATAGAATGGCACTCAACAATCACCAAGGTCAACACAACAAAGGTATGACACAGATGAAAGTATGAATCATTGAATTTGGAACAAATGATGCAATCTTGGCACAAAATAAATTTCTATCTCAACAAGTTGAGGAACTTACAAAACAAATGTCAACGCTTTCTCAACAATTCAAGGATACGCAAGGAGTGTTGAGCAACAACCAACAAATACCATTTTGTGAGCTTAGCAATGGAGATCATCCTACTGGATATTGTCCTCTGAAAAATGAATAAGTGAACTATATGGGGAATCAAAATCAATACCAACAAAGGCAAGCACCATATTAAAACAATCTTTGTTATCAACAACGAGGAAACAACCCATAATATAGCCAAGGGTGGCGACAAGAACCCAAACATTCCAACCAACAAAATCATTACCAAAACTATAATCAGAATTCTCAACCTTAAGGTGACAACTCAAAAATGTCGGATACCATGAATAAATTCATACAAACATCCATGGCCAATTAAAAAAGTACCGATGCGGCCATGAAAATATTGAGACTCAAGTTAGTATTTGTCTAAGTAATTAGCTGATCAACGCAAAGGAACTTTTTTTTGAAAACACTCAAGACAACCCGAAGGAGCATTGGAAGTCCACTCTAACTCGTAGTGGTAGAAAAACTGGAAAGGGCATTGGTGATGAAGTTGAGAAAGAGGAAGTTATAGAAGAAAGAGATGAAGAGAAAGATGCGACTGAAGTAGAAAAAATGTTGAGGGATAATTAGTTGAAAATGAGAAACTTGAAAAAGAAGAGTTAGAAAAGAAAAAGAAAGAGGAAAAGAAGAAAAAAAAGTCAAAAGGAAAAGGAAAAGATGAAGAGGATTTTGGTACAACACTTACCATATCTGCATGCTCCTTCCAAGAAGGACAATGCAAGGCATTATGCACAGTTTTTTGATATATTTAGTCGGTAGCAGATAAATATTCCATTTTTCGAAGCTCTTGAGCAAATGCCTACATATGAAAAGTTCATGAAGGACATCCACACAAAGAAAAGAAGGTATGAAAATAAAAAACCATCAATCTTGATGCTAGTTGTAGTGCCATCTTTCAAAGAATTCTCCCACGGAAAGAAAACAATCCGGGAAGGGTTACATTACCTATCACCATAGGAAATGTCTACATTGGGAAAAAATTTGCTGATTTGGGTTCTAGCATAAACTTGATTCTGTTATCCATGGTTCAAAGGTTAGGAAACATTAAAATAAAATCAACTAAGATGACATTGCAATTGGCCGACAAGTCTACCACCCGTCCGAATAGAGTAGCTGAAGATGTTCTAGTTAAGGTGGACAAGATCTTGTTCCCAATTAATTTTGTTGTCATAAACATGAAAGAAGATGATGATGTACCATTGATTCTAGGATGACCTTTCATGAAGACCGGAAGAATGATGATTAATATTGATAATGGTTTAATGAAGGTTAGAGTTAAAGATGAAGAAATGTGTTTCAACCTTTTTGAAGCAATGAAGCATTCAAAAGACAAGGGAGATTGTTTCCGAATGGATTCCACCAATGAAGCAACAATGGAAGTGAAAAGGAAAGTTCATTTATCCACTCCTCTTGTGAAAGCTCTTACCGATAGTCTCAAATTTATTAATGAAGATGAAGAAAAAGAGATTGAAGAATGTTTAAGAGAACTTGAGTCATTGGAAGAGATTCCTCATCTTGAAGCCAACATTGAAGAGTTGAGAAATGAGTTGAAGAAACAAGACTCAAAACTTGAGTTGAAAATGCTACACTCTCATTTGTAGTATGTGTTTCTTGAAGATGGTGGTCACAAACCAGTGATTATTTACAATGCCTTATCCAAAAATGAAGAACAAAAATTGATTGAAGTTTTGAAGAAAAATCAAAATGCAATGGGTTGTGTCACACCCTAATTTTTAACCCTAAGATTCCACCTCATTTGCATCATTTTGAATGACATCAAGCATCTCATTTGTGTGTCTTTTATGCATTGATATCCCCATTGAAAATACAAAAATATGTGGCTTACTTTGCTTTGCTTACAAGTTAGGGTTTTGGCACCAAGGAGCTCAAAAAGTTGATTAGTCAAGGATTTGTGTGGTCTTCACCATCCCAAGGTCCCAATTTATTTCAAAATGATTAAGATTTTCCATTTATCCATAATCAATTTCAATATCACATCAATGCAATTTCATCAAGCTCCAATTCATCTGGTAAACCTAATTAGTGTTTTTACCAAAATCAACTCAAGTTTGACTTTTTCATCTGAGCATGATCTCACACTTCAAGACATGGTTCAAAGGCCTCAAGTACATCATCTTAGTCCATTAATATGTTTGTATTAGTTTAAGGAGCTTGATTCATTGATAATTGAAGAATTCTAGTTCAACTGAGAAAAGTCAACTGCTGATCAAAGTCAAAGTTTGACTTTTGAGATCTTTGGTCAAACATGGACTTCACAAGTCAAGGATCATGGAAATATGAAGGAAACCACCACTGCGAAAACTAATCACAACCACCAAACCCTCACTTTTTTCACTTAAACACACCACAAAGGCACCATATGACTTGCTGAAACACATTAGAACCCTTCATTCCATCTCAAACCAGAAGTTAACTTTCACAAACCTCCATTATTGAACAAGAAACCAAAGCTTTGAATCTCTTTGTTCTTGCATTTCCCTTTCATTCTGACACTTCAAACACTTTCCAAGTACATCATAAAACTCATCCAAATCATCAAACCTATCTTGTAACACCTCCAACATCAAAATATCTTTTCACATTTCTTCCATTACAATTGATTTGAGCCGAATGATTGAAAGCATTTCAAGGAAAGCTAAGCATTTAAACATCTCTCTGAGAGTTCATTGAAGCTAAAGATATCATTATTCATCATCTGGAGTTGCTTTAGAGGTGCATTAGATGCTCTCCAATAGGTAAGTATTCTGACTCCATGATGTGAGCACCATTTTCATTCTTTCAAATTACCATTCTGCTTGCCATAATGTGTGGAACAAAAGCCCTAAGTTGTGGTTAATTGATTGTACATGTATGCTATTTAATTTTTGTTATAAATATTAGGGTTTATCTGGTAATGTGAAAAGCTTATGAGTTGTAATTGAAATAAATGAAATTGGTAGCCATTTTTTATTTCCTTGTGAAATTCTGGTTAGAATAGTGCATGCACATGTTGTGTTTTATGCTAGAATAAGAATTTGACATTTTCATGAAAGCTTGATCTTGAGGTTGAAGACGAATATGGTGTTTGCATGTGTTTTCAATTTTAAAATTCATTTTCATATATTATTTTTCAGTTGCATTTGTTTAATGAACGTGCCCCATGTGGCGTAGCGGTCTGAGGCATGGTCTTTGTGTGTTGTATAATGAGGGTGCGCTGGTTCGATCCCCCAACCCCCTTTTATTTTCTATCTTCTTTATTCCCTCTCTCTTTCCACCTTTTCCCTTTCTTTTTCTTTTTTTCATTTATTTATTTGTTTATTTATCTTCTTTTTTTCTAAATATTTTTTTCATGTAATTTAATCTTTCCCCTTAATTTTATAATATCAAAATACTAAAAAATTATTATTATTTATTTCACTCATTTATTTTATTTACATTAAAATTTTTAATAATATTGATTATTTTTAATTATTTCTTTTATTTTCATTTAACTTTAAAAATTCACAAAAAAATACAATTATTTCAAATACATAAAAATTCACCTTTTGTTTATCTATTAGGTTTCATGTTCATGTATATGTTTCTTTTGATTTTATTATTTGTTTAAGTACTTTGAAATTATTATTAGTTGTGATGTTCATACTTGTCTAAAATCTAGGGTTTTGTTGATTTTCTTTCTTAACCTAAAATTCATGATGAATCCATGTTTTTGTTCCTTGTTCTTGTGTTAACATTGTCTTTATGTAAATATGTTGTGATAGTGATGATGTATTGATGATATGTATACCTTGTTTTCCTAGATAATTCATGTTGATCTTGCCTTTGTTTAAGTCATGTATTTGTCTATGTATTGATGTTGTCTTGATGAATAATGTATCCATGTCCTTTTGCTCACATGAGAATTCTTGCTTAGGTTTGAATATGCCTTGATTAAATTTGTTGCTTGTAAACCATGTGTATGTTTGTTGATTCATGTTGATTTTGTCCATACTTGAACCATGTCGTATGCTTTAAGGTAGCTCATTGTTTAATCATGTGGTCAAAATCATGTTGATGTTGTATACCATATCTCATCTAAATCTATTGTTGAATATGATATGTGTTTGTATATACATGTTCGTTTTTGTGCTATTGTTTCCTAATCCAAAGGAAAGGACTTTTGTTGGCTTTATGTCATTTGCATATGCATCTTTATCTTTTTGTACATCTTTAGCATGATTTGTTATCCTTAGCATGTTTACCACTTAGAAGGCTTCCCCCAAGTTAATTCAACCTTATATGACTCAATTAGGTCCCACTCTTCTCAAACTCAAAACTTTTTCAATAGAAACCTTGACCTTAAGTCATTGAATTTTTCAAACCTTTCCTTAATAAATGCTTCAAGAAATCTTAAGCATATTCGAACCTTTTCACAAAACTAAAAGACACAAACCTTATTCAAACCTTTTGCCGCTTTGGCTTTTAAATTTAAAAAATTTTCAAATAGATTAGACATTAGTCATCCTTAGTTGAGGTATAAATGTCCTATCCCAGGACATTGTTGAGAAAGATGTTAATTCTTTTCCACTTGAGAGAGGTATGTGGCATACTTGTTGATTACACATCCAAGTTGAATCCCTTTTCTCAATGTGAAGCAAAGATCCCTCTTCCACATGTTTGTGGTGGATAAGTTAAGTATTCTCCTTAAGATGACAACTTGTCTCTTCTTCATTTAAATCCACCATAACAAACCCTTTTTCAAATTATACTCCGAACTACGAGGTTTTGATCCTTCATTGCTATGTAGGCACAAGACTTTGTGTCTTGCCATACACAAAAATAATAAGAAAACATTTCTCTTCTCATCTCCCTAATCAATCCCAATACCAAATAATTTTAAACCATAACACAAATACAACAAGAGGTTCTATAGGATACTATAGATACTTAGGGTGCTAATACCTTCCCTTAGTATAACCAACCCCCGTACCTTAGATCTCTTTATTGCTTTATTTTTGCATTGTATATTTTTGGGTTATTCTTTCTTTTATATTCCCTTGGATAAATTAAAGATCAGCGGTGATATCTTATGATTTGTGAAGCCTAGTTAACCAATAGCTCTGGTCTCTGATTCTCAGCGCGACTGAAATGGCGACTTCACTGGGGAAAATGAGAATGACCTCGCGAAGTGCAATTGCATGCTCGCGGGATGGACTTAACCAAGTTGCCACCGATATTTATTTATTCCCATATAGGGAAAGGGAAAATATTGAATAAAATTCCTAAAATAAAGAACAAGGATATGGTCTTCGCAACCAATATCTGAGTTCGGGAGTTAGTTACGCAAGGGAAAGGTATTAGCACCCTTCACGTCTGTTGTACTTAACGGGAACCATTTAGTTAGGGTTGAATGAATGTTAGCTTAATATGATTTTCTAATCTTCTAGTTATGGAGTGGGAAAAGAGAGAAGAAATGTTTTAGATTGTTATTATAGATAAAGTGATCCTAAAGAGGTTTTTATTATTAGGGTGCTCGATAAGACTTCGCAGTCTCGTGCCTACGTATCCTTACAAGGATGGAATCAGAGCAATCATAGTTTGGGTAAAAGTTTTCTAGTTGATTTTAGTGAAAGCTATTATGTTTTAATCAACATAAGAAAATTTTTTCCCAAAATAAATGAGGAGCGGACATTTACACAAAATTGAATGGCTTTACAAATCTCATTCACGTCACTTATCTCAATTCAATGGTTATAGACAAAACACTGTCCTAGTGTTTATTAAGAAAACGTATCTTCATTTTGAAAAGAGTCTTTGATCTTACTAGATACTTTGAAGGTTTTGTTTAAGAAAATACACTTGATGATAATAAAGGTTTTCTCATAATTATGAAGATGTTTTTGTCTCTTGATGATAATCAAGGTATGGTCCCAAAAAATGTAGATTTGAGTATAGTTTGGCTATATTTAAAGAATTATGAAAATTTGATGGTGACCAATTTTTCAAAGAGTTTATGCTAGAGTTTTAAACTCTAACAACCTCTTTCATTCAATTTTGATTGAGAAAATTGTTTGTGGACCATGAACATCGATAGTGATCAATGGTTCAAACTGTTGTGCTAGATTCTAACAATCCTTTGTTGGTCTAAGTTATTTATTAAGTGTTTTAAGGATGAAATAAATAAATAAATGGATATCTCAATGTGCAAGACTTAAGACCAGTCTATCAAGGGTTTTGCTAGAATGCTAGATTCCAAAAATCATTTTCTTTCAAATTTATTTCAAAAGAAATTGATGTACTTTGAAGTATTTTAGTAAAACTTAAAGAAGGAAGCAAGTCTTGAGATGACACTTAACAAAGGGAAAATTTTTGAGAGGGCACTACGGTGAAAAAGAAAAAGGTTGAAAAGAAGAAGGTAACTCGCCAAGGATTAGGGCCCTTGTGCCTACGTATTCTCATTGATAAATGAGAAATCAGAGCATCCGTAGTTCTAGGTAAAAAGAATTTGTATTTTGCTCGATTTAAGCGAAAGATATTTAGATGTATTCGACAGAAAACAATGCTTTACCCAAAACAGGTAAAGAGCAGACATTTGCATCACAACAGAATAGATTTACTAATCAACATTCGCATGAAATGCCTCTTATCTCAACTCAAAGTAGTTTGTGGATGAAGCAATGTTTTGCATCATCTCAAGACACAATATCTCACATTAATCAAAATGTTTTTAGAATTAATCTCCCTGCGGCGAGGAAAATAGTTTGATTGGTTGGATGTATTTTAGGTGAACGACTAACGTTTGATGGGAATCAATTGTTCAAAGAGTTGCGCCAAGATGCTAGATCTTAACGACCCTTATTCATTCAAGTTGTTATGAAAATTATTTGATGGACAACAAACATTTGAAAATAATTAATCGTTCAAAGAGTTATGCCAAGATGCTAGATCTTAACGACCCTTATTTGTCCAAGTTAATTATTAAATGTTTTAAGGACGAAAGAAAAGAATGAACGTCTATCCTAAAATGCGAGACTTGAGACCAATTATTCGAGGGTTCTACTAGAAATCTAGATTCCAACAGTCGTTTTCTTTTGTGTTTATTAAGAAAAGAGTTTTAACGTTGCAATGACATAGGTCAAAGTTTATTAAATCACATAATTAGATTAATCCAAGTCAATTATAAAAAAAATTGATTAAATATTAATGTAATCAAATAATTAAGTTACTTAAGATTGATTAAAAAAGTTAAGTGATTAGAATTCTATTAATTGATTAATCATGTTAATTAACTTAATTATTTGATTACATTAATTTTTAATCGGATAATTTTGATAATTGACTTGGATTAATCTAATTAAGTGACATAATAAACTTTGACCTATGCCATTGAAACGTTAAAACTCTTAATAAACACAAAAGAATAGGGATGTTGGAATTTAGCCTTCTAGTAGAACCCTTGAATAATCGGTATCGAGTCTTTCACTTTAGGATAGCCGTTCATTCTTTTCTTTCTTCATTAAAACATTTAACAATTAACTTGAACAAATAAGGGCCGTTAAGATCTAGCATCTTCACGTAACTCTTTGAACGATTGATTATTATCAAATGTTTGTTATCCATCAAACAATTTTCATAACAACTTGAATGAATAAGAGCCGTTAAGATCTAACATCTTGGCACGAATCTTTGAACAATTGATTCCCATCAAACGTTTGTCATTCACCTAAAATACATCCAACCAATCAAATTGTTTCCTCGCCGTCGTATGATTAATTCTAAATTTTTTTCATAAACGTGAGATATTGTGTCTTGAGATGACGCAAAACATTGCTTCATCCACAAGCTACTTTGAGTTGAGATAAGGGGCGTTTAATATGAATGTTGATTAGTAAATCCATTATGTTATGATGCAAACATCCGTTCCTCACCTCTTTTGGATAAAGCAATGTTTTCAGTTGAATGCGTCTAAATATCTTTTTCTAAATTGATCAACAAACAAACTCTTTTTACCCAAAACTACGGACGCTCTGATTTCTCATTTACCAATGAGAATACGCAGGCACACGGGCCTAATCCTTGGCGAGTTACCTTCTTCTTTTCAACCTTTTCTTTTTCAACATAGTGCCCTTTCAAACTTTACCCCTTTGTCAAGTGCCATCTCAATACTTCCTTCCTTCTTTAAGGATTACTAAAATACTTCAAAGTATACTGAAATTCTAGAAGGCAGATCACATATGTCCTAAGAGATGTCGAGACATTGATCTTTGCTACAAACTGAACAAGGATAGAACATGAACATCCAGTTTTCTTAAACTCAAGAATACTTTTAACCTTCAAGGTCAAAACAGTGTCATGACAAATGTTTCAATATTTGTCAAAACATATACATCAGATCAAAAGCATGGACTGAATAAAACATAACAGAATGAAAAAACACACAAGATATGATGACCCAATTCTGTGTAATTCACCTACATCTGGGGGCTACCAAGCCAAGAATGAATTCACTATTTGCATTATTAATTTAGAGCTAAACTCCCCCGTTTACAACTCCTCACTTAATCACTACCCAATACAATTATATCTAGAAATCAGCATCTAGATAAGAGAACCCCATCTCAATTCTCAAATCACCTCAGTGATATCTTACAGTTACAGTCTCCTGCAACTGCATTATACTGTTCAATTGAAAGACATTCCTTCCAAAACAATATTAAGTTAAGACTCTTGACTAATAAACATGCATGGATTTTCTTAAAAACTTCATCCAAGAATAATACATAATTCATTACCTACAAGTTTCTAAATCTTTAAAACTATGTCTACCACAATGTATCAATCAATACAAAGGGTGAGTTACAACATAAGAAAGAACACGACTCTCAAAACACTAAACCCTTATTTTCTACTTTACAAAAGTCTTAATAATAATTCTTATCCTACCTTAGGTCTTGGTCTTCCTTTTATAGACTTCAGTGGGCTTCGAAGTCTCTGTTTAATCTTCCCTTGACCCATGTTCTATTTTCTCATTAAATCTTAGACCAGATCTGTAACAAATATGTTGCCCCAGATCAGGATGTCGAGTCTATAATGCTAGGACATCTTTTATGACATGTCTTCCTTCAGCAGATTTATTCTTGTTGGAACATCTTGTGCAACATCATGTTTTACCAAAATTTTAGTCAAATGTTTAGAGCCTTCAATCTCCCCCTTTTGACAAATTTTGGATAAAACACCTTTTGCACAATAAATCCAGGATGATACAGAGAGAGGGAGTAGAAAGTTCTGAAGTCATTTCAGCCGGATGACATGTCTTCCTTATGTTGTAAGCTTTCATTCTTCCTGTAAATGAGGAAGAAGATACACCTAGCTCCCGCTCAAACCCAGAACCAATCCGTTTCCCTAGAGCAACCAAACACCAACCTGAATTATTCCTATGAGGATTCAGGGGAGCAGACTGAAACTTCAGGTAACTCAAAACACAAGACACAAAAGAAGGACTCGGAAACAACACGAAGACTCAGACAGGATGTTAGAACATCCCATCCAACATCCTTGTAAAGCAACTTTAAGAATGGAATCCACACCCAAAAGGATAATAGTTATGTGTTGTAAGGACCAACACACAACCGAGATGAACACACACCCATTCTCCCCCTTTTTATCCAAAAATAACCAACACAGTTCCATACCCACGTGGTATTTAGCCAAACTCGGACATAAGCCATGAAGACATGACATAACAAAATAAATAGAACCTAAGAACCAAGAAGCAGCGAACCCCTTTAAATACCCAGGCAGTTACCCTAGAGATTAACGGTCCATAGAAGTTACCGAAGAACAATTCAATGAAGACATAAGTTTGGGTAGGTAACTTCAACATAAATGACTGTGCACCGCCCAAATAGGATTTGACTGTTTCAACTTTAGGGTAAACCTTCCAATGAATGTGCATGTTTTAAGACACATGTTTAATACACCTTCTTGTAGGCATGCTCTCCATTGTCCAAGGGACACCATCCAAAAACGCCTTCTTGGAATAACCACAAGTCCTAAACAATGTCCTGACATCAGGTCAGACTTTGTCTAGTCCTTTCATGGCTTTAAAGGCATAGTCACAGTTCCTTCAGATAATCCCACCATGCTCTTGTCAACCAGAGGCTTACTAAGATGTTAAGACATCATTTCCAACATCTTCCAACAAGGACTCCAAAGAACCTTAACTCATTCTGCAGAGAAAAACAAATTCTACTAGACAACAACCAATCTTATTTCTCAGGTCTTTCCTAAACCAGAGGCTTACTAAGATGTTAAGACATCATTTCCAACATCTTCCAACAAGGACTCCAAAGAACCTTAACTCATTCTGCAGAGAAAAATAAATTCTACTAGACAACAACCAATCTTATTTCTCAGGTCCCTCCTAAGAATTAAAAACACAGTTGATATAATTTGGTATCCTTAACAGCCCAACCTCTCATGCAAAGCTGACAATTCTACCGAAATCAACACACCAAGATGTCAAGACAACTTACTTGACATCACATCTCATATGATTCACAAGAACACCTTCATGATCATAAGTTAGAAAGATACCAGGACCACACTCCTTGTATCATAACCAAAGAATTTTGGATTGAGACCAAATAACACCATTCATCACTCTTCCCCTGAACACATCCATCCACTGTACAAATTCCTCTTGAATTTTATAGCCATAGACAACCTTGTTCTTGAGAGTAAATCCAATCAAGTCTAGAATGTTCTCATTCCCTAAAGAGACATAAATATTCTCTTAACCCCTTGGTTAATCAAGATGTTATCCACATATTGAAGTTATCAAACCCTTTCACCAAAAGAAGAAGGAAAACTCCTCAGCTTGCCTCCTTCTCAAGATTCAGTCTGATACACTCTCTTCTAGGGACACTTCCAGCAGAACCACCATCTACACATAGATAATAAAACTCCACAAAGTTATATTCATACTTCATAATGAATAGATAGTTCACTTCTAATCCAACTGGTGAGAACCAACTTTCCTTTCTAAAGAGATAGATAGCTAGATCGATGTTTCAAACACAAGTTAAAATATCATCCTCACCTGATTTGGTTCCGGAGTCAACATCCATAGGAATAACTCTCTACATGGTAATTCATACACTTCCTTTTGCAATGACCATAAGAGGATCCCAACAGATCACATTTGCAGCAGCTCATAGATCAACGTAGCAGGCATAATACCAAAGAGATAACTAAACTCTCTCAAGCCTCAGGAAGCTTCATCACAGAAGCACAATGTTCAAACATCCTGTCTGATATTACAAAGTCAGCACCCATCCTTAAGCATCCACTAAGGAGATTCCCTCTAGCAGATACCAGTATGGTTGAGCATAAGATATAGATTGAGAAACAAAAATAGACTTCTCTTCGAGGTATGCTTCTCCTCTGTCCTTCATTCTTCTATCCCCCACTTTGCACAACACACTTCGAGCTAAAGTACATCAGCACTATCAAGCCACATACTTGAATAGGTGGTTCTTTGATGCACACTCCATTACCACCTTCTTTCATAAGAGAACAAGCAGAATACCTTCCACAAGGTTCTTGATCATGTGGCAATAAAGATAGAGTTGAGTCTTCCAGTACTAACACCCCTTACTCCAGACAGAACTTTGGAACACTCATATCAAACATCTTAGATGAAACTCCAAGAAGATATGAAAACAACAAGAAATCATCAACTCCCTTGAGCTATTAGGAATTGCATGATCCAAACAGGATGAGATAGACTTAGAAAACAACCATATTGTTGGAGAGCATCCACTCCTATGAAGACCAGCACATACAAGATGAAATAGGTTTAATGCACACCAATGACTTCAGCATCAACATCCAGATGTTCGGTCCAATGTCAGAACATTTAATTTACATAATTGACTTGACAAGTCAACCGATGAAACCCCACATGCCTGAAATAGTCTTGAAGCTCAAACCTTTAGCCTTCTAGATAATTTCCACCTTGAATAGCCTTTCCAACATAATAGAATAAGATTTCCATGTTCTCAGAGACTTGATCATCAAATCAAGTTTGAGTAAGCAACCTCCATCCTGTACAAATAAATGGAAAAACAAAAACTATTCCTTTTCAAGATAACTCAAATATCCTGATGACAATCTGCCTCAAGCACAACCTTCTGAGGAATTGATCCACATACGACCAGAGTCCCACCCAACTCAAACCAAGAGAAGATATAGTCACGGCTATTGATCGGAAAAATAACAAGTGTACTATTTTGCCAATATAGTAATAAGAGTGAATTTCTCCAAATATCGATCTCGAGGACTGCGTAGGAATATAAGTTTTGATTTCAATTCAATTAAACAAAAAGTACTTGAGGGTTGAGGATTGTTTTTTGAAATTATAAAATAATTGCATAAAAATAAAGAAAGTATATGAGTGTTTTAGAAAATATATGAGTAGATTATGCTAGAGATGGTTTGTGATATGACTCAGTAACAACTCCGAATTACACTGCAACAACTTATTATAACTAACTAATTGCCAATTCTTTAGAATGTTTACCCCTAAGTCCTTAGTGAAAAAACCTAATCATCCACCCTAATTCCTATGTCCATGGAGAATTACAGATGAAATTAAGCAATCAATTATCAAGAATATTCCGGTTCCTATAGGGTATCCCTAGTCCTAGGTGATATCTACTACAGAATGATCCAAAGCAAAGCATTAACAACATCGGTCCAGCCTAATCGTTAATCGAAAATCAAACCCTGTTTTTCCGATAGGGCAAGCATTAAAAATAGCTAGAGATCAAATCAGTTATGAAAAACAAAGGAATTGTTATTGCAATATTAATATTAGAGTCATTATAAATTCAAATCAGGGACACCCCCTAGAATTGAGGGGTTTAGCTACTCATAATATTCGACGAAAGTACAAAGTAAAAACTAAACATTACAAGATAATAGGATTCTTTAATCTTTAATTGCTTCCGCTCATGAAAACCTTCAGTTTCCCAATCACCTTGATCTCTTCAATCTTGAACGTGTAATTCTTCTCCAGTCAAAAAGTCTCATTTTTCCTTCTCAAAAAGCATCTAAAATACTCCCAGGTCTAACCTGTCGCCACCAAACTTTATTTATCCCGAATAAACGGGAGAGGGAAATATCGAGAAAACCTCTTAAAACGAAAGGACAGGAACAGGGTTGTCGCAACCATGTTCCGGGTTCGGGAGTCCTTTACGCAAGGGGAAGGTATTAGTACCCCTTACGTCTGTTGTACTCAACAGTAACCTCTTACGGTATTTTGTGGTAAGCGTTATATAGGCTTGCTTGTTTGCTTCTCAATGATAAAGGTGAATTGGTAGGTTAAAAGGTTAAAGATACCTAGGGGAAAATGGGTGGTTATGGGATAGGGTGCTCGCCAAGGATTGGGGCCCTTGTGCCTACGTATGCTCATTCGGACAAGAATGAGAAATCAGAGCGTCGTAGTTCGACTACGGGAAGCATGAGGGAAATTATGGGTGGTAGAAGTGTGCTCGCCAAGATCATCGCAATCTTGTGCCTACGTATCTTACATTCAAATGAGAATGAAGAATCATAGCATCCGTAGTTCGTGATAACGACCACGAAAAGAAACAAGGTTGAATGGGTTTAAAGTTTGAGTTTGAGAGATGAAAGAGTGACTGACAAGCAACCTAAGGGCGTGCCTTAAGAACTTGCCACTCAAGAATTCAAGGAATGCACGATTCCAAGAACTCAATTCTTTCAGAAATTGGATTGAAGATAATGAGTTGGATATTTTAAAATCGAAAGAATGAAGTAATAACAACTCAAGGGCGCGCCTCGAGAGTTACTTATTCGAATATTCCAAGAATGCTAGATTGTAAGAATATCCCTCTTTCGTAAGTTTAAAAAACTTTTGTAAAAGATTGAATCGAAAATGGAATGCAAGGCAAAAGGAGGTTGGTTTGAAAACGGCTCGACGACGAGTCGAGGATTTGATTAAAGACGGAACCAACTTGACAATGTGTCAAGGGTTAAGATTGCGAGAAACGATATTAGTCCCTAAGGGTACTCCTAATATCGAAACCACGAGAAATTGTGAATGTGTGTGCTATATGTGGGTTGCGAATGCGTACGAGCAATCGACTTCGGAGAGTGTTTGAAATGTTTTAGTTTGAAAAGTCGAGAGATTGAGTGCAAAACAACTCAAGGGCGTGCCTCAAGAGTTATTCACTCGAAGATCCAAGGAATGCTAGATTCCATGAACCTCCTTCTTTCGGAGTTTGAATCGAAAAAAATGTTTTGAAATAATTTGAATGAGAATGAAGTATGAAAAAAATTTGTGAATATGAGGCAAGAAGATGAGAAAGTGAAGTTTAAATTTGAAAACTTTAAGAAATGGCAACTATTGGATAAATGAGACGTAGGCCTCACAACCAATTAATCGGGGTATTATCGAGATGCTAGATTTCGACGACACCTTTTTCATTTGGAAAATATTTGGATGAACAACGGAAATATTACACGGAATGCTAGATTCCTATGATATCTCTTTGTCCAAAAAAATGCAATTTAAAAAAAAACAAAAACTCGAACAATACATTATTTAAGGCGTACGCCTCAATAATGATCATCCAAAAATCCAAGAAGTGCTAGACTTCAAGGATTTAGTTTTTTCATGACTTGAATGGAAAATAATTTTAGCGTAGAAAAATAAAGTAAAATAGTATTAGGAGAAAACTCATATTTTGAAAATGATTTAATGAAGAAAATAGTTTGTGTAAACATGTTGAAAATAAATTGAATTTAAGATTAAGAAAAATAATTAACCAAATTTTGAAAATAATTTTGAAAATAGTTTAATGTTCTATTTAGAAAATATTTAAGAATTGCCAAAAGAAGACACGCTATTTAATAAATAGGATAAAAAACTTTTATTTATTTAAAGAAAATGTAAATGTTGGGTTTAACAAGTATCATAAAAAAAATTCCTTAGAATTATTTTTTAAATTTCCTTAAAAACAAATTATTTACTAAATTGAATATAAAAGTAACTCTAATTTAAAAATAAAATAAATATCAAACTTTGAAAAGGAATACGTTCGAGATCGATTTGTGTGAAGTAACATTGTAACACCGTGGCGAAAATATCATACGCAATAACGCGGCGACTTATTCAAATTGAGATATCAAGAATTATGATGGCACAATCGACATTGATTTGTCGAAACCATGAGTTCAAATTGAAAACTAAACGCTATAAGTCGAAAACCGAAACTGATACGCAATCGGCAATTAGAACTTAACAATGTCATAGAGAACGTAGTCAAATCGAAATCGAACACGTTTTCTCATTGCAACCTCATAAACATGAACTTAGCAGATCACTGAAGTTGCTTAAAACCAGAGTCGACAATATTGAAACGTAAAAATTTATCAAACTACCAAGCAACAACTATCATCAACATTTACTAACTACTGTCAAGACTAAATACATATTTGAAACTCCAAATGAGCTTGTTCATTATAAATTAAAGATCTATATTATAAAGAGGAAGGCGACCAGAATCATATTAGCAGTAAACTCATTCCAAGAAATTTACCCCTATTGTCTCAGAGCAACTGTGGATGGAAGTTAAATATGATAAAGCCTGGAGATTGTGAATGCTTCGGTCGTGCCCTGTCTAATCCTTTCAGCGTGCGTCCTCATCACCTTCCTCAGCTCGACATAACCATGACGTGTTTGGACATTTATCCGCTTTATGATTATCAATTTATCAGCAAGATCCAAACTTGTCAAAGAATGAACACAACAAACAGGAAATAATTTTTGACGTCGCACGTCGAATGGTATGATTGAAGACTTTGTTGTTGGATCCAAATCACTACTGCAGGAAATATCAATGTTAGAGCCACGGTATTGCCGTTAATTTCGCTGAGTGCATATCACTATGGTCGTTGAAGAGAAAATCATGGCTGCTGCTTGCAGTTTTCGCTTTCGGATTGGACCGCCACAAATGGGTTATTACCGTAAAAAGGAGGATAACGCAACTCCACATTCGTTGCTGTCATTGATATTTCTTCAGTGCCGATCTGGAAAAACAGGGAGCTTCGTCGGAGTGCGTTCTCGTGGAGATTCGGATATCAAAGTGTGAATCTGAGAGAACCAAGTCATTCTCGAAGTTCACGGTGGAGCATCTGGTGCCATTTGGGAGAAATAGAAGTGGTTTTGGGCTTTACGAAAATGGACGAAGTAAATGGCGGGTGAAGATGAAGGTGCTTTAACGACAGAAGATTTCGTGAGGTGAGGAAGATGAAGATGGTAGCGATGAAGGTGGATTTCGTTTGGGTTTGAGTTTAGAAGGATGATGAACAGGAAAAGGGGTTTTGTTGGGGATTTCGTGACTAGGGTTTGGGGTTTGTGGTCGGCGAAAGGTTTTTTAGGGTTGAGAAAGGAAGATGGCGACCAGACTTGGGAATTGAGGGGGGAAGATGTACAGTGCCCATTTTAGGTTTTCCTTTCAGCTCTTTAAAAGCCAACGAGGGATGGGCCTCCAACCGTGGGCCTGATCACCTTCATTAACTTCTAAATCTCCTTCTTTTTCTTTTCAATTAATTGATTTTCTATTAATAATTAAAACTATTCTAACTAACCAAATCTTAAAACTAATCTAATTCTAATTAAATTTAATTAATTAAAAATATAATTCTAAACTATTTCTAATTAAATCCTAATTTAAATTCTAATTTAAATATAATTATCTAATAATTCTAATTCTAACTAAACTAAATAATTATTAAATCTAATTTCTTAATTAATATTATAATTCTAATTTCTAAATCTATCTAACTAATTCTATATTCTAAATTAAAAATCTAATTAATTCTACTTTCTAAGCTAATTAATTATATAAGTAATCTAATCCTATTTTCTAAATAAAAAAATCTAAATCTATTTCTAATCTATTCTAAACTAATAAAGTCCTAATCTAATTCTAAACTCTAAATTCTAACAAAATTCTTATTCAATTCTATTAAAAAATCTATTTCTATTCTAATTAAAAATATATTTCTAATAAAATTCTAAATAATTCTAAATTCTATTACTAATAAAACAATAAATAATTCTAAATTCTATTTCTAATAAAATTTTAAATAATTCTAAATTCTATTTCTAATAAAAATTTAAATACTTCTAAATTCTATTTCTAATAAAACAATAAATAATTCTAAATTTTATTTCTAATAAAACAATAAATAATTCTAAATTCTATTAACAAACAATATATGTACAAAGAATTAGGAAAACATGACAGAATTAAAATTCACAAAAACAACTTTAGGCCACGTGTCACGCTCTCATTGGCCAGAAATGATAAAAATTGGAAAACGCCCAATTGTGAGTGGTCATTTGTCTAAATGACGTGAAACTAAGCAGGCAATGCAAAATTGATAATAGAATCGAAAAAATGCGAAAATATTTGAAAAGAGGTAGGACAAATTTAGGGTATGACAGATGCCCCTATCTAATTAGCTTAAACCTAGGGAAATGAATTGCTACAACGTTCCTTCTCCCAAGGTAGAAGTCAATTAGATATGAAGAAGTCCTGAATTTTTCTGAAAAGAAAGTAAATACTCGGGAACTAATATGCTGGATAAGGTAAGTCCTTGAGTGAGCTGTGAATAACTGGCAAAAGGTCGTCATCACCAAAAGGATGATGGGATGAAACACACACGACTACTACCACCGAAAGGATGATAGAGCAAACTCACACCGGCTACTACCACCAAAAGGATGATGGAGCAAACACCATCGCACAATCTGACATCAACCAGATGAAAGACCCCCCACCAAAAGGATGATGGAGCGAAACTCACACCGGCCACTACCACCAAAAGGATGATAGGACAAATACTCTCGCATAATATGACATTAATTAAGATGATAGACCCCCCACCAAAAGGATGATGGAGCAAAACTCACACCGGCCACAACCATCAAAAGGATGATAGTACAAACACTATCGCACAATCTGACATCAATTAAGATGACAGACCCCCCACCAAAAGGATGACGGAGTGAAACTCATACCGGTCACTACCACCAAAAAGATGATAGGACAAACACTATCGCACAATCTTACAACAATCAAGATGATAGACCCCCCACCAAAAGAATGACGGAGCGAAACTCACACCGGCCACAACCACCAATAGGATGATAGGACAAACACTATCATACAATCTGACATCAATAAGATGATACACCCCTCATCAAAAGGATGACTGAGCGAAACTCATACCGACCACTACCACCAAAAGGATGATAGGACAAACACTATCGCATAATCTAACATCAATCAAGATGACAGACCCCCCACCAAAAGGATGACGAAGCGAAACTTACACATGCCACTACCACCAAAAAGATGATAGGACAAACACTATCGCATAATCTGACATCAATCAAGATGACAGACCCCCCACCAAAAGGATGACATAGCGAAACTCACACCGACCACTGTTGCACCCTAAAATTTGCTCAACCTTATTCACTTGGTTTATGTTTCAATATCATTAGCATTTGCATATAGAGTCATGTACATAGTCTAACCATCTGCATAGCATAAGCATAGCAAGTCATTCAACAGGGGACCAATCATTATTATCATCTCTAGAGGCCTATCAAGATGTTATTATCCAAATTCAATATCATTCAAGTCATCAGAAGGAATTTGAAAGATGGGAAGTCAATGAATCAAGCAAGTGCATCCATCTCCTATCTGAGGATTCCTGAGGATCAACAAAGAAATGGTGAGTTGTGGGCTGAGTATGGCGAATGTCTAGACATCATGGGAGACTTAGAAAGTCATTTGGAGAAGGAGACAAGTCATTGGTGTAGTCACAAGAGTTGTGGAGGAAGACAGTCAACTAGGGTTTCATCTGGGTCAACCCTGGGTCAACCCTAGGTTAAGGGATTGATTGAAAGGCATTAAGGGCTATTGAGGAGATGTGGGGGTTATCATTTGACATTAAGAATAAGGATATGTTGTTATGCTAAGAAGAAATCAAGAGAAATCAAGGAGAAGAGGAGTTTCTAAATTAGGGTTTCTGTGTAAAATCCCCTAGTTTAGGTCAAATTTCCAAGCAAGATAAGTCAAAATGCAAGATTCAAATGGATCCTTGGCCAACATGAAACTTTTAGAGGATCTCAATATCTTTAATTTGAGTGGTGGAAGACACTAGGGAGATTTATAGAACTCAAGTTATGGTCCTTGCAAGTTACAGGTCATCTGAGGTATCTGAAATTCTGTCTGTGAAAGTAACTTGACTTCCAAGCAATTTTTACCCCTCAAGGAGGTTTCAAATGAATTTATGGTCAACATAAGAATTGTTCCTCATTGTCTTAGATTTCTATAATGGTATAGTATTCCTTCATATGATTTGTGGAACTCTACTTATGGTCTTGGCAAGCAAAGGGTATTTTGGTCATCTGATGATTACAGGTCATTCTTAGCCTATGCCTAAAACTCATACAAGGGAGCTTCAAATGAAACACTTCCCAACATAAAAGTTGCTCAAAATGCAATTTTAAGTCAAGAAAAGAAGTCATGGATGTTTGGAAATGCATGGAATGGAACTTGACCAAAGTTGGTGAAAAATGACCTAAAAAAGGCATATAACTTGAAAAAGTTCAAGTTGGAAAATGGTTTGAGAGATCTACAAAGCCAATATGGGTCATCCAATATACCAAATTGATTCCCAACATCATTTTAAAGACATTGGTTCAGCCACATTTTTGAGTTTAGGCTTAAAAATTGGACTTCCTTTGTAAATTTGTTTCTTGCATCATAAGGCAACATGGTAAACTCAACACAAGGCAAGGAAAAGCTTGGTTTTTTATACATACACTCCTAATATCTCATGAAAGGAGATTTTTACACAAGTTTACCCAAGGTGCAAGCATGATATGAGATGATTCAAAATACCATCAAATGATAAGTTCATGAAATTTCCACAAGTTTCTAGATCCCTCTAGGACCAATCTAGAAGCTTCTCATTCTGTTAATCCTCACCTATATAAGGAAATGAAGCCATTTGTGCATTGGTTGGTGATTCTTTGAGCTTGCAAACACTACTTTGATTCCTTCACTCCCATTTGCATTTTCTCTTCAAACTCCATTGAAACTTCATCCCTCATCTTAATTTCTGTTGTCATCATCATCCACCATCATCATAGAGTAATTGGCAAAGGAAATTGAAGGGAATTCGTGGATGGTTTGGGTGATCCAAGTTTACACTCCAACTTGCATGAAGAAGGGGATAAAGTGATTCAAGAAGATTGAGCAACTACCATTGCAAACAAAAGAATCAGCATCCATTGGAGATCAGTATTGGAAGTTAACAAGTCTTGAAGTGCACAATTCCACCACTGTTTCATCAACATTGCAAGGTATGCATTTCAATCTATATCTCTGCTTCTAGGTGGTATTAGATGGAATGGTTAGGATATATGTGATAGAGACCATTAGGGGATGATTCATGAGAAGTTTAAGGGCTGCTCTTGAAGGTTGTTTCCATGGCAGTTTCTGGTTAGTGATCAAGAACTCACATGTTAGAGTGCTATGATACTGGAGATTAGGTTTAGGATGATCACCATGAGCAATAGAACGCATTAGTATAGGTTTTATCAAGAATCTTCAGCATGCGTATCAGTGAAAATCAATGGTGCCCTAAACTTACAGCTATCGGGTTTGGCTATTGGAGAAGTTTTAGAAAAATCTAACACCATGGCTGTGTAGAGGGCAATGAGTAGAGTGTTTTTGCTTTTTGTGTCGTGAGCATTCATGGTCAGGTGAGAGAGACAGAGGAAGTAGAAGGTTTGCGCGTGAAAGTGAAGTCCATGAAACCCTAGCTGATCTAAGGAAGAAGAAATGCATGAGCCCTTGGATCAACATGAAAACCTTGACTAATTCTCTCCATCCAACGGCCCAGATTGAAAGTAAAAAATGGAAGGAAGCTTCAAGGTGCAACGCACCGTTTCAATTAGTAGAAAATCCTGGGCTTAAGTGTGATTGTTATTCACACACCCACCATCAGGCCCAATTGGAAATTGAACGTGAAAAATTACTCCAGCACACCCCCGCGCGTATTTCTCTTTCTTTTGTTTCTGATTAGTGACTGGGCCTTGCCATATTGCTATCTGCACCCCTGCTCTGTGGCCCACCTAGAAAAAACAACTGAGCGCGTTGGCTATTCAGACCCCCCTCTCCTTTTATTTTCTATTTTTGTCATTTTAATTTCTTTAATATTTTCTCATTCTTTAAAAAATCATAATAAATCATAAAATGCATATTTTCAATTGATTCTTTTTGCATTAATTTCTTCAAGATGTCTAGAAAATTATAAAAAATAAAAATGGCATTTTATTTTTTATTTGATATTTTTCCCATATTTTCCAAATAAATGCCTATTTTAGGTGTTTCATTTCATACATGAATTTGATAATTTTTGTTCTAATAGTTGCTTTAATATTTTTTGTCCATTCTTTTCAGGTTGATTAGTAGACATTGTTAGCTTGTACATACAATTTAGTTCATATTTTTAGGAATTAATTTTAGGTGTTTAGTGTAAGTGTGAACAACATGAATAAAATTAGGGTTTTAAATCAACTTAGGTGAGATAGTTTAATTCTTTTAGGAAATTTTCATTTGATTTTTGGGTATGGATTATAGGGGTTATGGGTATAGGATAGATCCCCTTAGAAATCACTAGGATTCCCCTACTGCTATTAGTATATTACTGTTTGTATTTGGTTGACTGGTATGGTGTGCCCTCTGGGGATTATTGGTTTGTCTGTATGGGTATTGGGACTGTTTGGGGATTGGGAGAGCTGAAGACTTGTGATGATGAAGTCATTGGAGATCCAGAGACTGAAGACTAACTTCCATTATTGATGGGGAGATTCCTGCTAGCAGCTGTTGAGGAGATTAGGGTTTAGGAGCTAGGCAGAGCTCTAGATTAGAAAGCTTGATTCTCAAACATGGAAGGTTTTGACTGCCTCCATTCCTCTCTGTGATACAGAGTCTCTCTAAGACACTCACCCCCTTCCTTTGGAAGGCTTGGTGCTACTGTCTAAGGGATAGAACTCTTGAGAGAAAATGTCTTATGTGTTAGTAGCAGTTGGTTTGCCACCCTTGGTAGTCAACTAATTGCTTAACACCCAATTCACTCTTGTGATTGATCCCTCATCTTGGAGGATAGGACTTGAAGAAAAGCCATTGTGGACTAAAGATTGATGATAAAGACCCTGCTTGAAGGCTGTGGATATGGAGGTTGATGCTTGCTGAAGCTTGAAGTCAGATGTTGTTTCAGAGCTGCTGTTGCTGTTTATTTTTCTGCTGTATTTCATTTCTGATGTATTGATTGGTTTTCCTGGCTGTATTGTTTGCTGTTTACCCTGTTGGGTTGAAAGTGAAGTCTGTTCACTTTTGCCTATTGTTTTCTAGGTTCGAGGTTGAGTGGGACTCCCTTGCCTCGCTTGTATTGCTGCATCCATGCATTTTACCGTATTACTGTATATATATCTGATATTGTTTCTGTTCCTGCCTATCCCTTAGGATCTCTGTTTCTCTCTGTACAAGAGAGGAGCATGATAGACACTAGGTCTTAACCCATGCATGATAACATTAGGTTAGTTTGATTCCCTTCGCAACCGTAGGTTAGGGATCTGTCTCTTCTTTCTCAAAACAAACAGAAAAAACACAATATGATTTCAAACACAATAAAAGACATTTCTTCCGTAAAAGAATGTGAACTCATCAAGACGTCGTTTTGTCCGCCGGGACTGTTAATCAGAAAAACCTTTTTCAGAAGGAATAAAATCAACCAAGACAAGCTTGTGTCGTACGTAACCCGAACTACGTTTGCTCTGATCTTTCATGCTGTATGAAAGTACGTAGGCATAGGATGCGATATCCTAACGAGCAACCTTCCCCTCCTTTTCCGTAGGTAGGCGAACTACGTTGACTCTGATTTCTCGTTCCAGACGAGAATACGTAGGCATAAAGTGTGATACTTTGCCGAGTCATTTTATTTTCATTTTATTTTCTTTTAACCCTTGACCTTTAGCGTAGATAGAATAACAATCCATACCCGAAAACAAGCGTGGATCCCGTCGAGTACGACGGACGTGAGGGGTGCTAATACCTTCCCCTTGCGTAACCGACTCCCGAATCCAGGTTTTGGTTGCGATGACCATACCTTTCCCGTGTTGTGCGAGGTTTACTCTGAGCGTTTCCTTTCCCTCCCGTGGGATAAATAACGCACGGTGGCGACTCTTCTGTTCAGCCGACGCCGATTTTCGCAGTAGCAACAGCTGGCGACTCTGCTGGGGACCCAACGTCCCCTGGCTGCTAAGGACTGCGATAGTTCTTATGCATTTGGGATCCAACGTCCCTTAAGAGAGTCAATCCTAACGCTTGTTTTCCCGTCGAGGATTTTGTATGGATTTATATATTTCTGACCCTTATTTTCAGCATTATATATATTGATTGTTATTGCTGTATTGGGGTGTGACGGGTGTTCTGATATTGAGTGAGAAGCCGGACCTGGGCTTGAGTGCACCTAGAATTAGAGTAGAGATTAGTTGGCGCCCGCTTGCTTTGCTTGCCTTGGTGTCCCGCGAAATCTACACTCAGACGAGGTTCCTCTGGTTGGCCTCCTGCCCCTTCCTTTGGTTGGCGTGGGTTGCTGGTTAGTTGAATTGTCGACTCTGGGGACCGATCATTTGGAAGTTGGCTAAGTGAGGCCTCTTCAGGATTTGATGATGCCACTCCTTCTGGGAATCGTATCATCAACCCTGAAAGTCGTTGACGCCAACGACCGCATAGGATGCCATACCTTTGTCAGTTACTAGGACATCCACCTGTGAGAGGGTTTGGGGATATGCATGTAACTAGACCTCCAGATACCGGTTATTTCTTGATCAGAGATCCTGGGTATTTATGGAAAGTTATGAGGTCTGTTAGAGACCATTCGGAGATGTGTTATAAGGTCTGTCAGAGACCAGTTGGATAGTTCTGAGGTCTGTCAGAGACCAGTTGGATATGTGATTTGAGGTCTACCAGAGACCAGTGGGAGTTATGGTTTGAGGTCTGTCAGAGACCATTGTTAGATTTTTGTGTTAGGTCTATCTGGGACCAGGGTTTGATGACTTCCAGAGAATCTATCTGAGACTTCTTGATATGGTTCAGGCTATTCAGCTATGGCAGTTGGTCCCTGTTGCATGTTACTTGCATTGCATTTGTTTGCATACTCATCATCATTGCATCCCACTAACGTGTGTCTGTGCTGCAAGTGCATTTGCATTTCCCTAGTTCTAGTGTCCGAATTTCTGAGTGATCGGTCATGGCCAGCTTAAGAAGGACAGTTTCTTACAAATTGCCTACTCCTGATGTTGTTCCCCTGCTGGGGTTGATCTCTCTGGCTGATGAGGAGGTTCGTAGGAGCTTCAGAATAAGCTATGGAAGACTATTGAGATTGGTGCGCAAATCCACAAAGATAGAGCTAGATGGGCTGTACGCTTTGATGCAATTCTATGATCCCGCATTTAGATGTTTTACGTTTGCTGATTTCATTATGGGGCCTACCATTGAGGAGTATGTGGAGTTTACTGAGTTACCCGTGCAGAACCAGGTTCCATTCATTCATTCTGGCGTTAAGCCCAAGCCGGAGGACTTGGCAAAAGCTTTGCATGTGGATGCTTCCGAACTGTTGACTACTGTTTCCCGCGGAGTGCCAGGCTTCTCGCTCCAGTTCTTGATCGGTAAAGCCCAAGAGTACGCTAAGAGCGGATGTTGGATTGCCTTCAATGCTGTGCTGGCTCTGTGCATTTACGGCATAATATTGTTTCCCAATGTACCGGATTTTGTGGACTTCGACGCCTTCTACTTGTTTGCCGCTGGTAATCCTGTACCGACCTTGCTCGGAGATTTCTACCACTCACTGCATTACAAGAATGAGAAGGGAAGAGGCAAGAATGTTCATTTCTGTGCACCATTGCTGGATATGTGGTTTAAAAGCCACCTTCCCATGAAGGGATCTTTTGTGAAGAGTGCGACCACAACTAGCTGGTCAGAGCGCCTGATGAGGCTATCTTCCAAAGATGTTGAATGGTTTGATAGGGATTTGTTGGGATCTGAGCTTATATTCAGTTGTTCTGGGTACCCTAATGTTCCGCTGATAGGAAGAAAGGGGTGTATCAATTACAACCCTTCTCTGTTCGTCCGTCAGTTCGGATATGCGCTGAAGAACCCACCGAAGGAGGAAGAAGTACAGGAATCTCTGTACTTCACCGGAGATTTGAAGGGGGAGTTATTGGCCAAGCTGCAGCATGCCTGGACGCGTATTAACCGAAGAGGGAAGCCGTTGTTAGGAAAGAATGACTGTCAGGCCTATGCACCTTACATGGTTTGGATCCAGGAGAGAGCAAGTCAGTTGCGGATGCCATTTCCAGATGCACCAATCCTTGTTCCTATTCCGGTAGCAGAGCCAACTACTGTTTCTAGGGAGGCCTACGAGCAAGTTGTGAAAGAAAAAGAAGCCTTGATGAAAATCAACGAAGGGTTAGAGCAGGAGCTAGCCCAGATACGCAGTGAGAAAAACAAGGCCGTCCATGCTTTCCAACAGCAGATTGAGCTAATGAACAGGTTAGGGGCTGAGTTGACTGAGGAGAGGAAGAAGCGCGAACGTCTGGGGCAAGAGTTCAGAAGCTCCCATGACATGCTTGAATCCAAGAAGAAAGCGCTTGACATCGCTCACCGAGAGATCTCTTCTTGCAATAAGACCTGGAATGCTACGCTCACCAACAACAAGAAGAGGGAAGATAAGTTGAAGCAGCAAATTTCCGACCTCGAAGAGCAGTTGAAGTCCAGCATCAAGAAGTGTGAAGAAGAAGTGATGACCCGGTATAGTCTCCAGAATGCACTAAACAAGGCCATCAAAGGCAGAGATGAAGCTGTGTCTCAGAAGCGTAAACTAGAGGATCTCTTCGGAGAGGGAGCATGGGAAGAAACTGCTGAAGACGTGCGACGTGTTCTCAAGAGAAGAAACCAACTTGTTGAAGGGCTGCTTGATCGACCAAGCCATCCGGAGACCAAGAAGCTGCTAGAAGAGTACCAGACTTATGGGAGGATTTGATCATTTCATGTAGTGACTTGTATGCTTTATTTGCATAGTGCTGACCATCACCAGGATTGTTGGTTGAGGTCATGCCTTCTTATTGTACTCTCAATGACATTGTATTCTTGGCTTATTGGTTTCTCTGCAATATATGAGGCTTTCTGTGGTTCAACTCCGATCTCTGTATTGCTAGCACTGTCACTGCACTGGCACCTTCACACTAGAATCGGGGAATGAATTTCCCTAATGCACAGACACACACATTGCATTGCATTCATATTCATATTGCATTACAGGTAATTATGGGACGATATCTTATTCCCTGCTCTGTACCAGGTATTTTCAGGATTGCAGATCAGCACCCGCACCGCTATTCCACTCGCACCAACTGTCGAAGAATCATGGATCAAATACAGAACGAGATGCAAGGCGTGCGCGAGAAGCTAGCTCTCTTTATGCAGACCATGGAAGCTATTGCAAAAGGTCAGGAGAATTTGCAAGCCATGGTCCAACCTCTGTTGGCCCGAAATGATGGTCACGGTAACGAGGATCATCAGTCTGTGCGAGTCGATACTGTTCATGGAGACGACACTCCCACGCCAGTGGCTCCACCTGTAGTCAATATACCTGCTGCTAATGTCAACAACGCTACTGCTGCTGGGAACGGTAACGTCGGAGTTGGGAACGAGACTGCTGTCCATAACGTTGGGCTTGGTGATGTCAACTTGGGAGATAATATGGGAGGCAACGGCTTTGGCAATACTGGATTCGGGTTCAACGATCAGGGATTCGATAACGCTGGGAAATATGGTTTCAATGCTCAAGGCTTTGGGCAGGATGGTTATGGTGTGGCCAATCAGGGTTACGGAGGTTTCGGAAATGGAAACGGCGTTGGATTAATGGCTTTTGGACCTGCCGGAGGTATTCAGGGGTACGGCAACAGGGGCCGAGGCCCAGTGATGAATCAGATTAGAGCTGGCCGCAACAATGAATATGATGGGTATGGAGCTGGGAATGGTATGTGGCAAGAAGATCAGCAGGAGGACGCTTTCTCCGGCGGAGGCTTTGAAGGGCCGATGGATAACTCCCAGAAGATCAGAATGCTAGAAGAGCAGATGGGGGGGGTCCTGAACCAAAGTGTTGTGGGCTTGGACATGGCAACAATGGGTCTGGTACCTGGCTTGAGGGTGCCAATCAAATTCAAAGCTCCTACGTTTGATAAGTATAAAGGGGACACCTGTCCGAAAGTGCACGTACGGGCTTATTACAGAAAGATGTCTACATACTCAACTGATGAGAGAATGCTAATGCATTTCTTTCAAGATAGTTTGTCAGGCCCTTCCCTAGAGTGGTATATGGGATTGGAGCCAACTAATATCAAGACATAGAAGCAATTGACAGAGGCATTTGTAGCTCACTACAAGTATAACAGCGACTTGGCGCCCAATCGGGTCCAATTGACAGGGCTGTCACAGAAGAAGGGGGAGAGCTTTAAAGAGTACGCGCAAAGGTGGTGCGATATGGCTGCCAGGGTCCGCCCTCCTTTAGAAGACAAGGAAATGAATGACATGTTCGTCGGCACATTCACAGGCTTGTTTCATGACATGTTGTTTCATACATCTCTGGCCAGTTTCTCAGATTTAATTCTGATGGGGGAAAAGATTGAACGTAACATTAAACAAGGAAAATTCCAGGTCGAGGAATCAACTGCATCTGGCAGTAATAGGAAGGCTTTTGGTGGACACCGTCAGGGCGAGGCAAGCACAGTGTTTGGAGGCCGAGGCCGGGGCCGAGGCAGAGGTCGGAACCAATATCATCAGCCGCAGCAGGTGGCGAGTGTTACTATCCCATATCAGCAACAACCACTTCAACAACAGCAACCGTTTCAGCAGCAGCCAATGCAGCAACAACAGGAACAGCGGCAACAGCCACAGCAGGGTGCGCAGCAGGCTCAGCGAAGATTCCAGGGTGGTAAACCAAGAAGAGTGTTTGAGAAACCTCCCTCAACCTATGCAGATTTGTTGCAGACGCTGTTGGGTCTAAATTTGGTAGAGAAGAGGACTCTGGCACCGATAACGGGAACTCCTCCGTATGGTTATGATGCAAGCAGACACTGTGAGTTTCATTCTGGGGCTCCGGGCCACGATATAGAGGGTTGCCATGCTTTTAAGCATGTTGTGCAGGATCTTTTGGACAATAAGACTATCAATTTCGGAACGGCAGGTCCGAATATAGTGCAGAAACCCATGCCTAATCATGGGGCGAACGCCATTCTGACTGAGGAAGGATTGAATCTGATTATGGATGTCGACGATTTAAAGACGCCGCTGAACGAGATAAAAAGCAGATTGTTGCAAGGGGGTGTTTTTCCAGGGTGTGACGAGTATTGCTTAGAATGCTGGACCCTAGCTGGGGGGTGTGATGATCTGAAGAAAGGCATTCAGGCTTTAATTGATGGAGGCACATTGCAGTTTGACCGAGCAGCGACTGAAGAGCCTGCAGGGGCAGTAGCAGATGATCAGAGTGATGTGGCCACTGTAACGATTCCTCTAAAGACAATCACTATTGCAGCACCGGTCCAGCGACCACCGATCACCATAACTAAGGTCGGACCAATCCCGTACGAGAACACGAAAGCAGTCCCATGGTCATATGGGTTGGAGGTGTATTGTGACGGGATAAAGATTGATGTTAATAAGCAGCCAGCCAAGACTGTAGACAACGTTGTTGGTCCAGGAGGTATGACAAGGAGTGGTAGGATCTTCATATCGCCTGAGGTGGAGGTCGAAAGATTAGCAAAAGGAAAAGGGAAGATGGTTGAGAATATCCCAGTGCAAGCCAGCGAAAAGGAAGCGGCATCGAAAGAGGTAGAAGAGTTCATGCGCTTGATTCGAAAAAGTGATTATAAGATTGTGGAGCATCTGCAACAGACGCCGTCCAAAATATCCATCTTGTCGTTGCTCTTGTGTTCGGAAGCTCACAGAAATACTTTGTTGAAAGTCCTGGATACTTCCTTTGTACCCCAAGACGTCTCTGTAAATCAGCTGGAAGGAGTGTTGGCACATGTGAATGCAGGGCTCCTCATTAATGTATCCATTCAGGAAAGCGCTTTTGACATCCATCTGGAATAACTGAAAATTCATAGAACATGCGTAAGCAAGAAGTAATCTAATTTCTTCTAACCTTGCTACCGGAGCGAATGTTTCATCAAAATCAATTCCTTCCTCCTGGTTGTAGCCTTGTGCGACCAATCTTGCCTTGTTACGAACTATAATCCCATTCTCGTCAAGTTTGTTCTTGAACACCCATCTGGTTCCTATAATATGCTTATTGTCCGGTCTTGGTACAAGGGTCCAAACTTGATTTCTTTCAAATTGATTAAGTTCTTCTTGCATTGCTATAATCCATTGGTCGTCGCCTAAAGCTTCATCGATCTTTGATGGTTCGATTTGAGATACAAACGCCATGTTGAGACAAGCATCCTTTAAATTAAGTCGAGTTGCAACGCCTTGACTAATATCACCAATAACTTTATCAATTGGGTGATCTCTGTGTGTTCTCCATTCTTTCGGAAGATCTTGATTTTCTTGAGTAACATCTTCTTGTAATATTGTTTGATCTTTTGAAACAATTTCTTCATTTTGTGAAGTATCTACAAAATCATCATCATCATCCAAAACAATATTATCCTCTTTCGAGGGGTTAGTCTCATCAAACGAAACATGAATGGACTCTTCAATGGTAAGAGTTCTTTTATTAAAAATTCTAAAAGCTTTACTATAAGAAGAGTAACCAAGAAATATACCTTCGTCGGACTTCTCATCAAACTTACCGAGATTGTCCTTATTGTTGTTGAGAACGAAGCATTTGCAGCCAAATATGTGGAAGAATGATATATTCGGTTTCCTTCCCTTGAACAACTCATACGGAGTCTTTTTGAGTAGCGGTCGAATATTCACGCGGTTGCTTACAAAGCATGCCGTGCTTACTGCTTCTGCCCAGAAATATTTTGGAAGATTTGTGTCGCTGAGCATTGTTCTAGCAAGTTCAACTAGTGAACGATTCTTCCGTTCTACGACGCCGTTTTGTTGAGGAGTTCTTGGTGCCGAAAAATTATGAGAAATTCCATGTTCTTCGCAAAATTCTTCAAAGTCTGAATTTTGAAATTCTCCACCGTGGTCGCTTCTTATGGAGGCTATAGTGAGTGACTTCTCGTTTTGAATTTGTTTTGCATACTTTTTGAATGCTTTAAACGCATCATTTTTCTGCACTAAAAACATTGTCCAGGTATATCGAGAAAAATCATCAACAATAACTAAAGCATAAATACTACCTCCAAAGCTCTTCGTTCTTGATGGACCAAAAAGATCCATGTGCAATAATTGAAGTGGTCTTGATGTAGAAACCACTTGCTTGGATTTGAAAGTTGTCTTGGTCTGTTTTCCCTTTTGACATGCATCGCATAATTTATCCTTGATGAATTTTATCTTTGGAAGCCCAACAACCAGATCATGCTTGATTAATTTGTTTAAATGCTCCATGTGAATGTGAGCAAATCTCTTATGCCAAAGCCATGCCTCGTTGTTGTTTGCCATAAGACACTTTACCTTCAAGGAAGAATCATCAAAAGAGATCATAAAAATATTATTATATCTTTTACCTTTTAGCAGAATCTCATTAGTGACTTCGTGTTCGATCAAGCATTCCTCCTTTGTGAAGTTGATTTTGAACCCTTTGTCACACAATTGACTGATGCTAAGCAGGTTATGCTTAAGGCCTTCAACAAAAAGAACGTCTTCGATGACTGTACATGGAGGTGCACCAATGGTTCCAACTCCAAGAATTTTTCCTTTATTATCATCACCGTAAGTGACGTATCCTTTGGCCTTTAATGATAGACTTGAAAATTTCTTTATATCTCCCGTCATATGCTTCGAGCAACCACTATCAAGATACCATTCATTTGTGGTTGTCTTCAAGCATACCTACAAAACAAAATTAGGTAGTGTTAGGTACCCAAGTTGCTTTGGGTCCTTGATAGTTAGTACCTTTTTCCACCCACACATAATGCCCCTTTGCAACACCAATATTACGTACATAGCAGGCATTAGGTGTGTGCCCTTTAATACCACAATAAAAACATGTAGGTTGAAAATGACTTCTATATCTAGGAATATAATTCTTTTTCTCATTAATTCTTTTCTTGTTATGATTTTGATGCTGAGTCTTAGAAGTGCTTGTCTCTTTCTTCACAATTTGTTCACTTGCTCTTACAAAAATGGTCTTATTGGTGCTTGGTTTTGAAAATTTAGAATATCCCAATCCACTTTTATCATTAGGATACCTTTGATGTTTAAGAATCTCTTCCAAGCCAATTTGACCCTTTTCGTATCTTTCTAAAACTCTTTTAAGTTGAACAATTTGAAAAGACAAAGACTCACAATTCTTACATACAAGACTTTGTTCTTCATCCATCACTTTTTGTTTTTCATCTTCAATATTTTTCAAGAAATCAAAATTTTGTTTTTCTAAAAGTAAAATTCTTTTCTTTTGTGATGAGATGTCTTTGTACAAAGTCTTGCACTCTTTTAGAAGTTCATCTATAACTTCTTGTGCATCATTATCATAGACAGAAAAATTACTACTAACCTCATTTTCGTCATCGGAATGGTGAGAGGCCATTAAGGCAATATTTGCACATTCATCGCTATCTGATTCCGATGATGAACTCACTTCGTTGTCGTCCCATGCGACATAAGCCTTCTTTGTTTTGAAATCCTTCTTGCCCTTGAATTTTTCTTTATTTGCGAGTTTTGGGCAGTCTGGCTTTATGTGACCTTGTTTTCCACATTCATAGCATGTAATTTCTTGGTTTGATGTGGATGCTTCCTTTTTCCTGAAATGTTTATTCTTTTTAGGAAAAGAAGAAGTTTTATTATTATTGAAAAACTTACCAAGCTTCTTTACTAGAAGCATGAAATTTTCGTCTTCGAAAGATTCGTCAATTTTGTCATCCTTTGTGTCAGCCTTCAAGGCAATTCCTTTGGACTTCTTGTCTTGACTTTCATGTTTCTCAAGCCTTCCAAGTTCCAGTTCATGCTCTTGAAGTTTCCCGAATAATGACGCGGATGTCATCGTTGAAAGACTTTTCTTTTCCGAAATGGCAGTCACTTTTGGTTGCCATTCTCTTGTCAAGGATCTTAGGACTTTTAAGTTGAGATCATCGTTGGTGAAGGTCTTCCCAAGAGCAATCAGGTGATTTGTTAGATGAACGAACCTCTTTTGTAAGGCAACAATAGATTCATCGGGCTGCATACGGAACATCTCATATTCTTGACTTAATGTGTTAAGTCTTGATCTTTTTACTTCTGCTGTTCCTTCATGCGTTTCTACCAAGGTATCCCAAATCTGTTTTGCCGATTGACACTGTGATATGCGAAAGAATTCATCCATACTGAGAGCGCTTTGAAGTATGTTGATTGCTTTCTTCTCATTCAAGATTCTCTTCTTGTCATCTTCATCATATGAGGATTTGATTTTTGGGGTTCCAACACCATTTACCACACTTGTAGGAACATGTGGACCAGTTTCAGCGGTTTCCCATATACCATCTCCTTGAGCCTCAAGATGTGCCTTCATACGGATTTTCCAAAAATCGAAGTATTCTCCAGAAAAGAGTGGTGGTTTGTTACTACTTCCACCATCTTTGAAAACCGGGTTGGTACTTGCGGAAGCCATACTGAATCGTTAGGAACAGGTTACCTTAACCTGCTCTGATGCCAATTGTAAGAACAGAGTATTCCTAAGAGGGGGGGGGGGGGGGGGGGGGTGAATTAGGACTTTTGAAATTTTTCCGGTTTTTATATGGTTCTTGGAAATATACTGGATGGTGTTCTTGGTTATGGAAAGCAGTAAATCAACAGAAAGAAAGAAAGACACAGGATTTATAGTGGTTCCCCTCACAATCCGAGAGTACTCCACTCCCCTTTCAACATGAAAGAGAATTTTCACTATTGTTTAAAACAGTACAACCTATCACACCATCAACCGGTGAGGCCTACTATCAAACAATAAAAACTCACAAGTGTACAAGAACAATCCTCTTGTAAACACTCACCCTTGTGTCCAACAATCCTGGATCACAAGTCAAATACAAAATAATTGTAATGAATTTGGTTTGAGTATAATTGTCAAAGTGATCTTCTTCAATGAATCAAAATTCACTCTTTGTAATTTTTCAATACAAGTGTTCAATGAATGTGAAACTTTTAATGCAAGTATGAACACTTTTTAAAAATGAATTTGATTCTAAGACAAATTTAAAAATGAGTATTGGTTTTTTGTTGGTGTGTTTTTCAAAATGAAAAACTCAGAATTTATATGAGTAAAATAACCTTTCACAAAAGGTATGATTTTAAAAGATTCAAACCATGAAAAGGTATGATTTTTTAAAATAATTTTGAACTCAAAACAAAGCAATTTTTCACTGCACGTTCAGTGTTAATCGGTTAACCCATATGGTTAATCGGTTAACACTGGTACGTTAGCCCAGAAAATTCAAAATTCAAAATGGTTAACCGGTTAACCCATATGGTTAATCGGTTAACACTGTTAATTTTCAGAAAAATGCTTTTTAAAATTAATGTTATACCATTTTTAAAGTTTCAAAAACATGCGTATGTATTATGCACAAAAGATTGATGTTTTTGAACACTTGTATATCAAAATTAAAAAGGTGGATTTGATATACCAGTAATGCAGGCAAGTCTGGAAGAATCAGTTCCATATGTAGCTTGACTTGAAAGATAGCTTGATGACTTTATCTTGATGACTTTGAACGGCTTGTCTTTTTGCAAACAAGAGATGACTTTGAGTAGTATTGACATCATCAAAACTTGAGACTGAAGCATGCTTCTACATTCTCCCCCTTTTTGATGATGGCAATCAAACAAATGTTGTGCGATATCTCTTGGTTCTTGATCTGGTTCTCCCCCTATGTCTAGCAACTCCCCTTATCTTAACAGAGGAAAAAAAATCTGCACACAGAGAGATATTAACAGAACCAAGCTCTTCTCCCCCTTTGACATCAGCAAAAAGGAAGAGCTTTCAAAGAAATCACAAGATAGCAACAAATAGTAATAAGCACATGCAAAGCCAAGTAAACACAAAGCAAAAACATAGTACATATAAAATGCAGCAAATAGAAATGTACTTGTTACAATAAAACATAGTTCAAATGAAAGCATAAAAACTTATAACTAGAAAGCAAAGCAATAAAAACAACAGCATCAGCATATTCTCTAAACATCCTCATCCGCCATATCCTCCTCCTCTTCTTCTTCTTCATTTTCTTCATCAGATACAACAGGGCTGTCAGGGTTGGTATGGTGAGAAGAAAGGACAAGGTTCCGGAGGGAAGCAATGGCCCGAGAGGTTTCTCTATGCTGAGTCATGATAGTTTGGTAAAGGAACTCGTTGGTGATGCCTCCTGCAGGTACGGGAAAGGCCTGGTTAGCATTGGCTCCTTCTTCTGAGTACTTGTAAGTACCGTCATTATCCTTAAAAATTCCAGTATTCTTGACAATTGTAATCTCGTTGATCTCATTGGTGGTTGATTTCATCTTGATGGTTGGTTCACGGTTGAGATCCAAAGTAGTCAATTCCAAAATTCTTGATATCAGCCGTGCATAAGGAAGACGGGTCGACAGAGATAGTTGTTGTTGAAGGTGATACATGATGGTCAGAATCCAATTGACACGAATCTTGTTCTTGATGGCGAAAAGAAGTTGCATTTCCAGATCATTAATTTGTGCATGATTCGAATCCTTGGGAATCAGCACATAGCAGATTATGTAGTGAAGCATCCGATCAGAGACGGTAAGGTTCTTTGCATAGCACAACAGACGAGCAGTACGTTGGTTGGCGATTATCATCTCCTTTGGAAATCTGCAGATTTGATAATAGAACTCCATCTTGTCGTAGTTGGACCACGGTCCTTCCACGTGGTTAACTCCCTTTCTCAGAAAATACCCAGATGATGGTATGTTCAGCATTGCAGCAACATCAGACAGATTTTCTTCAACAACACAATCTCTAACAATTGTTTTCATAATATGCTCATCATTTGCATTTAGAAACACAGACAGTTTATGCAAAAAGGATTTGACAAGGTCCGGGTAGCAGTTTCCAGAATCAGAAACAAATTTATCGATCCTCTGATATTTGAGCAAAGCAGGAAAATCAAAAGATGATGCAGGAAAAGCCTTAAGATTCACATACTTTACCGGAAGGATAGACCGAACTCGGACTTTGAAATCCATTCTGCGCTTCTTGGTTGTTTCCATTGGAATACTGTCGTCATCTGATTCTGATGCAGAATGGTGTTCTGGAAGTTTTCCCTTGCCGCGGTTTGATGCTGAAGCCATGGATGGAGGTTTGAGAGATTGTGGGTTCTGAGGAAGTTAGGGTTTGAGAGGTTATGGGGAGTTTTTCCAACTTTTAAGAGTGGGAGAGAGAAGTTAGGATTTAAGAGGGAATGTGGATTTTGGATATAGATGTGGATATTTAAGAGAATATGGATCACACAAAATATATAAAGAAAAATATAAAATTTTCAAAAATTAATATAATTTTCGTTTCTGATTTTTTGAAAAATTTACAGTGTTAATCGGTTAACCATATAGGTTAATCGGTTAACACATTAAAAAATTTAATCAGAATTGAAAATTCAACAGTGTTAATCGGTTAACCCATATGGTTAATCGATTAACATGCTCGAATTTTTGAAAAATACATAAAAACAGAATGCATATACATGAAAACATATCACAATTAATGCATACATATAATAGAGACAAGGATCAGATGTCACCTTCATCAAGAATCCCAAGTTCTCTCCGAATTTTGTAGAATGATTCTTTTGCCAAAGGCTTGGTGAAGATGTCGGCGAGTTGGTTGTGTGTGTCGATGAAAGCAACATCAACATCTCTGTTTAATACGTGATCTCGAAGGAAATGATGCCGGATATCAATGTGCTTTGTTCTGGAATGCATAACCGGATTCTTTGTGATATTTATGGCACTAGTATTGTCACACCGTAGAGGAATGCATCCGAGGTCAACACCATAATCCAGAAGTTGTTGTTTCAGCCATAAAATCTGTGCACAGCAACTTCCTGCCGCGATGTATTCTGCTTCGGCGGTGCTGAGTGCTACACAAGCTTGCTTCTTGCAGGCCCATGATACTAGAGCATTTCCGAGAATATGACATGTACCACTTGTACTTTTTCTATCGGTTTTGCATCCTGCATAGTCAGCGTCAGAATAACCAACTAAAGAACAAATACTACCTTTAGGATACCATAATCCAACGTTGGTTGTTCCTTTGAGATACTTGATAATTCTCTTCACAACAGTGAGATGCGATTCCTTCGGATTTGCTTGGAAGCGCGCACACAAACAAACACTAAACATAATGTCAGGACGGCTTGCCGTCAAATATAGTAATGAACCAATCATACCTCGATATTTAGTAATATCAACTGGAGTACCAGATTCATCTTGATCAATATACGTTCCGGATCCCATAGGAGTAGACATCATCTTGCAACTATCCATATCGAATTTCTTTATTAATTCCTTACAGTACTTGGATTGGTTGAGGAAGATTCCATCCTTGGTTTGCTTGATTTGTAGTCCAAGAAAATAATTTAACTTTCCCATCATGGACATCTCGAATTCTTCTCGCATCATGAGTGAGAATTCTTCGCACAGTTCTTTGTTTGTTGATCCAAATATGATGTCGTCGACGTAGACTTGTACTAATAAGGTGTTACCCTTGATCTTCTTTATAAACAGCGTCTTGTCAACCTTTCCTTTTGTAAATCCTTTCTCACATAAGAAGTTGCTAAGGCGATCATACCATGCTCGTGGTGCTTGTTTTAAACCGTAGAGAGCCTTCTTCAGTTTGAAAACATGTGAGGGATTTTTGAAGTCTTCAAAACCCAGAGGTTGTTTGACGTAGACTTCCTCATTAATGTATCCATTCAGGAAAGCGCTTTTGACATCCATCTGGAATAACTGAAAATTCATAGAACATGCGTAAGCAAGAAGTAATCTAATTGCTTCTAACCTTGCTACCGGAGCGAATGTTTCATCAAAATAAATTCCTTCCTCCTGGTTGTAGCCTTGTGCGACCAATCTTGCCTTGTTACGAACTATAATCCCATTCTCGTCAAGTTTGTTCTTGAACACCCATCTGGTTCCTATAATATGCTTATTGTCCGGTCTTGGTACAAGGGTCCAAACTTGATTTCTTTCAAATTGATTAAGTTCTTCTTGCATTGCTATAATCCATTGGTCGTCGCCTAAAGCTTCATCGATCTTTGATGGTTCGATTTGAGATACAAACGCCATGTTGAGACAAGCATCCTTTAAATTAAGTCGAGTTGCAACGCCTTGACTAATATCACCAATAACTTTATCAATTGGGTGATCTCTGTGTGTTCTCCATTCTTTCGGAAGATCTTGATTTTCTTGAGTAACATCTTCTTGTAATATTGTTTGATCTTTTGAAACAATTTCTTCATTTTGTGAAGTATCTACAAAATCATCATCATCATCCAAAACAATATTATCCTCTTTCGAGGGGTTAGTCTCATCAAACGAAACATGAATGGACTCTTCAATGGTAAGAGTTCTTTTATTAAAAATTCTAAAAGCTTTACTATAAGAAGAGTAACCAAGAAATATACCTTCGTCGGACTTCTCATCAAACTTACCGAGATTGTCCTTATTGTTGTTGAGAACGAAGCATTTGCAGCCAAATATGTGGAAGAATGATATATTCGGTTTCCTTCCCTTGAACAACTCATACGGAGTCTTTTTGAGTAGCGGTCGAATATTCACGCGGTTGCTTACAAAGCATGCCGTGCTTACTGCTTCTGCCCAGAAATATTTTGGAAGATTTGTGTCGCTGAGCATTGTTCTAGCAAGTTCAACTAGTGAACGATTCTTCCGTTCTACGACGCCGTTTTGTTGAGGAGTTCTTGGTGCCGAAAAATTATGAGAAATTCCATGTTCTTCGCAAAATTCTTCAAAGTCTGAATTTTGAAATTCTCCACCGTGGTCGCTTCTTATGGAGGCTATAGTGAGTGACTTCTCGTTTTGAATTTGTTTTGCATACTTTTTGAATGCTTTAAACGCATCATTTTTCTGCACTAAAAACATTGTCCAGGTATATCGAGAAAAATCATCAACAATAACTAAAGCATAAATACTACCTCCAAAGCTCTTCGTTCTTGATGGACCAAAAAGATCCATGTGCAATAATTGAAGTGGTCTTGATGTAGAAACCACTTGCTTGGATTTGAAAGTTGTCTTGGTCTGTTTTCCCTTTTGACATGCATCGCATAATTTATCCTTGATGAATTTTATCTTTGGAAGCCCAACAACCAGATCATGCTTGATTAATTTGTTTAAATGCTCCATGTGAATGTGAGCAAATCTCTTATGCCAAAGCCATGCCTCGTTGTTGTTTGCCATAAGACACTTTACCTTCAAGGAAGAATCATCAAAAGAGATCATAAAAATATTATTATATCTTTTACCTTTTAGCAGAATCTCATTAGTGACTTCGTGTTCGATCAAGCATTCCTCCTTTGTGAAGTTGATTTTGAACCCTTTGTCACACAATTGACTGATGCTAAGCAGGTTATGCTTAAGGCCTTCAACAAAAAGAACGTCTTCGATGACTGTACATGGAGGTGCACCAATGGTTCCAACTCCAAGAATTTTTCCTTTATTATCATCACCGTAAGTGACGTATCCTTTGGCCTTTAATGATAGACTTGAAAATTTCTTTATATCTCCCGTCATATGCTTCGAGCAACCACTATCAAGATACCATTCATTTGTGGTTGTCTTCAAGCATACCTACAAAACAAAATTAGGTAGTGTTAGGTACCCAAGTTGCTTTGGGTCCTTGATAGTTAGTACCTTTTTCCACCCACACATAATGCCCCTTTGCAACACCAATATTACGTACATAGCAGGCATTAGGTGTGTGCCCTTTAATACCACAATAAAAACATGTAGGTTGAAAATGACTTCTATATCTAGGAATATAATTCTTTTTCTCATTAATTCTTTTCTTGTTATGATTTTGATGCTGAGTCTTAGAAGTGCTTGTCTCTTTCTTCACAATTTGTTCACTTGCTCTTACAAAAATGGTCTTATTGGTGCTTGGTTTTGAAAATTTAGAATATCCCAATCCACTTTTATCATTAGGATACCTTTGATGTTTAAGAATCTCTTCCAAGCCAATTTGACCCTTTTCGTATCTTTCTAAAACTCTTTTAAGTTGAACAATTTGAAAAGACAAAGACTCACAATTCTTACATACAAGACTTTGTTCTTCATCCATCACTTTTTGTTTTTCATCTTCAATATTTTTCAAGAAATCAAAATTTTGTTTTTCTAAAAGTAAAATTCTTTTCTTTTGTGATGAGATGTCTTTGTACAAAGTCTTGCACTCTTTTAGAAGTTCATCTATAACTTCTTGTGCATCATTATCATAGACAGAAAAATTACTACTAACCTCATTTTCGTCATCGGAATGGTGAGAGGCCATTAAGGCAATATTTGCACATTCATCGCTATCTGATTCCGATGATGAACTCACTTCGTTGTCGTCCCATGCGACATAAGCCTTCTTTGTTTTGAAATCCTTCTTGCCCTTGAATTTTTCTTTATTTGCGAGTTTTGGGCAGTCTGGCTTTATGTGACCTTGTTTTCCACATTCATAGCATGTAATTTCTTGGTTTGATGTGGATGCTTCCTTTTTCCTGAAATGTTTATTCTTTTTAGGAAAAGAAGAAGTTTTATTATTATTGAAAAACTTACCAAGCTTCTTTACTAGAAGCATGAAATTTTCGTCTTCGAAAGATTCGTCAATTTTGTCATCCTTTGTGTCAGCCTTCAAGGCAAATCCTTTGGACTTCTTGTCTTGACTTTCATGTTTCTCAAGCCTTCCAAGTTCCAGTTCATGCTCTTGAAGTTTCCCGAATAATGACGCGGATGTCATTGTTGAAAGACTTTTCTTTTCCGAAATGGCAGTCACTTTTGGTTGCCATTCTCTTGTCAAGGATCTTAGGACTTTTAAGTTGAGATCATCGTTGGTGAAGGTCTTCCCAAGAGTAATCAGGTGATTTGTTAGATGAACGAACCTCTTTTGCAAGGCAACAATAGATTCATCGGGCTGCATACGGAACATCTCATATTCTTGACTTAACGTGTTAAGTCTTGATCTTTTTACTTCTGCTGTTCCTTCATGCGTTTCTACCAAGGTATCCCAAATCTGTTTTGCCGATTGACACTGTGATATGCGAAAGAATTCATCCATACTGAGAGCGCTTTGAAGTATGTTGATTGCTTTCTTCTAATTCAAGATTCTCTTCTTGTCATCTTCATCATATGAGGATTTGATCTTTGGGGTTCCAACACCATTTACCATACTTGTAGGAACATGTGGACCAGTTTCAACGGTTTCCCATATACCATCTCCTTGAGCCTCAAGATGTGCCTTCATACGGATTTTCCAAAAATCGAAGTATTCTCCAGAAAAGAGTGGTGGTTTGTTACTACTTCCACCATCTTTGAAAACCGGGTTGGTACTTGCGGAAGCCATACTGAATCGTTAGGAACAGGTTACCTTAACCTGCTCTGATGCCAATTGTAAGAACAGAGTATGCCTAAGAGGGGGGGGGGGGGGTGAATTAGGACTTTTGAAATTTTTCCGGTTTTTATATGGTTCTTGGAAATATACTGGATGGTGTTCTTGGTTATGGAAAGCAGTAAATCAACAGAAAGAAAGAAAGACACAGGATTTATAGTGGTTCCCCTCACAATCCGAGAGTACTCCACTCCCCTTTCAACATGAAAGAGAATTTTCACTATTGTTTAAAACAGTACAACCTATCACACCATCAACCGGTGAGGCCTACTATCAAACAATAAAAACTCACAAGTGTACAAGAACAATCCTCTTGTAAACACTCACCCTTGTGTCCAACAATCCTGGATCACAAGTCAAATACAAAATAATTGTAATGAATTTGGTTTGAGTATAATTGTCAAAGTGATCTTCTTCAATGAATCAAAATTCACTCTTTGTAATTTTTCAATACAAGTGTTCAATGAATGTGAAACTTTTAATGCAAGTATGAACACTTTTTAAAAATGAATTTGATTCTAAGACAAATTTAAAAATGAGTATTGGTTTTTTGTTGGTGTGTTTTTCAAAATGAAAAACTCAGAATTTATATGAGTAAAATAACCTTTCACAAAAGGTATGATTTTAAAAGATTCAAACCATGAAAAGGTATGATTTTTTAAAATAATTTTGAACTCAAAACAAAGCAATTTTTCACTGCACGTTCAGTGTTAATCGGTTAACCCATATGGTTAATCGGTTAACACTGGTACGTTAGCCCAGAAAATTCAAAATTCAAAATGGTTAACCGGTTAACCCATATGGTTAATCGGTTAACACTGTTAATTTTCAGAAAAATGCTTTTTAAAATTAATGTTATACCATTTTTAAAGTTTCAAAAACATGCGTATGTATTATGCACAAAAGATTGATGTTTTTGAACACTTGTATATCAAAATTAAAAAGGTGGATTTGATATACCAGTAATGCAGGCAAGTCTGGAAGAATCAGTTCCATATGTAGCTTGACTTGAAAGATAGCTTGATGACTTTATCTTGATGACTTTGAACGGCTTGTCTTTTTGCAAACAAGAGATGACTTTGAGTAGTATTGACATCATCAAAACTTGAGACTGAAGCATGCTTCTACATATGAAAGTACGTAGGCATAGGATGCGATATCCTAGCGAGCAACCTTCCCCTCCTTTCCCGTAGGTAGGCGAACTACGTTGACTTTGATTTCTCGTTCCAGACGAGAATACGTAGGCATAAAGTGCGATACTTTGCCGAGTCATTTTATTTTTATTTTATTTTCTTTTAACCCTTGACCTTTAGCGTAGATAGAATAACAATCCATACCCGAAAACAAGCGTGGATCCCGTCGAGTACGACGGACGTGAGGGGTGCTAATACCTTCCCCTTGCGTAACCGACTCCCGAATCCAGGTTTTGGTTGCGATGACCATACCTTTCCCGTGTTGTGCGAGGTTTACTCTGAGCGTTTCCTTTCCCTCCCGTGGGATAAATAACGCACGGTGGCGACTCTTCTGTTCAGCCGGCGCCGATTTTCGCAGTAGCGACAACCACTACCACCAAAAGGATGATAGGACAAACACTATCACACAATCTGACATCAACGAGATGACAGACCCCCCCACCAAAAATAGGACGGAGCGAAACTCACACAGGCCACTACCACAAAAAGGATGATAGGACAAACACTATCGCACAATCTGACATCAATCAAGATGACAGACCCCCCACCAAAAGGATGACGGAGCAAAACTCACACTGGCCACTACCACCAAAAGGATGATAGGTCAAACACTATCGCACAATCTGACATCAATCAAAATGACAGACCCCCTGCCAAAAGGATGACAGAGCGAAACTCACACCTACCACCAAAAGGATGATAAGACAAACACTATCGAACAATCTGACATTAATCAAGATGACAAACCCCCCACCAAAAGGATGACGGAGCGAAACTCACACCGGTCACTACCACCAAAAGGATGATAGGACACAACACTATCGCACAACCGACCATCAATAAGATGACGGACCCCCCACCGAAAGGGTGATAGAGCAAAACTCACACTAGCCATTACCATCAAAAGGATGATAGGACAAAACACTATCGCACAATCTGACATCAACCAAGATGACAGACCCCCCACCAAAAGGATGAAGGAGCGAAACTCACATTGGCCACTACCACCAAAAGGATGATAGGACAAACACTATTGCACAATCTGACATCAATCAAAATGACAGACCCCCCACCAAAAGGATGACGGGGAAAAACTCACACCAGCCACTACCACTAAAAGGATGATAAGACAAACACTATCATACATTCTGATATCAATCAAGATGACAGACCCCCCACCAAAAGGATGATGGAGCGAAACTCACACCGACCACTACCACCAAAAGGATGATAGGACAAACACAATCGCACAATCTGACATCAATCATGATGACAGACCCCCCACCAAATGGATGACGGAGCGAAACTCACACCGGCCACTACCACTAAAAGGATGATATGACAAAACACTATCGCATAATCTACCATCAATAAGATGACGGACCCCCCACCAAAAGGAAGACAAAGCGAAACTCACAGCAGCCACTATCACCAAAAGGATGATAGGACAAAACACTATCACACAATCTGACATCAATCAAGATGACAGACCCCCCACCAAAAGGATGACAGAGTTAACTCACACCGGCCACTACCACGAAAAGGATGATAGGACAAATACTATCGCACAATCTGACATCAATAAGATGACAGACCCCCCACCAATAGGATGACGGAGCGAAACTCACACCGGCCACTACCACCAAAAGGATGATAGGACAATCACTATCGCACAATCTGACATCAATCAAGATGACATACCCCCCTACCAAAAGGATGATGGAGAGGAACTCACACCGGCCACTACCACCAAAAGTATAATAGGACAAACACTATCACACATTCTGACATCAATCAAGATGACATACCCCCCACCAAAAGGATGACGAAGCGAGACTCACACACATAAGTTGCTATCGCCAAAAGGATGATAGAATGACACAAATTGAAGGTTACCAACACCAAAAGGATGCATGCTAGGTTGAACTGACGAGGTTCGCTATCACAAAAAGAATGATAGTAAGGCAATTGACAACGGTCACACTTGCTGGATAAAACTGACTAGGGAACACCCAAGAGGGAGATTGGATTGAAACGAATCAACAGGATACGTCCATTGACTTGCTAGGAGGTCACAGTTTTGTTGAAATGATATCATGAGGAACACCCATGAACTTTTGAAGAGGATGCCCCTAACTGGGCTGAATTTTGTCTTTGAAGTTTTGTTTTGGTCAGCAAAATGTTGAACAACTTCGTGAGGAACGCTTACGGTTTTGCTGAAGATACCCCTGTCTGGGTTGAATCTTGCACTGAAACTCTTGTATTTTCCCAACAAAAGGTTGAATAACTTCGTGGGGAACGCCCACGATCTTGAATGATATGCCCTTGGTTGGGCTGTATGTTGATTTGAAGATCTAATCAACCATGAGGTTGAAATACGTCACCGGAAGCACCCTTGGTTTTGAAAAAGATGCCCCTGACTTGGCTGAATCTTGTTTTGACACTCTTGAATTTCATGGGGAAACCCATGGTTTTGCAAAAATTCCGCTGACTGGGCTGATGATTTCTTTGAAGCTTTTGAATTTATCCAATGAAAAGGTTGAACAACTTCATGGGGGATGCCCACGGTCTTGCGGAGATGCCTCTGACTGGGCTAATGATTGCTTTAAAGCTCTTGAGTTTGTCCCACAAAAGGTTGAACAACTTCATGGGGGACACCCACGGTCTTGCGGAGAATGCCCCTGACTGGGCTGATGATGGTCTTGTAAACTTGAATTTGTCCAACAAAAGGTTGAACAACTTCGTGGGGGACACCCACGGTCTTGCGGAGAATGCCCTTGACTGGGCTGATGATGGTCTTGGAAATCTTCGAGTTTGATCCTGGACCTTGACTTGCATGTGTGGATGCTTGATGATAAATGAGGTTCCATAATGAATGGAAGTGAAAATGAAAATGCAGACGCGCAAATATGTAAAAGCTGGGGAAGTATGATATGGTTTGGATATGCATATGATGCAAGATGCTTATAATAATGAATGCGATGCATATGATTGCAGACAGGTGATTGGAAATGCAAGTGGAGACGCCAACTTGGTGGACTTTTGGTAGTTGCCAATGCGGATTGGATTTTGGGTGGTGAGAGGGATTGACTTCCTCGACACATAGTTTGCTGAAGACACCATGATAGAAGTAAAATATGCTCTGGATGCCCCAAGTCTGCGTACTTGGTGATTTGCTGTGAACTTGCTTCAGAGAAGATTGTAACTCTGCTTGATAGTCAGGATGACCTGATCTTGTTCCAGTCTAAACATGGTAATGGTTTTCCCCAGATTAACCAATTCTAACATATGGAAGTTGAACTCAGATGACTTGCCCCTGCTAGAGCTGTTGAATGATTTGCCCCAGCCTGTGGGTTTTGAAGTAATCTTGCTTCGTGTCAGCCACTGAAAGTCAAGTTCCTCTTTGATTGCCCCTTGTTGGAGTGTCTTTGATGTCTAACACTGATTACCAATAAATTTGTACATTCACAAAAGGTAATATTAAATGCAAAGTTTATGTAAGTTCGAAAAAGTGTCATTTTATTGAAGTATCGTGATAATGTGATGAATGGGTCGTTAGCCGTGACGTAGTGCTAATTTGATTGTTGCGTGAAAGATATAGCAAGGATAATGACACCAATGCTGATGATTAGCAAATATGTGAGGAGTCATTTTACGTAACCTTATTGTTAGTTCCATGGTTCTATGATTGGCTAAATTTTGGTAAAACATGATCCTGCACTGATGTTAAGCAGGATGATATAACATCCCCATCTGCTGTGGTGACAGAACTATTGTTGAGTGTTTTAATGTGAATGCCATGCTGAATATCGTGACATCCATCACAACATCCATCTGTTGTCATGACAGAACTACTGTCATGTGTGAGAAACAGCAGGAGTAGTGGTGCAGCAAGAGCTAGCAGGAGCTGATAACAGAACTGCTGTCATGTGTTGTAAACAGGATGTCATTACCAATATCATGACATCTGGTGCTGACCATATCATGAAAAGCCATGACCTAATTTGACAGCACCTTGAATTGTGGAAATTAGTTTTACTTTGTTAAAACTAATGTTTGTTACCTTGGACCAGCCCAAACCCAGTCTGCACAACTATTTAAGGAGGAGCAGAAGCAGAAGAAATTGAGCAGTCAGATCAAGAAAAACCAGAGTGTAAAATAAAGGTCTAGGGTTGAGAGTCCCTTGTGTGTAACTCACCCTTTGTATCTTTTGATACATTGTGGTAGACATAGTTGTGAGTGAAGAGGTTTGCTCTTCACGTGTGTCTGGAGTCTTAGGATTCCTTGTGTTCATTGTGTCACTCAAAGCTTTTAAGCAAGAGTGTGTCTCACTTGATCAAAGCTGTGAAGCAAGATCATGGTGTGTGTTTGGGGTGTATCTCCACATCTGCTTTGTAATTGTGTATTGATATCACTGTGGTGTGATTGAGGGGGAGTGAGTGGGTATACTCAGGTCTAGAGTGTCTCTAGGTTGAAGTGTCATTGGGTAGAGATTAAGTGAGAAGTGCAAACTGGTTATTTGACTTTGAATTGATTATGCTAATAGTGAATTTCCTCCCTGGCTTGGAAGCCCCCAGATGTAGGTGATGTTGCACCGAACTGGGTAAATAGTTACTGTGTTATTTATCTTTCAGCATTTACAATTCTGCATAATTTAAATGTTTAGATAAATAGTCTTTCAGTATGCAGATGTCACAACAGAGGTCATGACGTTGGTCATGACATTGGCACAATTTAAAGAAATTTAAATTGTTCATGATCTGTCCTCGTTCTTGTTTCAACAGAGATCTATGTTCTTGGGACATCTGAAATCTGCATACCAGAATTTCAATTGGTATCAGAGCAGGCATCCTGTCTGTTCTGGATGAGATCTTAGGAGATACTTTCTGGTATTTTGGAACAAGGAGAAGTTATAGCTGAGTTGCTGATCTTGCTGAATGTTTGAGCTATTGCTTATGGAGCTAAGGAGAAGCTTGTATCTGCTGTTGTTCCCTCTGATATAGGAGTTTCTATGACCTGTTGTATGTTTTTCCAAAGGAGGAGTGGCTACTTCTGTCCAATGATCTGTTGAATATTCTGACATCTTGGTTAGGGCATGTTGAAGGTGTTCTTTTGGTGGTTCCGCTGCATATTTCTCTGATAAAAGAACTCTGGTGCCCCTGGGAGAAGACTGGCCTATATTCAGTTTGATGCATGGTTGTGGCAGTTGCATAGATGATTGGAAGATGGTGTTTGCAGTTGTGTTTGGTTGTGTGCCTGGGTTGTTCTGTTGTGTACTTCAGATTGCTGGAAGCTGTGCTAGAGAAGATAGTGGGAGGTGATTTATTTTCACCACTCAGCAGAGGAAGTCATAGGCCGGTTAAGTCAAGGATATCAACCTTGATGTTTCAACAGTAAAGATCCTTCAACTAAAGAATACATTTGGTATTGCTGAAGTGTAAATGGTCTTCTCAACAAGCTGTGTGGATTTAAGATCAATTTTTGTTTGTGGAATGCACAAGTAGTTAATTGGTTATCCATGAAGTTCATGATTGCTGAAGTTCAGAGAAAGATTTTTTAAGGATTTAAGGTTCATTGCTATTGTCGCTACTCGAAAAATGCATCATGCAACGACGGGGAGGCAAAAAGGGAAGGACAAAAGAGTTGCCACCGAACTTTATTTATCCCATGAGGGGAAAGGAAAATATCGAGAAAACCTTAAGAAAAGAAAGGATAAGATGGTCTCGCAACCAAGAACAGGTTCGGAAGCCGGTTATGCAAGGGGAAGGTATTATCACCCCTCGCATCCATCGTACTCGATGGGAACCATTTGTTTGTCGAATGTGTGAATTTATTTGCTTAAATATTATGCTATAAAAGTGTTTTCCAAAGGGTAAAGAAAGAGGGTTTAGAAACTAAGAAAGGAGTCATAACGGGGAAGAAAAGAGAAAGAACAGACTCGGTAGGACTTCGCAGTCCTATGCCTAAGTATTCTCAATAGATGTGAGAAAGTCAGAGTCGACGTAGTTCGGGGAACTACAGATATAGGGGGAATGTGCTCGGCAAGGATTGTGGCCCTTGTGCCTACGTATCTTTACTTGAAATAAGTAAAGAATCAGAGCAGTCGTAGTTCGGCCTACGGTTTTTTTAAAGTTTTTATGGACGATGCTATCATGCGCATTCTAGCAGTTTAGGTGTTTTTGCTGCTCGCATGTGAGGAGACTTATGCGTTACCTGTTTGCGGTAGAACGGACGTAACATTATCCTTTTTGAAAGATTGATTAGTTTTCGCCATGCGAGGCAAGAAGTCACGTTTGATTGGTTGAATTGCTTTTAGGGGTGAGATAAGTCCTCAGATAGTAACCCCTACAGGAAGTACCCAATTCTTTATCTCAAAGTTTTTGTTATGAAATAGTGTGGGAACATAGCGTCTTCGTGTTGAAAGACGAGTATCAAGACCACACACACTACAGTGAGTATCCTGACACTCGAAGAGGAAGGAGTCCACACTTAATCCTCTCTCTTTAATTCAATGCAAAGAGAACTTCGTTCTTCTTATTAAAGTATTTTGGTTTTGAATGGTAAGTGCCTTGCGACTGTAAACCCTACGGTAAATGTCAGCACTCGGGATAGGAGAAGGCCTACGCCTAACCACTCCATGACCATTCAAGTTTTTGTTACGAAATGATTTGAAAATGCACTCGGTACGGGACCGAGGTTTTAGGTGAGAAAGTTGCGGAGAGAAGTTGCGAAGGTGAGAGGTGGTGGATGAGGGCGCGTCTTCATGTTGAAAGACGAGTATCGAGACCGCCCACACTAAAGTGAGCATCCCAACACTCGGAGAGGAAGAAGTCTAAACTTAATCCTCTCTTTTTAATTCAATACAAGGAGAATAAGATTTTTATGATAGTATATTAAAACAGGCTAAAAATCCAAAATAAAGGAGAAATAAGATGAAAATGTAAAATAATAAATAAATAAATAAATAAAGGATGGAAAATGAAATGGTTCACTAAAAAAATAAAGATGTGATTTTTTTGGGGTTTTATGGTAATTAAAATTATCTCTTAAATAAATAAAATAAAGAAATGAATTAAAATTAAATATAAAGAAAGAAAATCCAAATAAAACAAGGTAATTAAAAAAAAAGCCCCCAGTAGGGGTGGAACCAAGGACACAGGCAATGCAAGGTGAGAGTCTTACCCCTGGGGTGGCGATACATCCATTGTATAACGCCACCCCATTTGAATATAACCCTTAAAGCTGAATATTCTGGGCATGAACAAGGCAAGTCTAGGCAAGAATCAAGGAAATACGTTTTGCTCACAACTCTCTCAATTCTAAACCAAATTTGACAAACTTTTAGTCAAACTTGCCTAGAATATCATAAGGAATACGATGGTGCAAATGGATTTCTCAAAATATGCTCACAACTCAAAATTCGATGGCTTACGCACAAGGATGCTTGAAATGCAAATTGAGCTCCAATGATAAAAAAAAGTGGAACTAAGGACAAGTAATGGTCTGCACACACCCTAAATGTGTTGTTCATGGATTAAGTCTGAATAAGAATCTCAAATTCTCAATGAATCTCAAAATGGTTATTGAGTTGCAAATTGGTGAAATGGGAGTTTGAAAAGGATTTGCTATTCACATGGTGCATAGGCAATGATTTGAGACAGCAACCTCCATCAATCCATAATGAAACAGGTTATGAGCTGAACATACATGAATTGCAGTAATCTAATAGGAAAATTGATGATGCTTGAGTTTGACTAACATGACAGCAACTTCTTCTCTTTTCCAATTTGAAGTGCAAAACAGTTATGCTATGAGTTTGATTTATTTGAACTCTGAACAAGCCAATGGAAGTCTTAATGCTGAAATCAGTATTGACAAACACGAATCAAAATGCCAGCAATTTATGAAGGATGGACAGATCTAACATCAAATCCTAACAGCAATCTCTTAGTGCTCCATTCACTTAAAGGTCCAATCAACACTTCCTTAAAAATCCCTCACTTTAAGACCAGGTTGAGGAGATTTTAGTTGAAAGAAAAAAACTCTCACTTGGTAGCAGGTCAATGCATCAAACCAAACATCATTGGCCTTACAACAGTAGAAGCAAAAGTCTCACAATTCAACTATCCCAACCAAGATATGAGTTGGTTCTAAATGAATTCCAAAAGATTAAAATACCAGCCTGATGGGAAACCAAGTTGATGATCCTTCCAGCAATATGGACAGCAGACACAAAACCAAACCACAGACACACCAAGTCAAACAAGGTCTAGATTTCCAACTTATTATGAACTCCAAATGATAACACTTCTTAAACAAAAATCACATCAGCAGGGAGAGCTCATTGAGTCTTTAATCCAAACTCATCCTTACACCAATCAAGCTCTTAATGTCTAACAACAAACCAAGAGTCCCATATAAATCATGTTAACAACCAACCAAAACCCAAGAGAAATGCCTTCATAAAAGTCTTAAACCCTCATGTCAAAAATATGCCAACCTCTCCTAGACTGTCCAAGATATGCCATTAATAGGTTAACCAACTTGATGTTACAACAATAATCCAATGTCCTATGACAGCAGCATGAGTGTAACAAACTTGGTGCAGTCAATCAAACCAAACATCACTCTAATGTCTTAAAGCTCTGATGCCAGCCCTAGTGTTAACCAAAACTCCTAACACTAGCTCCAAAAACTGTTAGATGGGAGCTCTCAATCCAAAACAGATCCCAGCCAAATTCAGCATAAGCATGAGATCTAAACAACTATGACAAATCCTCCTTAGTCTAAGCCTGAATTGATTCTAAGAAAGCCCAAATATTAATCTAGTTCCTCAATGAAAAACCCTCTAACAGACTTAGACAATCAAACCAAGACAAAACAACTCTTCTGAATCCAACAGTCAAAAAAATTCATGGCATTCAACCCTTGGTTATCCCCTCATTTTGAACAAACACCTTAGACAGAAACCAACAGCAAAGTATGCTAGCAAGACAAAATTGATCATAAAAAATCCAAATATTGCTCCAACAGCACTAGGTGAATCCTTTCAATACTAAACAACAAGCAAACCTCAAAACAGATGTGATAGGCCTGATGTGATACACTCAAACCTTCAACAGTCATAGGCATAACTCATATCCCAATTAAACCAAACTGACCATTGTTGCACCCTAAAATTTGCTCAACCTATTTCACCTGGTTTATGTTTTAATTGCATTATCATTTGCCTAGTCACATCATGTACATGGTCCAATAATTTGCATATCATAACATAGCAAGTCATCTAACAGGGGGTCAAGTGCCATCCTTATCTAAGGAAGCACATCAAGGGGGCCTTATTCAAGCTGAAGAACATCCAAGTCATCAAGGAATGGGTTGAAGCTTTGAGGAGATTTGAGTGTCAACAGGTGGATTTCTCTCCTAACTTGAGGTGTATTGAAGATCATCAACATGGAATTACGAATTTGAGGTGTGTATGGATCCCATGGGAGGCCTATAGAGCCCTATTGAAGCTTAGACAAGTCATGGTATCAAGTTCAAGAACCATGGTTGAGGTGGGTACAAGTAGGGTTTCATCTGGGTAACCCTAGGTCAAGGAGAGCAAAGAAAGGGCATCAAGACCTAGCTCTAGGTCAGGGAGGTCATGGATTTATATGTTAAAGATTGTGTATGGATGATTCAAGATCAAGTTCAAGAGAATCAAGAGTGGCTGGAGTTGTTTGATACAGGGTTCCTAGGGTAAAATCCCCTATATAGCACTGGACCTCCAAGCCACATAAGTCAAAATACAAGTTTCAAATGGATTCTTGGCCAACATGAAACTTGTAGAGCTTCTCAATAGATTTAATTTGAGTACTAGAAGTATTCAAGGAGATTTGTAGAACTTAATTTATGGTTCTTGCAAGTTATGGGTCATCAGAGGACACTGAAATTTATCTATGAAAGTCACTTGACTTCCAAGCAACTTTTTCCCATCAAGGAGTTTTCAAATTGATTATTGGCCAACATAAGAATTGTAGGTCTTGATATTACCTTTAATTTGAGTACTAGAAGTCCTCAAGAAGATTTGTGGAACTCAAGTTATGATCTTGGCAATCCAGGGGTATTTTGGGAAAGTTGAATTATAGGTCATTTTTCAACATAGGTCAAAATCTCTATCTTCCACTCCTCAAATGAAGAAATGTTCAACATGAGATGTGTTTAGAATGATGTTTTTAGGCAAGGTAAGAAGTCATGAGGATTTGAATGGGCTTGTATCACAAAGTTGCCCAAAATGGCCTAAAAAGGGAGATTTTTCAAATGATTCAAAGGAGGAAAATTGGGATTTTTGAGATATGAGGCATACACATGGCATATGGGTAGTAATTTTGAATGGAAATTGGATTTCAAACACATTGTAAATGTCACAGTTTTGAGATGAGCCATGGTTTTATGAGTTGCTTTGGAAAATGCTTTTTTACATCATAAGTAACATATGCAAAACCATTTTTTTAGATCATAACCAAGGCCTTAACCCTTACCAATCCATTCAATATGTCATTAGAGGAGAATTTGGATCAAAATCAAGTGATGAAGCAAGCTGAATCATGACTGTCATGGATGAACTTATCATGGTAATTTCAAGTGCATGAGAATTTCAATATCTCACATAGATCATTACAGGGCCTTCTAGATGATTCCTACATGTTCTATATAAGGATTATAACTGATTCAGTTAGTTGGTTGGTGAAGATTGAGAGATAAGTGAAAGATAGAACTTTGAGTTTTCACTTTGCAAATCCAAATCGGTTATACCAATTGGAGCATTATCAAAGCAAATTCATGCATTCAGTAGCTTTATCTTGAGTTGTTGAGTGAATTCAGAGGGATTTCTGGCCAAGACTGCTAAAGAATCAAGAAAGAGCACTTTGAGTTTCAAGCTTGCATTTGAAAATCGTATTTGGTGATTCAAGAGGATTCAACACAATTGATTGCATACAGAAGCTCTATCAAGCATCATTGATCATATCTGGAAGGTTTTGGAGTGTGGCTTGAAGGATTCATCACTCTGTTCATCAGAATTTCGCAGGTATGTAAATCTCATCGTGCAGCTTAATATAGGTATAATTGCTAGGTTTTAGATGGTTAGATTCATTATAGATGATGGCTAGGTCGTTTCTGGATTGATTTGGAACCATTTAGAGACAATTAAGTGTGATGCACAATTTCTGTTAAGAGACGGTTATGGATGATCTTGAGGTTTCAAGTTGAGTTGGATAGTTCATCATGATCAGTGAAGAATGAGGAACAATCCTGTGGTTTCAATTTTGCAAATGGAGCTGTTTGAAATCTTGACACATTTTAGAGAATGAATCGGTTTTGAGAATCCATGAGGATCTAGAGGATTTAGAGATTATATTTGGAATCTATGTGAAATTCTGATCAGAATTGGTATAAGACTTGTCTTGTTTGGTGGCCTGTGATTCTTGCTCGTCGGAGAAGACGGTGGTTGCACCAACGGACCACCGTCTGGACATTTGACCTTCACCTGAGCTCATTTGGGGAAGATGAGGTCCCAACCCTCAGATCACATTGACTTGTTGACTCTCTCACGTAGCCAAGGGCCACGATTCAAATTCAGAAGTTGCCTCCAATTGCCAAAACGCTCCGTTTCAATAATTGAGGTGGCAGTCCATGTCATTCCCAGTCAGCAACCTATGTGGACGCGCGCTTTGTGCTTAGATCAGCTTACCAAGTCAATAGATCTGATGGCCCTCATTTAATTCAACTTTTTATTTTCTTTTTTCATTTTAAATTCATTTTAGTTTTTTTTTAATTGCATTTTGATTCTAAAATCCATAATAAATCCAATATTGATCCAAAAAAATATTTTAAAAATACCTCCATGATCTTGGATTTATTTGTGATTTTATGAAATTAATAAATCCCATTTTTATCCATTTTTCAATTTAATTTGATTTTTTTTTGCATTTTATTATTTTCTTTAATTTTGCATATTTGCTACATGTTCTTGCTGATTTTCTTGTGATCAATTGGTGAATGATTTTAAGTTGATTCTTACTGGATTGATTAGATTAGGGAAGTATGTACCCTTAAAATTTTTATCACATTTTTGTGAATAAATTTAGGTTAGTTTGAGAGGTGAATAGGAGAGGTGTTAGAATTAGGGTTTCAAGACAAATAGTTGTAGTTTTATGCATAGTTTGAGGATTAAAAGGTTGATCTAGGGTTTGGGATTCCTATGGGGTATTGGGTATAGGGTTAGGTTCCCTTAGAAATTTACCTAGGATTTTCTGATAAGCTTTAGCATTTTATCTGATTTTTGAAACTTGTGTGATGATTGTGGGTTTCTCTTTTGGATATTGGGTTTGGTTATGCTTGTGTGGGGCTATTTTGGAGTGCTTTTGGCTTGGGCTTTGCTTGGATGATTTGAAGATCAAATGAAGTTGCTTTGGGATAGCTTGAAGAAGCTTGGAGTTGAAGACTTCTCTTTTGTTAGAGGGCTTGTCATAGGCTTAGGGATTAGGATACATAGGAAGAGCATTAGAGTAGCCTTGTTTCTTCTTTCAAACATAGAGAGCTTCTTGTGCCTCTATTCCATCCCATGACACAAGGTCCCCCAAAGAAGTTCCATCTCTCCTTAGGAGGGATGTAGAGCATGCTTTGGTTGGGTAGAACCTTGAGGATACCTTTCACTTGCTATGTTAAGATCTTAGTGATTTCCTTGGGTTGTCACTGAGCCTCTTAACATTTCAACTTCATCTATTATTAATTAAGTCTCTTCGGGAGTGATTGCATTGAAGATGAAGTTCATTGAAGATTGGTAAAGATGAAGCTTGTGCCTGTCAAAACTGGTTGTCTGTTGAAGCTAGGGTTTTGCTGCTTTTTGTTGAAGTTGTTTACTGGTTGAGGTTCATGTTTGCTAAAGATGGGGCTTATTGAAGATAGGAGCTTATATAAAGCTTGAAGATTGTTGAAGATGGATGAGGGGGTCTTGCTTGGAGAAGTTGTTACTGTCAACCCTTTGCTGTTAATCAACTGTAGCTGTCAGAGCTGTTGCTGCTTGTGTTGCTTACTGTAGGAGCTGGATTGTTGCTGTCATTGCTGGTGCTGGTGTTGTTTTCTTTGGCTGAATGGTTTGTTGGCTTGTTCAGCTTGCCCCAAAGGTTTGAAGTGAATATTGTTCACTTTGCCTATTGTTTTCCCAGGTTCGAGGTTGAGTGGGACTCCCTTGCCTCGCTTGTACTACTGCATTGCATACATGTTTACTGTTTGCTGTATATATCTGTTTCTTTTTGCTGGTTATCCCCTAGGATCTCTGTTTCCCTCTGTGCAAGAGAGAAATATGACAGACAATAGGTTTTTATCCATGCATGACGACTTTAGGGTAGTTTTGATTCCCCTTTCAACCCTAGGTTTTTTAGAGCTTCTTTCTCTTCTATCTCAAAACAATTCAAAACACAGTAATAAGGATAATCGATGTCGTACATTACGAGCCTTAAGCTATTTGAGAGAAGGTTACTGGAGGGTCACTCTTCAGTAATCTGATTGCTTAGTGTGTTACCCTTAGGGTGACATACGGCGTAGTCACTCTCAAATCATAGTCTCTAGTGCGTCAGAGATTATGAACACACTAAAAAAAACACTTCTTTCGTAAAAGATTCAAAACAAACATCAAAGTGTCATTTTTTGTCCGCTTGGACTCCTAATAAGAAGAAAACCTTTTCAGAAGGATCTAAAAAACAGTCAGACAAATTTGTGTCTTCCGTAGCCCGAACTACGTTTGCTCTGATCTTTCATGCTGTATGAAAGTACGTAGGCATAGGATGCCGTATCCTAGCGAGCAACCTTCCCCTCCTTTCCCGTAGGTAGGCGAACTACGTTGACTCTGATTTCTCATTCCAAACGGGAATACGTAGGCATAAAGTGCGATACTTTGCCGAGTCATTTTATTTTCTTTTTAACCCTTGACCCTTAGTGCAGATAGAATAACAATCCGTACTAGAAAACAAGCGTGGATCCCGTAGAGTACGGCGGACGTGAGGGGTGCTAATACCTTCCCCTTGCGTAATCGACTCCCGAATCCAGGAATTTGGTTGCGACGACCATTCCTTTCCCGTTTGGCGTTAGGTTTACTCTGAGCATTTCCTTTCCCTCTTGTGGGATAAATAACACACGGTGGCGACTCTTTTGTCATAGCCGGCGCCGATTTTCGCAGTAGCGACAACTGGAGACTCTGCTGGGGACTCCGGTGGTTCCCTACGCGAGTCATTCCTAGCGCTTGTTTTCCCGTCGTGGGTGTTGTATGGATTTACATTTCTGTCTTTACTTTCCGCATCTTATTGTCAGCTTTATATTGTTATTGCTGTTGTGGGGAGGGGTGATCTGTTGAGAGATAGCTGGACCTGGGCTTGAGGATACACCTAGACTTAGAAGTAGAGAGTAGTGGTTAGCCTGCTTGCTTAGCTCGCACCAGCTAGCCGCAAAATCTACGCTCAGACGAGATTCTCTTTGATGCTTCTTGCCTGGCCCTTAGGGCTCGACAAGTTGTCTGACCCGAGGATTGTCGACTCTGGGGACCGATCAATTGGAAGTTGGCTGAGGAGGGCCTCTTCAGGACATGATGATGCCGCACCTTCTAGGTATCGTATCATCAGTCTTGAAAGTCTGTGACGCCGACGACCGCATAGGATGCCATACCTTGTGTCAGTTGATAGGACACCTACCTGTGAGAGGGATTGGGGCATGCAGGAAACTTGACCTTTAGATCACCCGGTTTCCTTGATATTGGATCAGTATGAGTGGTTACCTGAGTTTCTTCATCAGAACAGTGTTATGGGTCTGTTGAGACCAGGTTGGAGCATTGTTACAGGTCGAGACCAGGTTTGAGCAGTATCGTGGGCCTATGAAGACAGATATTATGGATGGATCTCCTCAGCAATATATCATTTGATCCCTGTTGCATTATTTTGCATATTGCATTTGTTGCATACTCATTGTGCATATCATTAACGTGTATTTATGTTGCAGGTGTGTTCATTCCCCTCTGATTCTAGTGTATCTTCTGGCCAGACATGGAGTCCACGAAAAGGACAGTTGCTTATCGGTTGCATTCACCAGATATCAGTTCCTTGCTGGGATTGGTTGCTCTAGCAGATGAAAGAGTGAGGTCTGAGTTCAGAGTATCCTATGGGAGATTATTTAGTTTGTTATACAGCCCTTCCGCATTTGCGACGACTGGGGTGTATACTTTGATGCAGTTTTATGAGCCGCAGCTGAGATGTTTCTTATTTCCCGACTATATTCTGGCACCCACTTTGGAGGAGTATTCTGCTATGTTGGGAGTTCCTGTGTTAGACCAGATGCCCTTTATACATGTTGATGCTGAGCCTGATTTGGTTACACTTGCTGAGATTGTCAGCTTAGACGCTTCTGAGTTCCCTGGAAGGTTGGTCAAGCTGAATGGAGCTTATGGGCTCCACCTGTCTGTCCTGGTTGAGAAGGCTACGCAGTGCGCGAAGAGTGGATGTTGGGTTGCCTTCAGCGCCATTCTAGCTGTCTGCATCTACGGGATCGTCTTGTTTCCTAATGTGCCAGATTTTGTCGACTCAGATGCCTTCTTGATTCTCGCCTTGAAGAATTCGGTTCCTACTCTATTGGGTGATGTTTATCATTCCTTTCACTACAAGAATGAGAAATGTCGTGGCAAGAATGTTTCCTGCTGTCTTCCCCTTTTGTACAGGTGGTTCCAGGGACATCTTCCGAAGACAGGGCCTTTTGTTGTTGCTGTTGATACTTTGGATTGGTCTTCCCGGTTAATGGGACTGTCTGCTGAGAACATCATTTAGTTTGATCGGAGCATGCTTGGCACCGATATTATATATAGTTGCAGTGGCTTTCCGAATGTCCCCTTGATTGGACGGAAAGGTTGTATTAACTATAACCCTTCACTGTTGGTAAGACAGTTCGGTTATGCTTTGAGGGACGCTCTTATTGAGAAGAAGATACAGGAATCTCTGTATCTCACGGGCTTATTAGACACGGCTGTTTTGATCAGATTGAGACATGCATGGGCTAACGTCCATAGGAGAGGGAAATCTTTGCTTGGTAAGAGCGACAACAAAGCTTATGATCCTTATTTGGCTTGGATCTGCGAGAGAGCTAGTATTTCCTTGATGCCTTATCCTGCTGTGGAACCTCTGTATCTTCCAGTGATTGAGGCACCTACTTTGATAGAGCTTGAAAAGTATAACAAATTGTCGGCCGAAAACGAAGAATTGAAGAAAGCCAATGATGAGTTAAAGAAAGAGATCTTCCAGTTGCGTCATGAGAAGAATGAAGCTACCTTCACTGTGAGGGAACAAACTGAATTGATTAATAGGTTGGGTTCGGAGTTGAGGAAGAGGCCAACAAGAAAGAAAAAGTGGGAATAGCCTTGAACGGTGTTAGCAAGGTGCTTACTTCCAAGAAGGAACTTTTAAGCAAAGCTTATTCCCGCCTCAGCAAGTGGGAAGCATTGTGGAATGCCACGCTTACCAAGCGGAAGGAGCGTGAAGATGAACTGAAGCTGCAGATTGCCGCGCTAGAGGCACAGATTAGAGCCCAAGAAGCAAAAATTGCTAAAGAGACATCACTCAGGAGCGCTGTTGAGCTTAGAGTCAGCGACCTTGACGAGAAGCTGAGAGGTTATGAAGTGAAGGCCGACTCCAAGAGATGCAGACTCGACGAGGGTTCTGGCGAAGGAACCTGCCAGGACGACGCCAAAAAGTTGAGATCCACTGCCGAGCGACATGCCTTGCTGATACAAGAGCTAATCTCCAGACTGGGTCGTTCAGAGACGCTGGGGATATTGGAAGACGTCAGAGAGCGCCACTTGGCCTGAGTTGTCTTTTGCCTCGCTTTTGTTATCTGTACTTGTATTTTGACCATCGCCAGGCTTGTTAGCCGAGGTCTCTTCAGTTGTATTCAGTTGTACTCCTGTACTCAGCCTCTTAGCATTTGTTTATATATGAGGGTTTTCTGATTCCTTGCTTGCTTGGTGGGGACTCCATTCTCGTGATGGCCTTCTCTCCGAAACTAGAATCGGGGGGGAATATAACCTGTAGCATATTTACACAATTACATCTGCATTCATATTGCATGACCGGTATTCTTGAATATATATCTTATTTCCTGCATCTTCAGGTTTTCCAGGATTGACGAACAAAGAGTCCACCGCTACTCAACCCGAAACAATTGCAATAGAATCATGGATCAAGTCCAAGTGGAGATGCAGGAAATCCGCGAGAAGCTGAATTTGTTCATGCAAGCAATGGAGAACATTGCTAAGGGCCAGGAGAGCCTCCAGACTTTGGTACAGCCGCTGCTGACGCAGACTAATGGGAATGGCAACAATGACCACAATTCTGCGTACGTTGAAACTATTCCGGAGGATGGTCCCCCTACGCCTGTGGTTCCACCTGTAGTGACCCCACCTGTTGTGGTTGTAAACGATGGCGCTGGCGCTGGCAATGGTAACACAGGGAATGGAAATGAGGCTGTTGTTAACAATGTTGAACTTGGGGACGCCAACCAAGGCGGTGGTAACAACAATGGCGGTAATGGTTTTGGCTACAATGATCAAGGATTTGATTACGTCAATCAAGACGGGAAATTCGACTTCAACACTCAGGGTTTCGGTTACGACGGTTTTGGTAATGCTAACCAGGGGTATGGTGGATTTGGTAATATGAATGGTGCTGGGGTGATTCCTGTCAACACTGGGTTTGGACCTGTTAGGGTTAACCAGGGTTTCGGTAATGGGGGACGAGGTCCCATGATCAATCAGCAAGGGTTTGGTCGCAACACTGGTTACGACGAATATGGAAATGAAAATGTGGATTGGGGCGAAGACCTCCAGGAGGACGCCTTTTCTGGAAGAGGCGTAGGATTTGAAGGACCTGTTGATCTCGTGCAAAGGATCAGAATGCTTGAAGAACAGATGAAGGGGGTAGTGAATCAGAACTCCACCGGTTTGGATATGACTACAATGGGCTTGGTACCAGGGCTGAGGGTGCCGTTGAAATTCAAGGCTCCCACTTTTGACAAATACAAAGGGGATACCTGCCCTAAGGTCCACGTCCGCTCTTATTACAGAAGGATGTCCGCGTATTCGGATGACGAAAGGATGCTCATGCATTTCTTTCAGGATAGCTTGTCAGGACCTTCACTTGAATGGTATATGGGGCTGAAGCCCACGCAGATCAAAACCTGGAAGCAGTTGACTGATGCTTTCGTGACACATTACAAATATAACAACGATCTGGCGCCAAACTGGGTCCAATTGCAGGGTTTGTCACAGAAGAATGGTGAAAGTTTTAAAGAGTATGCGCAAAGGTGGCGCGATATGGCAGCGAGGGTGCATCCTCCTTTAATTGAAAGGCAGATGAATGACATGTTCATTGGGACATTTACAGGGGTGTTCTACGAAAAATTGTTTAGTGTGTCTTTGAGCAGTTTCTCAAATTTGATTCTTATGGGGGAGATGATCGAGAACGGGATTAAAGTTGGAAGGTTCCAAGCAGGTGAGTCTACTTCAACAGGAGGTTCCAGAAAAGCATTTGGTGGTAGACGACAGGGTGATACTAGTGTCGTGTTTGGTGGCAGGGGAAGGGGCAGAGGAAGAAATCAGTATGTTCAGCCGCAACAGATAGCTAGTGTCACTATCCCTTTTCCTCAACAAGGGCAGCCTCAGCCACAACAACAACAATCACATCAACAGCAAGGACAGAATCCTGGTCAGAGAAGGGTACAAAATGCGAGACCGAAAAGAGTGTTCGACGCACCTCCTTCCACGTATGCAGAACTCCTCCAGACCCTACTGGGGTTGAACTTGGTTGAAAAGAGGACTTTGGCACCGCCTACGGGGTCGGTACTTCCTTACGGGTATGATGCTAGCAAGCATTGCAAATTCCATTCCGGGGCACCCGGGCATGATGTAGAAGCTTTTCAGGCATTTAAACACAAAGTTCAGGATTTATTGGATAGCAAAGCTATCAACTTTGGGCAGGTGGGTCCAAATATCGTACAACAGCCTATGCCCAATCATGGGGCAAACGCCATATTGACGGAAGAAAATCTGAATCTAGTGATGGATGTCAATGAGCTGAAGACACCGTTGGGTGAGATTAAAAGCACGTTGTTAAAAGGGGGTGTATTCCCGGGATGTGATGAGTTTTGCTTGGATTGTTGGACCCAGCCAGAGGGTTGTAAAGAGTTGAAGCAGGGTATTCAGGCTATGATGGAGGAAGGTACCTTGCAATTTGATCGAACCGCGGTTGAAAAGCTTGTAGAGGCGTTGTGTGATGAGCAGAACGATGTTGCGACGGTAACAATTCCGAGGAAAATAATAACGATAACGGCGCCTGCCAGACGGCCGACGATCACAATTACCAAAGCAGGACCAGTTCCTTTTGAGAGTACTAAAGCAGTGCCGTGGACTTACGGGTTGGAGGTATATTGCAATGGTGAAAAAATTGAAGTCAATGGACAACCAGCTGGGGTTGTAGATAATGTTGTCGGAACAGGGGGTATGACCAGAAGCGGAAGAATCTTCACGTCACCCGAGGTAGAGGTAGAACGATTAGCCAAGGGTAAAGCCAAGGTAACTGAGAGTGGTCCGTCTCAGTCGAATGAAAAGGAAACATCACTTAAGGATGTGGAGGAGTTTATGAGGCTCATTCGTAAAAGCGATTACAAAATTGTTGAGCACCTCCAGCAAACGCCGTCAAAAATTTCCATCCTGTCATTGCTGTTATGTTCCGAGGCCCATCGGAACGCTTTGCTGAAGATTCTAGACACGTTATTCGTTCCTCAAGGAGTTTCTGTTAATCAGTTAGAAGGGGTGATGGCGCATGTCAATGTGGGGCAGAGTTTGGGCTTCACAGACTTTGATTTGACTCCGAGAGGGCGAGAGCACAATATGGCATTGCACGTGTCAGTAGAATGTCGGGGCACGGTCATGTCCCATGTTTTAGTAGACACTGGATCTTCCCTGAATGTGCTACCGAAGAAAGCCATGATGAAGTTGGATATCAGGGGAATTATCTGCACGCCCAGCGATTTAGTGGTGAGAGCGTTCGACGGAACGAGGAGGTCGGTTTTCGGATCAATAGCATTACCGTTGCAGGTGGGGCCTGAAATGTTTGAAACTGAATTCTATATAATGGACATCCAGCCAGCGTATAGTTGTCTTCTTGGGCGCCCATGGATTCATGCTGCCGGGGCAGTCACATCCACGTTGCACCAAAAGCTGAAGTATATGGTTGGGGATAGTATCGTCACTGTTTGTGGAGAGGAAGATATTTTGGTTAGCCATTTGTCTTCGTTCAAATACGTCGAGGTCGACGGCGAAATACACGAAACACCCTGTCAAGCCATCGAGGGGTTACGAATTAAAGACAAAGCGCAGGGTTCTAGCAAAATATCAGATGTGGCAGTGTCATCTTACAAAGAGGCTCAAGCTTTAGTGCAGACTGGTGAGACTAAGGGCTGGGGGCAAGTATTGGAGATTCCCGTGAAGAATGACAAGTTCGGGCTAGGATATCGACCAATGTCGTCAGCATCACCTTCAGGAGCGCCCAGGTTCAAGGGACTAGTCACGATTACGCCAAGCGGGGTTAGCTTCGAGACCGTCAATGCCATTTCCGATGCTGAAGACGGAGATAGCGACTGTGATATGGACGCGTGGATCAAGCCAAGCGTGCCAGGACAAAGTGTCTGCAATTGGTCTATCCGGGAAACTGTTCCTGTGACAACTAAACAGTAATGATTTGTTTTCTTAATTGTTGAATAATCCTGTGTCCTACCCAGGGCATGGTGATTTTGCTTAGGGCCATTTGGTTATGTACATTACATTGTTTAATCATGAAATAAAGGCGTTTTTCATATACAAATATTGTGATCCCTGTTTTTCCTGTTTTTGTTTTTAACAATAAAATGGCAATGTGGTTATTTGCTTTGTCTGTGTTTTGAAGCATTTAACCATTTTCTTTGCAGGATTACAATTTCAGATGACATCTATGAACCACCTATGACTCACTTCGACTTTGAGCACCCGGTATTTCAGGCTGAGGAGGAGGTTGTCGAAGATGGCGACGTACCAGAAGAGTTGACCTGGTTACTGAAACAAGAAGAAAGAATCAATCTGCCTCATGAGGAAGTCATTGAGATTATCAATTTGGGGTCGGAAGAGGTTGTGAGAAACATCCGTATAGGGGCTGCGCTGCAGAGCGACATCAAGCAAAGGTTGATTGAGATTCTCAAGGAATACAATGATATATTTGCTTGGTCGTATGAGGATATGCCTGGGCTGGATACGGATATGGTTGTTCACCGTCTGCCGTTAAGAGAAGGATGTTTGCCGATTAAGCAGAAACTCCGAAGAACTAGACCGGATATGGCTGTGAAAATCAAGGAGGAAGTGCAGAAACAGTGGGATGCCAGTTTCCTAGCTGTTACCAAATATCCCTCATGGGTCGCTAATATTGTGCCAGTGCCGAAGAAAGACGGTAAAGTGCGAATGTGTGTAGACTATCGTGATTTGAACAAAGCGAGCCCGAAAGACGACTTTCCACTTCCTCACATTGATGTGCTGGTCGATAACACTGCTCAGTTCTCCGTATTCTCCTTCATGGACGGCTTCTCAGGCTATAATCAGATCAAAATGGCGCTAGAAGACATGGAGAAGACTACCTTCATTACTCCCTAGGGAACATTTTGCTACAAAGTGATGCCCTTCGGGTTGAAGAATGCTGGGGCAACATATCAATGTGCTATGATGACTCTCTTTCATGACATGATGCATAAAGAGATTGAGGTTTATGTTGATGATATGATTTCCAAATCCCAGACGGAGGAGGAGCATTTGGTTAATCTGCTGAAACTGTTCAAGAGGCTTAGGAAGTTCAGGTTGAGACTGAACCCTAACAAGTGCACCTTTGGGGTGAGATCGGGTAAACTGCTGGGGTTTATTATGAGCGAAAAGGGAATAGAGGTTGATCCTGCAAAAATAAAAGCAATACAAGAAATGTCGACGCCTAAGACAGAAAAAGAAGTGCGTGGATTTTTAGGGAGATTGAACTATATCGCCCGGTTCATATCTCACCTAATTGCAACTTGCGAGCCGTTATTCAAGTTGTTGAAAAAGGATCAGGTATTGACCTGGAATGAAAATTGTCAAAAGGCGTTCGACAAGATAAAAGAATACTTGCAGGAACCTCCTGTTTTGATACCCCCAGTGGCCGGGAGACCTTTAATTATGTATTTGATGGTTCTTGAGGAAAGTATGGGCTGTGTTCTCGGTCAACACGACGAGACCGGACGTAAAGAGCATGCGATCTACTATTTGAGTAAGAAGTTTACTGACTGTGAGTCCAGATACTCAATGCTCGAGAAAACATGTTGTGCGCTAGCCTGGGCCGCCAAACGTTTGAGGCAATACATGCTGAATCATACAACCATCCTAATTTCAAAGATGGATCCAATTAAATACGTGTTTGAAAAGCAAGCACTCTCCGGAAGAATTGCCCGATGGCAGATGGTGTTAACCGAATACGATATCCAATATGTCTCGCAAAAGGCTATTAAAGGCAGCGTTCTATCAGAGTACCTTGCGGAGCAGCCTGTTGAGGACTACCAATCGATGAGGTTTGATTTTCCTGACGAGGATATCATGTACCTGAAGATGAAAGATTGTGAAGAACCGTTGCCGGATGAAGGACCAGAGTTGGGTTCCAAATGGCAGTTGATATTTGACGGAGCTGTTAATTCCTATGGTAGCGGAATAGGTGCAATTATCACTACTCCTCAGGGGTCACACATCCCATTTACTGCTCGATTGACCTCTCCGGTTACCAATAACGAAGCTGAATACGAGGCTTGCATCATGGGGCTTGAAGAAGCCATTGATTTGCGAATCAAGCATCTGGATGTATACGGAGACTCAACTCTAGTGGTGAATCAGATTAAAGGAGAATGGGAGACACGTCAACCCAATTTGATACCATACATGAATTATGCAAGGAGATTGTTGCCTTTCTTTGACAAGGTGGAATTGCATCACGTACCACGAGCAGAAAATCAAATGGCTGACGCCCTGGCGACATTGTCTTCAATGTATAAAGTTAACTTCTGGAACGAGGCTCCCCGGATTGTTATCTCTCGGCTCGATAGGCCTGCATTCATATTTGCCATCGACGAGGCTCCCGATGGTCAACCCTGGTACTTTGACATCCAGAATTTCCTAAAGAACAAGGAGTATCCGGCTGGGGCATCTAGTCGAGATCAGAAGACTCTCAGGAGATTGGCTGGCAATTTCTATCTGAACCCGGACGGTGTCCTATACAAAAGAAACCACGACTTGGTGTTGCTACGTTGTGTAGAGGAGAAAGAGGCGAATTTTCTCATGGAAGAGATACATGAGGGTACATTTGGTACACATGTTGGTGGGCATGCTATGACGAGAAAACTGCTGCGGGCAGGTAATTATTGGCTAACTATGGAAACAGACTGTTTCAAGTTTGCAAAGAGGTGTCATAAATGCTAGATTTATGCGGATAAGATCCATGTTCCTCCGAGTCCTCTGAATGTGATGTCATCACCGTGGCCTTTCTCGATGTGGGGAATTGATATGATCGACAAAATTGAGCCTACGACATCAAACGGACACCGGTTCATCTTGGTGGCTATTGATTACTTCACCAAATGGGTGGAGGCAGCATCATATGCCAATGTCACCAAACAAGTGGTCGCCAGATTTATCAAACGAGATATTATCTGCAGATATGGAATCCCTGAGCGGATTATCACCGACAACGGTTCGAATTTGAATAACAAAATGATGAAAGAGCTGTGTCAGAATTTTAAGATTGAACACCACAACTCTTCTCCTTACCGGCCCAAGATGAATGGCGCTGCTGAAGCGGCCAATAAGAACATAAAGAAGATTGTTCAGAAGATGTTGGTGACCTACAAGGACTGGCACGAGATGCTACCTTTCGCTTTGCACGGTTATCGTACGACGGTACGCACATCAACCGGGGCAACCCCTTTCTCATTGGTATACGGGATGGAGGCAGTGTTACCGTTAGAGGTTGAGATTCCTTCCCTGAGGGTTTTACGAGATGTCCTACTTGACGAGGCAGAATGGGTTAAGGATAGACTGAATCAGCTCAGTTTAATGGATGAGAAGAGGCTAGCTTCTCTAGCGTACGGTCGGTTGTATCAGAGTCGGATGAAGAAAGCGTACGATAAGAAGATATGTCCACGAAGCTTTCAGACAGGCGACCTTGTGCTGAAGAGGATTCTCCCGCCACAAACGGATCACAGGGGCAAATGGACGCCTAATTACGAAGGTCCATACGTTGTTAGAAAAGTCTTCTCCGGAGGAGCTTTGTTGTTGTCCACCATGGACGGTGAAGACTTTACGTCGCTTGTGAATTTGGACGCAATTAAAAAATACTTTGCTTGAAATGGACCCGCTGGACAGTAAAAAGAGAGTCCAGGCAAAAATGGGGCATCCTGGCGAACCGTAAAAGATGAATAAAAGGTTCGGGCAAAAGTTAGGGATAAAATTGAAAAGATGTACACCCGCGAAGTCGAAAACCTGAAAAGGGCGACTACGGCAAAAAAAAGGGTATCCCGGTGAATTGAAAACTCGCAAAGGGAGATTCACGCAAAAGGTAGGGATTGAAAAAGCAAATGGTTGCGGTCCGAATTTGATACTACATTGCTTAGTGGTTTGGGAGTACCTGAGGGTTCGTTTATCCAACACAATCTCTTCCGAAAATTGAATACCGGGAAAGCGCCAGAGTCAGGCGAGTCATAGGAGGATCAACTCATGATGTTTGTCTGCACCACGTTGCCGACATGTATACAAATATTGTTTTGTATTTTTTTATTTTATGCTTTTTGTGCATATATGTATGTGTGTGTGCGTAACTTCCTCTTTTCAGGAGTTGCATTCGATGTACAAAGCTTCGCCTATTTACAGGCTCAATCAATAAAACATGTTATTCAGTATTTGATGTTTGTGCTTTACTGTTTTGTATGTGGAAAACGCCGATGTTTTGATGAACTTGCACTTGCATAACCTTGCTGGCCCTTGCCAATAATTGCTAAAACTTCGAATTGACTGAAGGAACATCACGGATACTAATCCGGATATATTTGGTTGTATAGATTTGTTTTGTCTTGTTTGTGTTTTGCAGGGTTCTCGCCCTTGAAGCGGACAATCAGAAAATTGTGGCCCCAGCCAGAGGCCCTGGATGAAGGACTTGACCTTATTTCCCAACAAGTCGCACCTCATCCCCCGAGGTTGAGACGATGTTATCCCTTACCGAAGGAAGGATTATTTTCCCCAGAAGAGTGTCCTCATGGAAGTTGTCCGTAGGACATCCCCAACAAGTCGAAATCAGTATCCCCTGCAGAGGTTACGCTCCCCAGTGAGTCAGATATGTGCAGGGTCAATCCTCAGCAGGGAAGATTCCCGCAGTGTTTAACTAAACTGTTGGTTCAGAAGGATTATCCCAGCAGAAGATGGTTTTCTTTCTCCCCGCAGGTCGTCATGCCTTTGTCAGGATGATTATCCCCAGCAGGGTGTTAGCTCCGAGTTTGTAAACTGTACCCAGACAGTTGTCTCCCAGAAGGGTCGCTTCTTCCCCAGCTAAGTTAATCTTCCCAGCAGGTGTTGTTCTTTCCTCCCAATGAAAATCGATGTGTAATCTCTCCCCGGCAGAGTTGGTTGAAGTTCCAGCATTTATTTTGCCAGAATACTTTGTGATACCCGTTCATCCCCAACAGGGCGGTATTTGTCCTTAACAGCCGTGTTGATGAAGCAAGCTTGTCAGAGCTCCCCCCAGCAGCCTGAACCTGCATTTGCATTTGCATATATTATCATATTTGCATCTACCCAAGAAACACGTAGCATTTCCATGACGTATGGAGCATTGCGCCATTGTCAAACGTACGCATTTTGAACATAAATCAGGTTGGTTAACCTTTTGCTTTCAGGTGTGTTTCTCAGCAGGAGTATGAAGTTGCAGCTCAGATCTATTACCAGACGATCGAGGTCTCGCCGTGAGACATATGATGACGCAGTCCTTGTTATTATTCCCCACATAGTTACTGGCTGAAGTTTCTCTTATCCGTCCAGCGGAGTGTTTTTCTTCAGGTTTGCTGTCGCGACAACATGTCAAGGTTTCATGAATCAATATTTCAGAAGTGGTCACTTGTTGTCAAGACGGGTGTCGGGCAGTTATTTTCAGAATATCCCCAGTGGAGTTAGCTACTGCAAAGAATAGGCAAAAAAGCTATTTCCGAGTCAGTTTTCCCGTATGAAGCAGGCAGATGAATTCTCCTGTATGAATCAGGCAGATGTGTTTTCCCGCATGAAGCAGGCGGATGAATTTTCCTGTATGAAGCAGGCGGATGAATTTTCCTGTATGAATCAGGCAGATGTGTTTTCCCGTATGAAGCAGGCGGATGAATTTTCCTGTGTTCAGGCAGATGACTTTTCCCGTATGAAGCAGGCGGATGAACTTTCCTATAAGAATCAGGTAGATGTGTTTTCCCGTATGAAGCAGGCGGATGAATTTTCCTGTATGAACCAGGCAAATGTGTTTCCCCGTATGAAGCAGACGGAGGAACTTTCCGGTATCCAGATAGATGATCCTCCCATGATCGACAGAGTATGCGAGTTGTGTTCCTATGTTTGACGAAAGTATTTTCCCCAAGGAAGTCGCCGTGATTTCCCCTTGTTACTGTCCCCAGTAGAGTCTTCCTCAAAGTCGTTTGTGGGTTGGGACCAACGAAGTTGGCTGCTGCAGAGGTAGGCAGAGAAACGGTATTCAGATGACTTTTCCCGTATGAAGCAGGCGGATGGATGTTCCTGTAATCAGGCAGATGACTTTTCCTGTATGAAGCAGGCGGATGGATGTTCCTGTAATCAGGCAGATGACTTTTCCCGTATGAAGCAGGCGGATGGATGTTCCTGTAATCAGGCAGATGACTTTTCCCGTATGAAGCAGGCGGATGGATGTTCCTGTAATCAGGCAGATGACTTTTACCGTATGAAGTAGACAGATGAGGTTTCCTGTGTTTAGGCGGATGATTTTCCTGTATGGATAGGAAAGTGAGTTCCCTGTGATTAGACAGAAATGTTTCCCCAGCGAAGTCATCGGGATTTTTCTGTGTTAACGAAATGTAGAGTCCTAACGTGGACAAAGTTCTACCCCCGCAATGATAGAATCTTTTTCGGGTTGATGAAAATGATGCCCAGCATGGTCGCTAATTTGTTTTCTCTGCATTAACAGACGGTGTAGTTTTAACATGGACAAAAGGCGGGGTGTTTCGACAAGAGAGAGTTCAAGGCCTGGGGCGTTGCGCAGGCGGTTGACATTGAAATCAAGTTTTGATATCTGATGATTGATCAGTTGGTTGCCGTAACAACCAGATTCAGTTGGTGGATGTTGTTTTCCAAGCAGTTTGCGCAGTTTATTTCTGCGGTTGGCAAATTTGCGGGTTCTTGGTATTCAACCGTCTCGTACCTCGATTGTTTGAAGGCTGTTCGCTCTTCACCCAGTCGGGTCCAAGCCGTTTGAATAGGGGCAGTTGTTGCACCCTAAAATTTGCTCAACCTATTTCACCTGGTTTATGTTTTAATTGCATTATCATTTGCCTAGTCACATCATGTACATGGTCCAATCATTTGCATATCATAACATAGCAAGTCATCTAACAGGGGGTTAAGTGCCATCCTTATCTAAGGAAACACATCAAGGGGGCCTTATTCAAGCTGAAGAACATCCAAGTCATCAAGGAATGGGTTGAAGCTTTGAGGAGATTTGAGTGTCAACAGGTGGATTTCTCTCCTAACTTGAGGTGTATTAAAAAGATCATCAACATGGAATTATGAATTTTAGGTGTGTATGGATCCCATGGGAGGCCTAGAGAGCCCTATTGAAGCTTAGACAAGTCATGGTATCAAGTTCAAGAACCATGGTTGAGGTGGGTACAAGTAGGGTTTCATCTGGGTAACCCTAGGTCAAGGAGAGCAAAGAAAGGGCATCAAGACCTAGCTCTAGGTCAGGGAGGTCATGGATTGATATGTTAAAGCATGTGTATGGATGAGTCAAGATCAAGTTCAAGAGAATCAAGAGTGGTTGGAGTTGTTTGATACAGGGTTCCTAGGGTAAAATCCCCTGTATAGCACTGGACCTCCAAGCCACATAAGTCAAAATACAAGTTTCAAATGGATTCTTGTCCAACATGAAACATGTATAGCTTCTCAATAGATTTAATTTGAGTACTATAAGTCTTCAAGGAGATTTGTAGAACTCAAGTTATGGTTCTTGCAAGTTATGGGTCATCAGAGGACACTGAAATTTATCTGTGAAAGTCACTTGACTTCCAAGCAACTTTTTCCCATCAAGGAGTTTTCAAATGGATTCTTGGCCAACATAAGAATTGTAGGGCTTGATCTTACATTTAATTTGAGTACTATAAGTCCTCAAGAAGATTTGTGGAACTCAAGTTATGATCTTGGCAATCCAGGGGTATTTTGGGAAAGTTGAATTATAGGTCATTTTTCAACATAGGTCAAAATCTCTATCTTCCACTCCTCAAATGAAGAAATGTTTAACATGAGATGTGTTTAGAATGATGTTTTTAGGCTAGGTAAGAAGTCATGAGGATTTGAATGGGCTTGTATCACAAAGTTTCCCAAAATGGCCTAAAAAGGGAGATTTTTCAAATGATTCAAAGGAGGAAAATTGGGATTCTTTAGATATGAGGCATAGACATGGCATATGGGTAGTCATTTTGAATGGAAATTGGATTTCAAACACATTGGCAATGTCACAATTTTGAGATGAGCCATGGTTTTATGAGTTGCTTTGGAAAATGCTTTCTTACATCATAAGTAACATATGCAAAACCATTTTTTAGATCATAACCAAGGCCTTAACCCTTACCAATCCATTCAATATGTCATTAGAGGAGAATTTGGATCAAAATCAGGTGTTGAAGCAAGTTGAATCATGACTGTCATGGATGAACTTATCATGGTAATTTCAAGTGCATGAGAATTTCAATATCTCACATAGATCATTATAGGGCCTTCTAGATGATTCCTACATGTTCTATATAAGGATTATAACTGATTCAGTTAGTTGGTTAGTGAAGATTGAGAGAGAAGTGAAAGATAGAACTTTGAGTTTTCACTTTGCAAATCCAAATCGGTTATACCAATTGGAGCATTATCAAAGCAAATTCATGCATTCAGTAGCTTTATCTTGAGTTGTTGAGTGAATTTAGAGGGATTTCTGGCCAAGATTGCTGAAGAATCAAGAAAGAGCACTTTGAGTTTCAAGCTTGCATTTGAAAATCGTATTTGGTGACTCAAGAGGATTCAACACAATTGATTGCATACAGAAGCTCTATCAAGCATCATTGATCATATCTGGAAGGTTTTGGAGTGTGGCTTGAAGGATTCATCACTCTGTTCATCAGAATTTCGCAGGTATGTAAATCTCATCGTGCAGCTTAATATAGGTATAATTGCTAGGTTTTAGATGGTTAGATTCATTATAGATGATGGCTAGGTCGTTTCTGGATTGATTTGGAACCATTTAGAGACAATTAAATGTGATGCACAATTTCTGTTAAGAGACGGTTATGGATGATCTTGAGGTTTCAAGTTGAGTTGGATAGTTCATCATGATCAGTGAAGAATGAGGAACAATCCCGTGGTTTCAATTTTGCAAATGGAGTTGTTTGAAATCTTGACACATTTTAGAGAATGAATCGGTTTTGAGAATCCATGAGGATCTAGAGGATTTAGAGATTATATTTGGAATCTATGTGAAATTCTGGTCAGAATTGGTATAAGACTTGTCTTGTTTGGTGGCCTGTGATTCTTGCTCGTCGGAGAAGACGGTGGTTGCACCGCCGGACCACCGTCTGGACATTTGACCTTCACCTGAGCTCATTTTGGGAAGATGAGGTCCCAACCCTCAGATCACATTGACTTGTTGACTCTCTCACGTAGCCAAGGGCCACAATTCAAATTCAGAAGTTGCCTCCAATTGCCAAAACGCTCCGTTTCAATAATTGAGGTGGCAGTCCATGTCATTCCCAGTCAGCAACCTATGTGGACGCGCGCTTTGTGCTTGGATCAGCTTACCAAGTCAATAGATCTGATGGCCCTCATTTAATTCAGCTTTTTATTTTCTTTTTTCATTTTAAATTCATTTTAGTTTTATTTTGATTCTAAAATCCATAATAAATCCAATATTGATCCAAAAAAATATTTTAAAAATACCTCCATGATCTTGGATTTATTTGTGGTTTTATGAAATTAATAAATCCCATTTTTATCCATTTTTCAATTTAATTTGATTTTTTTCATTTTATTCTTTTCTTTAATTTTGCATATTTGCTACATGTTCTTGCTGATTTTCTTGTGATCAATTGGTGAATGATTTTAAGTTGATTCTTGCTGGATTGATTAGATTAGGGAAGCAAGTACCCTTAGAAATTTTATCACAGTTTTGTGAATAAATTTAGGTTCGTTTGAGAGGTGAATAGGAGAGGTGTTAGAATTAGGGTTTCAAGACAAATAGTTGTAGTTTTGTGCATAGTTTAAGGATTAAATGGTTGATCTAGGGTTTGGGATTCCTATGGGGTATTGTGTATAGGGTTAGGTTCCCTTAGAAATTTACCTAGGATTTTATGATAAGCTTTAGCATTTTATCTGATTTTTGCAACTTGTGTGATGATTGTGGGTTTCTCTTTTGGATATTGGGTTTGGTTATGCTTGTGTGGGGCTATTTTGGAGTGCTTTTGGCTTGGGCTTTGCTTGTATGACTTGAAGATAAAATGAAGTTGCTTTGGGATAGCTTGAAGAAGCTTGGAGTTGAAGACTTCTCTTTTGTTAGAGGGCTTGTCATAGGCTTAGGGATTAGGATACATAGGAAGAGCATTAGAGTAGTCTTGTTTCTTCTTTCAAACATAGAGAGCTTCTTGTGCCTCTATTCCATCCCATGACACAAGGTCCCCCAAAGAAGTTCCATCTCTCCTTAGGAGGGATGTAGAGCATGCTTTGGTTGGGTAGAACCTTGAGGATACCTTTCACTTGCTATGTTAAGATCTCAGTGATTTCCTTGGGTTGTCACTGAGCCTCTTAACATTTCAACTTCATCTATTATTAATTAAGTCTCTTCGGGAGTGATTGCATTGAAGATGAAGTTCATTGAAGATTGGTAAAGATGAAGCTTGTGCCTGTCAAAACTGGTTGTCTGTTGAAGCTAGGGTTTTGCTGCTTTTTGTTGAAGCTGTTTACTGGTTGAGGTTCATGTTTGCTAAAGATGGGGCTTATTGAAGCTAGAAGCTTATCTAAAGCTTGAAGATTGCTGAAGATGGATGAGGGGGTCTTGCTTGGAGAAGTTGTTACTGTCAACCCTTTGCTGTTAATCAACTGTAGCTGTCAGAGCTGTTGCTGCTTGTGTTGCTTACTATAGGAGCTGGATTGTTGCTGTCAGTGCTGGTGCTGGTGTTGTTTTCTTTGGGTGAATGGTTTGTTGGCTTGTTCAGCTTGCCCCAAAGGTTTGAAGTGAATACTGTTCACTTTGCCTATTGTTTTCGCAGGTTCGAGGTTGAGTGGGACTCCCTTGCCTCTCTTGTACTACTGCATTGCATACATGTTTATTGTTTGATGTATACATCTATTTCTTTTTGTTGGTTATCCCCTAGGATCTCTGTTTCCCTCTGTGCTAGAGAGAAATATGACAGACAATAGGTTTTTATCCATGCATGACGACTTTAGGGTAGTTTTGATTCCCCTTTCAACCCTAGGTTTTTTAGAGCTTCTTTCTTTTCTATCTCAAAATAATTCAAAACACAGTAATAAGGATAATCGATGTCGTACATTACGAGCCTTAAGCTATTTGAGAGAAGGTTACTGGAGGGTCACTCTTCAGTAATCTGATTGCTTAGTGTGTTACCCTTAGGGTGACATACGACGTAGTCACTCTCAAATCATAGTCTCTAGTGCGTCAGAGATTGTGAACACACTAAAAAAACACTTCTTTCGTAAAAGATTCAAAACAAACATCAAAGTGTAATTTTTTGTCCGCTTGAACTCCTAATCAGAAGAAAACCTTTTCAGAAGGATCTAAAAAACAGTCAGACAAATTTGTGTCTTCCGTAGCCCGAACTAAGTTTGCTCTGATCTTTCATGCTGTATGAAAGTACGTAGGCATAGGATGCCGTATCCTAGCGAGCAACCTTCCCCTCCTTTCCCGTAGGTAGGCGAACTACGTTGACTCTGATTTCTCGTTCCAGACGGGAATACGTAGGCATAAAGTGCGATACTTTGCCGAGTCATTTTATTTTCTTTTTAGCCATTGACCCTTAGTGTAGATAGAATAACAATCCTTACTAGAAAACAAGCGTAGATCCCGTCGAGTACGGAAGATGTGAGGGGTGCTAATACCTTCCCCTTGTGTAATCGACTCCCGAATCCAGGAATTTGGTTGCGACGACCATTCCTTTCCCGTTTGGCGTTAGGTTTACTCTGAGCATTTCCTTTCCCTCTTGTGGGATAAATAACGCATGGTGGCGACTCTTCTGTCATAGCCGGCGCCGATTTTCGCAGTAGAGACAACCATGAAGCTACAACAGAACCATATCCCTAATGACAGTTACACACAAAACAAATGGCAGCAGCCTTAGCAAAATTCAGATCAAACAAACAAACTTGACATCACAGCTTGTGACCAACAACATGATAGAGTTCAACATCAACCAACCAATGGTCCAACTTATTTCTCATGACAATTGCTAAAACACAAACAGGTTTTGGTTATGGAAAACAAATTTCAGACAGGAAATAAACATAAGTTCAATGTGATGAAACAAGTTCAAGACATCAATCCTCAACTTACCATTTGTTTCAACATCCTACATCAGCACTTTTACAAAAGCCAAAACATACACACATTGCCATAATGAAACATCAATTTAGAAAATAAACACCTAGTATGAGGACCATGTTCTGACAGCAACAATCATGATTTAACAAACTCAGATTTCAAAGTAGTTTTTTTGTTAACACAGTTGTGAGCTCAAAACAGGCCAATGTTCAAATCATCCAATCAACTACCCCCAAAATTCAGTCATATGTTGGCTTACAAGCACATGACAGTATGCAAGGTGCCGGCAAAACAGAAGAGTCGCCATATTTCTTATTTATCCCACAGAAAGGGAAAGGAAACGATCGGAAAAACCTGACGAAAAGGTATAAGACAAGGTCATCGCAACCATGTCTGGATTCGGGAGTCGGTTACGCAAGGGGAAGGTATTAGCACCCCTCACGTCCATCGTACTCGATGGGATCCACGCTTGTTGTGTTTGTCTGACGGGTTGATTTTATTTATCTACGCTAAAAGTCTGGTCTGAAAATAAAATAAAATGACTCGGCAGAACACATGAGTTCTATGCCTATGTATTCCCGTCTGGAACGAGAAATCAGAGTCAACGTAGTTCGCCTACTTACTTTCACATAGCGTGAAAGATCAGAGCAAATGTAGTTCGGGCTACCAAGAGACACAATTTTTCTTTTTTACCTGAGTAGGGTTAACAGACGGTTCCAGCAGTTGGTGTATGCAGCCCGCTCGTTGGAGACTTAGGTGTTTACCGTTTGCGGTAGAACCAAGAGTTAACAAAACTCTCCTTATGAAAATGGTTTCCGAGGATTAAAGGTTGTCGCTACGTGAAAAATGACACAGATTCGCCACCGGATTTTATTTATCCCACAGAGGGAAAGGGAAATAGCGATAAAACCTTTGGGAAAAGGAGCCTGGTCATCGCAACCAAGTCTTAGGGTTCGGGAGTCGGTTATGCGAGGGGAAGGTGTTAGCACCCCCTTGCATCCATCGTACTCGATGGGAACCTCCTAGGTTGTTTGGCGTGAATGGGTGTTTTATTCAAAAAGTTTGCTTGTTTGAAGAAAGAGGGGGTTGGTATTTATTAGAGTGCTCGCCAAGGATTGGGGCCCTTGTGCCTACGTATATTCACTTGTATGAAGTGAAGAATCAGAGCATTCGTAGTTTACGGGACTACGGTGGAAAACGGGATGTTGGGTGGACGATGCTATCGTGCGCATTCTAGCAGTTAGGTGTATTGTGGCTCGCTTTTGGAGTCTTATGCATTACCTGTTTGCGGTAGAATGGACGTAACATGTCCTTGGGTTAAAGGGTATGGATGATTAAAGATGGGAAAGAAAGAAAATTGTGCTCGCTAGGATCATCACAATCCTATGCCTACGTATTCTCAACATGTGTGAGAAATCAGAGCAACCATAGTTCGGCTACTTAAGATATGATTGTGTGTTGGTTGATTTTATACCTTAAAAAAGGGTTTTCGGATTGACGCCCTAAGGCAAAAGAAGTTTGATGAGTTCATATTGTTTTTTTAGGTTTTTCTTAGGGAAGAATTTATTCTTTACTAGGATTATACAAAAGACTTTGGATAGAGATGAATGTCTCGAATAACCAAGTCGAGCGCCTTGCATTCAAAACATTCAGAATGAGTGTAGGAGGATTCCATTCTCATTCCTTGTCCACCACTTTAAAGTTTGTGGTGCATAATTCTAATCGTTTATTTTATTGTGTTTTGGATTTTTATGAGAAAAGAGAACCACTTGACGTTGGATCAAGGTTTATTGTTTGTAAAGACACATTTGAAGCGATATGGACAAGGTCGATGGCGGTGCACAAGACAACCGACTTACAAGGTTAAAAATGGCTCGACAAAATCGAGAGTTTGCTTTGGAAAATGGTTTTTGGAATCAAAAGTCACCAAGGACAATAGCAATATTCGCACTAAAATCATACAAACATATGGGGTTAGTCGGCTAAAAAAATCGAGACATGTAATAAAAACTCCTTGAGAAAATTTTTTTTGGAGGTAAAATAACAAAATAAGTGAAAAAACGGGTGGACGTGTTGTGTGACACGGCCCGTGTCATAAGGTACATGCAACAAGGAGTTTTAAGCGTGACAGAGGTGTGACACGGGGTGGCCGTGTTGTGTGACACGGCCCGTGTCATGAGGTCTGGGCAAAAAAATGGTTTTTAGGCTTGACAGAGGTGCAACACGGGTGGCCGTGTTGTGTGACACGGCCCGTGTTGTGAGGCCTGGAGTTTTTGGATGTTGAAACCTCAAACAAAGGTGCAACATGGGTGGCCGTGTTGTGTGACATGGCCCGTGTTGTGGGGCCTGGGGTTTTTTGACGTTGAAAAGGCCAACAGAAGCATGACACGGGTGGCCGTGTTGTGTGACACGGCCCGTGTCAGGCTACCAGAGCAAAAACCCTAACTTTTTCTATGTTTTTCTTTCGTTTTTATGGTTTCTTGAAAAGGGTTTCTTGGTCCCTATTGGGACCTTACATGATATATACAATACAACAACACACAAGAAAGTAAATGAAATGAATATAAGAGCAAAATAGTAAAGAGAAAAAGGTTTAAAGGAATGGATACCCAAGAGCTTTCTATCCCTCTTGCAAGTCCTCCTTGGTTTTGGTTGAATATGCTTCACCACTCTTCACTTTGTGTTGTGAAGGTTTTGTTTCTCAATGATCCTCTTGGTTCTATCTCACTCTCCTTTTTTCTGGTTTGCAAAGCCTTCTATTTTTCTGGATTTTAGGGTTTTGTTTGCTCTCTCTATTTTCTGGTTTTTGCAAAATGTGTGTAGACGTTGAATGTGTAAAGAGTGAATCTTTTTGTTTACAGCTCCCTCCTTCTTATCTCTCCTCTCTAGGGTTTTCCCTTCTCCCCAAACATCAGATTTTTTTCATGGGTAATGTCTCCTACCCCTTTTTCTCATGTCACTCTCTTTCTTTCCATTTCCATGTATATGGCTATGCTGCATTTTTCTGCACTACTTTCTCATGCTGTCTTTTTCTACAGCCCTATACATTGCCCTCAATCCTTTCACCTCTTTGTTGGCTTATGCTTGGACTACTCTCTTGGTCAATGTTAACCTTTGGACAGAATTTTGAAATTCTGATTTTTAGATGCATTGTCACATGCTATTCTCTTAGTCTTGTGACATAAAAATGATTTTGTAACATGATACATATTGTCGCTTCTTGCATGGGACTGTTTTGGATTGCATCCATATTGCCTATGGTTGAACACACTTGGTCTTGATCTTGAAGCATACCAATGTTAAATCTTAAGTATTTTCTTTGGATGTTTGTGGGCATAATGTAGCACATGAAAACTTAGTGTGGCATGAAGATTACCATATCATGGATTTGATTAGAGACTTGAATGAAGATTAGAAATAAATTAATTTCTAAACATTACTTAGAGTTGGAAATCTTGCAACAAATGACATTCTTGTAATGTCATAAAATTTCTCTTTGTAATATTCTTGCCTCTAATTAATGAATTGATGATGGATTTCCCTAAAACCATTAAACTTGAAATGGATGAAGCCTTGAATTATGGACTTGTGATCTTGACTCATGCTTTGCAAATTTGAACTTCACTTGACCAAGAAATTGAAACAAAGTTGGTTAAAGCAAACTTGAATTTGGTCTTACATTTCATGTTCATTAGGAATATTTATCTTGAATATCCCAATATTTTTCAAGTAATTTCTTCTTGAAGTAATCTACACGAGTAGACTTTCCAACTTAGATCAAGCCTTATGTGATGAACCTTTTCTTCCATGTATTCCGTGATAGGCGAGTTATCTCATTTAAAAATGGAAAATAACAAATCGATCCAGTCTGTACCTTGAACCCGCATGTTCGATATGCAATAGAATGATGTATGATAAGGTGAATGTAGGGTATAAAGGCTAAAGGTGAAAATGAGGGTGTGACAAAGGTCCCAGAGGACAAAAGAAGGTTTGATCTTTGTTTTCTGTCTTTTAGAAGAAGTGTTTTTTTATGGATGTTTGCAACTAATATCGCACTAGAGACTATGACCTGAGAGTGAATGTGTCGCATGTCACCCAAAGGGTACCATACTAAACACCCAAGTTGTTGAAAAGAAACTCTCCAAAAACCCTTTCTCAAGTAGCTTAAGGCTCGTAGCGTACGACATCAATTAACCCTTATTACTGTATTTTGATTTGTTTGAAGATGAGAAGAGAAAGGACGCACTAAAGGGGACTAATCCAATCTTAAAGTTGTCATGCAAAGTTGATCCTATGGTTGAGGTTAGGAGGGAACTACCTAATGTTATCATGCATGGTTAGAACCCTAATGTGTGTCATAACTTCTCTTGAACAAGAGAAGCCAGAGTTCCTAGGGGAACATGGCAAAGGAAAGCAACAGCAAAAGAAATAACCTGAAAGAAATGACTGTAAGTAAAATGCATGCAATGCAACAATACAAGTAGAAGGAGACAAACTAAACTTCTAGAGCACACAAGAAAAATCAACACACAACACAGGCAAGGGAGACAGACTCAACCTTCAGCCAACAAGCAAAGCCAAACAGTAACAGACAAGCAGAGGGAGACAGATTCAACCTCTAATGCAGACAAGCAAAGGGAGACAAGCTCAACATTTCAATGCACTTAGGCCTAAATCAACTATATGAAAGCCTATTCTAATGCAACACACCAAACAATCACACAACTACAACAAAGCAATCAGAAAATACAGCAAATAAAACAGCAGACAAGCAACTCAACAACAAAGCAGTCTTCTAACAGCAAAATAATCCAACAGTCTGCAGTTGATCTTCATGCCCAAGCTATCTTCAAGAGAAGACTTCATATTCAAGCTTCAAATGATCCACCAAGAGAGATTATAATCAACATCAAGATGATTTCATGATGATGGGAAGCATGATGTTAACCAAGGGAATCCATCATGGCACTCAACCATACATCTGAGATAGGCATCCTCCAAGGTTCTACCTTTTGTGATATGCCACACATCCTTCCAAAGGAGGGATGAGGCTTCCACATAGGGACCTTGCATCATAGGATGGGAATGGAAAGCACACAAAGCAAACCATGTTTGTGGAAGAAGAGAACAACTTCTAAGGCTCTACAAAACCCTAATCCTACAAGCTTAAAGAAAGCTACTCAAAGGGAACCAAAACACCAAACCAAGCCTTACAATTAAGCATACAGAAGCTCTAACAAGTCTAAAACACTACCCAAAAGGAATGGGAAATTCACTTCATGCTATGGGTCATCATTGAGGTCATTCTAAAGGAAAGGTCATGTTAGAAGCATCATAAAACTAGTCCAATTGTTAATTCTAAGAAAAATATGAAATCAAGTCCTAAAATTCTAGGGAATTTTCTAAGGGATCCTAAGAGGGTTAGGGACCTATGGTAAAAAAGTCAGGAATTGAATCTAAAGGGAAAGTCACCTAAGAAATTCTAAACTCTAATGTTATCAAAGGGGAACCCTAAAATAGAAGGTCATGGGAACCTAATTCAAAAAAAGTCCTATTGTTTGCTAAAAATTATGAAATAAATCCTAGGGGATCATGCACATCTATACTAACAGCCAGCAAATCTCAATTCTAAATTCTATACCAATTAATCATACAAAAATCAGCAAAAACATGAGGAATTATGCCAAAATTAAAGAAATAACAAAAATAGAAAAATGCAAAATAAATGGAAAAATCAACCAAAATGAAATATAAAAGCATCAAAAAATCAAGAATCACAACCATATTTTTTTTTCCATAATTTTCCGATCAAAAATGAAATTAATATGAATTTTGCAAGTTAAATGAAATAAAAGAAAATAGAAATGAATTAAAAATCAATTAAAACGCAGGAAATAACCAGGACCACAAGATCAGAAGACTAGTCAATGCAATCCAACACATCTAGGAGATGCCAGCGCATAAATGAAGCGTTGCATTTTGCTTCAGGTCAAAAGTCCAAGTCCAACTTCAGCGTGATTCTCGTGCATACGATGGAACTACCAAGTCAGCTTCTCAAATGGATCCAAGGGTTCCAACTTCATCTTCTTCATTTGAAATTTTGATGGAGGGAAAGACTCAGGGCGGTGGTTCCGGTGAAGCAAAATTGCAGGTCATCAAATCATGTCAAACCTTATACCGTTCTCTCCAGTTTTTCATGCTGAGTTCAAATCCACTCTCCATTTCCATTGATTCTTCATGGATAATAAAACACGACCAAGAACAGAAGATGCATCAAATTATGGATCATCACCAAACTTCAATTTCTTGGTATGGATCTACTCCTCATTCATCAAAGATCAACCTAAGCGATCTAAATCATGCTAACACTCAAGGATCAGGCAGTTACAAGTCTCAACAGAAATGGTGTCACACCTTGAATTGTCATCAAACTTCACAAAACCTATCCTAAAACGATCTAGTCATCTTCCTAATGCTTAACCTCATTTCAATTCATGCTAGATCATCCTAAAACTAGAGCAATCGTGAATGTTACCAACCTGAGTTGTAGCTTGAAATTGGAGCAGTTACACTGTGATTCTTGCTTCAATCTTGTGCAGATCCGTTCCTTGATGAAGGATGAAGCTATTAGAAACCTTGATTTGCTCTAAAATGCTCTGGAAATGGAAACACGATTTTCAGTTGAAGCTTGAAAACTCTCACTGCAATCTCTGGTTCTAGCTCAAAATAACCACCAAACTTGATCTTAATCTCTTTCTGAACTTAAATAGAATGGATTTGAGTGATTTGGAGGCCCAAACTGTGATATCCAAGTTTTCAATTTTCTTCCAAAATTCAACAATGGAACACGCGGTTTTGGGGCGATTCCTTCTCCAAGAAGCTTCATTTTCCTTGCTTGTGGACTGTGGAGAATGAAAGAACCAGATTGAAACCTTGTTTGCATCCTAGGGTGGATCTTTGAGATGTAACTTCACCATGAAGCAACAAAGTAAAAAGCCATGAATTATGCCTCAAATGGATTTTATAGTAATGCCAAAGTGTTCCAAATGATGTTTCTGGTCAAAATGAGTACTCATTTGGTCTTGTTTGAACACATATGATTAAATTTGAATTTTTCAACTTAAATGCCTTTAAATTCCCCTTTTGTCAAATTTCTTCAAACCAAGTCTTGCCCTAAGCCAAATCAATGCCTCATGGATACACGGTTGACCTTAAAATCCCATTTTGAGAAAGTTTTGTGTTGGACAAAACTTCATTTGGAGTGTGCAAGATAGTGAAAATGACCCATAATCCAAAATGACCTATAATCTCACTTTCCCAAAATACCCCTGACTTGTAAACCTCATAACTTGAGTTCTACAAATCAGATGAAAGACTTCTAGTACAATTTGGAAAGCTAAGATCAATACCTACAACTTTCATGTTGGCTAAAATTTGAGGAGAAACATCCTTCTAGGTCAAACGTGCCTTGGAAGTTGGTTGACTTTTGCAGACAAATCTCACATTTATCTGATGACCTGTAACTTGTGTGGATCATAACTTGAGTTCTATAAATACAATGGAGGACTTTTAGTACTCAAATTAAAGCTAAGAACATGCTCTACAAGTTCCATGTTGGCAAAAAGTTCATATGAAACTTGTATCTTGAGATAAGTGGTCTTGAAGTCAGACACTAAATAGGGGATTTTACCCTGAGAACCCTAGTTTAGCAACTCCTCACACTTTGACTTCTTCTTGGATTGATCTTGGAATAACACCTCATGTATCTCAACACATCATTCCATGATCACAAAGACTTATAATTTAGTCTTAATCTCCTTCAATTGCAAAGTTGACGTTGGGTTGACCAGGCAAAAACCCTAATTGCAACACCCTCAACTGTGGCTCTTCACACCTAGCATAATGACTTGACTGAGCTCCACCATGACCCTCAAGGAACTCCATGAGCTCTATCCACATACCTTATCCATGATCAAGGCTTCAAAACCCCTGATGGTCTTCAATTGGCCCCCAAGTTAGGAGATGAACCACATACCAGCATCCAAACTTCTCAAGAACACAACCCACTTTCTGATGACTTTGGTGACCTCTCAAGCTTGGATAAGACCTCTAGATAGGCTCCTCTTGATATAAACCACACTTGATCCCCTGCTAAATGAATAATGTTATGCTATGCAAATGCTATATCAATGATATGCTAATGCAATGAAACAAAAGCCAAGTAAGAAAAGGTTAGGCAAATTTTGGGGTGCAACAGGTGCCCCTATTCAAGCGATTTGGACCTGACTGGGTGAAAAGCGAACGACTTTCATCCAATCAAGGTAAAATATGGTTGAATACCCAAGAACCCCGAAATTTGCTAACCGAACTGATTGGGGAAAAAAACAAGACAATTAAATCCGGTTGTCACGGCAACAACTGATCAATCATCTGATATAGAACCTGATTACAACATCAACCACCTGTGTGATACCATAGGCATTGAATCCACACATTAGATCAACAACAATCAATCTTCATGCCTACGTTTGTCGACGGGATCCACGCTTGTTTTCTAGTACGGATTGTTATTCTATCTATTCTACAGGTATGAGGTTAAAAAAGAAAGAAAATGACTCGGCAAAGTATCGCACTTTATGCCTACGTATTCCCGTCTGGAACGAGAAATCAGAGTCAACGTAGTTCGCCTACCTACGGGAAAGGAGGGGAAGGTTGCTCGCTAGGATATCGCATCCTATGCCTACGTACTTTCATGCAGCATGAAAGATTAGAGCAAACGTAGTTCGGGCTACGGAAGACACAAGCTTGTTTGAATATTTTTTATCTCCTTATGAAAGGGTTTTTCCTGATTAAGAGTCCAAGCAGACAAAAATGACACTTTGATGTTTGTTTTCATTCTTTTACGCAAGAACTGTTTTTTTATGATGTTTGCAATCTCTGACGCACTAGAGACTATGATTTGAGGGTGACTACATCGTATGTCACCCTAAGAGTAACACACTAAGCAATCAGGTTACTGAAGAGTGACCCTCCAGCAACCTTTCTCAAATAGCTTAAAGCTCGTAACGTACGACATCGATAATCCTTATTACTGTGTTTTGAATTGTTCTGAGATAGAAGAGAAGTCTAAAAACCTAGGGTTTGAAAGGGGAATAAAAACTACCCTAATGTTATCATGCATGGATTACAACCTAATGTCTGTCATAATTCCCTCCTATACAGAGGAAATCAGAGATCCTAGGGGATAAACGGAAAAGAAACAACAGATATACAATAAACAGTAAAATGCATGAGATGAAGCAACAAACAATAGGCAAAGTGAAACAGCTTCACTTCAAACCAAAGGGAAATTCAACAGACAATACAGCAAAGAAAATCACACCCAACACCAGCTCAGACAGCAGCACCAGCTCCTTTTAGCAAGCAGTTCAAACTTCACCTGCTCTGATAGCTACAGTTGATAAACAACAAAAGGTTGACGGTAACAACTTTAGGCAAGATCCCATCTATACTTTCCAATGATATTCAAGCTTCAGGTAAGCAAGCACTGAACCCTAGTAAGTGGACAGCTTCAAACAGCAGTGAAACCCTAACCCTCAGCAGATATCCAGCTTTGACAGGCACAAGCTCCATCTTCACCACTCTTCAATGCACTTCATCTTCAAGAAGCTTCCATCTTCAAGGCAAACACTCACAGGAGAGAATCAACTGATAGAGGGAGTTGGAATGTTAAGAGGCTTAATGACAACCCATGGAAATCACTAAGATCTTAACACAGCTAGTGAAAGTTATCCTCAAGGTTCTAACCAATCAAAGCATGCTCTACATCCCTCCTAAGGAGAGATGGAACTCTTTTAGGGGACCTTGTGTAATAGGATGGAATAGAGGCACAAGAAGCTCTCTATGTTTGACAGAAGAAATCAGTATACTCTAGAGCTCTCTCTCTATCTCCTATCTCCTAAGTCTTCATCAAGCAATCTTCAAGCACAAGCAACTTAAGATCCAAGCATCATCATTTGTCTTCAATCATCATCAAAGTCTTTATACAATCCTCAAGCCAAGCACAAGCCCCAACACCCAAAGAAAGGCCCAAAACTCAACAAACCAATCAATATCCCAAGAGGGAACACACCAATATCAATCAATTTGCAAAAATCAAATAAAAATGGAAATATTCATCATAAAATCCTAGATTAATTTCTAAGGGACCCTATCTATGTACCCTATACCCCACATAAGCCCCAAGGCCTAAATCAAACTAAAACCCCCAAAACTATGTGTTGAAATGCACCTATGTCAAGTTGAAACCCTAATTCTAGCACACTTGCTTCACACCTCTCAAAAACAATTAAATTTAAGCCACAAAAATGTGACAAAAATCCAGGGGGAACCTAATACTCTAATCTAACCATAGGAAAAAGAATCACATCAAAAACTAAAATAAAATGGTCATACTAAATTCAGCAAGTAGCATGTATCAAATGAAAATAAGATAAAAGCTGTTAAAAGTAAAAATAAACCAAAAATAGAAAAATGCATGAAATGACCGTTTTTATTCTTTTATAATTTTCTTGGTGTCTTGATGAAAATGGGGAAAAAAATCCCATACAAAAATGTTATGTTTTCAATTTATTATGAATTTTCAAAGAACTTAAAATAAATGTGAAAATATAAGAAAATATGGAAAAATGGAAAAGTGAGCGTGTCAAATAGCAATGAAAAACAAAGCAATCAGCCAACTGGGCCCAAAAGAGGGTGGGGATAGCAGCGCGCGCTAGGCCCAATGTCAATCAGAAAATTAAAACGAAAATACAAAGGAAAATGGAAAAGTTAGCGGTGCAGGAAGTAATGAAAACGCGTGTGTTTCTTGGATGGGCCTCTAGACGGGGTGTGGATAGAATGAATTCATTTAGGCCCAAGCTGCAACTTAAATGATACGATGCATTTTGATCCTCAGACTTCTCCTTCACAAACTGAGAGCGAAATGTGGCCCTTGGATCTCGTTTTGGTCAAAAGTCTCGTGAGGATCTAATGGCTACCAACTTGTTTTCTCCAATTCAAATTCTGGAGGGAGAGGGAAGCCATGGAAACAAAGCTTGCAACTTCATCTTCTTCCCAATCGGATTCCACCAAATCTCCATCAAAACTCAAAATTAAAAACCCTAACCTGCTTGAAATTTCACCAGGAATTCACCTATGGCATCCACAATCATTGAAACCTACTCCTCCTTAAAACACGATGGGAAACTCAGAAATTGGTCAATCATCAAAGCTCACCAAACTTGAAATTGAGTAGCTCAATCTCTTAACCATGTGTCACTGATCATTTTCCACTATCACACCAAGGTTCTACTTCAAGATTAAGCAAGTTGTCATCAAGAATAGAAATCATGTCCATTACTTAATTGTCTCTAAACTTCACCAATCAATACCTAAAAGCTTCCTATGATCAATTGCAAGCTATCTAACCACCTAACTCCTAAAGAAAACACTTAAATCATGCCGTGGTTTGAATTTTACCAACTTGATAATTCTTGATGAACAGAAGCACAAAACCTTCAAATCAAGCTCTGAGAAGCTCCAGATTCCTTTAATGGAGGATGATCTTGCTTCTGTATGCAAAAGAATCAGTTGAAGTAGCTTGGATCTTGGAATCCGAATCTGAGTTGCAGATGAGGATTTTCAATTGCAAGAACACGATTTCTCCACCAATTTGCTTGGAAATTGATCTGGAAACACTCACTAGTATCAATGGAAGCAAATGGGATCAACAAATTGGATGAAAAGTGAAGAGTATGTAGTAACCGAATCTGAGTTGCAACAGAAAAATTTCAATCTCAATCTCTCTTCTCTCCTTCAATTCTCACCCACCCTAGCTTTGGATCACTTCATATGCATATATAGAGTGTGAATGAAGACTCTAGAATCTTCTGGATCAATTCAATGAGAAAATCAACTTCTCATGCCATGAAAATCTCTTCTTATGCTATGCACATACCATCTCATGTTTTGGCTTGCAATTCACTTGGTTCTGAGTTTAAATTCTCTCCAAATGAGATATTGGAGGTGTATGGATGAAAAGGAGCCTTGGATATGCTTGGAAGTGTGGTTTTGCAATTGTTACTTATGATTCAAGTAACCAATTTTCAAAGCAAGTCCTAAAAATAACCCTCAATTCAAAATTGTGGCAATGTCAATGTTCTCAAAATGCCTTTTACAATCAAATTGGTATGTCATATGGCTTGGTTTGGATGTGTAGATCAAAAACCCCAATTTTCAACTTTGATTCATTTAAAATTCACCTTCATTTTAGGCCATTTTGGTGACTTTATGAAGAAAGCCATTTCAAACTCTCATGACCTTTTATCTATCCTAAAAACATCATTTTAAACACATCTCTTGTTGAACATTTTTCCATTTGAAGAGTGGAAGATGGAGATTTGGACCTATGTTGAAAAATGACCTGTAATTCAACTTTCCCAAAATACCCCTGGGTTGCCAAGACCATAACTTGAGTTCTACAAATCATCTTGAGGAATTCTAGTACTCAAATTAAATCTAAGATCAAGATCTACAACTCTTATGTTGGCCAAGAATCCATTTGTAAACTCCTTTATGGGAAAAAGTTGCTTGGAAGTCAAGTGACTTTCACAGATAAATTTCAGTGTCCTCTGATGACCCATAATTTACAAGAACCATAACTTGAGTTCTACAAATCTTCTTTAATACTTCTAGTACTCAAATTAAAGCTATTGATAAGCTATACAAGTTTCATGTTGACCAAGAATTCATTTGAAGCTTGCATTTTGACTTATCTAGCTTGGAAGTTAGGCCTAAATTAGGGTTTTTTACACTGAAACCCTAATTTAGTAACTCCTCTTCTTCTTGATTCTCTTTGATTTATCCTTGGCACAACACCACACATGTATCAACATCTCAATTCATGAATCCCACATCCTTCAACTAAGCCTTGATGCTTTTCAATCACTCAGTTGACCTAGGGTTGACCCAGATGAAACCCTAGTTGACTGTACTTCAACTCTGGCTCTTGTACTTGTATCAATGACTTGTCTCATCTTCAAAATGACCCTATAGGTCTTCCATGATCTTTATGCACATTCCATGGCTCACACACTCATTGATGATCTTCAAACACACCCCTAGATAGGAGAGAAATCCATTGGTTGACCCTCAGATTTTCCAAAGCTTCAACTCATTTCTTGATTACTTGGATGATCTTGAACTTGAATAAAACCCCTTTGATGGGCCTCATTCTGATAAGAATGGCACTTGATCCTTTGTTAGATGACTTGTGATGCTATGCTATGCAAATGATTAGACTATGTATAGGACTTATTATGCAAATGACAATGCAATTGAAACATAAACTAGGTGAAATAGGTTGAGCAAATTTTAGGGTGCAACAGCTGCCCCTAATCAAACGGCTTGGACCCGACTGGGTGAAGAGCGAACGGCCTTCAAACCTTCGAGGTACGAGACGGTTGAATACTAAGAACCCAGAAATTTGCCAACCGCAGAAATAAACTGCACCACTGCTTGGGGAACACCATTCATCAATTGAACCTGATTGTTACGGTGACAACTGATCAACCACCTGATATGGATCTGATTTCAACACTAACCACCTGTCCAGCCTCACACTTGTCAATATAGAAATAACCTGGACGACTTTACTGGGGAAGCACTTCTGTCAACAAAACATGACTCTACCAATGATATATGAAAATAACTCCGCCATCACTACGGGAAATAATCTGGGAAAATAACACCGCCATCACTACGGGTAAACAACACCGCCATCGCTACGGGAAGATAACACTGCCATCGCTGCGGGCAATAACTCTGCCATCACTACGGGAAAATAACACCGCCATCGCTACGGGAAATACTCTGTCATCACTACGGGAAAATAACACCGCCATCGCTACGGGAAATACTCCGTCATCACTACGGGAAAATAACACCGCCATCACTACGGGTAAACAACACCGCCATCGCTACGGGAAAATAACACCGCCATCACTACGGGTAAACAACACCGCCATCGCTACGGGTAATACTCTGCCATCACTACAGGGAAATAACACCGCCATCGCTACGGGTAATAACTCTCTGTCACCACTACAGGAAATAACACCGCCATCGCTACGGGTAATAACTCTCTGTCACCACCATAGGAAATAACACCGCCATCGCTACGGGTAATACTCTGCCATCACTACAGGAAAATAACACCGCCATCGCTACGGGTAATACTCCGACATCACTACGGGAAAATAACACCGCCATCGCTATGGGAAATAACACCGCCATCGCTACGGGTAATACTCTGCCATCGCTACAGGAAAATAACACCGCCATCGCTACGGGTAATACTCTGCCATCACTACGGGAAAATAACATCGCCATCGCTACGGGTAATAACTCCTCCATCACTATGGGAAAATAACACCGCCATCACTACGGGTAAACAACACCGCCATCGTTACGGGTAAACAACACCGCCATCGCTACGGGAAATACCTCTCTGGTTACAGCTTCTCCGCCTATCTTTACGGTAGCTAACTCCATCCATCAAATGGGTAACGAATACTGACCCAATCTTCGAACTTTTAGCGTGGACACAGCAGCAAATCTGAGAAGGACTCTACTGGGAATTTTCTGAACCCAAACTGCTAGACACCTACTTCGACATAGGCGGCCTTTTCCAAAAATTGATTCACGAAATCTTTTGATACTGACATAACAACAATTTTGAAGAAATACTCCGCTGGAGGGGTAAGAGAAACTTAACCAAGCAACTCTGTGGGGAATAACGACAAGGCGAACATTATTCTCACATGTCTCCTGCTGAGATTTTTAATATTTGGTAATTGATCTGAGCAAGAGCTCTCTCCACCTGCAAGGGAAACAACACCTGAAAACCAAAGGTTAACCAACCTGGCTTATGTTTCAAAATGCACATGTTTGACAATGGCGTAATGCTCCGTACAGCACAGATATGCTATGCGTTTTTGGGTAGATGCAAATATGACACTATATGCAAATGCAAATGCAGGCTCAAGCTGCTGGGGAAACTTTGACAAGCTTTCTTCGTCATGGCTGTTGAGAGCAAATACCACCCTGTTGGGCATGAACTAGTATCATAAAGTTCCCCGGCAAAATAAATGTCGGACATATAACCAACTCCATCGGGGAGAGATTAAACTTTGATTTCCACTAGGAGGAAAGAACATCTACTGGGGAGAGTAACTCCACTGGGAAGAATCGACTCTCTTGGGGAAAGTAAACTGTCTGAGCAAGAAACGACTCAGTTGGGGAACGATGAAATCCTTCTGGAGGAAACGATGCTGCCTGGGCACAGCTCACAAATTCGGAGTTACCGCTCCGCTGGGGATAATCATCCTGACGAAGGCATGACGACCTGTGGGAGAAAACCATCTTCTATGGGAATAACCCTTCTGAACCAACTATGACTTGGCTAAACTCTGCAGGAATCCTCCAAGCTGGGGATTGATTGTTCACATACTCGACTCCCTGGGGAGTGCAACCTCTGCAAGGGATACTGATTTTGACTGGCCGGGGATATCCTCGGGGGATAAGCTGCGACTAGCTGGGGAAATTGATCTCTTCGGTAAAGGACAAAAATCATCCCAATTTCTGAAGATGAGGTGCGAACTGCATGGGGATTGGTGTCGCACAAAGTTAATTCTTTCACCACGAACCTCCGGCTGGGGGCCACAATTTCTGATTGTCCTCTTCAAGGGCGAGAAACCTGCAAAACGCAAACGAGACAAGACAAATCTATACAACCAACTCTATTCGGGTTAGTGTCCGTGACGTTACTTCAGTGAATTCGAAGTTTTAGCAATTATTGGCAAGGGCCAGCAAAGTTATGCAAGTGCAAGTTTATCAAAACATCGGCATTTTCCATATACAAAACAGTAAAGCACAAACATCAAATACTGAATAACATATTTTATTAATAACAGGCCTCTGAATAGGCAAAGTTTTGTACATCGGATGCAACTCCTGAAAAGAGGAAGTTACGTACACACACATACATATATGTACAAGAAGCATAAAAATACAAATACAACTCGAATTTGTACACATGTCGGCAACGTGGTGCAGACAAACATCTTGAGCTGATCCTCCTATGACTCTCCTGACTCTGGCGCTTTCCCGGTATTTAATTTTCGGAAGAGATTGTGTCGGATAAACGAACCCTCAGGTACTCCCAAACCACTAAGCAATGCAGGTATCTAATTCGGACCTCGGACCGCAGTCATTTGCTTTTTCAATCCCTAACTTTTGCGTGAATCGCCCTTTGCGGGTTTTCAATTCACCGGGATACCCTTTTTTGCCGAAGCCTCCCAATGCAGGTTTTCAACTTCGCGGGTGTACATCTTTTCAATTTTATCCCTAACTTTTGCCCGAACCTTTTATTCTGTTTTTGGTTCGCCGGGATGCCCCATTTTTGCCTGGACTCTTTTTTTTTGTCCAGCGGGTCAATTTTAAGCAAAGTATTTTTTAACTGCGTCCGAATTCATAGGAGACGAAAAATCTTCACCGTCCATGGTGGACAACAACAATGCTCCTCCTGAGAATACTTTCCTGACAACGTATGGCCCTTCGTAATTAGGGGTCCACTTGCCCCTATGATCTGTTTGTGGCGGGAGAATCCTCTTCAGCACAAGGTCGCCCGTCTGAAAGCTTCGCGGACATATCTTCTTATCGTATGCTTTCTTCATCCGGCTCTGGTACAACCGACCGTATGCGAGAGAAGCTAGCCTTTTCTCATCCATTAAGCTCAGCTGATTCAACCTGTCTTTAATCCATTCTGCCTCGTCAAGTTGGACATCTCGTAACACCCTCAGGGAAGGAATCTCAACCTCCAACAGTAATACTGCCTCCATTCCATATACCAATGAGAAAGGGGTTGCCCCGGTTGATGTGCGTACCATTGTACGATAACCGTGCAAAGCAAAAGGTAGCATCTCGTGCCAGTCCTTATAGGTCACGACCATCTTTTGAACAATCTTCTTTATGTTCTTATTGGCCGCTTCAACAGCGCCATTCATCTTGGGTCGGTAAGGAGAAGAGTTGTGATGTTCAATTTTGAAACTCTGGCACAACTCTTTCATCATCTTGTTATTCAAATTTGAACCGTTGTCGGTGATAATCCGCTCCGGGATTCCATATCTGTAGATAATATCTCGTTTGATAAATCTGGCGACCACTTGCTTGGTGACATTGGCATATGATGCTGCTTCCACCCACATGGTGAAGTAATCGATTGCCACCAAGATGAACCGGTGTTCGTTTAATGCCGTAGGCTCGATCTTTCCAATCATATCAATTCCCCACATCGAGAACGGCCACGGTGATGACATCACATTCAGAGGACTTGGGGGTACATCGACCTTATCCGCATAAATTTGGCACTTATGACACCTCTTTGCAAACTTGAAACAGTCTGTTTCCATAGTTAGCCAGTAATAACCTGCCCGCAGCAGTTTTCTCGTCATAGCATGCCCACCAGCATGTGTACCAAATGTACCCTCATGTATCTCTTCCATGAGCAACTTCGCCTCTTTCTCGTCTACACAGCGTAGCAACACCAAGTCATGATTTCTTTTGTACAGAACACCGTCCGGATTCAGATAGAAATTTCCAGCCAATCTCCTGAGGGTCTTCTGATCGCGACTGGATGCCCCAGCCGGATATTCCTTATTCTTCAGGAAATTCTGGATGTCAAAATACCAGGGTTTATCATCAGATGCCTCGTCAATGGCAAATATGAAGGCAGGCCTATCAAGCCGAGAGATAACAATCCGGGGAGCCTCGTTCCAGAAGTTAACTTTATACATGGAAGACAATGTCGCCAGGGCGTCAACCATTTGATTTGCTGCTCGCGGCACATGATGCAATTCCACCTTGTCGAAGAAAGGCAACAATCTCCTTGCATAATTCATATATGGTATCAAATTGGGCTGACGTGTCTCCCATTCTCCTTTTATCTGGTTCACCACTAGAGTTGAGTCTCCATATACATCCAGATGTTTAATTCGCAGATCAATAGCTTGTTCAAGACCCATGATGCAAGCCTCATATTCAGCCTCATTATTGGTAACAGGAAAAGTCAATCGAGCAGTAAATGGGATATGCGACCCATGGGGAGTGGTAATGATTGCCCCTATTCCGCTACCATAGGAATTCACAGCTCCATCGAATATTAACTGCCATTTGGAACCCAAATCTGGTCCTTCGTCCGACAACGGTTCTTCACAATCTTTCATCTTTAGGTACATGATATCCTCGTCAGGAAAATCAAACCTCATCGATTGGTAGTCCTCAATAGGCTGCTCCTCAAGGTACTCTGACAAGACGCTACCTTTGATAGCCTTTTAAGAGACATATTGAATATCATATTCGGTTAACACCATCTGCCATCGAGCAATTCTTCCGGAGAGTGCTTGCTTCTCAAACACGTATTTGATTGGATCCATCTTAGAAATGAGCAAGGTTGTATGATTCAACATGTATTGCCTCAAACGTTTGGCGGCCCAGGCTAGCGCGCAACACGTTTTCTCGAGCATTGAGTATCTGGACTCACAATCTGTGAACTTCTTACTCAAATAGTAGATCGCATGCTCTTTACGTCCTGTCTCGTCGTGTTGACCGAGAACACAACCCATACTTTCCGACAACGGTCTCCCGGCCACTAGGGGTATCAAAACAGGAGGTTCCTGCAAGTATTCTTTTATCTTATCGAACGCCTTTTGACAATTCTCATTCCAGGCCACAACTGGTCCTTCTGTAACAGCTTGAATAATGGCTCGCATGTTGCGGTTAAGTGAGATATGAACCGGGCGATATAGTTCAACTTCCCTAAAAACCCGCGTACTTCTTTTTCTGTTTTAGGCGTCGGCATTTCTTGTATTGCTTTTATTTTCGCAGGATCAACCTCTATTCCTTTTTCGCTCACGATAAACCCCAGCAGTTTACCCGATCTCACCCCGAAGGTGCACTTGTTAGGGTTCAGTCTTAGCCTGAACTTCCTAAGCCTCTTGAATAATTTCAGCAGATTAACCAAATGCTCCTCCTCCGTCTGGGATTTGGCAATCATATCATCAACATAAACCTCGATCTCTTTATGCATCATGTCATGAAAGAGACTCGTCATAGCACGTTGATATGTTGCCCCAGCGTTCTTCAATCCGAAGGGCATCACTTTGTAACAAAATGTTCCCCAGGGAGTAATGAAAGTAGTCTTCTCCATGTCTTCTAGCGCCATTTTGATCTGATTATAGCCCGAGAAGCCATCCATGAAGGAGAATACGGAGAATTGAGCAGTATTATCAACCAGCACATCGATGTGAGGAAGTGGAAAGTCATCTTTCGGGCTCGCTTTGTTCAAGTCACGGTAGTCTACACACATTCGCACTTTACCGTCTTTCTTTGGCACTGGCACAATATTAGCGACCCATGAGGGATATTTTGTGACAGCTAGGAAACCAGCATCCCACTGTTTTTGAACTTTCTCCTTAATCTTCACAGCCATGTCCGGTCTGGTTCTTCGGAGTTTCTGCTTAACCGGCGGGCATTCTTCTTTTAATGGCAGACGGTGAACAACCATATCCATATCCAGCCCAGGCATATCCTCGTAGGACCAAGAAAATATATCACTGTACTCTTTGAGCATCTCAACCAACCTCTGCTTGACGTCGCTCTGCAGCGCAGCCCCTATACGGATGTTCCTTTCAACTCCTTCCGACCCCAAATTGATGATCTCAATGACTTCCTCATGAGGCGGAATGATTCTTTCTTCTTGTTTCAATAACCAGGTCAACTCCTCTGGTACGTCGCCATCTTCAACAATCTCTTCCTCAGCCTGAAATACCGGGTGCTCGAAGTCAAAGTGAGTCATAGGCGGTTCATAGATGTCATCTGAAATAGTAATCCTGCAAAGGAAATGGTTAAATGCTTCAAAACGTGTACAAAGAAAATAACCACATTGCCATTTTATTGTAAAAGATGAAAACAGGAAAAACAGGGATCACAATATTTGTATATGAAAAACGCCTTTATTCATGATTAAACAATGTACTGTACATAACCAAAATGGCCCTAAGCTAAATCATTGTGCCCCAAGTAGGGCACAAGATTATTCAACAATTAAAAAAACAAATCATTACTGTTTAGTTGTCACAGGAACAATCTCCTGAATAGACCAATTGCAAAGCCCTTGTCCTGGCACGCCTGGCTTGATCCATGCGTCCATATCACAGTCGATTTCTCCTTCCTCAGAATCGGAAACAGCATGGATGGTCTCGAAGCTCACTCCACTTGGCGTAATGGTTATTGGCCCTCTGAAGTTGGGCGCTCCGGAAGAGGATGCTGATGACGAAGGATGATATCCAAGCCCGAACCTGTCGTTTTTCACGGGAATCTCCAATACCTGGCCCCAGCCCTTGGTCTCGCCTGCTTGCACGAGAGCCTGAGCCTCTTTATACGATGACACTGCCACATCTGATATCTTGGGTACTGGAGTTTTGTCTTTAATCTTTAGCCCTTCAAATGCCTGACAGGGTGTTTCATGAATCTCTCCGTCGACTTCCACGTATCTGAATGAAGACAGATGGCTAACCAGAATATCTTCTTTTCCACAAACAGTGACGACACTATCCCCCACCATATACTTCAACTTTTGGTGCAACGTGGATGTGACCGCCCCAGCCGCATGAATCCATGGGCGTCCAAGGAGGCAACTATACGTTGGCTGGATGTCCATTATATAGAACTCAGTTTCAAAAATTTCCGGCCCCACCTGCAATGGTAATGTTAACGATCTGAAAACTGACCTCCACGTACCATCGAACGCTCTCACCACTAAGTCACTGTGTGTGCAGAGAATTCCCCTGATATCCAACTTCATCATTGCTTTCTTTGGTAGCATATTCGGGGAAGACCCAGTATCCACTAAAACACGAGACATGACCGTGCCCCTGCATTCAACTGAGACGTGCAGCGCCATATTATGCCCTCTCCCCCTCGGGGTCAAATCAAAATCCGTAAATCCCAAACTGTTCCCTGCATTAACATGCATCATCACCCCTTCTAATTGATTAACCGAAACGTCTTGGGGAACGAATGACGTGTCTAGGATCTTCAGCAAGGCGTTCTGATGGGCCTCGGAACATAATAGCAGTGACAAGATCGAGATCTTTGATGGCGTTTGCTGGAGGTGCTCCACAATTTTGTAATCACTTTTACGGATGAGCCTCATAAACTCTTCCACATCCTTAAGCGATGTTTCCTTTTCTTTTATCTGCGAGGGGCCACTCTCATCTACCTTGGCTTTCCCCTTTTCCAATCTTTCTGCCTCTACCTCAGGCGATGTGAAGATTCTCCCACTTCTAGTCATACCTCCCGTTCCGACAACATTGCCTACAACCCCAGCTGGTTATTTATTTACTTCAATTTTCTCACCATCGCAATATACCTCCAACCCGTAAGTCCATGGCACTGCTTTGGTACTTTCAAAAGGAATCGGTCCTGCTTTAGTAATAGTGATCGTCGGCCGCCTGGCGGGCGCCGTTATTGTTATTGTTTTCCTTGGAATTGTCACTGTAGCAACATCGTTTGGCTTATCACACAACGCCTCTACAGGCTCTTCAACTGCGGTTCTATCAAACTGCAATGTTCCTTCATTCATCAAAGCCTGAATACCATGTTTCAACTCATTACAACCCTCTGGCTGCATCCAACAATCCAAGCAAAATTCGTCACACCCCGGGAATACACCCCCTTTTAACAACCTGTTTTTGATCTCACCCAACGGTGTCTTCAGTTTATTGACATCTGTCACTAGATTCAAATTTTCTTCGGTCAGGATGGCGTTTGCCCCGTGATTGGGCATAGGCTGTTGTACTATATTCGGACCCTCCTGTCCAAAGTTAATAGCTTTGTTGTCCAACAAGTCTTGGACTTTATGTTTAAACGCATGACAACCTTCAATATCATGTCCGGGCGCCCCGGAGTGGAAATCACAGTGTTTACCAGCATCATAGCCAAACGGAGGATTGCCCGTTAGCGGTGCCATGGTCCTCTTCTCGATCAACTTTAACCCTAACAAAGTTTGAAGTAGTTCGGCATATGTTGAAGGAGGCGTTTCAAATACTCGCCTTGGCTTGCCCTCTAGGATTCTGCGTTGGGCAGGGTGTTGCCTTTGTTGTTGCTGCTGCTGCGGCTGTTGTTGTTGTTGTTGTTGTTGTTGTGGAAAAGGGATAGTAACACTAGCGACTTGCTGATGCTGAACATACTGACTTCGTCCTCTGCCCCGGCCCCTGCCGCCAAACACGGCACTAGAATCCCCTTGACGCCTACCACCGAATGCTTTTCTTGTACCTCCTGTGGGGGTAGACTCACCTGCGTGGAATCTTCCAACCATAATACTGTCTTCGACCATCTCCCCCATGAGAATCAAATCTGAAAAACTGCTCAACGAAATATTAAACAATTTTTCGTAATATATCCCCGTGAACGTTCCGATGAATATGCTATTCATTTCTCTTTCAGCTAACGGAGGATGTACTCTTGCTGCCATATCGCACCATCTCTGCGCATACTCTTTAAAGCTTTCCTATTTCTTCTGCGACAAACCTTGCAATTGACTCGGTTCGGTGCCAGATCACTATTACATTTATAATGCAGGACGAAAGCATCCGCCAATTGCTTCTAGGTTTTGATTTGAGCGGGCTCCACCCCATGTACCACTCGAGTGACGGTCCTGATAAGCTGTCTTGAAATAAATGCATAAGCATCCTTTCGTCATCTGAATATGCTGACATCCTTCTGTAATAAGCGCGGACATGCACCTTCGGGCAAGTGTCCCCCTTATACTTGTCGAATGTGGGCGCTTTAAACTTCAGCGGTACCTTTAGCCCAGGCACCAAGCCCATAGTAGTCATGTCTAGTCCGGTGGAATTCTGATTAGCCATACCCTTCATTTTCTCTTCAAGCATTTTGATCCTCTGAGTATTGTCAATGGGTCCTTCAAATCCCATGCCTCTTCCAGAAAAGGCGTCCTCTTGACAGTCTTCACCCCAGTTCACATTTTCATTTCTGTACCCGTTATAACCATTGTTGCGACCAAAACCTTCCCGATTAGTCATGGGACCTCGTCCCCCAGCATGCCCGAAACCAGTGTTGACAGGAATCAATCCAGCACCATTTCCATCATAACCCCGGTTAGCGTTACCGAAACCGTCATAGCTGAAACCCTGAGTATTGAAGCCGAACTTTCTGCCCTGATTGCCGTACTCAAACCCCTGGTCGTTATAGCCGAATCCATTGTTACCAAAACCATTACCGCCATTGAAGTTACCACCGCCCAGGTTGGCATCTCCAAATCCAACATTGTTAACAACAGTCTCATTTCCATTCCCTGCGTTACCGTTGCCAGCGCCAACGTCATTGTTCACAACCACAACAGGTGGGGTCACCACAGGCGTGGGGGGCCCATCCTCATGAAGAGTTTCTACATGCACAGAGTTGTGGTCATTGTTGCCGTTCCCATTAGCCCGCGTCAGCAGCGGCTGCACCAAAGTTTGGAGATTCTGCTGACCTTTAGCAATACTCTCCATGGCCTGCATGAACAGGTTCAACTTCTCGCGAATCTCCTGCATCTCCACTTAGACTTGATCCATGATTCTTTTGCAGTTGTGTCAGGTTGAGTAACGGTGAACTCTTTGTTCGTCAATACTGGAAACCTGAAGATGTAGGAGATAAGATACAGATTCACGAATAACGGTCATGCAATATGAATGCAAATGCAATTATGTGAATATGCTACAGGTTATATCCCCCCCCCCCCCCCCCCCCGATTCTAGTTTCGGAGAGAAGGCCATTACGACAATGGAGTCCCTATCCAGCAAGCAAGGAATCAGAAAACCCTCATATATAAACACATGCTAAGAGACTGAGTACAAGAGTACATCTGAATACAACTGAAGAGACCTCGGCCAACAAGCCTGGCGATGGTCCAAATACAAGGACAAATAACAAAGGTAAGGCAAAGATAAATCAGGCCAAATGGCGTGCTCTGACATCTTCCAATATCCTCATCGTCTCCGAGTGCCCTAGTCGGGAGATCAGCTCCTGTATCAGTAAAGCATGCCGCTCGGTAGTGGATCTCAGCTTTTTGGCATCATCCTGGTAGGCTCCTTTGCCAGAACTCCCGTCAAATCTGTACCTCTTGGAACCGGCCTTCTCTTCATAACCTCTCGATTTCTCGTCAATGTCACTTACTCTGAGCTCAGCAGCGCTCCTAAGTGATGTCGCTTCAGCAATCTTTGCATCTTGGGCTCTAATTTGTGCCTCTAGCGTGGCAATCTGCAGCTTCAGTTCGTCTTCGCGCTCCTTCCGCTTGGTAAGCGTGGAATTCCACAAAGCTTCCCACTTGCTGATACGGGCATAAGCTTTGCTTAGAAGTTCCTTCTTGGAAGTAAGCACCTTGCTAACACCGTTCAAGGCTATTCCCACTTTTTCTTTCTTGTTGGCCTCGTCCGTTAGCTCCGATCCTAACCTGTTAATCAATTCAGTCTGTTCCTTCACAGTGAAGGTGGCTTCATTCTTCTCACGACGTAACTGGAAGATCTCCTTCTCTAACTCATCATTGGCTTTCTTTAGTTCTTCGTTTTCAGCCAATAATTTGTTATACTTCTCACTCTCTTCCGAAGGAGGTACCTCAATCAAAGGAAGATACAGAGGTTCCACAGCAGGATAAGGCATCAAAGAAGTACTGGCTCTCTCGCGGATCCAAGCCAAATAAGGATCATAAGCTCTGCTGTTGCTCTTACCGAGCAAAGCTTTCCCTCTCCTATGGATGTTAGCCCATGCATGTCTCAATCTGATCAAAACGACCGTGTTGAATGACCCTGTGAGATACAGAGATTCATGTATCTCTTTCTCAATAGGAGCGTCCCTCAAAGCGTAACCGAACTGTCGTACCAGCAATGAAGGGTTATAGTTAATACAGCCTTTCCGTCCAATCAGGGGAACATTCGGAAAGCCACTGCAACTATATATAATGTCAATACCAAGCATACTCCGATCAAACCAAACGATATTCTTAGCAGACAACCCCATCAACCGGGAAGACCAATCCAAAGTATTAACAACATCAAGAAAAGGTCCTGTCTTCGGGAGGTGCCCCTAGAACCACCTGTACAGGAGAGGAAGACAGCAGGAAACGTTCTTTCCACGATGTTTCTCATCCTTGTAGTGAATAGAATGATAAACATCGCCCAAGAGAGTAGGAACTGGATTCTTCGAGGCAAGAATCAAGAAGGCGTCAGAGTCGACAAAATCTGGTACATTAGGAAACAAGATAATCCCATAGATGCAGACAGCTAGAATAGCACTGAAGGCAACCCAACATCCACTCTTTGCGCACTGTGTAGCCTTCTCAACCAGGACAGACAGGTGAAAACCATAAGCTCCGTTTAGCTTGACCAAGCCTCCCGGAAACTCAGAAGCGTCTAAGCTGACAATCTCAGTGAGTGTAGCTAACTCAGGCTCAGTATCAACATGTACAAAGGGCAACTGGTCTAACACAGGAACCCCCATCCTCGCATAATACTCCTCCAAAGTGGGTGCTAGAATATAGTCTGGAAACAAGAAACATCTCAGCTGCGGCTCATAAAACTGCAATAAGGTATACACCCCCGTTGTCTCAAATGCTGATGGTTTGTATAACAAACTGAGTAATCTCCCGTAGGATACTCTGAACTCAGCCCTCACTTTCTCATCTGCTAGAGCAACTAGACCCAGCAAGGAACTAATATCTGGCGAATGCAACCGGTAAGCCACTGTCTTCTTCAGGGACTCCATGTTTGGCTAGAAGGTATACTAGAATCAGAGGAGAATGATCACCTGCAACATAAATACATGTTAATGAAATGCAATCATGAAAATGCACATGCATATGCAAACAAGGGACCAAGTGCAATGCTGATAGACTGGGCTGCTCTGTACTGAAGCCTGAGAACCATCCAATCTTCATCTCAAACCAAATCAACCACTCAAATGAACCTTGTAACCATATCTCACTGATAGATATAAACCAGGTATTCTGAGGTCAAAGGTTTCCTGCAAACAGACCCACCTACCCCTCACAGGTATGTGAAGGTGAGATAATACTTAGAAGGGGGGTTGAATAAGTATGAAAGATTAAGACTTAAAAAATAATCACACAATTATTTTTATCCTGGTTTGTTTAAACAACTACTCCAGTCCACCCTTCCTAGAGTGATTTGCCTTTCTCAACAAGGACTTAATCCACTATTAAATCAAACTGATTACAATAGTAACACCTAAGAACAACTGTTCTTAGTCTTCTCAAGAGCTACTGATTCCAACTGAATCCTCTTAAGGAATAACCTTTACAATCAATGTAAATTAAATACAAGAGTATTAATGCTTCTATAAAGCTTTTATCACAACAGTGATTTTTCTCTTAAGTTTAAGTACAAAAGATTCTAAGAAGAATATGAAATAATGAGAGCTTAGAATAATATAATTTCTTTTCAGCAAATTGTGTAACTAAAGAATGTGGTGAAGTTCTCCTTTTATAGGCAGCTGATCCAAGGATGCTGAGCGTTGAAAAGAGAGTCCCAAAAAGGTCTGAGCCTTTTTGTCTTCACATCAAGTGACCTTTCCTTGAAATAGATAACACAGAAAAATCCTTTTTGTCTGTGTAATTGTGTCTAGCACAAATGAGGAAAGAGACGTTGATTTACTCCAACGGATATATTCTTGAATATTTCTTCTTCAGTTTTCAGCAAGTTCTTCAGAGTCTGAATGGATCAGAGTCTTCAAATGATATTCAGAACTTTGCTGTATCAGAGTCTTCTGCAGCATGTGTGCTTTCAGCGTGTTGATCATCAGAGCATATTTGAAACAGAACTTCAGTACTTGGCAGCGTTAGTACTTTCAGAAACTTCTGTAGAATTATGCTTTGAGAAACTCTTCAAACAATATTCTTCTTTGCTTCAGATGCTTCAGCTTCAGATGCTTCTGACTATCTTCAGATGCTTCTGACTTAGAATGTTCTGGAGCTTCTTGCTTCAGATCCTTCTGGAGACTACCCTCAAGATCTTCTGTAAAGAGCAATCAGATTCTTCTGTAAGATGCATCTGGCGCTTCAGAGTCAGGATAACTTCTTGTGTATAAAATAGATTTGCTTCTAGAGAGTTAATTTCATTTCAATCTGCAGTAAAACTCTCAAACAAATTTTAGAGTATATAATTCTTAAATATAAAATTTCCTAACAGTTATCATCAAAACAAAGAGTTATTATTAAGAACCAATCTGTGTTCTAACAATCTCCCCCTTTTTGATGATGACAAAAAGTATCAGAAATTTTATTTAACTGAACATAAAGAATTATAACTCCCCCTGAGATGATGAATCTCCCCCTGAGTTAAATATGAAAAAGGAATAGAAACTTCCCTTTTGTCTTGAGTAATCTTCAGAGTTAGATCTTGTTTGTTCTTATAACATTTTAGGGTCAGAATGTCTTGCAGATATAAGATTCAGAGTTTGATAAAAGACAAATGATCTGAGAGACTCAGAGTTTCTTTTATAGAGTGTTCTTATCAAATGTTCTGAAATAGTCAAGTTAAATGTTAGATAGAATAGATATGTCTGAAGATTCATTCTGGTGAAGTTATATTAAACAGTTCAAATCTATATTTTCTCCCCCTTTTTTGTCATAAGCAAAAAGTAAAAACTTTTAAAAAGACAAATAAACGGAACAATAAATAAGATAATTCAATGGAGAAAACTGATTCATTCAAAAGATTAGAGCAAGAGTACATAGATAAACATCAGAAGATATAACAATAAAATACAGATGCAAACAACAGATGCAAAAACAGTAGAATGAAAAAAAATCTACGAGTGTTTGGACAAAAGCATCTTCAATAGATCTGTAATCTCAGATGAGGATTGCTCTTGCTTGGACATCCACTTAGTCATAGTTTCATTCTTCTCATCTTGCTTTGACATCCATTCTGTCATATCCTCAGACTTCTTATCTTGCTTAGCCATCCAGGATTTTATCTCTGACTGTCCAGCCTCCAGAGCAACAATCTTGTCTCCAAAGTCTGGATGTTCTGTCTTTATCTCAGATGAAGAATTAGGAGGTTCTGTAGCCTGAACAGAGTCAATTGCCATTGGTTCTATAGATCCTGAAGAGGGTTCTACCAGAGTCATAGTCAAAGCAGTAGCAGTAGATTCTGTTGATGGTGGAGGAGCATCTAAATGAAGCAGAGGTTCAGTTTTGTTGACAGTCCAGAATAGAGTCCTTTCAGCTCTGAGCTTTGCATCATCAGAATAGACGTTCTTCAGATTTGAAGCTACAGTGTTGAATCTATTGATGAATCCTTTCCAGATGATGTCAGATTCATTTGCATCCATTGTTTCAGAGCATTTCTTCTGAACAGTACCTAAAGACATTTGTATTTCTTGCAAAAAAGTTTGAAATAAATGATCAATATTAAGTCTGGGCTGTGGTTTAAGCAAGGTTTCCAGAGTTATATGTTTAGGTTTGGGAGTTGGTGGAAAAAGTGATTTTTGGATGGAAATCAGAGGAGGAGGATAATATGGAATGAAAGGAATTTCTGGTTTTGGAGGTAAGGATCTGTTTAATGCATTAAGCAAATGAGGTTTTGGTCTTGTGCGAGGGTAAACATCATGAAAAGGTTCATTTGAGTATGGTTGGAAAGCAGATTTTGGTGATTCACCAGATGCAACTGTGTTATCAGATGCAGGTTGTAGAGCTGAAACAACAGCTTTACCAGATGTTGCAGATATTGTTGCTAAAGAGCCTACATTGGTCATTGATTGAATATATGATAGAATCACAGATGGAAGAGCCTGTCTGAGTTTTGGTTTCAGAGGGTTGAGGGGTTCAGAAGGTTCAACTCTATCATAAAAATCTTTCAGTTTGAAACCATAAGATAGATTATGATAAAGAGAAGAAAGTTGGGCACAAGATATAGAAGATGTTGGATTGAAATGGGGGACTAATATCTCAGATGATGGTGCAGGTGGAGGCATAGGATCTGGAATGGGAGTTTTAGAAGGTATGGTTGATTCAGGTTCAGGTTGGTTCATCCCAGAGTATTTGTCAGATGGAGAGATTAGAAAATCTGGGTGGATTTCTGATTCTGATGAATTAGAGGATGTTGTTGGTGTACAAGAGGTAGAAGATACTTGAAACACTGTTTTTAGTGGAGTGACATCAAGAACTTCTGTCTCAGGGATGTGAGGTTCAGATGTGTTGATAGGTTCTGAAGGAATGTCAGATTGTTTGGATGGTGGTTCTGATGAAACAGGAGCAGAAGTTACTTTTGTAGGTTCAGAAGTAACAAGTGCAATAGGTTCAGAAGGTGGATTATCTAAAGGTGGATTGTCAGAGGCTTTTTCTGGTTGAATTTCTTTGGGTTGGTTTTCTGGATGTTCAGAGGTTTGTTGTTGATCAAATTTTTATTTTTCAGATGGTTGTTGTTCTGATGGTGGTTGATCTGATGGTTGATGATCTGATGGTTGTGGACGTGGAACAAAGTGTTTGGTATGTATTTTGGGTTGAGAAGGTTTTGGTACATAAACTGTTGGTGTTGTTGTTTGTGTTGTTGTTGTTTGTTTTTGTGGAGAAACAGAACTGGGAGCAGTAACAGAAGTGGTTTGAGTAGCAGGTGGTTTTGGAACAGACTTAACATTTGAATCATTAATAACAAGATTTGCAGAAGTTACAGATGTTTTAGTACCTTTTACTTTAATCCTCTTCGCAGGTGCAAAGGCAGCTTCTTCAGAATCTTTTCTCTTCAAGAGCTTCTTGGGCTTCTCAGCAATCTTGACCTTCTTCTGGACAGGTTCAGATTCTTCTACATGCTGAGTCCTTTTCCTCTGAAGTGGTGCTTCTTCTTCTCCTGCATCTGGTAGTGGTTGTTTAACTAGCTGAAACACATTGGCAGGAACAGGTATTCCTTACTTCTTGCATTCTTCTATATACATAAGCACTATATGTCTGGGTTCTTCAGCAAAGAATAGAGGAAAGTCATCTACAGGAACCCTCTTATTCAATTCAGACATATTCAGCTTCTTGGGAACTGTAGTGAGTTCATCAACAATTTTGAGTCTCAGAAGACTTTTAGCGTTCAGAGGCTTTCCCATAATAAACTCTAATTCCTCTGTAACTCCAGCAGCGTATAGAGCAGTCACTAAACCATTTTCAGTAAGAAGATCTGAGATCAACCTTCCAAAGAGGATCCAAGTCCTGATCTTCTGGCCTTTCTCTTTCACAGATTCTCTAGATGCATTGATATGATTCCACAGATGCATAAACAGAATGTATGGAAGATCTACCTTGGTGCTCTGACTAAGGCAATACATGAAATAGAGCTGTTCATTATTGACATAGTCTGGAGAGTTGGTTGACTTCCTGTGGTGGATGCATCCCATGAAGATCTTGGCCCAGATCTTGTAATCAGGCTTCAGATCTTTGAATTTGTTAGAAGCTTGACCAACAGCCATAACTTCCTCATAAACCTCATCCATGTCCACACGCCCAACTGGCAAGTGGGAAACACCATCTGTTTCTTCATATCCTATCAATCTTCTTATCAGATCCTCTGTGATGATAATCTCTTTTCCCAGCACAGAAGATAAGATGAACTTGGGATAAACTGATGCATGAATCCATAATTCTTTCACAAGGAAAGGGTAAACTGGTCCAAAAAGCCTATCAAAGTACTTAACCCATCCTTGAGCTCTAATTATGGAACGAAACTCAAACCCATTATCTGCCAGAGAATCAAACTCAACCATAAATTCACACAGAACTTCTAGTTTATCAACAGGCGTTAGAAGTGTTCTTTTGGGAGGAGAATATGGAGCAACACCTAAGTTTTCTGAAGTCACAGCAGCCATAGTAGATTGGAACTGAGCAGTTGTTGATGAAGAAGATGCCATTGAAGAATGCTTAGTCAAACACTTAGGTTTTGGGTTTTTATGCAGAGAAAATAGGAGATGAAAACGCATGTAAATTCTGAGAGAGTGAAAAGTGTGAAAGTGAATACAAGACAAGTATTTATACTAAAACACTTAGGCACATCAACAGTCAGAAAAACGCACGTTTGAACAAGCATTAAATGAAGAGAATAAAAATCATTTCAAAACAATAAATGCTTCTGACAATTTGGGGGGAAAACCAAGATTCTTACTATTCAAACTTCACCTCAAACGTCTCTTCAGTTATGTACACGCCACCTCTTCAGATTTTGTGTGACACGTGTTTACTTGCATGCTGTTCTGAATTCTCTTAAGAACTGAAACGTTAGCCAACGTTCAGATCTTCTAAAGATGGTTAGTTCAGAGTTTCACATCAGAAATATTGATCAGAATAGAATAAACAAACAGAAGAAATACTTCAGAGCATTTAAGCATTTTTGCATCTGCAACAATTTGCTTCTGATAAATATCATTCTGGACAAAAATCCATACCAATATTTTTCAGAATAAAATTGAATCTATCTTCAACAAGGGGTTTTGTAAAAATATTTGCCCATTGATGATCTGTATCAACAAAGGCTAAATTTATGATTCCCTTCTGAACATAGTCTCTGATGAAATGATGCTTAATTTCTATATGTTTTGCCTTAGAATGTAAAATGGGATTCTTGGACAAACATATAGCAGAAGTATTATCACAAAAGATAGAAATGTTACTCTCAAAAATTTGATAATCTTCTAGTTGACTCTTCATCCAGAGCATCTGCGTGCTACATCCAGCAACAGCAATGTATTCAGCCTCTGTGGTTGAAAGTGCAATTGTGGGTTGCTTCTTGCTGTACCAGGAGATTAAATTTCTTCCTAGAAATTGACAACTTCCAGAAGTACTTTTTCTTTCCACTCTGTCTCCAGCGTAGTCAGCATCACAGAATCCAACTAATTTGAAATCATCAGATTTTCTGTAACACAAACCCACATTAGAAGTACCTTTCAGATACCTTAGAATCCTCTTGACAGCTGTCAAGTGTGATTCTCTAGGATCTGATTGGAATCTAGCACACAGACAAACACTGAACAATATGTCAGGTCTAGAAGCAGTAAGATAAAGAAGAGAGCCAATCATACCTCTGTAGAGCTTCTGGTCTACTTTCTTACTTACCTCTTCTTTGCCAAGTGAGCTAGTAGGATGCATTGGAGTCTTTGCCAGCTTGCTGTCAGACATGTTGAATTTCTTCAGAAGTTCTTTAACATACTTTGTCTGATGTATGTAGGTGCACTCTAGAGTTTGATTAACTTGGATTCCTAGAAAGAATCTGAGTTCTCCCATCATGCTCATTTCAAATTCTGCCTGCATACATGTAACAAACTCCTTTCCAAGCATAATATTTGTTGATCCAAAAATAATATCATCTACATAAATTTGGCAAATTAGAAGATCTTTCTTAATTGTTTTACAGAATAGTGTTGTATCCACTTTGCCTCTGATGAAATTCTTCTCCAGAAGAAAATTGCTCAATCTCTCATACCAAGCTCTGGGAGCTTGTTTTAATCCATATAGAGATTTCTTTAATTTGAAAACATGATCTGGGAATTACTCATTTTCAAAACCAGGAGGTTGGTGGACATAAACTTCTTCTTCTATAATACCATTAAGAAAGGCACTTTTAACATCCATCTGATACAAAGTGATGTTATTTTGTGCAGCAAAGGAAATAAGAAGGCGCATAGATTCTAACCTTGCCACTGGAGCATATGTCTCAGTGTAATCAATACCTTCTTGCTGACTGTACCCTTGAGCAACCAGCCTTGCCTTATTCCTCTCAACTTCTCCTTTCTCATTTAGCTTATTTCTGAAGACCCATTTTGTACCAATTATATTGAATCCTTGAGGTCTTTGAACTAGATCCCATACATCATTTCTGCTGAATTGATTTAGCTCTTCTTGCATGGCAATAATCCAATCATTATCTTGCAGAGCTTCTTCTACAGAAGATGGTTCAATTTCTGACACTAGTCCAAATAGTGATGCTTCAGATGATCTTAGAAAGGATCTTGTTCTGATGGGATCATCCTTCTTTCCAATAATGACATCCTCTGGATGAGAAGCTTTAATTCTGGATGATGATCCTCTGATAGTTGACTCTTCAAAAATGTTTAGATTATTCATCTGAGAAGTTAAGGGAGTAGCATCTGGAGTTGCTTCTGGTTCCTTCACTTGTGTTTTGTCTGCTTCTGGAACTTCAGAGTCAATAAAGACTACTTCCCTATCTGCAGAGTTTTCAACCTGCTTTGGCTTTTCAGAGCCAAGCTTATCATCAAATCTGACATGAATGGATTCTTCCACAATCTGTGTCTCAGTGTTGTATACTCTGTAGCCTTTAGAGCGTTCAGAATATCCAAGCATGAAACACTTCTGTGCTTTGGAATCAAATTTGCTCAGATTTTCCTTAGTGTTTAACATATAGCAAATACATCCAAAAGGATGAAAATATGAAATGTTGGGCTTTTTGTTCTTCCACAGTTCATAAGGAGTCTTCTTCAGAAGAGGTCTAACAGATACTCTGTTCTGAATATAACATGATGTATTGATTGCTTCTGCCCAAAAATGTTTTGCCAGATTTGTCTCATTGATCATGGTTCTGGCCATTTCTTGCAAAGTTCTGTTTTTCCTCTCTACAACCCCATTCTGTTGTGGAGTTCTAGGACAGGAAAAATCATGAGCAATGCCATTTTCAGAAAAATATTTTTCAAAATATTTATTTTCAAATTCACCACCATGATCACTTCTGACTTTTATAATTTTGAAATTCTTTTCATTCTGGACTTGCTTGCAGAAGTCAAAGAACACAGAATGTGACTCATCCTTGTGTTTTAAGAACTTTACCCATGTCCATCTGCTAAAGTCATCAACAATGACTAATCCATACTTCTTTCCTCTGATGGATGCAGTTTTCACTGGTCCAAACAGATCAATATGAAGTAGTTCTAGTGGTTTAGAAGTAGAAACAACATTTTTTGATTTGAAAGATGTTTTTGAAAACTTCCCTTTCTGGCATGCTTCACAAAGAGCATCTGAAGTGAACTTCAGATTAAGGAGTCCTCTGACAAGATTAAGTTTATTAATCTGAGATATACGTCTCATATTAGTATGGCCCAATCTTCTATGCCAGACCCATTGCTCTTCATTAACAGACAAGAGGCATTTAACATTTTGAACTTTAAGTTCTGAAAGATTTATTTTATAAATGTTGTTTTTCCTTTTACCACTAAATAGGATAGAGCCATCCTTTTGACTAATAGCTTTACAACATTTTTGATTAAAGGTAATACATAACCATTGTCACTTAATTGACTTATGGACAATAAGTTATGCTTTAACCCTTCAACAAGTAAAACATTAGTAATAGAGGGAAGTTTACCATTTCCAATAGTGCCAGATCCAATGATCTTGCCCTTCTGATTCCCTCCAAACTTCACGTCACCTCCAGATCTAAGTTCCAGGCTTTGGAACATAGACTTTTCTCCTGTCATGTGTCGTGAGCATCCAGAGTCCAGGTACCATGATTGGTGTCCTGACCTTGCTGCTAAGAACATCTGCAACAGGAATTATTTTGTTTTTAGGTACCCAGATCTTCTTGGGTCCTTTGGGGTTAGTTGGTTTGTAGGTTTGTCTAAACTTCTGTTTTTCAACATAATGTTTATTCTGACTTGCCTTGGGTTTAAACACATAAGTATTCTTCTCAGAGCTTGTGTGTTTAATGTCATTCAAGTGACCAAATTTGAATTGAGAATACAGAGGTGTCTTCTTGATAAAAAGTTTGTCAACAGGTTTTGGAGTGCTTCTAGATGAAGATTCATATCCAATACCTCTTCTGTTGTTTCCACTAACACCATAGATCATAGAAGCCATCTTGCTTATGTCTATGCTTTTAGTAAGAAATCTCTGAAAGCTAGAGTCATATTTTTCTAAAATATTTTCACATGACTTAGTCTCAGATTCAGATTCTTGTTGAGTTATTTCAAAGTCATTTTTGATTTTCAGATTTATTTCTTTTTGCTCAACAAGTTCTGTTTTCAGAAGATCAATCTCAGATTCAAGATTGCTTTTCGGCTTCTTGTATTTGAGTTTGATATTGTTATAACTTTTAAGAACTTCTGTTAAAACTTTTATGAGTTTTTCTTTGGTAAGTTTAGCCATTACCTCTTCTGCATCATCATCAGATTCAGATTCTGATTCATATCCTGAGGTACCTTCCTCTTGATCCTCTGTGCTGGCCATCAGTGCAACATTTGCACATTCTTCTTCTGATTCAGAAGATGATTCACATTCATCTGAGTCATCCCATGTTGCCATTAGAATCTTCTTCTTTTTGTTAAACTTCTTCTTGGGTTTTTCTTTCTGAAGTTTGGGGCAATCATTTTTGTAGTGCCCAGGTTCTTTGCACTCATAGCACACAACTTCTTTCTTGGCAGATCTTTTGTGTTCAGAAGATTCCTTTCTATTATCAAATCTTCTGAAGTTGTTGAACTTCTTTCCCTTGTGCTTCCAGAGTCTGTTAATCCTTCTGGACAGCATGGATAACTCATCTTCTTCTTCAGAAGAAGATTCTTCAGAGCTTTCTTGAATGACCTGCAAAGCTTTAGCAGTTTTGTTAGATTTTAATGCAACAGATTTACCTTTTTCTTTCTTCTGAGGTACATCTTCCTCAAGCTCGATCTCATGGCTCCTCAGTGAGCTGATGAGTTCTTCTAGAGAGATCTTGTTCAGATCTTTAGCCATCTTCAAGGAAGTCACCATTGGTCTCCATCTGGTAGGCAGACTTCTGATGATTTCCTTTACGTAATCTGATGTAGAGTATCCCTTGTCCAGAACTTTCAGCCCAGCAGTGAGTATCTGAAATCTGGATAACATGGCTTCAACAGATTCAGAGTCTTCCATTTTGAAGGCCTCCTACTTCTGGATCAGAGCCAGAGCTTTTGTCTCCTTAACTTGAGAATTTCCCTCATGAGTCATTTTTAGGGATTCAAACATATCAAAAGCAGTATCCCTGTCTGTAATTTTCTCATACTTTGTATGTGAAATTGCATTCAATAATATAGTTCTGGCTTTGTGGTGATTTCTGAAATCTTTCTTCTGAGCATCTGTCATAGATTTTCTGTCAATCTTCTTGCCATTTCCATCTGTGGGATGGACATATCCATATATGGCTAGATCCCATAGATCAGCATCATATCCTAGGAAAAAACTCTCAATTTTGTCTTTCCAGTAGTCAAATTTCTCCCCATCAAACATTAGGGGTTTGGTGCTGATCCTATCCCTCTCTTCATATTTATTGTTAATATTGGACATTAAATTATCAGCCATGGTAACAAATAAATATATATCAAAGTATTTCTCTCTGGATCTTTACTGACACTGTTAAGTGGTAGCACACTCAGAACCGGAGCTCTGATACCAACTGAAGGTGAGATAATATTTAAAAGGGGGGTTGAATAAGTATGAAAGATTAAGACTTAAAAAATAATCACACAATTATTTTTATCCTGGTTCGTTTAAACAACTACTCCAGTCCACCCTTCCTAGAGTGATTTGCCTTTCTCAACAAGGACTTAATCCACTATTAAATCAAACTGATTACAATAGTAACACCAAAGAACAACTGTTCTTAGTCTTCTCAAGAGCTACTGATTCCAACTGAATCCTCTTAAGGAATAACCTTTACAATCAATGTAAATTAAATACAAGAGTATTAATGCTTCTATAAAGCTTTTATCACAACAGTGATTTTTCTCTTAAGTTTAAGTACAAAAGATTCTAAGAAGAATATGAAATAATGAGAGCTTAGAATAATATAATTTCTTTTCAGCAAATTGTGTAACTGAAGAATGTGGTGAAGTTCTCCTTTTATAGGCAGCAGATCCAAGGATGCTGAGCGTTGAAAAGAGAGTCCCAAAAAGGTCTGAGCCTTTTTGTCTTCACATCAAGTGACCTTTCCTTGAAATAGATAACACAGAAAAATCCTTTTTGTCTGTGTAATTGTGTCTAGCACAAATGAGGAAAGAGACGTTGATTTACTCCAACGGATATATTCTTGAATATTTCTTCTTCAGAGTCTGAATGGATTAGAGTCTTCAAGTGATATTCAGAACTTTGCTGTATCAGAGTCTTTTGCAGCATGTGTGCTTTCAGCGTGTTGATCATCAGAGCATATTTGACACAGAACTTCAGTACTTGGCAGCGTTAGTACTTTCAGAAACTTTTGTAGAATTATGCTTTGAGAAACTCTTCAAACAATATTCTTCTTTGCTTCAGATGCTTCAACTTCAGATGCTTCTGACTATCTTCAGATGCTTCTGACTTAGAATGTTCTGGAGCTTCTTGCTTCAGATCCTTCTGGAGACTACGCTCAAGATCTTCTGTAAAGAGCAATCAGATTCTTCTGTAAGATGCATCTGGCGCTTCAGAGTCAGGATAACTTCTTGTGTATAAAACAGATTTGCTTCTAGAGAGTTAATTTCATTTCAATCTGCAGTAAAACTCTCAAACAAATTTTAGAGTATATAATTCTTAAATATAAAATTTCCTAACAGTTATCATCAAAACAAAAGTTATTATTAAGAACCAATCTGTGTTCTAACAGTATGTACTTAACTCGCAGACGAGGTACGATATCCTATGCGGGTTCAACATCACAAACTTTCAAGAGCGATGATACGATACCCAGAAGGTGTGGCATCATCATCCCTTGAAGCGGCCTCACTTAGTTGAATCCCAATTGATAGGTTCCCAGAGTCGACAATCCTCGGGTCAGACAACTTGTCGAGCCCTAAGGGCCAGGCAAGAAGCATCAAAGAGAATCTCATCCGAGCGTAAATTTCGTGGCTAGCTGGTGCGAGCTAAGCAAGCAGGCTAACCACTACTGTCTACTTCTAAGTCTATGTGTAACCTCAAGCCCAGACCCGGCTTACCTCTCAACAGATTACCCTTCCTACAACAGCAATAATAATATAAGGCTGATAATAAAAGGCGGAAAGTGAAGACAGAAAAGTAAATCTATACAACACCCCGACGGGAAAACAAGCGCTAGGATTGACTCGCATAGGGGATATTCCTCATCCCCAGCAGAGTCGCCAGCTGTCACTACTGCGAAAATCGGCGCCGGCTAAACAGAAGAGTCGCCACCGTGCGTTATTTATCCCACAGGAGGGAAAGGAAACGCTCGAAGTAAACCTCACGCAAAGACGGGAAAGGAATGGTCATCGCAACCAAATCCTGGATTCGGGAGTCGGTTACGCAAGGGGAAGGTATTAGCACCCCTCACGTCCGTCGTACTCGACGGGATCCATGCTTGTTTTCTAGTACGGATTGTTATTCTATCTATTCTACAGGTCTGAGGTTAAAAAAGAAAGAAAATGACTCGGCAAAGTATCGCACTTTATGCCTACGTATTCCCGTCTGGAATGAGAAATCAGAGTCAACGCAGTTCGCCTACCTACGGGAAAGGAGGGGAAGGTTGCTCGCTAGGATATCGCATCCTATGCCTATGTACTTTCATGCAGCATGAAAGATCAGAGCAAACGTAGTTCGGGCTACGGAAGACACAAGCTTTTCTGAATGTTTTTTTATCTCCTTATGAAAGGGTTTTTCCTGATTAAGAGTCCAAGCGGACAAAAATGACACTTTGATGTTTGTTTTCAGTCTTTTATGCAAGAACTGTTTTTTTTTATGATGTTTGTAATCTCTGACGCACTAGAGACTATGATTTGAGGGTGACTACATCGTATGTCACCCTAAGGGTAACACACTAAGCAATCAGGTTACTGAAGAGTGACCCTCCAACAACCTTTCTCAAATAGCTTAAGGCTCGTAACGTACGACATCGATAATCCTTATTACTGTGTTTTGAATTGTTCTGAGATAGAAGAGAAGTCTAAAAACCTAGGGTTTGAAAGGGGAATCAAAACTACCCTAATGTTATCATGCATGGATTACAACCTAATGTCTGTCATAATTCCCTCCTGTACAGAGGAAATCATAGATCCTAAGGGATAAATGGAAAAGAAACAACAGATATACAGTAAACAGTAAAATGCATGAGATGCAGCAACAAACAATAGGCAAAGTGAAACAGCTTCACTTCAAACCTAAGGGAAAATCAACAGACAATACAACAAAGAAAATCACACCCAACACCAGCTCAGACAGCAGCATCAGCTCCTTTTAGCAAGCAGTTCAAACAGCACCAGCTCTGGCAGCTACAGTTGATAAACAGCAAAAGGTTGACAGTAACAACTTTAGGCAAGATCCCATCTTCACTTTCCAATGATATTCAAGCTTCAGGTAAGCAAGCACTGAACCCTAGTAAGTGGACAGCTTCAAACAGCAGTGAAACCCTAGCCCTCAGCAAATATCCAGCTTTGACAGACACAAGCTCCATCTTCACCACTCTTCAATGCACTTCATCTTCAAGAAGCTTCCATCTTCAAGGCAAACACTCACAGGAGAGAATCAACTGATAGAGGGAGTTGGAATGTTAAGAGGCTTAATGACAACCCAGGGAAATCACTAAGATCTTAACACAACTAGTGAAAGTTATCCTCAAGGTTCTACCCAATCAAAGCATGCTCTACATCCCTCCTAAGGACAGATGTAACTCTTTTAGGGGACCTTGTGTCATAGGATGGAATAGAGGCACAAGAAGCTCTCTATGTTTGACAGAAGAAATCAGTCTACTCTAGAGCTCTGTCTATATCTCCTATCTCCTAAGTCTTCATCAAGCAATCTTCAAGCACAAGCAACTTAAGATCCAAGCATCATCATTTGTCTTCAATCATCCTCAAAGCCTTTATACAATCCTCAAGCCAAGCACAAGCCCCAACACCCAAAGAAAGGCCCAAAACTCAACAAACCAATCAATATCCCAAGAGGGAACACACCAATATCAATCAATTTGCAAAAATCAAATAAAAATGGAAATATTCATCATAAAATCCTAGATTAATTTCTAAGGGACCCTAGCTATGTACCCTATACCCCACATAAGCCCCAAGGCCTAAATCAAACTAAAAACCCCAAAACTATGTGTTGAAATTCACCTATGTCAAGTTGAAACCCTAATTCTAGCACACTTGCTTCACACCTCTCAAAAACAATTAAATTTAAGCCACAAAAATGTGACAAAAATCCAGGGGGAACCTAATACTCTAATCTAACCATAGGAAAAAGAATCACATCAAAAAATAAAATAAAATGGTCATACTAAATTCAGCAAGTAACATGTATCAAATGAAAATGAGATAAAAGCTGTTAAAAGTAAAAATAAACCAAAAATAGAAAAATGCATGAAATGACCGTTTTTATTCTTTTATAATTTTCTTGGTGTCTTGATGAAAATGGAGAAAAAAATCCCATACAAAAATGTTATGTTTTCAATTTATTATGATTTTTCAAAGAACTTAAAATAAATGTGAAAATATAAGAAAATATGGAAAAATGGAAAAGTGAGCGTGTCAAATAGCAATGAAAAACAAAGCAATCAGCCAACTGGGCCTAAAAGGGGGTGGGGATAGCAGCGCGCGCTAGGCACAATGTCAATCAGAAAATTTAAACGAAAATACAAAGGAAAATGGAAAAGTTAGCGGTGCAGGAAGTAATGAAAACGCGTGTGTTTCTTGGATGGGCCTCTAGAGGGGGCGTGGATAGAATGAATTCATTTAGGCCCAAGCTGCAACTTAAATGATACGATGCATTTTGATCCTCAGACTTCTCCTTCACAAATTGAGAGCAAAACGTGGCCCTTGGATCTCGTTTTGGTCAAAAGTCTCGTGAGGATCTAATGGCTACCGACTTGTCTTCTCCAATTCAAATTCTGGAGGGAGAGGGAAGCCATGGAAACAGAGCTTGCAACTTCATCTTCTTCCCAATCGGATTCCACCAAATCTCCATCAAAACTCAAAATTAAAAACCCTAACCTGCTTGAAATTTCACCAGGAATTCACCTATGGCATCCACAATCATTGAAACCTACTCCTCCTTAAAACACGATGGGAAACTCAGAAATTGGTCAATCATCAAAGCTCACCAAACTTGAAATTGAGTAGCTCAATCTCTTCACCATGTGTCACTGATCATTTTCCACTATCACACCAAGGTTCTACTTCAAGATTAAGCAAGTTGTCATCAAGAACAGAAATCATGTCCATTACTTAATTGTCTCTAAACTTCACCAATCAATACCTAAAAGCTTCCTATGATCAATTGCAAGCTATCTAACCACCTAACTCCTAAAGAAAACACTTAAATCATGCCGTGGTTTGAATTTTACCAACTTGATAATTCTTGATGAACAGAAGCACAAAACCTTCAAATCAAGCTCTGAGAAGCTCCAGATTCCTTTAATGGAGGATGATCTTACTTCTGTATGCAAAAGAATCAGTTGAAGTAGCTTGGATCTTGGAATCCAAATCTGAGTTGCAGATGAGGATTTTCAATTGCAAGAACACGATTTCTCCACCAATTTGCTTGGAAATTGATCTGGAAACACTCACTAGTATCAATGGAAGCAAATGGGATCAAGAAATTGGATGAAAAGTGAAGAGTATGTAGTAACCGAATCTGAGTTGCAACAGAAAAATTTCAATCTCAATCTCTCTTCTCTCCTTCAATTCTCACCCACCCTAGCTTTGGATCACTTCATATGCATATATAGAGTGTGAATAAAGACTCTAGAATCTTCTGGATCAATCCAATGAGAAAATCAACTTCTCATGCCATGAAAATCTCTTCTTATGCTATGCACATACCATCTCATGTTTTGGCTTGCAATTCACTTGGTTCTGAGTTTAAATTCTCTCCAAATGAGATATTGGAGGTGTATGGATGGAAAGGAGCCTTGGATATGCTTGGAAGTGTGGTTTCGCAATTGTTACTTATGATTCAAGTAACCAATTTTCAAAGCAAGTCCTAAAAATAACCCTCAATTCAAAATTGTGGCAATGTCAATGTTCTCAAAATTCCTTTTACAATCAAATTGGTATGTCATATGGCTTGGTTTGGATGTGTAGATCAAAAACCCCAATTTTCAACTTTGATTCATTTAAAATTCACCTTCATTTTAGGCCATTTTGGTGACTTTATGAAGAAAGCCATTTCAAACTCTCATGACCTCTTATATAGCCTAAAAGCATCATTTTGAACACATCTAATGTTGAACATTTTTCCATTTGAAGAGTGGAAGATGGAGATTTGGACCTATGTTGAAAAATGACCTGTAATTTAACTTTCCCAAAATACCCCTGGGTTGCCAAGACCATAACTTGAGTTCTACAAATCATCTTTGAGGACTTCTAGTACTCAAATTAAAGCTAAGATCAATATCTACAACTCGTATGTTGGCCAAGAATCCATTTGTAAACTCCTTTATGGGAAAAAGTTGCTTGGAAGTCAAGTGACTTTCACAGATAAATTTCAGTGTCCTCTGATGACCCATAATTTACAAGAACCATAACTTGAGTTCTACAAATCTTCTTTAAGACTTCTAGTACTCAAATTAAAGCTATTGAGAAGCTCTACAATTTTCATGTTGATCAAGAATTCATTTGAAGCTTGAATTTTAACTTATCTAGCTTGGAAGTTAGGCCTAAATTAGGGTTTTTTACACTGAAACCCTAATTTAGTAACTCCTCTTCTTCTTGATTCTCTTTGATTTATCCTTGTCACAACACCACACATGTATCAACATCTCAATTCATGAATCCCACATCCTTCAACTAAGCCTTGATGCTTTTTAATCACTCAGTTGACCTAGGGTTGACCTAGGGTTGACCCAGATGAAACCCTAGTTGACTGTACTTCAACTCTGGCTCTTGTACTTGTATCAATGACTTGTCTCATCTTCAAAATGACCCTCTAGGTCTTCCATGACCTTTATTCACATTCCATGGCTCACACATTCGTTGGTGATCTTCAAAAACACCCCTAGATAGGAGAGAAATCCATTGGTTGACCCTCAGACTTTCCAAAGCTTCAACTCATTTCTTGATTACTTGAATGATCTTGAACTTGAATAAAACCCCTTTGATGGGCCCATTATGATAAGAATGGCACTTGATCCCTTGTTAGATGACTTGTGATTCTATGCTATGCAAATGATTAGACTAAGTACAGGACTTATTATGCAAATGACAATGCAATTGAAACATAAACCAGGTGAAATAGGTTGAGCAAATTTTAGGGTGCAACAGCGGGCACCGAGCCACATGACCGTATCAAAATACCATCCTTGACTTTCATCTCCGAAAAAACAGGAAATCACTATGTAAACGTATGAACTATCAATATGACGGTATTGACCTTCCATTTTTGCAGAAACGGGTGAAGCACTAAATAAAAGTGCTAATCTGGCATCCGAAGACTTGAACGAACAACTCCACTGGACCATCTTCGTCAACACGGGTAACATCTCCGTCAACACGGGTAACATCTCCATCAACACGGGTAACAAATCCGTCAACACGGGTAACAACTCTGTCAACACGGGTAACATCTCTGTCAACACGGGTAACATCTCCGTCAACACGGGTGTTGCACCCTAAAATTTGCCTAACATTTTCTTACTTGGTTTATGTTTCATTGCATTGGCATATCATTGATCTAACATTTGCATAGCATAGCATCGTTCATTTGTGCAGGGGATCAAGTGTGGTTTATATCAAGAGAAGCCTATCTAGAGGACTTATTCATGCTTGAGAAGTCACCAAAGTCATCAAGAAGAGGGTTGAGTTCTTGAGAAGTTTGGTTGTTTGTATGTGGTTAATCTCCTAATCTGAGGACCAATTGAGGACCATCAGTGGGTTGTGGAGCCTTGATCAAGGAGAGAGTGTATGGATAGAGCTCATAGAGTGCCTTGAGGGTCATGGTAGAGCTCAGTCAAGTCATTGTGCCAAGTGTGAAGAGCCACAGTTGAGGGTGTTGCAATTAGGGTTTTCATCTGAGTAACCCTAAGTCAACTGTGCAATTGAAGAGGATAAAAGCTTAATTCTAAGTCTTTGTAATCATGGATAGTTGTGTTTAGATACATGAGGTGATATTCCAAGATCAATTTAAGAAGAATTCAAAGTGTGAGGAGTTTCTAACCTAGGGTTCTTAGGGTAAAATCCCCTATTTAGTTCCTAACTTCAAGACCACTTATCTAAAGATGCAAGTTTCGTCTCCACTTTTGGCCAACCTGAAACTTGTAGAGCATGTTCTTAGCTTTAATTTGAGTACTAGAAGTCCTCCATTGGATTTATAGAACTCATGTTATGATCCAGACAAGTTACATGTCATCAGATGAATGTGAAATTTGTCTGTAAAAGTCAACCAACTTCCAAGGAACTTTTGACCTAGAAGGGTGTTTCTCCTAAACTTTTGGCCAACATGAAAGTTGTAGGTCTTGATCATAGTTTTCCAAATTGTACTAGAAGTCTTCCATCTGATTTGTAGAACTCAAGTTATGAAGTTTACAAGTCAGGGGTATTTTGGGAAAGTGACGTTATAGGTCATTTTGCATTATAGGTCATTTTCACTATCTTGCAAGCTTCAAATGAAGTTTTGTCCAACACAAAACTTTCTCAAAATGATGTTTTTAGGTCAACCATGTATTAAGGATGAATTGATTTGGCATAGGATGAAACTCGGTTTGAGAAATTTGGCAAAAAGGAGAATTTAAAGACATTTAAGTGAAAAAAATTCAAAATTAATTCTATGTGAGCTCAAACAAGGCAAGTCGGTGCTCATTTCAATCAGAAAAGTCATTTTGAACACATTGGCAATATTGGGAAGTCATTTTGAGGCATATTTCATTGCATTTCAACTTGTTGCTTCTTAAATAAGTAACACATCAAATTTGGTCATATGATAAGTTTAAGCTCTCCAATTGATCTCTACACTCTCCACAGTTAACAAGCAAGGGAATTGAAGCTTCTTGGAGATGTTTTGAGTGCAAATTCGTGCATTCCATTGTTGAGCTTTTTGAAGGAAAATTGAAATGTGGATATTCTGATTTGGGCCTTCAATGGACCTCCAAAGCCCACAAACACCTTCTATATAAGTTCCATGATGGATTCAGATCAATTTTGGTGTTCATTTCGTGCCATAGCCAGAGATTGAAGATTGAGTTTCAAGAGCAAAAGTGGAAATCATGATTTCTGATTCAGAGCAATTCAAGGCAATTCAAAGCTTCAAGCATCTTCAGCATACTTCATTGAGTGTATCTGCACAAGATTGGAGCAAGAGGAGCACCATAACTGCCTCAATTTGAAGCTACAAACCAGGTTTGAACAATTCACGATTGCACTAATTTTAGCATGATCTAAGTAGAGTTGACATGTGGTTAGGCTTTAGAAAGATGATTAGATCGATTCTGGATCACAATTTGGAAGTTTAGAGACAAACTAAGATGCTATGTGATTTCTGTTTGGATTCGAATTGGCCCGATCATGAGGTTTTAGCACGATCTAGATACTTCATAATGATCTAGGGAGCATGAGGAGTAGATATGTGGTTTTGGATTGAGGTTTGGTGATGATCAGGAACTTGACCTATTTTCTGTTGGCGTTCGAATCTTAAAATGTGTGAGGAATTAGGACAATTGAACATGATATTTGGATTCATCATGAAATTTTGAGTGGAACTGTGTAATTTTGGTTGAGGTTTGGTGACCTGCACATGATGCCTCACCGGAGAAGACGACCGACGTCGTGCTCCGGCCACCGTTGCAAGCTTCCCCCCACCTGAGAATTCAAATGGAGAAGATGATCTCCTTACCCTTGGATCTGATGAGAATGTTGACAAAGTCTTTCCATCCAACGATCACGTTTTAATCTGAGAGTTGAACTTGGACTGAATGAAAGTCATTTCATTAATGAGGTGGCAGCACCAGATCCCTTAGATGAGCATACCAAGTCCACATATCCAACTCCCCTGGTTTAATTCAGCATTTAATTGTTTTTTTAATTCATTTTCTTTTATTTTTATTGCCTTGTTCATTTTAAATTCATAATAAATCCATTTTTGATCAGAAAAATATGATAAAAATATGAGCACGATCCTAATTTTATTTCTGATTTTATGATGCTTTTACATTTTATTTTCATGCCATTTTCAATTTAATTTGATTTGTTGCATTTTTATTAATTTCTTTAATTTGCCTTATTTCTTCATTGTTTTGCTGAATTTGGATTGGCTGTTTGGTATTGAATTGGGATGAGATTTTTGGCTAGCTGGTAGATTAGAGATGCATGATTCCCTAGGATTTAATTCAGATTTTTTAGACAAAATTAGGTTCTGTTTTGGATTAGGATCATTAGACCTTCCATTTTAGGGTTTTCATTTGATATCTTATGATCTAGGATTTTTTAGGTGACCTTCCCATTTGATTTGATCCCTGAACTTTTTACTGTAGGTCCTTAACCTTCTTAGGTTCCCCTAGAAAATCTAATAGGATTTTAGAAGTAGTTTTAGTATTTTTCATAGATTTAATACTTAGGCTAGTTTTAAGGTGCTTTCAACATAACACTTGCACTAGTTGAACCTCGATGGTGGCCTTTAGTTCATAATAGGTTTGCTAATCTTCTTTTATGGTGCTTTAGACATGTATAAGCTTCTGTTTGCTTGATGGTGGTGCTTGATTTGGTGTTTAGACCTTCTTTTAGTAGCCTTCTTTGAGCTTGTTCAATTAGGGTTTAGGAAGAGCTTAGTTGTTCTCTCCTTCTTCAAATAAACATGGATTGCTTTGATTGCTTTCCATTCTTATCCTATGATACAAGGTCCCTACGTGGAAGCTTCATCTTTCCTTTGGAAGGATGTGTGGCATTTCACAAGAGGTAGAACCTTTGAGGATGCCTTTCTCAGATGTATGGTTGAGTGCCAGGTTGGATTCATTTGGTTTCCATCCTGCATCCCATCATCAATCAATAATCTTGTTGTTAACTCTCTTCTCTCTTGTTGGAGCATGAAGATGAAGACTTCTCTTGAAGATGGCTTGGGGCTTGAAGTTGTTTGCAGACTGTTGTTTGTTTTACTGTTTGATTGCTTTGCTGTTGAGCTGTTTATCTGTTGTTTGTCTGTTGTTTTCTCTGCTATGATTCTTGTTTACTTGACAGTTGCTTGTGTGACTGTTTGGTGTGTTGCATTGGACTAGGTTCTCATATAGATGTTTCTAGGCCTAAGAGCAACCTAAAGGGTGAGCTTTCATCCCCTTTCTTGTTTGCATTTAGAGGTTGAGTCTGGCTCCCTCTGCTTGACTGTTATTATCTGGCTTTGCTTGTTGGTTTAAGGTTGAGTCTGTATCCCTTACATGTGATTTGTGTGTTGCCTTTGGGATTGCTTTCTCTAGAAGTTGAGCTTGGCTCCTTTTGCTTGTTTGTTGCATTGTATGCATTTTATTTACAGTTATTTCTTTACAGTTATTTCCTCTGCTGTTGTTTTCCTTTGCCATGTTCCCCTAGGAACTCTGACTTCTCTTGTTCAAGAGAAGTTATGACAGACATTAGGGTTCTAACCATGCATGATAACATTAGGTAGTTCCCTCCTAACCTCAACCATAGGGTCAATTTTGCATGACAACTTTAGGAGTGGATCAGTTCCTCTTTAGTGCGTCTTTTCTCTTCTCATCTTCAAACAAATCAAGATACAGTAATAAAGGTTAATTGACATCGTACGCTACGAGCCTTAAGCTACTTGAGAAAGGGTTGTTGGAGAGTTTCTTTCCAACATTCTGGATGTTTAGTATGGCACCCTTTAGGTGACATGCGACGCATTCACTCTCAGGTCATAGTCTCTAGTGCGATATCAGTTGCAAACATCCATAAAAGACACTTCTTCTAAAAAACAGAAAACAAAGATAAAATTCTTTTTGTCCTCTTGGACCTTTAATCCATGGAAACCATTTTCAGAAGGAGAGTTTTGTTAACTCTCGGTTCTATCGCAAACGGTAAAAGCGTAAGTCTCCATCGAGCGAGCTGCATACACCAAACTGCTGGAACCGTCTGTTAACCCTACTCGGATGAAAAAGACAAACATGTGTCTCTCGTGTCCCGAACTACATTTGCTCTGATCTTTCGCGCTGTGTGAAAGTACGTAGGCACAAGATGCGATATCTCGGAGAGAAACCTTTCCCCGTAACCCGTAGTTAGGCGAACTACGTTGACTCTGATCTCTCGTTCCAGACGGGAATACGTAGGCATAGAACTGATGTGTTCTGACGAGTCATTTGCTTTTCTTTTCAGACCAGACCTTTAGCGTAGATAGATATAATCAACCCGTCAGATAAACACAACAAGTATGGATCCCATCGAGTACGATGGACGTGAGGGGTGCTAATACCTTCCCCTTGCGTAACCGACTCCCGAACCCAGACATTGGTTGCGATGACCTTGTCTTATACCTTTTCGTCAGGTTTTTTCCAATCGTTTCCTTTCTCGTTCTGAGGGATAAATAACGAAAGGTGGAGACTCTTCTGTTTTGCCGGCACTTTATTTTCGCGATAGCGACAGCTGGCGACTCTGCTGGGGACTCTGGTTCCCTATGCGAGTCAATCCTAGCGCTTGTGTGTTTACCTGTTGGGTTTTATTTATCGCACTTTACTTTCCGCATTTTATTTTCAGTATGATATTATTATTGTGCTGTTGTGGGAAGGGGTTCTGATGAGTGAGAAGCCAGACCCAGGCTTGAGTGTACTTAGCATTAGTTGTGGAAATTAGTGGGTGCGTGCTTGCTTTGCAGACACTAGTGTCTCATGAAATCCACGCTCAGACGAGGTTCTTTCGGTTGACTTCTTTTCCGGCCCTTTGGGCCTGAGGGGTTGTTGGTTTGGAGGATTGTCGACTCTAGGGATCGATCATTTGTGACTCAGCTAAGTGAGGCCACTTCAAGAGATGATGATGCCACGCCTTCTGGGTATCGTATCATCGTTCTTGAAAGTCTATGACGCTGGGAAATGCATAGGATGCCATACCTTGTATGTGATTTAGGTCCATACCTGTGAGCGGGGCCGGGTTATTGCAAGAAACCTTAACCTCCAGACTACCTGGTTTTCTTGACAGTGAATCAGTGTTGTTGGGTTCAAAGGGTTCTTATCATCAGAGATGTGGTTGTTCTCGACAGTGCATATTTATTGGTCCTCTTCAGGGTTGTATTATCAGAGCAGTTGGGTTTGTGTTGGAACAGAGCCTTGGTCTCGTCAGCAGCACAATCTTGATCCCCTGTTGCATGTTTGCATTTTGCATTTTGCATACTCATTTGCATATCATTAACGTGTGTCTGTGTTGCAGGTGCATACATTATCCCCCGGTTCCGGTTTTCTTGCCTCTATTGTGCTAGCATGGGATCTCTAAAGAAGAATGTGGCCTACAAGCTCCCTACCCCAGATGTTGCGTTGTTTTCTAGTTTGATTGCTTTGGCATATGATACAGTGAGAGGGGAGTTCAGGAAATCTTATGGGAAGCTGCTCAGTCTGGTTCGTAAACCTTCGGTATATGAGTTGAATGGGTTGTATGCCTTGCTGCAGTTCAATGACCCTCCATTGAGATGCTTCACTTTCCCGGACTTCATTCTTGCACCTAAATTAGAGGAGTACGCTGAGATGTTGGGTGTACCTATTAAGAGTCAGATGTCGTTTGTTCATATGGATGCTAAGCCTAATCTGGCTAATCTAGCTCTTTCTCTTCATCTGGATGCCTCTGAGTTGCTTCTGTCCAGCTGGAATGGGGTTCCTGGATTTTCTCTGCAGTTTCTAGTTAGGAAAGCCCAACAGTGTGCCAAAGACGGTTGTTGGATCGCATTCAACGCCATTCTTGCCCTCTGCATATATGGCATTATTTTGTTTCCCAACATGCCTGATTTTGTAGACTTAGATGCCTTTCATATCTTTGCATCAGGGAATCTAGTTCCTACCTTGATTGGCGATGTGTATCATTCCTTCCATTACAAGAATGAAAATAGAAGGGGTAAGAATGTATCATGATGTGTCCCTTTACTCTACAGATGGTTTGATAGTCACCTGCCCAAGAAGGGCCTCTTTGCTTCATCTGCAGCCACAGCTGAGTGGTCTGAACGCTTGATGGGTTTATCAACAGAGAGTGTTGTTTGGTTTGATAGAGATATGTTGGGTACTGAAGTCATATTCAGCTGCAGTGGGTTTCCAAATGTGCCTTTGATTGGAAGAAAGGGTTGTATCAACTATAATTCATCTCTACTTGTCAGACAGTTTGCATATGCTTTGAGAGTTCTGCCAAAAGATGAAGAGGTGCAGGAATCTATGTACCTCACCGGTCTTCTAGAAGGGGATATGTTAGCTAAGCTTCAGCAGGCCTGGAATGATATCAGTAGACGAGTAAAAGCAATAGCCAAGCTTATGCTCCGTTTGTGACCTGGGTCAAGACCAGAGCAGAGACTACAGGGATGCCTATTCCACCTGCTAAGCAGAAGTGCCCTGAAGTGGTTGAAGAGCCTACTACCATGTCTATTCAGCAATATAATCAGGTGTTAGTTGAGAAGGAAGAGCTGAAAAAGGCCAATGAAGAGTTGGACAAAGAGCTAGCACAAGTTAGAAGCGAGAGAAACGAAGTCGTCCACTCTTTCAAGAAGCAGACAAAGTTGGTAAACCGGTTGGGCACGGACTTGACCAAGCAGATAGCTGATCATGAGCGTTTGGGTCTGGACTTCAAATCTGTCAACGATGTATTGGCCATCAAGAAGCAGAATCTGGATGAAGCATACCGGAGAAAGATTGCAAGCAGAGGTTCGAATCCAAGAAGCAAAGATTAGAAGACTGTTTTGGCCAAGGAGTGTGGGAAGATTCTGTTGAAGGTCTCCAGTGCACTATTATGCAGAGAGAGTTACTTGTTGAAGGGTTACTCACTCGGCCTGATCATCCCAAAACAAAGGAGTTGCTAGAAGAGTTTCGCGCCCGTTGTCGCACTTCACTATCTTTGTAACCCTTTGTTTTTTCCTGATCTTTGCTGTAGGATGACCATCACTAGGCTTGTTGGTCAAGGTCATGCTATTGATTCCCCATGTATTCATTGACATTTTACTGCTGCCGTTGGGCCTTATATATATATGAGATGTTATTTCCCTGACTGGATCCAGACTTCTTGTTATCAGCACTAGCACTCTGGCACTCGAATCAAGGGAGAAATCTCCCTAACACACAGACACATGTTTGCATTTGCATAAATCATTTGCATAACATGTACCTTTAGTTGTTTCCTAACCCTCTGTCGATGCAGGTTTCAGGATTGCCGATCAGCAAATTCATCGCTACTCTACCAGAAGCAACTGCAAGAAAGCTATGGATCAAATGCAAACTGAGATGCAGGAGATGCGCGACAGGATGGCGCAGTTCATGCAAGTGATGGAAACTGTGGCCAAGGGCCAGGAGCAGCTGCAGACTCTGGTGCAGCCTCTGATTGCCAGGGTTGACAGTCAGGGTGTGCTACATGGCGAAGTTGCTACTGATCCTCCTCATGGTGAGACTCTCCAAGCTGGTGATGCTGTACCAGTGGTTGTCCTCAATACGACTGAGAACGGTAACAGAGCTGGGAACGGAAATGTGACTGGTAACGGTAATGGGCATGTGGAAACCAATGGAAATATTGGTGCTGGGAATGCTGGTTTCAATGTTGGAACTAGGAATGCTGGTCTTAGTGCTGGGAATACTGGTATGGGTATTGGTGTTGGCAATGCTGGTTTTGGTGGTAATCAGGGTTATGGAAATCAGGGTTATGGCAATCAGGGCTTCGGTAACGCAGGTTTTGGCAACGCAAGCAACAATGGTATTGGAATGGGTGCTCACAACGCTGGTTTTGGGCCAGGTGCTGAAAATCAGGGTTTTGGTAATATGGGGTATGGTCCTAGGTTCAATCAGACTGGCTTCGGTCCTAATACTGCTTATGCTGGGTATGACAACGAGGATTCTCAGTGGGGCGAGGATCGTCAAGAAGATGCTTTCCCTCCGCCAGGCAGGGATCTTGAGATGCCCACTAACAATGACAGAAGGTTCAAAATGTTGGAGGAACAATTAAGAAATCTTGCTAATCAGAATTCCACGGGGTTGGACGTGGCTAACATGGGATTGGTTCCTGGATTGAGGGTGCCACTCAAGTTGAAAGCGCCCACTTTTCACAAGTATAAGAGGGATACTTGCCCAAGAGTTCACGTGCGGTCTTACTATCGGAGAATGTCCGCCTATTCTGATGACGAAAAAATGCTGATGCATTTTTTCTAGGATAGCTTGTCGGGATCGTCATTGGAATGGTATATGGGGTTAGAGCCTACTCAGATTGGTAGCTGGAAAGAGTTGGCGGAAGCTTTTGTTAAGCATTACCAATATAACAGCGACCTTGCGCCAAACAGGGTCCAACTTCAAAATCTTTCTCAGAAGAATGGCGAGAGTTTCAAAGAGTACACCCAGAGGTGGCGTGAGCTTGCAGCTAGGGTGCACCCACCCATGGTAGAGCGTGAGTTGGTGGATATGTTTGTGGGCATTTTCTCTGGGTTGTATTATGACAGTCTTATCAATTGTACGACGAGTAACTTTTCTGAGTTGATACTCTTAGGAGAGCATATCGAGAACGGTGTCAAGGTTGGTAAGATTCAAGCAGGAGAATCAACCTCAGCTGGAGGTGGTAAAAGGGATTTTGGAAATAAGAAGCAAGGAGACACTAATTTGGTATGTAGTGATCGGAGAAGGGATAGAAATCAGAATTGGCGCAGGCAGCAGGTCGCCAGTGTGACAATTCTTGTACCTCAACAGCAACAACAACAGCCACATCGGTAACAGGGACAACAGAATTCTGCTCCGCAAAGGTACCAAGGTCGGGATAGGGTTGTGAAAAGGGTATTTGATGCACCTCCATTGCCGTATGCTCAGCTTCTTCCAACTTTGTTACAGCTGCAGCTTGTTGAGAAAAGGACGCTGGCTCCGTTAAAGGGCACGCCTCCTTATGGGTATGACGCTAATGCACATTGCGAATTCCACTCCGGGGCGCCCGGTCACAGCATAGAGAATTGCCACGCGTTCAAGCACAAGGTGCGAGATTTGATAGATAGCAAGGCTATAAACTTTGGTAATGAGGCACCCAATATTGAGAAAAATCTGATGCCGTCTCACGGATCTGCACAGGTGGGTGCAATCTTGGAGGATACTAGTCTGAATTTGGTTATGAATGTAGATGAATTAAAGACGCCTCTGGGTTGTGTCAAGAACAGATTGCTGAAAGGGGGAGTTTTCCCTGGTTGTGATGCTGATTGTGTTGATTGTTTAGCCCGGCCTGAGGGTTGTGATAACTTGAGAAGAGTTATTCAAGGGCTTATTGATGAAGGAACGCTGCAATTCGACCGTACTGTTGAAGAGAAGCCTGTTGAGGCAATAGCTGAAAGGTAGGGCGAAGTTGCAACGGTCACAATCCCGTTTAAAACTGTCACGATATTGGCGCCTCCCAAGAGGCCGACTATCACAATAACCAAAGTTGGACCCGTTCCATATGAAAGCACTAAAGCCATCCCTTGGAACTATGGGGCGGAAGTTTACTGCAATGGGGAGAAGATTAATCTGGCAAGCCCGCCGGTAGGGTCAGATGATAACCTTGTGGGGGCAGGGGGCATAACCCGCAGTGGCAGAACCTTTGCGTCACCAGAAGTAGAAGCTGAGAGAATGGCCAAGGGGAAAGGTAAAGTCAATGAAGAGGGACCTTCTTAGGAGAAGGAAAAAGAGGCTTTGACCAAAGTTGTGGAAGAATTCATGAGATTAATCCGGAAGAGTGATTATAAAATCGTCGATCATTTGCAGCAGACGCCTTCCAAAATCTCGATTTTGTCTCTGTTGCTTTGTTCCGAAGCTCACCAGAACGCGTTGCTGAAAGCTCTTGACGCTGCCTATGTGCCCTAGGAGATATCTGTTAATCAGCTCGAAGGAGTGATTATGCACGTGAATGCGGGACATGGCCTTGGCTTTACAGATTTTGATTTGACACCCAGGGGCCGCAACCACAACAGTGCGTTGCATATTTCAGTTGAGTGTAGGGGCACTGTTATGTCTCATGTCCTTGTTGACACTGATTCGTCCCTGAATGTTTTGCCCAAGAAGGCGCTGTTGAAGCTAGATACCCGAGGTATAATCTGCACGCCCAGTGACTTAGTAGTGAGAGCTTTTGACGGGACTAGAAGGTCAGTGTTTGGAGAATTGACTTTGCCAATCCAGGTTGGTCTAGAGGTGTTTGACACTGTGTTTTATATCATGGATATACAGCCAACTTATAGCTGTTTGCTGGGACGACCTTGGATTCACGCTGCAGGGGCTGTAACGTCTACGTTGCACCAAAAGCTTAAGTATATGGTCGGTGGTAGCATTGTCACCATACGTGGGGAAGAAGATATCCTGGTAAGTCACCTGTCGTCGTTCAAATATGTCGAAGTGGATGAGGAGATCCATGAGACATTGTGCCAGGATTTTGAAGGAGTACATATCAGAGACAAATCTCCTGTCATAAGCAGTGGGCCAGAGGTGGCTATGTCGTCGTATAGAGAAGCCCAAGCGGTAGTTCAGGCCGGGGAGACCAAAGGTTGGGGTTAAGTTCTGGAGATTCCTGTTAAGCAGGACAAGTTTGACTTAGGGTACCGCCCATCGTCATCATCTTCATCACAGAGTGCGCCAAAGTTCAAGGGGCCGATTGTGTTTACTCCAGGAGGAGTCAGTTTTGAAATGATTAATGTTGTGTCTGACAGTGAAGATGGAAATAGCGATTGTGACATGGATTCATGGATCAATCCCAGCGAGCCAGGATAGAGCCTATGCAACTGGTCTATCCAGGACTTTATTCAAGTGACGATGAAATAGTAATGCCTTGTTTTTCGATTATTGTACGATCCTATGTCCTACCCGGGGCATAGTGATTTTATTTCAGGGCCTACTTGCTTATGTGTATGCTTTGTTTTAATCATCAAATAAAGGCGTTTTCCTCATGCAAATTTTGTGATCTCTGTTTTTCTATTTTTATTTTACAATAAAATGGCAATGTGGTTGTACGCTTCGTTTGCATATCATTTGAAACATTTAACCCTTTCTCTTGCAGGATTCATATTTCAGATGACGTCGATCAAGAACTCCCTATGACTCGCTTCGACTTTGAGCACCCGATATTTCAAGCCGAGGAAGAGATTGTTGAGGACGAAGACTTACTAGAAGAGCTGACTCGACTTTTGAAACAAGAAGAGAGAATTATTTTGCCTCATCAGGAGGATATTGAGATCATTAATTTGGGTTCGGAAGAAGTTGTCAGGAATGTCCGGATAGGGGTTGCGCTGCAAAGTGATATCAAGCAGAGACTTGTCGAGATGCTTCGAGAGTATAGTGACATCTTTGCTTGGTCTTATAAAGATATACCTGGGTTAGACACTGATATTGTGGTCCACCGCTTGCCATTGTGTGAAGACTGTTCGCCGGTCAAGCAAAAGCTCAGAAGAACAAAAACAGATATGGTCGTAAAGATTAAAGAGGAAGTACAGAAACAGTGGGACGCTGGTTTCCTAGCCGTTACAACTTACCCTCCTTGGGTCGCCAATATAGTACCTGTACCAAAGAAAGATGGTAAGGTGCAGATGTGCGTTGACTACCGAGATCTGAACAAGGCGAGCCCTAAAGATGACTTCCCGCTTCCTTATATTGATGTGTTGGTCGATAATACTGCTCAATTCTCTGTGTTTTCCTTCATGGACGGCTTTTCGGGCTATAATCAGATTAAGATGGCGCCGGAGGATATGAAGAAAATAACTTTTATTACCCCGTGGGGAACGTTCTGCTAGAAAGTGATGCCCTTTGGTTTGAAGAACACTGGGGCAACATATCAACGTGCTATGACGACACTCTTTCATGACATGATGCATAAAGAGATTGAGGTCTATGTTGACGATATGATTGCCAAATCCCAGACGGAGGAAGAGCATCTAGTGAATCTTCTGAAATTGTTTGAGAGGCTTAGGAAGTTCAGGCTGAGGCTGAATCCTAACAAGTGCACCTTCGGGGTGAGATCTGGAAAGCTACTGGGGTTCGTTGTTAGAGGTTGATCCTGCAAAAATAAAAGCGATACAAGAAATGCCAGCGCCAAAAATGGAGAAAGAGGTTCGTGGCTTTTTGGGGAGGTTGAACTACATTGCCCGGTTCATATCTCACCTTACAACCATGTGTGAGCCGATGTTTAAACTGTTGAAAAAAGATCAGGCGATTGTCTGGAACGAAAATTATCAAAATTCGTTTGAAAGAATAAAAGAATACTTGCACGAACCTCCAGTATTGATACCCCCAGTAGCCGGGAGACCACTGATCATGTACTTGAAGGTTCTGGAGAACAGTATGGGTTGTGTTCTCAGTCAACACGATGAGACTGGACGAAAAGAGCATGCGATCTATTACCTGAGTAAAAAGTTCACAGATTGTGAATCCCGCTACTCAATGCTCGAAAAGACGTGTTGTGCACTTGCTTGGGCTGTCAAACGTCTGAGACAATACATGCTAAATCATACAACCATGCTGATTTCGAAGATGGATCCGATCAAATATGTCTTCGAGAAACATGCACTTTCAGGAAGGATTGCTCGATGGCAAATGGTACTGACCGAGTATGATATACAGTATATTTCGCAAAAGGCTATCAAAGGTAGCGTACTATCAAAGTACCTGGCTGAGCAGCCCATCGATGATTACCAGCCAATGAAGTTTGATTTTCCTGACGAGGATATCATGTACTTAAAGATGAAGGACTGTGAAGAACCGTTGCATGGTGAAGGTCCTGAATGGGGTTCCCAATGGCAATTGATTTTTGACGGGGCTGTTAATTCATATGGAAGTGGAATTGGGGCAATCATCACGACTCCCCATGGGACGCACATCCTGTTCACTGCCAGATTGACATTTCCAGTTACCAACAATGATGCTGAATATGAGATGTGTATCATGGGTCTCGAGGAGGCTATTGATTTGAGGATTAAAAATCTTGATGTGTATGGAGACTCCGCGCTAGTCGTGAACCAGATCAAGAGAGAATGGGAGACTCGTCAGCCTAATCTGATACCGTACATGAATTATGCAAGAAGTTTATTGCCCTTCTTTGACAGAGTAGAATTTCACCATGTGCCACGGGAAGAAAATCAGATGGCTGACGCCCTTGCGACATTATCTTCAATGTACAAAGTTAACTTCTGGAATGATGCTCCCAGAATAATTATCTCTCGCCTTGATAGGCCCGCTTTCATATTCGCCATTGAGGAAGCTTCTGATGGCAAGCCGTGGTATTTTGATATCCAGAATTTCCTAAAGAACCAAGAGTATCCGACTGGGGCATCCAGCCGCGATAAGAAGACTCTTAGGAGATTAGCTGGCAACTTCTACTTGAATCCAGATGGTGTTCTGTACAGGAGAAACCATGATTTGGTGCTATTGCGATGTGTGGATGAGAAAGAAGCTAATCTGCTTATGGAAGAGGTCCACGAGGGAACCTTTGGCACGCACGCCGACGGACATGCTATGTCTCGAAAGTTATTACGGGCAGGGTATTATTGGCTGACAATGGAAAGAGATTGTTTCAAGTTTGCAAAGAAATGCCATAAATGCCAGATTTATGCAGACAAGATTCGGGTGCCGCCGAGCCCTCTGAATATTATGGTGTCCCCGTGGCCTTTCTCCATGTGGGGCATAGATGTGATTGGCAAAATTGAGCCCACCGCATTCAACGGACACCGATTCATCTTGGTAGCTATTGATTACTTCACCAAATGGGTCGAAGCAGCATCTTACGCTAATGTTACCAAGAAAGTGGTAGCCCGGTTTATCAAAAAGGACATCATATGCAGATACGGCATTCCCGAAAGAATCATTACTGACAATGGTTCGAACCTGAATAACAAAATGATGAAGGAATTGTGCCAAAATTTCAAGATTGAGCATCACAACTCATCTCCCTATCGACCCAAGATGAATGGCGTTGTCGAAGCGGCCAATAAAAACATCAAGAAGATAGTTCAGAAGATGGTTGTGACATACAAATAATGGCACGAGATGTTGCCCTTCGCTTTACATGGTTATCGTACAACGGTACACACATCAACCGGGGCAACACCCTTCTCACTGGTGTATGGTATGGAGGTTGTCCTACCACTAGATGTTGAGATTCCTTCCTTGAGAGTTTTGCTCGATGTCCAACTTGATGAGGCAGAGCGGGTAAGGAATAGGCTGAATCAGCTCAGTTTGATGGATGAGAAGAGACTTGCATCTATCGCATATGGTCGGTTATACCAGAGATGGATGAAGAAAGCTTACGACAAGAAGGTGTGCCCTCGCAGCTTTCAGACGGGCGATCTTGTGCTGAAGAAGATTCTCCCACCACAATCAGATCACAGGGGCAAATGGACTCCTAACTATGAAGGTCCATATATCGTTTGAAAAGTCTTCTCTGGAGGAGCCTTACTGTTGCCCACCATGGATGGCAAGGATTTTTCATCCCCTATGAACTCGGACGCAGTTAAAAAATACTTTGCTTAAAGAGACCCGCTGGACAGAAAAAAAGGGAGTCTAGGAAAAAATGGGGCATCCCGGCGAACCAAAAAGAAAAAGAAAAAGGTTCGGGAAAAAATTAGGGATAAAACTGAAAAGATGTACACCCGCGAAATCGAAAACCTTAAAAGGCGACTTCGACAAAAAAGGGTATCTCGGTGAATCAAAAACTCGCAAAGGGCGGTTCAGGCAAAATTTAGGGATTGAAAAAGAAAATGACTGCGGTCCGAGTTTGATACTGCATTGCTTAGTGGTTTGGGAGTACCTGAGGGTCGATTATCCAAGTCAGTCTATTACGAAGTCGAAGTATCGGGAAAGCGTCAAAGTCAGGCGAGTCATAGGAGGATCAGCTCATGGTGTTCGTCTGTACCACGTTGCCGACATGTATACAAATTCCTTTGTACCTCTGTACATATTTGTATTTATCTTGTAACTTCCTCTTTTCAGGAGTTGCATCCATTTTACAAAACTTTGCCTATTTACAGGCCTATTATCAATAAACACATACTATTCAGTACTTGATGTTTGTTTCTTGTTTTAACTTTTACTATTTTGTTTGTGGAAAACCCCGATGTTTTTGATAAACTTGCACATGCATAAACTTGAAGGCCTCGGCCAATAATTGTTAAAACTTTGAATTGACTGAGCAATTGTCATGGCTATTGACCTGGATAGTTCCTTTCGTATAAGATATCTTGTTGTTGCTCATATTTTGCAGGGTTGTTACCTTCACAACAAATAGATAAGGGATCATGTTTCCCAGCCAGAGTCCCTTAACGTAGGAGCAGGCTCTCAGTGATTCTATTCCTCCCCAGCAGATGGAAGTCGTATGCGAGTTAGTAAGCGGTCAGGCAGTGATGTGCACTCCCAGCAGTGGTCATGTGTACATGTAATCCCCAGTGAAGACCTCACAGGGTACAACCAGGTTGCCAGTGGTTTTAAAAGGTCATCCCCGCGCAGGATTATTCTTTCTATTTTTCCAGCAGGTTGTCTTTCCTCCAATGGGTTGATCGTCCTCTAAAGAGTTCGTAACTATGGATCCCCCAGCAAGATTGTTTCTTCCCCCAGCGGAGTCGGTTTACCTTTCCAACATTTATTTTGCTTGGATAATTCTGTGATACCCGGTTATCCCCAGCGGAGTTGGCTTTGTCTTCAACATTTATTTTGCTGAAGCGGTTCTGTATCCAGCCTTTCTCCGGAAGCCAGAGCCTGCGTTTGCATCTTGCATATATCATCATATCTGCATCATATTTGCATCTACCCAAACGCGTAGCATTTCCATGCCGTATGGAGCATTACGCCATTTTCAAACATATGCATTTTAAAACATAAGCCAGATTGGTTACCTCTTTGTTTTCAGGTGTTCTTCCCTGCAGGTAATTGGAATTCTTGTTCAGGATGGTTTTCGGATATTCAAATTCTTGACATGAGATATGTGATGATCACATTCATCCTATCATGTGTCCCCTCATCAGAGTTGCTTGGTTAAGTTTCTCTTCTTCCCCAGCGGAGTTTTCCTCGGGTTGCTGTCATGTCAGCATTTTAAAAGAAAGATTTCAGGGATTGGACGGTTGAGGTCATTACTCGTCGTCAAGGTTAATGTCTGGCAGTTGACGTCAGAATTTCCCCGGCAGAGTTCTCCTCAGGTGGCTGTTACGTCAGCATTAAAAGGCTTCATAATTAGACCTTGGAGTTGTTGCCAGATTTTCCCTGCAGAGTTGCTTGTTCAAGTCTTCGGAGGCCCGTTCCGTGCTTTTATTTAGTGCGATGCCCGTTTCTTCGGAAATGGAAGGTCAAGGATATTATATTGACATACCGCACTTTTATTTAGTGTGATGCTTGTTTCTTTGGAAATGGAAGATCCCAGATAGTACATGGATGACGCACTTTATGTAGTGTATGCCCGTTTCTTCGGAAATGGAAGGTTAAGGATAGTATATTGACATACCGCGCTTTTATTTAGTGCGATGCTCGTTTCTTCGGAAATGGAAGATCCAGGATAGTACATGGATGACGCACTTTACGTAGTGTATGCCCGTTTCTTCGGAAATGGAAGGTCAAGGATAGTATATTAACAATTCGCGCTTTTATTTAGTGTGATGCTCGTTTCTTCGGAAATGGAAGATCCAGGATAGTACATGGATGACGCACTTTACGTAGTGCTTTGCTCGTTTCTTCGGAAATGTGAGGTCAAGGATGATATTTTGATATGGTCCTATAACGTGGTGCCTGATTATTGTAGCATATATTTAAAGTCGATTATTGATTCAGTGCCTGTGGCGTCACGCAGGTGGTTGATATTGAAATCAGGTTCTGTATCATATGAGTAATCGGTTGTTGCTGTGACAATCAGATTCAATTATCTGGATCTTTTGGTTCCCCAAGCAGTTTGTGCAGTTTGTTTGTTTGGTTAGAAAATTTACGGGTTCTTTGGTATTCAACCGTCTTTTACCTTGATTGCCTGAAAGCCGTTCGCTTTTCATCCAGTCAGGTTCAAGCCGCTTGAATAGGGACAGCTGTTGCACCCCAAAATTTGCCTAACCTTTTCTTACTTGGTTTATGTTTCATTGCGTTGGCATATCATTGATCTAACATTTGCATAGCATAGCATTGTTCATTTGTGCAGGGGATCAAGTGTGGTTTATATCAAGAGGAGCCTATCTAGAGGACTTATCCATGCTTGAGAAGTCACCAAAGTCATCAAGAAGAGGGTTGAGTTCTTGAGAAGTTTGGTTGTTTGTATGTGGTTAATCTCCTAATCTGAGGACCAATTGAAGACCATCAGTGGGTTGTGGAGCCTTGATCAAGGAGAGAGTGTGTGGATAGAGCTCATAGAGTGCCTTGAGGGTCATGGTGGAGCTCAGTCAAGTCATTGTGCCAAGTGTGAAGAGCCACAGTTGAGAGTGTTGCAATTAGGGTTTTCATCTGAGTAACCCTAAGTCAACTGTGCAATTGAAGACGATCAAAGCTCAATTCTAAGTCTTTGTAATCATGGATAGTTGTGTTTAGATACATGAGGTGATATTCCAAGATCAATTTAAGAAGAATTCAAAGTTTGAGGAGTTGCTAAACTAGGGTTCTTAGGGTAAAATCCTCTATTTAGTGCCTAACTTCAAGACCACTTATCTCAAGATGAAAGTTTCGTCTCCACTTTTGGCCATGATGAAACTTGTATAGCATCTTCTTAGCTTTAATTTGAGTACTAAAAGTCCTCCATTGGATTTATAGAACTCATGTTATGATCCAGACAAGTTACAGGTCATCAGATGAATGTGAAATTTGTCTGCAAAAGTCAACCAAATTCCAAGGAACTGTTGACCTAGAAGGGTGTTTCTCCTAAACTTTTGGCCAACGTAAAAGTTGTAGGTCTTGATCTTAGCTTTCCAAATTGTACTAGAAGTCTTCCATCTGATTTTTAGAACTCAAGTTATGAGGTTTACAAGTTAGAGGTATTTTGGGAAAGTTAGATTATAGGTCATTTTGCATTATAGGTCATTTTAACTATCTTGCAAGCTTCAAATGAAGTTTTTTCCAACACAAAACTTGCTCAAAATGATGTTTTTAGGTCAACCATGTATCAAGGATGAATTGATTTGGCTTAGGGTGAGACTTGGTTTGAGAAATTTGGCGAAAAGGAGAATTTAAAGGCATTTAAGTGAAAAAATTCAAAATTAATTCTATGTGAGCTCAAACAAGGCAAGTGGGTGCTCATTTCAATCAGAAAATTCATTTTGAACACATTGGCAATATTGGAAATTCATTTTGAGGCATATTTCATAGCATTTCAACTTGTTGCTTCTTAAATAGGTAACACATCAAACTTGGTCATATGATAAGTTTAAGCTCTCCAATTGATCTCTACACTCTCCACAGTTAACAAGCAAGGGAATTAAAGCTTCTTGGAGAAGTTTTGAGTGCAAATTCGTGCATTCCATTGTTGAGCTTTTTGAAGGAAAATTGAAATGTGGATATTCTGATTTGGGCCTTCCATGGACCTCCAAAGCCCACAAACACCTTCTATATAAGTTCCATGATGGATTCAGATCAATTTTGGTGTTCATTTCGTGCCATAGCCAGAGATTGAAGATTGAGTTTCAAGAGAAAAAGTGGAAACCGCGATTTCTGATTCAGAGCAATTCAAGGCAATTCAAAGCTTCAAGCATCTTCAGCATACTTCATTGAGTGTATCTGCACAAGATTGGAGCAAGAGGAGAACCATAACTGCCTCAATTTGAAGCTACAAACCAGGTTTGAACAATTCACGGTTGCACTAATTTTAGCATGATCTAAGTAGAATTGACATGTGGTTAGGCTTTAGAAAGATGATTAGATGGATTCTGGATCACAATTTGGAAGTTTAGAGACAAACTAAGATGCTATGTGATTTCTGTTTGGATTCGAATTGGCCTGATCATGAGGGTTTAGCACGATCTAGATAGTTCATAATGATCTAGGGAGCATGAGGAGTAGATCTGTGGTTTTGGATTGAGGTTTGGTGATGATCAGAAACATGACCTATTTTCTGTTGGCGTTCGAATCTTAAAATTTGTGAGGAATTAGGACAATTGAACATGATATTTGGATTCAACATGAAATTTTGAGTGGAACTGTGTAATTTTGGTTGAGGTTTGGTGACCTGCACATGATGCCTCACCGGAGAAGACGAACGGCGTCGTTCTTCGGCCACCGCTGTAAGTTTCCCCCCCCACCTGTGAATTCAAATGGAGAATATAATCTTCTTACTTTTGGATCTGATGAGAATGTTGACAAAGTCTTTCCATCCAACGATCACGTTTTAATCTTAGAGTTGAACTTGGACTGAATGAAACGCGTCGTTTCATTAATGAGGTGGCAGCACCAGATCCCTTAGATGAGCGTACCAAGTCCACATATCCAACGCCCTTGGTTTAATTCAGCATTTAATTGTTTTTTTTAATTCATTTTCTTTTATTTTTATTGCCTTGTTCATTTTAAATTCATAATAAATCCATTTTTGATCAGAAAAATATGATAAAAATATGAGCATGATCCTGATTTTATTTCTGATTTTATGATGCTTTTACATTTTATTTTCATGCCATTTTCAATTTAATTTGATTTGATGCATTTTTATTAATTTCTTTAATTTGGCTTATTTCTTCATTGTTTTGCTGAATTTTAATTGGCTGTTTGGTATTGAATTTGGATGCGATTTTTGGCTAGCTGGTAGATTAGAGATGCATGATCCCCTAGGATTTAATTCAGATTTTTTAGACAACATTAGGTTCTGTTTTGGATTAGGATCATTAGACCTTCCATTTTAGGGTTTTCATTTGATATCTTGTGATCTAGGATTTTTTAGGTGACCTTCCCATTTGATTTGATCCCTGACCTTTCTACTATATGTCCTTAACCTTCTTAGGTTCCCCTATAAAATCTTATAGGATTTTAGAAGTAGTTTTAGTATTTTTCATAGATTTAATACTTAGGCTAGTTTTAAGGTGCTTTCAACATAACACTTGCACTAGTTGAACCTCAATGGTGGCCTTTAGTTCACAATAGGTTTGCTAATCTTCTTTTATGGTGCTTTAGACATGTATAAGCTTCTGTTTGCTTGATGGTGGTGCTTGATTTGGTGTTTAGACCTTGTTTTAGTAGCCTTCTTTGAGCTTGTTCAATTAGGGCTTAGGAAGAGTTTAGTTGTTCTCTCCTTCTTCAAATAAACATGGATTGCTTTGATTGCTTTCCATTCTCATCCTATGATACAAGGTCCCTATGTGGAAGCCTCATCTTTCCTTTGAAAGGATGTGTGGCATTTCACAAGAGGTAGAACCTTTGAGGATGCCTTTCTCAGATGTATGGTTGAGTGCCAGGTTGGATTCCTTTGGTTTCCATCCTACATCCCATCATCAATCAATAATCTTGTTGTTAACTCTCTTCTCTCTTATTGGAGCATGAAGATGAAGACTTCTCTTGAAGATGGCTTGGGGTTTGAAGTTGTTTGCAGACTGTTGTTTGTTTTACTGTTTGATTGCTTTGCTGTTGAGCTGTTTGTCTGCTGTTTTGTCTGCTATGATTCCTGTTTACTTGAATGTTGCTTGTGTGACTGTTTTGTGTGTTGCATTAGACTAGGTTCTCATATAGATGTTTCTAGGCCTAAGAGCATCCTAAAGGGTGAGCTTTCTTCCGCTTGCTTGTTTGCATTTAGAGGTTGAGTCTGGCTCCCTCTGCTTGACTGTTATTATCTGGCTTTGCTTGTTGGTTTAAGGTTGAGTCTGTCTCCGTTGCCTGTGCTTTGTGTGTTGCCTTTGGGCTTGCTTGCTCTAGAAGTTGAGCTTGGCTCCTTCTGCTTGTTTGTTGCATTGCATGCATTTTATTTACAGTTATTTCTTTACAGTTATTTCCTCTGCTGTTGTTTTCCTTTGCCATGTTCCCCTAGGAACTCTGACTTCTCTTGTTCAAGAGAAGTTATGACAGACATTAGGGTTCTAACCATGCATGATAACATTAGGTAGTTCCCTCCTAACCTCAACCATAGGCTTCAATTTTGCATGACAACTTTAGGAGTGGATCAGTTCCCCTTTAGTGCGTCTTTTCTCTTCTCATCTTCAAACAAATCAAGATACAATAATAAAGGTTAATTGACGTCGTACGCTACAAGCCTTAAGCTACTTGAGAAAGGGTTGTTGGAGAGTTTCTTTCCAACAGTCTGGATGTTTAGTATGGCGCCCTTTGGGTGACATGCGACGCATTCACTCTCAGGTCATAGTCTCTAGTGTGATATCAGTTGCAAACATCCATAAAAGACACTTCTTCTAAAAAACAGAAAACAAATATCAAATTCTTTTTGTCCTCTTGGACCTTTAATCCCTGGAAACCCTTTTCAGAAGGAGAGTTTGGTTAACTCTCAGTTCTACCGCAAACGGTAAAAGCCTAAATCTCCGTCGAGCGAGCTGCATATACCAAACTGCTGGAACCGTCTGTTAACCCTAGTCGGATAAAAAAGACAAACCTGTGTCTCTCGTGTCCTAAATTACGTTTTCTCTGATCTTTCGCGCTGTGTGAAAGTACGTAGGCACGAGATGCGATATCTCGGCGAGCAACCTTTCCCCGTAATCCGTAGTTAGGCGAACTACGTTGACTCTGATTTCTCGTTCCAGATGGGAATACGTAGGCATAGAACGACTGTGTTCTGTCGAGTCATTTTCTTTTCTTTTCAGACCAGACCTTTAGCGTAGATAGATATAATCAACCCGTCAGATAAACACAACAAGCGTGGATCCCATCGAATACGATGGACGTGAGGGGTGCTAATACCTTCCCCTTGCGTAACCGACTCCCGAACCCAAACATTGGTTGCGATGACCTTGTCTTATACGTTTTCGTCAGGTTTTTTCCGATCGTTTCCTTTCCCGTTCTGAGGGATAAATAACGAAAGGTGGCGACTCTTCTATTTTTCCAGCACCTTATTTTCGCGGTAGCGACAACGGATAACATCTCTGTCAACACGGGTAACATCTCCGTCAACACGGGTAGCATCTTCGTCAACACGGGTAACATCTCCGTCAACACGGGTAACATCTCCATCAACACGGGTAACATCTCCGTCAACACGGGTAACATCTCCGTCAACACGGGTAACATCTCCGTCAACACGGGTTACATCTCCGTCAACACGGATAACATCTCCGTCAACACGGGTAACATCTCCGTCAACACGGGTTACATCTCCGTCAACACGGGTAACATCTCCGTCAACACGGGTAACATCTCCGTCAACACGGGTAACATCTCCAAAGGCTTAATCCATGAGATTTTTTAACGCTGACGTAACAGCAATCCGAGGAAAACTCTATTGGGGAAATTTTGATGTCAACTGCCAGACACTTACTTCGACAACAAGTAACAACTTCAAAGGTCTAATCCCTGAAATCTGTTAATGCTGACGTAACAGCCATCTAAGGAAAACTTCGTTGGGGAAGAAGAGAAACTCAATCCAGTAACTCTGACAAAAGCACACATGATAGGACGAACGTTATCACCACATATCTCATGCCAAAAATTTGAATATTCGAAAACCATCTTGAACAAGAATTCCAATTACCTACAGGGAAAAACACCTGAAAACAAAGACGTAACCAACCTGGCTTATGTTTCAAAATGCACATGTTTGAAAAAACGACGTAATGCTCCATACGGAATGGAAATGCTACGCGTTTGGGTAGATGTTATGCACGATGCAAATGCAAAGAGGCGTTCCACGCAAAATAAATGTCGGAGGAACGAAACCAAACTTCCACTAGGGGAAGAAACAATCTTCCTGGGGATGGCCCAAAAACCGGAGTTACGAACTCTACAGAGGATGAACAACCTATTGGAGGAAAGACATCCTGTTGGAGAACAGAAAGACCACCCTGCACGGGGATGATCCTTTCAAACCACTGACAACCTGGTTATACTCTATGAGGGCCTCACTGGGGGTTAAATGTGCACATGACCACCGTTGGGGATGCACCACTGCCTGACTACTTGCTAGCTCTCATCCAACTCTTATGGGGATAAAGAATGCGACTTCCATCTGCTGGGGAGGAAGAAGATCATCTAGAGCCTTCTCCTACGTTAAGGGACTCTGGCTGGGGAGACACGATCCCTTGGCTGTTTGCTTCGAAGGTAATGACCCTGCAAAATATGAACGAAACAAGACAATTCTACACAAAAGGAACTATCTTGGTCAATATCCGTGACAATTTTTCAGTTAATTCAATGCTTTAACAATTATTGGTCGAGGCCTGCAAGTATATGCATGTGCAAGTTTATCAAAAACATCGGCGTTTTCCACAAACAAAACAGTAATAGTTAAAACAAACATCAAGTACTGAATATTATGCGTTTATTGATAACGGGCATGTAAATAGGCAAAGTTTTTACAATGGATGCAACTCTTGAAAAGAGGAAGCTACAAAAACAAATACAAATATGTACAGAGGCATAAATAAATTTGTATACATGTCGGCAACGTGGTGCAGACAAACACCATGAGCTGATCCTCCTATGACTCGCCTGACTCCGACGCTTTCCCGATACATCATCCTCGGAAGAGATTGACTTGGATAATCGACCCTCAGGTTCTCCCAAACCACTAAGTAACACAGTATCAAACTCGGATCGTAGTCATTTTCTTTTTCAATCCCTAACTTTTGCTTGAATCGCCCTTTCGGGTTTTCAATTCACCGGGATACCCTTTTTTGCCGAAGTCGCCTTTTCAGGTTTTCGACTTTGCGGGTGTACATCTTTTCAATTTTATCCCTAATTTTTGCCCGAACCTTTTTTCTCTTTTTTCTTTTTGGTTCGCCGGGACGCCCCATTTTTGCCTGGACTTTCTGTTTTCTGTCCAGCTGGTCTCTTTAAGCAAATAATTTTTTAACTGCGTCCGGGTTCACAGGGGATGTAAAATCCTTACCATCCATGGTGGACAACAATAAGGCTCCTCCAGAGAAGACCTTTCGAACGATATATGGACCTTCATAGTTGGGAGTCAATTTTCCCCTGTGATCTGATTATGGTGGGAGAATCTTCTTCAGCACAAGAACGCCCGTCTGAAAGCTTCGAGGGCGCACCTTCTTGTCAAAAGCTTTCTTCATCCGGCTCTGATACAACCGACCATATGCGATAGATGCAAGTATCTTTTCATCCATCAAACTGAGCTGATTCAGTCTATTCCTTATCCATTATGCCTCATCGAGTTGGACATCGAGCAAAACTCTCAAAGAAGGAATCTCAACTTCTAATGGTAGGACAACTTCCATAACATACACTAGTGAGAAAGGTGTTGCCCCGGTTGATGTGCGTACCATAATACGATAACCGTGTAATGCGAAGGGAAACATCTCGTGCCAGTCTTTGTATGTTGCAACCATCTTCTAAACTATCTTCTTGATATTCTTGTTGCCCGCTTCGACAGTGCCATTCATCTTGGGCGGATAGGGAGATGATTTGTGGTGCTCAATATTGAAATTCTGGCACAATTCCTTCATCATCTTATTATTCAAGTTCAAACCATTGTCAGTAATGATTCTTTCGGGAATTCCGTATCTGCAGATGATGTCCTTTTTGATAAACCGGGCTACTACTTGCTTGCTAACATTAGCGTATGACGCTGCTTCGACCCATTTGGTGAAGTAATCGATAGCTACCAAGATGAAACGATGTCCTTTGGAGGAAGTGGGCTCAATCTTGCCAATCATATCTATTCCCCACATGGAGAAAGGCCACGGGGACGCCATAACATTCAGAGGGCTCGGCGGCACATGAAACTTGTCGGCATAAATCTGACATTTATGGCATTTCTTCGCAAACTTGAAACAATCTTTTTCCATCGTCAGCCAATAATACCCTACTTGCAATAACTTTCGAGACATGGCATGTCCGTCAGCATGCGTGCCAAAAGTTCCTTCGTGGACCTCCTCCATAAGCAGATTAGCTTCTTTCTCATCCACAGATCGCAATAGCACCAAATCGTGGTTTCTCCTGTAAAGAACACCATATGGATTCAAGTAGAAGTTGCCAGCCAATCTCCTAAGAGTCTTCTTATCGCGGCTGGATGCCCCAATCGGATACTCCTGGTTCTTTAGGAAATTATGGATATCAAAATACCACGGCTTGCCATCGGAAGCTTCCTCAATGGCGAATATGAAAGCGGGCCTATCAAGGCGAGAGAAAACGATTCTGGGAGCCTCATTCCAGAAATTAACTTTGTACATTGAAGACAACGTCGCAAGAGCGTCTTCCATCTAATTTTCTGCCCGTGGCACATGGTGAAATTCTACTCTGTCAAAGAAGGGCAACAACCTCCTTGCATAATTCATATACGATATTAGGTTAGGCTGACGAGTCTCCTATTCTCCTTTGATCTGGTTCACGACTAGCGCGGAGTCTCCATACACATCAAGATTTTTAATCCTCAAATCAATAGCCTCCTCGAGACCCGTGATACACGCCTCATATTCAGCCTCATTATTGGTAACTGGAAATGTCAATCGGGCGGTGAACAGGATGTGAGTCCGATGGGGAATAGTAATGGTTGCCCCAATTCCACTTCCGTATGAATTAACAGCCCCGTCAAAAATCAATTGCCACTGGGAACTCCGCTCAGGTCCTTCACCATGCAACGGCTCTTCGCAGTCTTTCATCTTTAGGTACATGATATCCTCGTCAGGAAAATCAAACTTCATTGGCTGGTAATCATCGATTGGCTGCTCGGCAAGGTACTCTGACAGAGCGCTACCTTTGATAGCCTTTTGCAAAACATACTGTATATCGTACTCTGTCAATACCATCTTCCATCGGGCAATCCTTCCTGAAAGCGCCTGCTTTTCAAAGACATATTTGATCGGATCCATCTTTGAAATCAGCATGGTTGTATGATTTAGCATGTATTGTCTCAAACGTTTGGCAGCCCAAGCAAGTGCACAACACATATTTTCGAGCATTGAGTAACGGGACTCACAATCTGTGAACTTTTTACTCAAGTAATAGATCACATGCTCTTTTCGTCCAGTCTCATCATGTTGACCGAGAACACAACCCATGCTGTTCTCAAGAACGTATCAATATCGGAGGTTCCTACAAGTACTCTTTTATTTTCTCAAACTCCTTTTGACAGTTTTCATCCCAGACAATCGCCTGATCCTTTTTTCAACAGTTTAAACATTGGCTCACACGTGGCTGTGAGATGAGATATGAACCGGGCAATGTAGTTCAATCTCCCCAAAAAGCCACGAACCTCTTTCTCTGTTTTTGGCGCTGGCATGTCTTGTATAGCTTTTATTTTTGCAGGATCAACCTGAATTCCTCTTTCACTAATAATGAACCCCAATAGCTTTCCAGATCTCACCCCAAAGGTGCACTTATTAGGATTCAGCCTCAGCCTGAATTTCCTAAGCCTCTCAAACAATTTCAGAAGATTGACCAAATGCTCTTCCTCCGTCTGGGATTTGCCAATCATATCGTCAACATAGACCTCAATCTCTTTATGCATCATGTCATGAAAGAGCAAGGTCATAGCACGCTGATATGTTGCCCCAACGTTCTTCAAACCAAAGGGCATCACTTTGTAGCAGAACGTTCCCCACGGGGTAATGAAAGTTGTTTTTTCCATATCCTCCGGCGCCATCTTAATCTGATTATAGCCCGAAAAGCCATCCATGATGGAAAACACAGAGAATTGAGCAGTATTGTCGACCAATACGTCAATATGAGGAAGCGGGAAGTCATCCTTAGGGCTCGCCTTGTTCAGATCCCGATAGTCAACTCACATTCGTACCTTACCATCTTTCTTTGGTACAGGTACTATATTGGCGACCCAAGGAGGGTAAGTTGTAACAGCTAGAAAACCAACTTCCCATTGTTTATGTACTTCCTCTTTAATCTTTATGGCCATATCTGGTTTCGTCTTTCTGAGCTTTTGCTTGACCGGCGGGAATTCTTCACGCAATGGGAAGCGGTGGACCACGATATCAGTGTCTAACCCAGGCATATCATCATAAGACCAAGCAAAGATGTCACTATACTCTCGAAGCATCTCGACAAGTCTCTGCTTGATATCGCTTTGCAGCGCAGCCCCTATCCGGACATTCCTGACAACTTCTTCGGAACCCAAATTAACGACCTCAATATCCTCCTGATGAGGCAGAATGATTTTCTCTTCTTGTCTCAAAAGTCGAGTCAGCTTTTTTGGTAAGTCATCGTCCTCAACAATCTCTTCCTCGGCTTGAAGTATCGGGTGCTCAAAGTCGAAGCGAGTCATAGGGAGTTCTTGATCGGTGTCATCTGATATATGGATCCTGCAAGAGAAATGGTTAAATGCTTCAAATGATGTGAGAACAAAGCACACAACCACGTTGCCATTTTATTGATAAAAATAAAAATTGAAAAATGAGGATAAAAAAATTTGCATGAGAAAAACGCCTTTATTTGATGATTAAAGCAAAGCATACACATAAACAAGTAGGCCCTGAAATAAAATCACTATGCCCCGGGTAGGATATAGGATTGTACAATAATCGAAAAAACAAGGCATTACTGTTTCGTCGTCACTTGAATAAAGTCCTGAATAGACCAGTTGCATAGGCTTTGTCCTGGCACGCTGGGCTTGATCCATGAATCCATGTCACAGTCGCTATTTCCATCTTCACCGTCAGACACAACATTAATTCTTTCAAAACTGACTCCCCCTGGAGTAAACACAATCGGCCCTTTGAACTTTGGCGCGCCCTGTGATGAAGATGACGAGGACGGGCGATATCCCAAGCCAAACTTGTCCTGCTTAATAGGAATCTCCAGAACTTGACCCCAACCTTTAGTTACTCTGGCCTGAACTGCCGATTGGGCTTCTCTATATGAAGACATAGCCACCTCTGGCCCGTTGCTTATGACAGGAGATTGGTCTCTGATCTGCACCCCTTCAAAAGCTTGGCACAATGTCTCATGGATCTCCCCATCCACTTTGACATATTTGAACGACGACAGGTGACTTACCAGGATGTCTTCCTCCCCACACACGGTGACAATGCTACCACCGACCATATACTTAAGCTTTTGGTGTAACGTAGACGTTACAGCCCCTGCAGAGTGAATCCAAGGTCGTCCGAGCAAGCAGCTATAAGCTGGCTGAATGTCCATGATGTAAAACACAGTATCAAACACCTCTGGACCGACCTGGATTGGCAAAGTCAACTCTCCAAACACGGACCTTCTAGTCCCGTCAAAAGCTCTCACTACCAAGTCACTTGGCGTGTATATTATGCCTCGGATATCCAGCTTCAAAAGTGCCTTCTTGGGCAAAACATTCAAGGACGAACCAGTGTCAACAAGGACATGAGACATAACAGTGCCCCTACACTCGACTGAGATATGCAACGCACAGTTGTGGTTGCGGCCCCTGGGTGTTAAATCAAAATCTGTAAAGCCAAGGTCGTGCCCCGCGTTCACGTGCGCAATCACTCCTTCGAGCTGATTGACGGATATCTCCTGGGGTACATAAGCAGTGTCAAGAGCTTTCAGCAAAGCGTTCCGATGGGCTTCGGAACAAAGCACCAATGACAAAATCGAGATTTTGGAAGGCGTCTGCTGCAGATGATTAACAATTTTATAATCACTATTCCGGATTAGTCTCATAAATTCTTCGACATCTTTAGTCAAAGACTTTTTTTCCTTCTCTTGAGAAGGTCCTCCTTCATTGACTTTACCTTTCCCTTTGGCAATTCTCTCAGCTTCTACTTCTGGTGACGTAAAAATTCTACCACTGCGGGTTATGCCCCCTGCCCCTACAAGGTTATCAACTGACCCAACCGGCGGGCTTTCCAGGTTAATCTTTTCTCCATTGCAGTAAACTTCCGCCCCATAGTTCCAAGGGATGGCTTTAGTGCTTTCGTATGGAATGGGTCCAACTTTGGTTATGGTGATGGTCGGCCTCTTGGGAGGCGCCGATATCGTGACAGTCTTAAACGGGATCGTAATCGTTACAACTTCGCCCTGCTTTTCAGCTATTGCCTCAACAGGCTTCTCTTCAGCAATACTGTCGAATTGCAGTGTTCCTTCATCAATCAGACCTTGAATACCTCTTTTTAAACTATCACACACCTCAGCAACCTGCTCTTTACACAACCCAGAGGCGTCTTCAATTCATCTACATTCATAACCAAATTCAGACTGGTATCTTTCAAGATCGCACCCACCTGCGCAGATCCGTGAGATGACATCAAATTTTTCTCAATGTTGGGTGCCTCATTACCAAAGTTTATAGCTTTACTATCTATCAAATCCTTCACTCTGTGCTTGAATGCATGATAATTCTCTATGTTGTGACCGGGTGCCCCGGAGTGGAATTCACAATGTGCATTAGCATCATAACCAAAAGGAGGCGTGCCCTTCGGCGGAGCTAGCGTTCTTTTCTCAACAAGTTGCAGTTCTAATAGAGTTTGAAGAAGCTGAGCATACGGTACTGGAGGCACATCAAATACTCTTTTCACGGCCCTATCTCTATCCTGAATTCTTCGCTAAGCAGGATGCTGCTGGCTGTGCTGCTGCTGCGGCTGTTGTTGCTGTTGCTGAGGTACGAGAATTGTCACACTAGCAATCTGTTGCTGACGTTATTAGTTTCGACCTCTACCTCTTCCTCGGGAGCTGTATACTGAATTAGTATCCCCCTGCTTCTTATTCCCAAAAACCTTTTTACCACCTCCAGCTGAGGTTGATTCTCTTGCTTGAATCTTACCGATCTTGACGTTGTTCTCTATACGTTCTCCCAAGAGTATCATATCAGAAAAATTATCTGTTGTACAATTGAGAAGCCTGTCATAATACAACCTAGAGAAAGTGCCCACAAAAGATCCACCAACTCACGCTCTACCATGGGTGGGTGCACCCTAGCTGCAAGCTCGCGCCACCTCTGGGCGTACTCTTTAAAACTCTCGCCATTCTTCTGAGATAGATTTTGCAGTTGGACCCTGTTAGGCGCAAGGTCACTGTTATATTGATAATGCTTTACAAAGGCCTCCGCCAACTCCTTCCAGCTACTGATCTGAATGGGCTCCAACCCCATATACCATTCGAGTGACGGTCCAGAAAAGCTATCCTGGAAAAAATGCATCAGCATCTTTTCGTCAACAGAATAAGCTATCTTGGGCAACTATCCCCCTTATACTTGTCGAAAGTAGGCGCTTTGAACTTGAGTGGCACCGTCAAGCCAGGAACCAACCCCATATTGGCCATGTCCAACCCCATGGAATTCTGATTGGCAAGACCTCCCACTTGTTCCTCCAACAGCTTGAACCTTCGGGCATTGTCTGTGGGCATCTCAAGATCCCTGCCCGGCGGAGGGAAAGCATCTTCTTGACGATCCTCGCCCCAATGAGAATCCCCATTATCATACCCAACGTAAGCAGCATTAGGACCAAAGCCATTCTGATTGAACCTGGGACCATACCCCACATTACCAAAGCCCTGATTAGCGACACCCGGCCCAAAACCAGCGTTGTAGGCACCCAACCCAACACCGTTGTTGCTTGCGTTGCCAAAACCTGCATTGCCAAAGCCCTGATTGCCATAGCCCTGATTTCCATAGCCCACATTGCCACCAATACCTACACCAATGTTTCCAGCACCAACACCAAAACCAGCATTCCCAGTTCCAACATTAATACCCACGTTTCCAACTCCGACATTTCCGTTAGTTTCCACATGTCCGTTACCATTACCAGCTACATTCCCATTCCCATTCCCATTACCGTTCTCAGTAGTATTGAGGATGACCACCGGTACAACATCACCCGCTCGGGGAGTCTCGCCATGAGGAGGATCAGTAGCAACCCCGCCATGTAACACACTGTTACCATCGACTCGTGCAATCAGAGGTTACACCAGAGTCTGAAGCTGCTCCTGGCCCTTGGCCACAATTTCCATAACCTGCATGAACTGCGCCATCCTGTCGCGCATCTCCTGCATCTCAGTTTTCATTTGATCCATAGCTTTCTTGCAATTACTTCTTGTAGAGTAACAATGAACTCGCTGATCGGCAATCCTGAAACCTGCATCGACAGAGGGTTAGAGAAACAGCTCAAGGTACCTGTTATGCACATGATTCATGCAAATGCAAACATGTGTCTGTGCTTTAGGGAGATTTCTCCCCCGATTCTAGTGCCAGAGTGCCAGTGCTGATAATAAGAAGTCTGGATCCAATCATGGAAATAACATCTCGTATATATATAAGGCCCAACAAGGCAGCATACAATGTCACTGAGTGCATGAAGAATCAACAGCATGACCTCGACCAACAAGCCTGGTGATGGTCAGCCTACAACAAAGATCAGAAAATACAAAGGGTTACAAAGATAGTCAAGTGCGACAACAGGCGCGAAACTCTTCCAGCAACTCCTTCATTTTGGGATGATCAGGCCGAGTGAGTAACCCTTCGACAAGTAACTCCCTCTGTATAATAGTGCACTGGAGACCTTCAACAGAGTCTTCCCATGCGCCTTGGCCATAACAGTCTTCTAACCTTGGCTTTTTAGACTCGAACAACTGTTTGCTATCCTTCAGGTTAGCGATAACCTTGTTTAACATGTCTTCAGTGGCATACCTACGAGCAGTTTCCTCATCAAACTTCTTCTTGCCGGTCTTCAACTGAGCCTTCAATTTGGAGATCTGTTGTTTCAGTTTGTCCTCCCGCTCTTTGTTACCGGCTATAGTGGCATTCCACTGCTGGTTGAATTTGGAGATTCTCCGGTATGCATCATCCAGGTTCCGTTTCTTGGTGGCAAGCACATCGTTGACAGATTTGAAGTCCAAGACCAAATGTTCACGGTCAGCTATCTATTTAGTCAAGTTTGTGCCTAGCCGATTCACCAGCTCTGTCTGCTTTTTGAAGGAGTAGACGGCTTCGTTTCTCTCGCTTCTGAGTTGTACCAGTTCTTTCTCCAACTCCTCGTTGGCCTTTTTTAGCTCTTCCTTCTCATCTAACACTTGATTGTACTGCTGAACCGACACTATAGTAGGTTCTTCGACCACTGGAGGGCACTCTTGCTTTGCAGGTGGAAAAGGCATCCCTACTGTCTCTGCCCTAGTTCGAATCCAAGTCACATAAGGAGCATAAGTCTGGCTATTGCTCTTACCCAACAATGCTTTCCCTCGTCTACTAATATCATTCCATGCATGCTGGAGCTTGGCTAACATATCCCCCTCTAGAATCCCTGTGAGGTACAGAGATTCCTGCACCTCTTCATCTTTTGGCGGACCTCTCAAAGCGTACGCAAACTGTCTGACAAGTAAAGAGGGATTGTAGTTGATGCATCCTTTTCTTCCAATCAAAGGCACAGTAGGAAAACCACTGCAGTTGAATATAACTTCGGTACCCAGCATATACTGATCAAACTAAACAATGCTCTCTACTGATAAACCCATCAAGCGCTCAGACCACTCAGCTGTGGCTGCAGATGAAGCAACGAGACCCTTCTTGGGCATGTGGCTATCAAACCATCTATAGAGTAAGGGCACACAACACGATACATTTTTACCCCTTCTATTTTCGTTCTTGGAATGGACGGAATGATATACATCACCAATCAAGGTAGGAACTGGATTCCCTGATGCGAAGATATGGAAGGCGTCCAAATCTACAAAATCAGGCATGTTGGGAAACAAGATGATGCCATATATGCAGAGGGCGAGAATGGCGTTGAATACAATCCAACAACCGTCTTTAGCACACTGTTGGGCTTGCCCAACCAAAAATTGCAGAGAAAATCCAGGAACCCCATTCCAACTAGTCAGAAGCAACTCTGAGGCATCCAGGTGAAGAGCCACAGCTAGGTTAGCCAGATTAGGCTTAGCATCCATGTGAACAAACGACATCTGATTCTTAACCGGTACACCTAACAACTCAGCATACTCTTCTAAAGTAGGTGCAAGAATGAAGTCCGGAAAAGTGAAGCACCTCAATGGAGGGTCATAGAACTGTAGCAAGGCATACAACCCATTCAACTCATAGACCGGAGGTTTACGAACCAGACTGAGCAACTTCCCATAAGATTTCCTGAATTCCCCTTTCATTGTATCATCTGCCAAGGCAATCAAACTAGACAGCAAAGTAACATTTGGGGTAGGGAGCTTGTAGGCCACATTCTTCTTCAACGATCCCATGCTAGCACAACAGTAGGCAAGAATTACCGGAACCGGGGGATTGTATATGCACCTGCAACACAGACACACGTTAATGATATGCAAATGAGTATGCAAAATGCAAAATGCAATCATGCAACAAGGGATCAAGATTGTGCTGTTGAGGAGACCGAGGCTCTGCTTCAACATAATCACAACACTGCTCTGATAACAAAACCCTGAGGAGGACCCATAAATAGGCACTGTCGAGAACAAACATATCTCTGATGATAAGAACCCTCTGATACCAACAAAACTGATTCACTGTCAAGAAAACCAGGTAATCTGAAGGTTAAGGTTTCCTGCAATAACCCGACCCTGCTCACAGGTATGGACCTAATCATAGACAAGGTATGGCATCCTATACGTTTCCCAGCGTCACAGACTTTCAAGAAACGATGATACGATACCCAAAAGGTGTGGCATCATCATCTCTTGAAGCGGCCTCACTTAGCTGAGTCACAAATATCGGTCCCCAGAGTCGACAATCCTCTAAACCAACAACCCCTCAAGCCCAAAGGGCCGGAAAAGAAGTCAATCGGGAGAATCTCATCTGAGCGTGGATTTCGTGAGACACTAGTACATGCAAAGCATGCACGCACCCACTACTTTCCACAACTAATGCTAGGTATACACTCAAGCCTGGGTCTGGCTTATCACTCATCAGAGCCCCTTTCCACAACAGCACAATAATGATATCATACTGAAAATAAAATAAGGAAAGTAAAAACGATAAATAAATACAACCCAACAGATAAACACGCAAGCGCTAGGATTGACTCGCATAGGGGATGGGAAACGGTCCCAGCGTAGGGGATGGGAAAAGTCCCCAGCAGAGTCACCAGCTGTCGCTACCGCGAAAATAAGGTGCCGACAAAACAGAAGATTCGCAACCTTTCGTTATTTATCCCACAGAAAGGGAAAAGAAACGATCGGAAAAACCTGACGAAAAGGTATAAGACAAGGTCATTGCAACCATGTCTGGATTCGGGAGTCAGTTACGCAAGGGGAAGGTATTAGCACCCCTCACGTCCATCGTACTCGATGGGATCCATGCTTGTTATGTTTATCTGACGGGTTGATTTTATCTATCTACGCTAAAAGTCTGGTCTGAAAAGAAAAGAAAATGACTCGGCAGAACACAGCAGTTCTATGCCTACGTATTCCCGTCTGGTACGAGAAATCAGAGTCAACGTAGTTCGCCTAACTACGGGTGAAAAGGGGGCAAGGTTGCTCGCCGATATATCGCATCTCGTGCCTATATACTTTCACACAGCGTGAAAGATCAGAGCAAACATAGTTCGGGCTACCAAGAGACACAGGTTTGTCTTTTTTACCCGAGTAGGGTTAACAGACGGTTCCAGCAGTTGGTGTATGTAGCTCGCCCGTTGGAGACTTAGGTGTTAACCATTTGTGGTAGAACCAAGAGTTAACAAAACTCTCCTTATGAAAATGGTTTCCAAGGAGTAAAGGTCCCAGAGGACAAAAGAAGGTTTGATCTTTGTTTTCTGTCTTTTAGAAGAAGTGTCTTTTATGGATGTTTGCAACTAATATCGCACTAGAGACTATGACCTGAGAGTGAATGCGTCGCATGTCACCTAAAGGGTACCATAATAAACACCCAAGCTGTTGAAAAGAAACTCTCCAACAACCCTTTCTCAAGTAGCTTAAGGCTCGTAGTGTACGACATCAATTAACCCTTATTACTGTATTTTGATTTGTTTGAAGATGAGAAGAGAAAGGACGCACTAAAGGGGACTAATCCAATCCTAAAGTTGTCATGCAAAGTTGATCCTATGGTTGAGGTTAGGAGGGAACTACCAAATGTTATCATCCATGGTTCGAACCCTAATGTCTGTTATAACTTCTCTTGAACAAGAGAAGCCAGAGTTCCTAGGGGAACATGGCAAAGGAAAGCAACAATAAAAGTAATAACCTGAAAGAAATGAATGTAAGTAAAATGCATGCAATGAAGAAATACAAGCAGAAGGAGACAAACTCAACTTCTAGAGCACACAAGCAAAAGCAACACACAACACAGGCAAGGGAGACAGACTCAACCTTCAGCCAACAAGCAAAGCCAAACAGTAACACACAAGCAGAGGGAGACAGACTCAACCTCTAATGCAGACAAGCAAAGGGAGACAAGCTCAACCTTTTAATGCACTTAGGCCTAAATCAACTATATGAAAGCCTATTCTAATGCAACACACCAAACAATCACACAAGTACAACGAAGCAATCAGAAAATACAGCAAACAAAATAGCAGACAAGCAGCTCAACAACAAAGCAGTATTCTAACAGCAAAACAATCCAACAGTCTGCAGTTGATCTTCATGCCCAAGCTATCTTCAAGAGAAGACTTCATCTTCAAGCTTCAAATGATCCACCAAGAGAGATGATAATCAACATCAAGATGATTGCATGATGATGGGAAGCATGATGGAAACCAAGGGAGTTCATCATGGCACTCAACCATACATCTGAGATAGGCATCCTCTAGGGTTATACCTTTTGTGATATGCCACACATCCTTCCAACGGAGGGATGAGGCTTCCACATAGGGACCTTTCATCATAGGATGGGAATGGAAAGCACACAAAGCAAACCATGTTTGTGGAAGAAGAGAACAACTTCTAAGGCTCTACAAAACCCTAATCCTACAAGCTTAAAGAAAGTTACTCAAAGGGAACCAAAACACCAAACCAAGCCTTACAATTAAGCATACAGAAGCTCTAACAAGTCTAAAACACTACCCAAAAGGAATGGGAAATTCACTTCATGCTATGGGTCATCATTGAGGTCATTCTAAAGGAAAGGTCATGTTAGAAGCATCATAAAACTAGTCCAATTGTTAATTCTAAGAAAAATATGAAATCAAGTCCTAAAATTCTAGGGAATTTTCTAAGGGATCCTAAGAGGGTTAGGGACCTATGGTAAAAAAGTCAAGAATTGAATCTAAAGGGGAAGTCACCTAAGAAATTCTAAACTCTAATGTTATCAAAGGGGAACCCTAAAATAGAAGGTCATGGGAACCTAATTCAAAAAAAGTCCTATTGTTTGCTAAAAATTATGAAATAAATCCTAGGGGATCATGCACATCTATACTAACAACCAGCAAATCTCAATTCTAAATTCTATACCAATTAATCATACAAAAATCAGCAAAAACATGAGGAATTATGCCAAAATTAAAGATATAACAAAAATAGAAAAATGGAAAATAAATGGAAAAATCAACCAAAATGAAATATAAAAGCATCAAAAATCAAGAATCACCAGAGGATCACAACCATATTTTTTCCCATAACTTTTTGATCAAAAATGAAATTAATATGAATTTTGCAAGTTAAATGAAATAAAATAAAATAGAAATGAATTAAAAATCAATTAAAACGCAGGAAATAACCAGGACCACAAGATCAGAAGACTGGTCAATGCAATCCAACGCATCTAGGAGATGCCAGCGCATAAATGAAGCGTTGCGTTTTGCTTCAGGTCAAAAGTCCAAGTCCAACTTCAGCGTGATTCTCGTGCGTACGATGGAACTACCAAGTCAGCTTCTCAAATGGATCCAAGGGTTCCAACTTCATCTTCTTCATTTGAAATTCTGATGGAGGGAAAAACTCAGGGCGGTGGTTCCGGTGGCTGAGCCACCGTCTTCTTCGGTGAAGCAAAACTGCAGGTCATTAAATCATGTCAAACCTTATACCGTTCTCTCCAGTTTTTCATGCTAAGTTCAAATCCACTGTCCATTTCCATTGATTCCTTATGGATATTAAAACACGATCAAGAACAGAAGATGCATCAAATTATGGATCATCACCAAACTTCAATTTCTTGGTATGGATCTACTCCTCATTCATCAAAGATCAACCTAAGCTATCTAAATCATGCTAACACTCAAGGATCAGGCAGTTACAAGTCTCAACAGAAATGGTGTCACACCTTGAATTGTCATCAAACTTCACAAAACCTATCCTAAAATGATCTAGTCATCTTTCTAATGTTTAACCTCATTTCAATTCATGCTAGATCATCCTAAAACTAGAGCAATCGTGAAAGTTACCAACCTGAGTTGTAGCTTGAAATTGGAGCAATTACACTGTGATTCTTGCTTCAATCTTGTGCAGATTCGTTCCTTGATGAAGGATGAAGCTATTAGAAACCTTGATTTGCTCTGAAATGTTCTAGAAATGGAAACACGATTTTTAGGTGAAGCTTGAAAACTCTCACTGCAATCTCTGGTTCTAGCTCAAAATAACCACCAAGCTTGGTCTGAATCTCTTTCTGAACTTAAATAGAATGGATTTGAGTGATTTGGAGGCCCAAACTGTGATATCCAAGTTTTCAATTTTCTTCCAAAATTCAACAATGGAATACACGGTTTTGGGGTGATTCTTTCTCTAAGAAGCTTCATTTTCCTTGCTTGTGAACTGTGGAATATGAAAGAACCAGATTGAAGCCTTGTTTGCATCCTAGGGTGGATCTTTGAGATGTAACTTCACCATGAAGCAACAAAGTAAAAAGCCATGAATTATGCCTCAAATGGATTTTCTAGTAATGCCAAAGTGTTCTAAATGATGTTTTTGGTCAACATGAGTACTCATTTGGTCTTGTTTGAACACATATGATTAAATTTGAATTTTTCAACTTAAATGCCTTTAAATTCCCCTTTTGTCAAATTTCTTCAAACCAAGTCTTGCCCTAAGCCAAATCAATGCCTCATGGATACATGGTTGACCTTAAAATCCCATTTTGAGAAAGTTTTGTGTTTGACAAAACTTCATTTGGAGTGTGCAAGATAGTGAAAATGACCCATAACTTAAGTTCTACAAATCAGATGAAAGACTTATAGTACAATTTGGAAAGCTAAGATCAAGACCTACAACTTTCATGTTGGCCAAAAGTTGAGAAGAAACATCCTTATAGGTAAAACCTGCCTTGGAAGTTGGTTGACTTTTGCAGATAAATTTCACATTCATCTGATGACCTGTAACTTATCTGGATCATAACTTGAGTTCTATAAATCCAACGGAGGACTTTTAGTACTCAAATTAAAGCTAAGAACATTCTCTACAAGTTCCATGTTGGACAAAAGTTGAGATGAAACTTATATCTTGAGATAAGTGGTCTTGAAGCCAGACAATAAATAAGGGATTTTACCCTGAGAACCCTAATTTAGCAACTCCTCACACTTTGACTTCTTCTTGGATTGATCTTGGAATAACACCTCATGTATCTCAACACATCCTTCCATGATTTCAAATAATTAGAATTGAGTCTTAATTTCCTTCAATTGCACAGTTGACTTAGGGTTGACCAGGCAAAAACCCTAATTGCAACACCCTCAACTGTGGCTCTTCACACCTAGCATAATGACTTAACTGAGTTCCACCATGACCCTCAAGGCACTCCATGAGCTCTATCCACATACCCTATCCATGATCAAGGCTTCACAACCCCTGATGGCCTTCAATTGGCCCCCTAACTTAGGAGATGAACCACATACCAGCATCCAAACTTCTCAAGAACACAACCCACTTTCTGATGACTTTGGTGACCTCTCAAGCTTGGATAAGACCTCTAGATAGGCTCCTCTTGATATAAACCACACTTGATCCCCTGCTAAATGAACAATACTATGCTATGCAAATGCTAGATCAATGATATGCTAATGCAATGAAACAAAAGCCAAGTAAGAAAAGGTTAGGCAAATTTTGGGGTGCAACACATAGCACCAATGCAATCTTCTTGATATAACAAGGCCAAATCAGCAGTCCTAAAACAAAGCACTAATGACAGCAAAAACTCTTGGTATTGGCTTCATATATTTGACAACATACTTAATGACTCTAACAAGACAATGTACAAACCAAAACTTAACAACAAAACATCATATGACAAGGCAGACTAGTGAATGAGCTCAAAACCACATAGCTCTTGTAGCCCTCACAACAAGTTGACTGCAGCTACAAGGCAAAAAAATCCTTCCTTCCTTTGAATGTTGCTTCTTCTTGAAGAAAAATGCAAGTTTGTGGACAGTTAGAGAAACTACACTTCCAGCTGTTGTTTGAGGTTTTGGAGAGCTAGCATATCATTAATATGATGTGTCTAAAGTGCCAAAATGATGGAAATAGATCTATGTAGTGATTTGGTATGAAAAGTGCCAAAAAGTCAAACTAAGGTGTGTGAACAGTTGGCTTTTTGATCCAAAGATTTTTTTGGAGAAACCAATGGTGGGAACAGCTTCAGAGGGTCATTTTAAGGGTGTCTATATGGTTTTTAAAGTGGTGGGATGTTTGGAACAAGATCTGGTGTAAAAAATGCAAAGTGGTGAAAATGGTGATTTTGGTGAATTTCTTCACTTTCAAGCAAGGAAGGAAAGAGTGAGAGCCATGTGTTGCTGGTTTTTGGATAGCTCTGGTGTGTGGAATAGAGTGGGATGCAACCTCTATTTATAGGCTAAGGGAAGCATTGGGGCAGATTTGAAGTTTTGGCCTTAGAGGGAGATTTTTGGAGCAAATCTTGTGAAATCCTAGTGTGATCATTGTTCAGCAGATCTTGCTTGCTTGCAAGGAGTTTAGCCATCAAAAACTAGCTAGTAAAGAGATGTGATAAGTGACATTTTAGTGAGCCAAGTCAGCCCCTCCATGCTGCAGCCACCAATACTCTCTCTCCTAGTGTAACTTTTTTCATTTTTCTCATTAAATTAAAATGTCTTGTCAAGAGCTTGAGATTTGATTGGATTCTCTTCTAAATTTGTTCATCATGCACTCTTAAACCTCATATAAGATGTAAATCTATGGTTAGAAATCAAGTGGATAGTTGGGGAAACAAGTTCATGTCGGGTTTTGATATATTGACAAACTAGTGCAGAGGCCCAACTTTCACCATTCATAACTCTCCGCTCATAGGGGCTATGGAGGATTTCTATAACTTTTTGGAAAGCCCTCATGTAGCTCTACAACTTTCATGCTTTCATGAGTTTCATATTCCCAAAGGAACTTGGCCAAATGACCTCTCAAAGTTGTTGAAAAACAAGCCTAAACGTGAAATTTTTCTAAGTTATTTTCCCTTCTTGTAATGAATTTGATCATAACTCCAAATCTATGCATTTTCTGATCATGGACCACTTCGGGACTTTTGTAGGACTTGCCAAGAGCTTTCCAATGAGCTTTTAACCAACTCAATTGGATGTATGGTTAAGGAGTTATGGTCTTGCCTCTTTCAAAACCCTAACTCCCGACTTTTGCGATTACTCCTCAACCCTTGATCCAATGGTCATGAAATTTTATGGGCAGGTGTAATTGGCATAAGGAACATTTTTAATTCATATCTTGAGGTAAAATTCCTTATGGTTGAAGAGTTGAATTTTTGGTCAACCGAACGATCGATCGATGAATACCGAGTCGACTGTTGATGTTTCGGGACTTCCGAGGGCTTGAATCTTCTTGAATGGACTTCACTAAGCCATATAAACCTTATGGACCATAATTGCATCATTGGAACACCTTTCAAAACAAAAGTTAAACTACAGTTGACTTTTCCCGATCGAAAACCCTAATCGGGGATCCGGAACGACACTGTCTTTAATCTTTGAGTGAACACCTCCAATTGGATTCATACTTGACCCAATGTAGTATCCTTGAACTTGTTTCATGGAGGATTAAATCAAGACATTGACTGATCAAACCATTGACACCTCGACTTTTGACTATGCGAAACCCTAATTTATCCTTTTTGCTTGGGCATTGTGCAAATGAACTGGGTGATCATTCCAACTCCACCATGACCTCTGAGATACCCAACAGGCTTTTTTCCTCATGCTCCTTATGAACTCCCTCTGATGATTCTTTGATAACTTTGTGATAACAACACCAACCTGATGGCTCGCAGCAATGCCTTTAATTAAAAAAAGAGGTGAGAAAATTTAGGGTATGACAGATGCCCCTATCTAATTGGCTTAAACCTAGTAAGATGAAATGCCACAACATTCATTCTTTCGAGGTAGAAGATGATTAGATATAGAAGACCCTGAATTTTTCCGAGGAGAAAGTAAATACTTGGGAATGGGATACTGGATACCTTGCAAAGGTCGCTAACACCAAAAGGATGTTAACATAGAAAACTTGACACCGAAAGGATGACAAGCCTATCACCAAAAGGATGATAGTACACTCACAACGCTGCTCTGAAATCAAAAGAAAGTAAGGGACCCACTGCCAAAAGGATAGTGGAAAACATACTAGTCATGACACCAAAAGGATGTCAGACCCATCACCAAAAGGATGATGAAGCGAAATAAGATAAACCCTTAACACCAAAAGGATGTAGGGAATCTGTTACCAAAAGGATAATGGAAAATACGCTAGTCATGACATCAAAAGGATGCCAGACCCATCACCAAAAGGATGATGGAGCAAAATAAGATCGACCCTAACACCAAAAGGATGTAGGGAAACCATTACCAAAAGGATAATGGAAAATACGCTAGTCATGACATCAAGAGGATGCCAGACCCATCACCAAAAGGATGATGGAGCGAAATAAGATCGACCCTAACACCAAAAGGATGTAGGGAATCCATTACCAAAAGGATAATGGAAAATACGCTAGTCATGACATCAAGAGGATGCCAGACCCATCACCAAAAGGATGATGGAGCGAAATAAGATCGACCCTAACACCAAAAGGATGTAGGGAATCCATTACCAAAAGGACAATGGAAAATAAGCTAGTCATGACATCAAAAGGATGCCAGACCCATCACCAAAAGGATGATGAAGCGAAAAAAGATCAACCCTTAACACCAAAAGGATGTAGGGAATCCATTACCAAAAGGATAATGGAAAATACGCTATAAACTATTACCACAAAGAAGGATGATAATAACTCCCATGAGGAATGCTCACGGCCCTGAATGATGTGCCCCTGATTAGGTTGAATCTGCTTTTGATAGACCCACAATTTTTGCAGATGATGCCTCTGATTGGGATGATGATCGTTTCGAAGCTCTGGAATTGGTCTAACCAAAGGTTGCACAACTCCGTGGGGTAACACCCATGGCCCTGCGGAGACTGCCCCTGGCTGGGCTGATTACGACCTTGGGAATCTTCGAGATTGGTCTTGGATCTGAGCTTGCATATGCGAATGTTTGATGATGATAATGTTCCATAAATGGAAATGCAAATGCAAATGCTGAAGCGCGGAGATGCAAGAGCTGGGGAAAAATGATATGATTCTGGATATGCATATGATGCAAGATGCTTATGAATTCGAATGCGATGCGTGTGATGCATATGATTATGACGGGTAATTGGAAATGCAATCGCCGACGTGGCGGATTTTTTTAGTTGCCAATGCAAGTTGGACTTTGGGTTTAGGTTGGAAGGTAAAGGACAAACCTGACTTCCTGACACCATCTTTTCATGATGTAATAAAAACTTGGAGGTGCTGATACCTTCAACTCGGGGCCAACTTTGCTAGGCTTGACGGCCTTGTCAGTCAAGTCGTTTTAAGATTTAAAACGGTGTTCCTGTGTACTCCTTAGAGTCACGGTCACCCTTTAGTTACCCTAAAAGAGTGGTGTCATCCCTTAATTCAGTTTACCATAGTGTCGTTATATGCAAAACCCATCATCAAATAAACGAAACTTGCAACCATATGGTGTCGTACCCCAAATTTGTCCTACCCGTATAACTTGCATTTGTATATCCATCCGTCAACTGTTATCCAGAAAATTAAAAATATATAAATTGTGAGTTTGGATTGAACTGAATCAAATTTCATTTGGGGTGCGATGAGTTAAGAACGAATGCAGTATGTGTTGGGGACTCTTTGTGTTAACCCAAGCCTGGTGAGGCATGTTTTTTTCTCAAGATCAATTCAGGATTCGATTTATTAGATTCATGGATTCAGGATTCAAGTTCAAGGTCAGTGCAAGGGTGCTTTGGTTTAATAGTCTAATTCGTTCAAGATTCGAGGAGGGCTCATGATGGATTTTATTGTTGGGAGTTGATTCAAAATTTTGTTCACTTGGTGTGAAAGTTCAATAAAGGTATGTTCTAAATGAGAGAGTTTTCTTTTACTATACATGGAAGTCAAAGTTCAAGAGTATATGGAAGGTGTATTGATGATATTGAAGTCTGTTCTTTTTATGATCCTACTGAAAGAAGAATTCATGAATTAAATCAAAGGCCCATGGGGAAGCCCACCCTTATTATTAATTTCCATACAAATTTAATTCAATTGGAAATTATAATAACAAATTGCAACAGAGCCTCATCCAATGTTAAGAATTCATTGCAGTGTAAAAATCCACATTCGAAACATTGTTGTAGCTGTTTCCAAGTAAGTCCATTAAATTGTTGCAAATCAATACAGAATCATAAGACATATGCTTTGAAAATTAAAAAAAATATATAAAGCCATAATTTCTACAATATTCGAAAGGAAGAATAATTCAATCTAGATGGAGTATGTATATCATCCAAGGTTTTGTGGCAAGCAAGGTTATGCGGAAATAATGGTACACACCACCAACATAGTCTTTGCCTCCACAACAGTAACAGTACAAGTCCAACTTGTTGTTATAAAAACAAATACTCACCAACAAAGCCAGCAATTACCACAGCTTCCTACATCCCAACATCATCCTCAACAGCTTGGCAATAATGCATTGTCAACGGAGAAGCTTCTTAACAGCAACAATCTGTCTTCTTCATCTCTTATGCAATCACAACAGCTTTTTGTGAATCAAATCCTGAATACGCAGAAGCCACTCACAATCACAAGAGTTCCCTAACACCAACAAAGATGGAAAAGCTACTGATAAGGCTAGTGTAATAAGATCGAAACATTCTGTAACCGAGCAGCGAAGAAGAAGCAAGATAAATGAGAGATTCCAAATATTGAGGGATCTCATACCTCATTGTAATCAAAAGAGGGACACAGCGTCGTTCTTATTAGAGGTGATTGAGTATGTTCAGTACTTACAGGAGAAGGTTCAAAAATATGAAGGCTCATATCAAAGTTGGAGTCAAGAGCCATCGAAGTTGATGCCATGGAGAAATAGCCATTGGCGTGTCCAAAACTTTGTTGGTCAACCTCCTGTTGTAAAGAACGGTTCAGGTCCGGCATTACCATTTCCCGGAAAGTTTGACGAAAGCAACATTAGTATCTCTCCAACTATGCTTAGTGGTACTCAGAATATGATGGATCATGATCAGAGTCGGGATATTGTCAGAAAAACAATGGAGAGGCAGCCCGATTTAGCAAGCAAGGGAATTCCTCTGCCCGTACTACCTATGCATGCAAACATGTCTGTTCCTGTCAGAAGTGATGGTGTATTTTCCCATCCTCTTCAGGGAACTGTTTCTGATACACAATCATCTGAGTGTCCCACAACTAGTGAACAACTGAACCAAACGAGGAACGAACCTATAATTTCTGATACAGTCCTTAACCAACCCTGAATTCCTCACCATCGCTGTAAGATTCGCGCTTCCAAAACAATCCATGCAGTTTGATTCAATGATCAAGATTTCATAAGTCAAAATATTCTGCAAAGCAAATGGTACAGCTGGTATTAGAAAGTCTACTAGAGAAACACCTTTGAAGAAGATAATTGCAAGCTCTTCAAGTACTCAAAAGTCCAAGCAGGTAGAGAAGAGAATACTACCAGCTCCTGAAGCTAGAAGGAAGTCTGAAAGAGTTGAGAAAAAGAAGATACCAAGTCCTTTGACGAGATCTGGAAGAACTAATAATCATTCTTCTTCTAGTCCTTCAAATTCTAAAAGTGCAGGGTCTTTGGGTTCAATTTCAAAGCAGAAGCTACAAAAAGAGAAGAGCATGAAACAATTGATATTTGAAACTGAAGTGAATGAGAATGATGAACACACTGTAGGAACTTCCCTGGTGAACGCTAAGAGAATGGATGCTCGCACGTATCGGTCTCTCTTTAGAAAACGAAAGAAAGATTGCCTTGAGAAATCCCATAGGATTAGTAAGTCAAATCAGGAAGGTGACAACAGTAGTGGAGACAAGATTGACGAGTTATCTAAACGAAGTTGTTCAGATAATAAAGAAGTCTCAAAGAATGCTACATTGCCATCTGAAGATGCCAAAGCAAAAGAGATTGGAATTGACTCTAGGTTGAGTCGGCCTAATGTGACTCCTGGCTCATTTATTCCTACTAACACCCCAATTCATGAGACTAGTGAGGTATCTAGAAGTACACAGCCTGATTGCTTCAGGGAGGAGACAATTCCAACATTAGTGTCTGGAAACTCTATATTAGATAACAAGGACTTGGCCAGTAACAATGTTGGGCTTGGTGGGGGTGAAAATTTTGCACCTTCTAAGAGAAGGATAATCACAGTGGACATGGATTCAAATGTTTCTTCTACATTATCCAAAGGAGACAACTGCAACACGATCCCTGATGCTCTCCCTTCAAAGCTAGGTGGTAACAAGTCATGTTCCGAACAGATAAGGTTGGATTACAATCCTACAGTCAAGGAGTCATGTGACCCAAGTGCAGCCGAGCATCAGGATGAAGATGACATTGAGGTAACCATGCTGCAGGCGGATAAGAGTGATCACACAAGTGGAATTGGACACCCGAAGAATAGCATTGTGGAAGACAAAAATATTCTTGATGGCCAAAGTGATACTGAAAAAGACGGTTTAATATATAATTCCAATAAAAGTGTTGTTCAACCGAAGGAGAAATTGTCAAGTCATATTGCAAATAGATGCAAGTCTGACTCCTTTTGGTTTGTTGAGTATTGGGTTCCTGCACAGATATCTAATGCGCAGCTTGAGCAGTATTGTGTTACTTTACTTTCAAACGCTTCAATTCTTTGCTCATCACCAAAGGTTGATAGTGTTGGGGCCATTCGTGATGTCCTTATTTCAACTCGTAAGTCTTGTAATCATCCCTATGTTATTGATCCGTCCATGCAACCTCTACTAGTCAAGGGCCTTGAAGAAATAGAGTATCTGGACGTTGGAGTAAAAGCAAGTGGCAAGCTGCAACTACTTGATTCAATGCTCAAGGAGTAAAAAAAATGATTTAAGGGCACTTGTACTTTTTCAGTCTATTGGAGGTTCTGGAAAGGATTCAATAGGAGATATTTTGGATGACTTCCTGCGACAAAAATTTGGTCTGGATTCGTATGAAAGAATTGATAAAGGTGTTCCGTCTTCCAAGAAACAAGCAACCCCCCAATTTTATTGAAAGTCCAGCAAAATGGAGGAACATACCGTGCAAGTTCTCCTTTGTTTGGTGAGCTGAAAATTGGATCGCTGGATGAAGAGTCACCTCAATGTTTTTGGACTAAATTATTGGAGGGGAAACGGTTTCAGTTGAAGTACTCATGTAGTTCATCTCAGCGGAGCCGGAAGAGAGTTCAGTCTTTTAATAATTTGGAAGGTGGGTCTGACTTTGTGTATGAAGGCACAGCAAAGAAGCGCATGAAAATGGGCAACAATATTGTTGACCCGCCTTCATCGAAGTCCGATGGTGAAAAGTTATCTCCTGAAATCAAGACAGATAAACCTACGAGTAATGATGTTGAATTAGAGATAAACAGCAGGGTGCATAACTTCATTTCTGATGATAAGGACATCCAAGGGAGGCTGAAATTTATTCCAAGATTGAAGAAATTACAGTAAGAATTAAAGAAGCCGGTTATGTACCAGATATGAATTTTTCTTTGCATAACCTGAAAAAAAAGAAGATGAAATTGTGATAAGTCAGAGTGCATTTGAAGTTAGCAAATTGCCCCATCAGCATAAATCAAAGCAGTAAAAAATATCACAAACAAAGCAGTGAAAATCATGAGTAAAAACAGACAATATCAAAAGCTGCAAGCAGACAAAGATTATACCGTTTTCAATCCTAAAAACTCAGTCCTTACCCCCATTACCAAAAAGTAACTCATTTTCATTCCCAAAGGAGGACAGACCCAAAGTTCCCACATTTTCTCTAAGCTGAACCCTAATCTCACACCATCAAGCCCCCATATATATTGGTCACTATTCCTTCAGAAGAAAAAAAAAAACCCTAACAGGCAGCAGCTGCCTTCTCTCACAACTCACCTTCATACAAGATACACATAAAGAATTAAGAAGAGAGATTGGAGAGGGAGCTTACCTGCTTTCAGCATTGACAATTTGGTGGTATCACTCCAGCTCTGTAAGTATTCTTTCGTCTCTTTCTGTCTCTATAATCTTAAGATTTTTGTCTTTTGAATGTTGTAACAAAGAAGAGGGGAGTGAAGAACCATTCCATTAACAACACTTTTTTTTTTTAAACCTTCAACACGAACCCAGTTCTCCCCTGTTCCAACGTAAATCAAACCAATAACCTCAAATCCCTAAATCATAACCCAAAACCCTTTTATTATTCTTCGACTCCCAACACACCTTCAACCAACCGACCGCGGAATCCGAACCCCCTTCTTCTTCGAATCCAACCTTGTTCCTTCAACAAAGGTTCTTCAAATCCATTTAACAAACCACAAAACTTCATCAACCGTTTTAAACAAATCGACCTTTTTCTAAAACAAGATCCAGAAGCCAACTTTTGAAACCTATTTTTCAAAACCCATTCCACCATTGAAGAACTCAGAAGCAAGAAAAGAACTCCGAGAAATGGGATGAGAAAATGGAGGAGAGATTGAGACAATTGAAACCGAAAATGAGAGAAGATTTGAGTCGAAGCCACCGCGTGAAAATCAAAATTGGAAACGGAAGTTGGGAGTTGACCGGTTATGGCTTTGGTTTTCGTTTGATTTACTTTTTTTCTCTGATTTTGGATGTAAATATGGGCCTCATGCCCATCTCTTGGAATCAAAATCGGCCCTACAGTGGGCATTCATCATCATTTGTTCATTTAAAAAACAATTTAATTTCTTTTTTTTTTTATTAGTGTTTTATCCTTAATTAGCTTAAATTTATAATATAATTTGGTTTTTTTTAATTTTTTATATACTGCTATAAAAACAACTTCTATGTATTATATACTGTATTCTGTAAATTTATTAATTTATTTAGTGAATATTTTATTTTCCTAAAACTATTTTCATTTTATATGTACATTTTGTATTAATTAGCTTTTATATAATCCTTGATTTTCTTTTCTTTAGAATACATATTGAATATTATTTTTAGATAGTTCTTTTTTATAGTTTCAGAATTTCAAGTTTATATATCATTTAGAAGTTTGGCAATTACTTTTTTTGTAGAAGTTAAATTCATTTCTCTTTTGTTATTGGGCATTCTGTTCCATTTTCCTCTTTTTAGGTCGATGACGAGACCTCCGTAATTCATTACCAGTCAAATTATTGATAGGTAATGTTGGATCTGAGACCACCTCTTTTCTCCCTTCATTACTTGTCCCGACTCGATTCAAAAACTTTGTCAAACAATTTTCAAAACCAAATTATCTTTGTATTGAATTAAAAGAGGGGATTAAGTGTAGACTTTCTTCCTCTCCGAGTGTTGGGATGCCCACTGTAGTGAGGGTGGTTCCGACACTCGTCTTTCAATACAAAGACGCTTCCCGTCCATTTTCAAATCTCATCTCCTTAAAATCATTCCTTTGTGTTGAGCTAAAAAGAGGATTGGGTGTAGACCTCTTCTTCTTCGAGTGTTGGGATACCCACTGTAGTGAGGGTGTTTCCGACACTCGTCTTTCAATACAAAGACGCTTCCCGTCCATTTTCAAATCTCATCTCCTTAAAATCATTCCTTTGTGTTGAGCTAAAAAGAGGATTGGGTGTAGACCTCTTCTTCTTCGAGTGTTGGGATACCCACTGTAGTGAGGGTGGTTTCGACGCTCGTCTTTCAATACGAAGACGTTTCCATACCATCTCTCCTAAAACCTCGGTCTCGTACCGAGTCCATTTTCAAACCATAATAATTTGATTTCTCTTTGTATCGAATTAAAAGAGGGGATTAAGTGTAGACTTTCTTCCTCTCCGAGTGTTGGGATGCCCACTGTAGTGAGGGTGGTCTCGATACTCGTCTTTCGATATGAAGACGCGACTTTATCCACCATCTCGCTTTCACAACTTCCTTCCACAATTTTCACACCTAAAACCTCGGTCCTGTACCGAGTGCATTTTCAAATCTTTTCGTAACAAAAGCTTGAATGGTCGTGGAGTGGTTAGGCGTAGGCCTTCTCCTATCCCGAGTGCTGACGTTTACCGTAGGGTTCTCTGTCGCAAAGTACTTACCATTCAAAACCTAAATCATCATTAATAAAAGAATGAAGTTCTCTTCACATTGAATTAAAGAGAGAGGATTAAGTGTAGTCTTCTTCCTCTCCGAGTGTTGGGATGCCCACTGTAGTGAGGGTGGTTTCGATGCTCGTCTTTCAATACGAAGACGCCTCGTTCGCCACACCCTTTTATAACAAAAACTTCGAGATAGCGAATTGGGTACTACCCGTAGGGGTTACTATCCGAGGACCTGTCTCGCTCCTTAAAAAACAATCCAATCAATCAAACGTGACTTCTTGCCCCGTGCGGCGAAAACTAATCAATCTTTCAAAAGGATATGTTATGTCCGTTCTACCGCAAATAGGTAACGCATAAGCCTCCTCACATGCGAGCAGCAAAACACCTAAACTGCTAGAATGCGCACGATAGCATCATCCATAAAAAACATCAACAAACCGTAGGCCGAACTACGGCTGCTCTGATTCTTTACTTTTTTCAAGTAAAGATACGTAGGCACAAGGGCCACAATCCTTGCCGAGCACATTCCCCCCATATCTGTAGTTCCCCGAACTACGTCGACTCTGACTTTCTCACATCCGTTGAGAATACGTAGGCATAGGACTGCAAAGTCCTACCGAGTCCGTTCTTTCTCTTTTCTTCCCTGTTCTCTCTTCCCTCCTAACTTTCTTGGTTTCTAAACCCTCTTTCTTTACCCGATGGAACACTTATTATAGTATAATATTTAAGCAAATAAATTCACACATCGACAAACAAAAGGTTCCCATCGAGTACGATGGATGCGAGGGGTGCTAATACCTTCCCTTCGCATAACCGGCTTCCGAACCCGTTCATGGTTGCGAGACCATCTTATCCATTTCTTTCTTAAGGTTTTCTCGATATTTTCCTTTCCCCTCATGGGATAAATAAAGTTCGGTGGCGACTCTTCTGTCTATCTTTTCCGCCTCCCCGTCGTTGCGCGATGCATTTTTCGAGTAGCGACATATGGTAAATAAAAAGGACAGAGAAAACTTTGATGAAAGTAATTTTAATTGATGAAAACCCATAAATGGGATTACAAAAGGAGGCAATTCCTAAAAGAGGTAACTACTTTGAAAGAAATATAAAAGAAACTAAGACAATGTTGGAAACGATTCCTGCCGAGTTTCAAATCCGCTATGGCCCATATGCCTCTGAAGGCCCTTCATACCTTGCTTATGAATGCAACGATTGAATTGATTTTTCTTAGTTGAGAGCTTGATGATTATGGAGGAGGGTTCGCACGTCTTTTCAAGATGCAATTTTACCCTTTTTGAATCCCTAACTTTTGCCTAAGCCGCCCTTTCGGGTTTTCAGCTTACCAGGATACTTTTACTTTTTTTTTCTTCTCTTCTTTTTATAGTCCCTAATTTTTGCCTGAGCCATTTTTATGGCCCACCAAGACACCCATTCTTGCGTGGATTCTGTTTTTTTTTTTCCACCGGGTCTATTTTTCGTGCATAATATTTTTTAACTGCATCCGAATTCACAGGGGATGGAAGATCATCACCTTCCATGGTCGAGAGGATCAAGGCTCCTCCGGAGAAAACCTTCTTTACTATATATGGACCCTCGTAGTTTGGTGCCTATTTGCCCCTTGGATCAACGTGAGTTGGCTGAATTTTCCTCAGTACCAAATCTCCTGCTAGGATGTGTCGTGGGAGAACTTTCTTGTCAAAGGCCCTTTTCAACCGTTTCTGGTATAACTGTCCATGACAGACGGCTGTCATGCGCTTCTCGTCGATGAGATTAAGCTGGTCGAGTCTGGCTTGTATCCATTCAACTTCATCTAGCTTAACGTCTGCCAAAATCCTCAAGGAGGGAATCTCTACTTCAATGGGCAATACTGCTTCCATGCCATATACGAGAGAAAACAGGGTTGCCCCTGTGGAAGTGTGCACTGAGGTGCGGTAGCCATGCAGCGCAAATGGCAACATCTTGTGCCAGTCTTTGTAAGTCTTCACCATCTTCTGGACGATTTTCTTGATATTCTTATTTGCCTCCTCAACATCTCCATTCATTTTGGGTCGATAAGGTGTTGAATTGTGGTGTTCAATCTTGAAGATCTTACACAACTCTTCCATCATCTTATTGTTGAGGTTTGAACTGTTGTCCGTAATGATCTTATTTGGGATTCCATATCGACAAATGATCTCTTTCTTGATGAAGCGTGTCACCACTTGCTTAGTGACATTGACATAAGATGCAGCTTCTACCCATTTGGTGAAGTAGTCGATGGCCACTAAGATAAAACGATGCTCGTTCGAAGCGGTTGGCTCGATGCGTCCAATTATATATATACCCCACATGGCGAAAGGCCAAGGCGAAGTCAACACATTCAGAGGGAGTGGTGAAGTATGAACTTTGTCTGCGTAAATTTGGCACTTGTGGCATGACTGGACATGGAGACAACAATCTGTTTCCATTGTCATCCAATAGTATCCACACATCTGAGCAAAACCGAATCATAATTCCACTTGTACAACACGTCACCGCTGAGGAAGAACTTCGAGGAGAGCTTTCTGAGGTACTTCTTGTCAGTGATAGTTATGCCTTCTGGATATTCCTGTGTCTCTAGATACCGCTTGATATCATAGAACCAAGGATGATCATCAACTTTAGGTTCCTCTATATCGGCTGCCAGGCAATAAGCGGGTTCGTCCAGATACTCCAAACGGATGGATGGCGCCTCGTTCTCCCACTTGACATGAAACATGGACGCTAGTGTTGCTAGAGCGTCAGCCAACTGATTTTCCCCTCTGTGAATGTGATGAAAAGTGATCTCATCAAAGTATGGGATTGGCTTCAAGACGTGATCTTTGTAAGGAATCAACTTGAGGTCAAGTGTTTCATATTCCCCTTTAATCTGGCATATGACAAGTGCATAATCTCCATAGACTTCCAGAATCTTGATCTTATTATCAATGGCAGCTTCAATTCCGAAAATACAAGCTTTATATTCCGCCATGTTGTTAGTACATTTGAAGCATAATATGGCGTTGAATGGTAGGTGAAAACCAGTTGGAGAAGTGATGACTGCCCCAATTCCATAACCTTTAGCATTTGCGGCACCATCGAACACGAGCATCCATCGCGATCCTGGTTCGGGTCCATCATCTGGGCCTGGTATGGTATAGTCTCTGGCAAACATGATGTCTTCGTCGGAGAAATCAAAGCGCATAGACTGGTAGTTGTCCATAGGTTGGTGGGCAAGATAGTCAGAGAGTACACTTCCTTTGATAGCTTTCTGCGTAACATATTGGATGTCATACTCTGTTAATACCATTTGCCAACGAGCCACTCGTCCGGTGAGAGCGGGCTTCTCGAATATGTATTTGACAGGGTCCATCTTGGAGATCAACAAGGTCGTATGGGTGAGCATATATTGTCTCAAGCGTTTTGCTGCCCAAGCCAATGCACAACATGTCTTCTCAAGCATTGAATACCTTGATTCATAGTCATTGAACTTCTTGCTGAGGTAATAAATTGCATACTCTTTTCTACCAGTTTTGTCATGTTGACCCAACACGCATCCCATTGATCCTTCTAGCACAATCAAGTACATGATTAGGGGTCGTCCGGGTACTGGAGGCATCAAGATCGGTGGTTCTCGTAGATATTCCTTTATTTTCTCAAAAGCTTTCTGACAATTATCATTCCACACCACTGCTTGATCCTTTCGAAGTAGTTTGAAGATGGGCTCACAAGTGGCCGTTAGATGAGATATGCACCTAGTGATGTAGTTCAATCTCCCAAGGAAACCTCGGACTTCCTTTTCAGTTTTGGGTGCTGGCATCTCTTGGATAGCTTTGACCTTACCTGGATCGACTTCAATCCCCTCTTGGCTCACAATAAAACCTAGCAGTTTACCAGATCTTATGCCAAAAGTGCATATGTTGGGATTTAATCTCAGCTGGAATTTCCTTAGTCTGGCGAATAACTTTTCCAAGTGAATGAGGTGCTCTTCCTCAGTCTGGGATTTCGCAATCATATCGTCTACATAGCACTCAATCTCTTTATGTATCATGTCATGAAAGAGAGTGACCATTGCTCGCTGATATGTCGCGCCTGCGTTCTTGAGTCCAAACGGCATGACCCTGTAACAGAAAGTTCCCCATGGGGTGATAAAAGTTGTTTTTTCCATATCTTCGGGCGCCATCTTAATATGGTTATATCTAGAAAAGCCATCCATAAACGAAAAGATAGAGAACTGGGTTGTATTGTCTACTAGTACATCAATGTGTGGTAGAGGGAAGTCATCTTTCGGACTTGCTCTGTTGAGGTCTCTATAATCGACATACATTCGCACCTTCCCGTCCTTCTTCGGTACTGGGACAATATTCGCTACCCATTGCGGATAGCTAGATACTGCCAGTAAACCAGCGTCTAATTGCTTCTGCACTTCTTTTGCTTCACTGGCGAGCAACCTTCCTTGAGAGGCAGCTTGTGCATCACAATCTCTTCATCTAGACCAGGCATATCTTTGTAGGACCAAGCAAATACGTCAACATACTCTCGAAGTAATATGACCAATTTTGACTTAATCTCTGATTCCAAAGCTGCACCTATCTTAATTTTTTTGGCATCCTCTTAAGTTCCCATGTTGATAACTTTGACCTCTTCTTGATACGGCTGAATGACCTTTGACTCTTGCTTTAGTAGTCTAGCTAGCTCTTCTAGGAGATCACAACCTTCCTCGCAGTCTTCATCGGCTTGGTAGATCAGGTTATCAAAGTCATATCGGACCACAGCGGAGTTGTTATCGACGGGAACCTGGGAGGATCTGCACGATGAATGACTTCATGCTTTTAAGAAAAGATGAAAGAAAGAGAAAAAAACAGAACATTGCCTTTCAAAAATAATTTTATGTGAAAAAAGTAAAAATAAAAGAAAGAGAGCGTAAAATGGATGCGAAAGTTTATTTATTGATGATAAGTTGTGCTTGTAAAAGCCAAAAGCCCTACAACATGATCTATATGCCTTGGGCAGAGCATAGGATTTTTTAGGTAAAACAAAAACAGGGAATTACTCGTCTACTAGGGTAACTTCAGGGATTTCGACGAATCTCCACTTGTTCAAAGTTTGATTAGGCGCCCTAGGATACACCATGCACAACTCTTCATGATCTTCGGCTTTAGTTTCCAAAAACATGACTTGACCATCGACAAGGTGGCCCCCACTAGTAAAAGCCAACAGAGTTGCAAGCCCCTTGCCTCTATCAGTTGCATTCTTCTGCTTGTAACCTAGACCAGCTCCATTTTTGTTAACGGGCAATTCCAACACTCTGCCCCATCCTCGCGGATGTCCTTCCTCTATCACTATTCTTGCGTCCTTCCAAGTCACTATTGAAGATGCTGGCTTTTCATAAATCATTTCAACATTGATCACTTCAAAGGCTTGAAACAGGGTCTCATGCACTTCACCTCCTACTTCCACATAGCGGAAAGAAGCCAGATGGCTCACAAGAACATCTTCTCCACCTTCAATGATGACCATCTGATTGCTAATCATAAATTTGATCTTTTGATGCAAAGTTGAAGTTACATCACCTGCGAAATGAATCGACGGACGACCAAGGAGGCAACTATAAGCGGGATATATATCCATTACATAAAATGTAATGATAAAAGTATGAGGTCCAATCTTGATCGGGAGATCAACCTCTCCTACCATAGTTCTCTTAGCTCCATCAAAGCTTTTATAATAGTCTGACTTGGCTCTATCACAAGTCCTTCAATTGAAAGCTTGCACAACGAGCTCTTTGGCAACACATTCAACGATGATCCAGTATCAACAAGTACTCTAGAGAATACGACATCCACACATTCGATAGTAATGTGTAAGGCCTTGTTATGATTCTTACCTTCGGGAGGTAATTCATTATCATTAAAGCTCAAAATATGACCTGATGCTATATTCCCCACCACTTCTTCAAACTGCACTACTGATATCTCCTCTAGCACGTGAGCTGCCTTTAAGAATTTTAACATTCCTTCTTGATGGGCTTTCGAACACATTAGTAATGAAAGCATGGATATTTTCGAGGGAGATTGAGCTGGTCAATCACTTTGTAATCGCTTTTCTGAATGATTCTTAGAAACTCATCTGTTTCATTATTTGGGACGTCTTTTTTTTTAGATGACTGCCCCTGTTCAATGGTGCTTGGTCTGACAGCATCTTTCCTTGTATTGTCACTACTGTTGACTGGTGGTACAGTTGGAGCGAAGATTCGACCACTTCTATTGACACCAACGGTTCCCACAATGTTTTCGACAGTCCTTTTTTCTTCTAAGACATCCTTTTCTCCTATCTTCTGCCCGTTGAGAAAGACAGTTTCATCATATAGCCAAGGTACAACATTAGTGCTTTCGTATGGAAACAGAGTTGGGGCCAAAATGACAAGCTGGATCATTGATGGTGGAGACATAGGTATCTCAACTAGATCATATGGGATTTGTAGTGGGATAGATATCTGTCCACACATGTTGTCCCATTCTTCCTCATCGCACGGTATGGTCAATGGTGTACGAGTCAAATTATCCGAAGGAATCCACAGCTCATATCCATCATCATATGGTATCTCCAATGTTTCAAATGGAATTTCAAGAGTAGCAACTTCTTCAAATTTTGACAATTGTTCTGCTACTAATACACCTTGATCAATCAGGCTTTGGATGCCTTTCTTCAACTCAGTGCATCCTTGAGATCCGCCCAAACAAACGTGGCATTCAGTTGAACATCCTGGATAAATGTTCTTCAGTAGGAGTTGCTCCTTAATAGTGGAGAGAGGAGTTCTCAATTTGTTAATATCCTAAATTAATTGGATCCCCTTAGAGCCTTCAATCATGTTTGTTGAGTGGTGAGCTGGCATTGGATTGGTTTTGATGTTTGGAGTATTTCGAGTGAAGTTTATCGCCTTTGAATTGATAAGATCTTGTACAATGTACTTCAGAGTCTTGCAATTTTCAATGTTATGGCCCGGGGCGCCAGAATGGAACTCACATTTGGCATTGGCGTCATAGTCAAAAGGGAGAACCTCTGGGGGATTCCTCATTTCCCTAAGTTGAACAAGGCCTCCTTTCAACAAGAATGGTAGTAGTCTGGCGTATGTTGACGGAATTGGGTCAAATTTTCTTTCTGGTCTCCTCAGCCTTTGCTGACCTTGGTAATGATTTTGTCTTGGTTGATAAGGTTGTTGTTGTTTGTTTTGTTGAACAGCGGGTTGACTTGCTGGAATGGACAGCGGTTGTTGTGGAGCGACGACAGTAACATGGTGATAACCTTGATGAGTTCTTCCTCTATCTGCGAACACAACAATAGTTTCGCCTTCTATCTTCTTGACGAAACCCTGATAGGGCTTCTTGATCCCACTTGAAGATCCGCCAGCATTATGAATCTTTCCTGCCTTCATAAAACTCTCTAGTCTTTCTCCAGCCGTGACAAGCTCAGAAAACACTATAGAGGTTTTGGACGCTAGACGCTCAAGGATCGGCCCTTGCAGCGTGCCCATGAAGAGGTCTGTTAGCTTTTTCTCTATCAACGGGGGTTGTACTCTTGTAGCTACTCCCCTCCACCTCTGAGCAAAGTCTTTAAATGATTCATTTGGTTTCTGGGTTAAATTCTGAAGCTGCATCCGGTTTGGAGCCATGTCAGTGTTGTATTGATAATGTCTCACAAATGCGTCTGCTAACTCCTTCCAGCTTTTCACATTGGATTGTTCAAGATGCATGTACCATTCCAGAGAAGCCTCTGTTAAACTATCTTGAAAGAAATGGATTAACAGCTTCTCGTCATCGGAATATGCGGCCATCTTCCTGCAGTAAGACCTTATATGGGTCCTAGGACAACTGTTACCCTTGTATTTCTCGAAGGTTGGGATCACAAACTTTGGAGGTATCTTAACTCCGGGTACAAGACATATTTCAACGGCATCTAGTCCCAAAACATCGGGACCTTGCAGCGACTTTACCACTTCTTGTAAAACATTGAACCTCATCTCTAATTCAGCGGTCTGCGGCGCATATGCTTCAGCTGAATTCTCGTAGAAGCCTTCATGATCATCATAGTGAACTGGTGGTGGAATTGTGGTACCATGAAGATGAGTTGTACCGACTGGGGGATGGGCTGTGTTGATAGGTGCAGCACCTGCAGAGGTAGGATTTTCCACAACAGGGGTTGGGATGGCATCGGTAGGAGTTGGAACTGCGCCATTTGCGTTAGGAACTACACCAGTCAAAGTCTGGTTAGCGTTCCTCTCTTGCTCTAGCTGATCCATGACTCTTTTCTGGTTATTCCTTGTGTTGTACTGATGTCGAGAAGTCAGCTTGCTTTACTTTCTCTCTCTCTCTGAAAGGGTAAGCGGCGTGTAAGGTCGGGTTTTAGGGAAAGCAAAAAAAAATTGATGCACAAACCTATGCAATGTTCAAGAGACTTTCGAGTTTTATGATTATCATCGATACTATAGAATTGTGACTGAATAATAAAGAAATGCACAATTTAGACCAAAAAGCAAACTTTCATTAATTTGAGAGAAAATTCAATACAAACAATTGCTGAATAAGCTGAAAATAGCAATTCATGTTACAAGAAAAATACTAAATAACTAAAACTCTTTCTTTCGGAGACGTTCTTCAAGCTTTTTTGTCTTGAACATGAATCTTCTAACCATTTGGTCGCAGTGTTGAATAAAGTGGTGAATAGAAGGAGGGATATCATTTCCTTCCAAGTCTTGAATTGCGCTTTCCAACCTCCATGGGATATCTCGAATCATGAGATTGCAATGCTCCACCAGATTGTTATACCTAGTGCGACACATGTCTAGAGTCGACTGGTAGTAACAAATAGAATCCACGTGGGTGTCCAAAAAATTATTGAGTTGAGCCTCCTTCTTGAGGAACTGTGCACTATCCCTTTGCAAGGCGTCGAAACGATTCCTCCATAGAGTAGGTGTTTCTCGGACAGTCTCCAATTCCAAACATTTGTTGTTCCACATGTCAGGAGTGACATATGAATCCCTTAATGCTTCCTCCTTGAGTTTTCGCTCGTCTTCCACTAGGGTCAAGGCATTCCTCAACTGCTCTTCGAGATTTTCGATGTCAGCCTCGAGATTCTCACTTGTCTCCTTCTTTTCAATAGAAGCTAATTCAAAGAAATGCCATGCTCGATCACAAGAAGCCTTAGTTTCCTTTAGGCGTTTTCGAAGAGTTGTCAATGATGCATCAGTCCCTTCGAAACCATGCTGGTACCTGACTCTCAAATCCATTTCTAACTTCAGCCTCTTGCTAGTTTCAGCCGCTTGGTCTTGTTTAAACTCTACTTTCCTTTTATACTGGCCACTCTCCACATTTGCTTGGTGAGCTTCAGCCTGAAGGTCTTGATTTTCTTTAGTCAACCTCTCTACCACTAGCTTTAGTTTCTCATACTCTTCTATAGATACATGAGTGGGAGCAGGAGGTTCTTCTCGCATGGATGGTTCTGACGGAAATAGTAACAACCTTGCAGCGACTCTGGCTAACAACCATTGGTTGTATGGTTCTTTAGCCACACAATTCTTTGCCTTCAAGTCTTTCCTCCCTTTTGTATGAATCTTGACCCATGCTTTAGCAATCTTCCTGGCAAATGCAGGATCTTCTGTTGTGGTAGGCAAAAAGAAGCTTTGAACTTTCTCTTCTTCGGGCTCATCTTCCATAGCATAGCCCAACTGGCGCAATGCCATGACTAGGTTGTAGTTGATGCAACCAACCCTACTGATTAGAGGTACATTACCGAACTCCCCAAACCTAAAGATAATCTCCACATCATAGTACTCTTGAGAATACCAAGCAATATCACTGGCTTCTAGAGACATAATGCGCTGAGACCACTTCAGTTCCTTCTTGGTTTTCACGAACGGTCCTCCCTTCGGTAGATGGGAGGTGTACCATTTGAATAGTAGGTGAGAACAACATTGGATCATTCCAGTCTTCTTTTCACTTCTCCAATGAATAGAGTGGTAGACATCAGCGAGGAGGGTATGGATAGGATTCTTTTGCATGAAGAGAATGATAGCAGTGATGTCTATGAAATTGTCTGCATTTGGAAAGAGGACAATCCCATAAATCATTAGAGCAACAACAATACCAAACCTTTCCTAATCTCTCATAGTCTTGTACTGAGCAACTTTATCTAACAGAAATTTCAAAAGAAAGCCTTGAACCCCTCCCTTATTGGCTAGCCCATTTTGACCTCCTCTTTGGTCATACGAAGAGTAAGAGCAATGGCAGGAGGCTTTGGTTCTTCTTCCAAGCCGGTGTAGATAGGTTGATCGTTAATCTTGATATTCAAAATGTGAGAATATTCCTCAAGAGTAGGGGCCAATTGATAGTTTTGAAAAGTGAAACATCTAAGAGGCGCATCATAGAACTGAGCCATAGCGAACAAAGCCCAAGTATCGACCTTAGAATGGAGGAGATCAAGCAATTTCCCATACTTCCCCTGAAAGTTGATCTTGATAGCCTTTGGCACGTCAATCAGAATGTCTTGAATCAATTCCATCTTTGGTTCTCTAAACTTTATGGAATTTGTGCTTCTCTTTTTTTTTTATCAGTCATTGTGTTCACCAATACCTGAGATAATCACAGTCTCTTAAGTCTCTTGATATGCAAAAATGTTATGCAATGCAATATTTTATGAATGCACATGATAAAGAACAAAAAGCGAGATCAAAGTCACAGGTCCTACAAAACAACACAAAAGACATCTCTCCCATCGGGTGGGTAATCTATTGGTTTAGAGAGGGTATCCCAAAAGGCTTTAAACAAAGTCCCATGTACTAACCCTCAAAAGTTTCCCATCAGAACGACTACTCATAAGACGGTAATCCTTTCAAAGGATGAAGACAAAGTTATGTTTTAGCGACCCTTGGAATAAGGTTCTAAAAGTTCCTCAGAATCACAGACTCCCAAGTTGGAATAAAAACGCCATTACGACTACTCGTAAGACATAATCATCCTAAAGGGGTCTCATCTGAGCGGTGGGATTCGATCCAACTCAATGAGTCCTAAGTCTCGCAAATCAGAAAGAAACCACCTCCTAATCATAGTGTATACTAGAAAGCTCGGGTAGAAAGCTTTATCCTCACAAACCATCCCAATAAACCCAACAGGTTAGAAAACACAAAAAAAAATAGATAAATCACACATGCGTCAAGCAAATTTGGTTTGGCTTCCTAGGGATCCCCAACAGAGTCGCCAGCTGTCGCTACTCGAAAAATGCATCGTGCAACGACGGGGAGGCGAAAAGGGAAGGACAGAAGAGTCGCCACCGAACTTTATTTATCCCATGAGGGGAAAGGAAAATATCGAGAAAACCTTAAGAAAAGAAAGGATAAGATGGTCTCGCAACCAAGAACGGGTTTGGAAGCCGGTTATGCGAGGGGAAGGTATTAGCACCCCTCGCATCCATCGTACTCGATAGGAACCATTTGTTTGTCGAATGTGTGAATTTATTTGCTTAAATATTATGCTATAAAAGTGTTTTCCAAAGGGTAAAGAAAGAGGGTTTAGAAACTAAGAAGGGAGGCATAACGGGGAAGAAAAGAGAAAGAACAAACTCGGTAGGACTTCGCAGTCCTATGCCTACGTATTCTCAATAGATGTGAGAAAGTCAGAGTCGACGTAGTTCGGGGAACTACAGATATGGGGGGAATGTGCTCGGCAAGGATTGTGGCCCTTGTGCCTACATATCTTTACTTGGAAGAAGTAAAGAATCAGAGCAGTTGTAGTTCGGCTTATGGTTTGTTAAAGTTTTAATAGACGATGCTATGATGCGCATTCTAACAGTTTAGGTCTTTTTGCTGCTCGCATGTGAGGAGACTTATGCGTTACCTATTTGCGGTAGAAAGGACGTAACATATCCTTTTTGAAAGATTGATTAGTTTACGCCATGCGAGGCAAGAAGTCACGTTTGATTGGTTGAATTGCTTTTAGGGGTTAGATAAGTCCTCGGATAGTAATCCCTACAGGTAGTACCCAATTCTTTATCTCAAAGTTTTTGTTATGAAATAGTGTGGCGAATGTAGCGTCTTTGTGTTGAAAGACGAGTATCAAGACCACACACACTATAGTGAGTATCCTGACACTCGAAGAGGAAGGAGTCCACACTCAATCCTCTCTCTTTAATTCAATGCAAAGAGAACTTCGTTCTTCTTATTAAAGTATTTTAGTTTTGAATGGTAAGTGCCTTGCGACTGTAAACCCTACGGTAAATGTCAGCACTCGGGATAGGAGAAGGCCTACGCCTAACCACTCCACGACCCTTCAAATTTTTGTTACGAAATGATTTGAAAATGCACTCGGTACGGGACCGAGGTTTTAGGTGAGAAAGTTGCAGAGAGAAGTTGCGAAGGTGAGAGGTGGTGGATGAGGGCGTGTCTTTGTATTGAAAGACGAGTATCGAGACCGCCCACACTACAGTGAGCATCCCAACACTCGGAGAGGAAGAAGTCTAAACTTAATCCTCTCTTTTTAATTCAATACAAGGAGAATAAGATTTTTATGATAGTATATTAAAACAGGCTAAAAATCCAAAATAAAGGAGAAATAAGATGAAAATGTAAAATAATAAATAAATAAATAAATAAAGGTTGGAAAATAAAATGGTTCACTAAAAAAATAAAGATGTGATTTTTTTGGTAATTAAAATTATCTCTTAAATAAATAAAATAAAGAAATGAATTTAAATTAAATATAAAGAAAAAAAATCAAAATAAAACAAGGTAATTAAAAAAAAGCCCCCAGCAGGGGTCGAACCAAGGACATAGGCAATGCAAAGTGAGAGTCTTACCACTGGGGTGGCGACACATCCATTGTATAACGCCACCCCATTTGAATATAACCCTTAAAGCTTAATATTCTGGGCATGAACAAGGCAAGTCTAGGCAAGAATCAAGGAAATACGTTTTGCTCACAACTCTCTCAATTCTAAATCAAATTTGACAAACTTTTAGTCAAACTTGCCTAGAATTTCATAAGGAACATGATGGTGCAATTGGATTTCTCAAAATATGCTCACAACTAAAAATTCGATGGCTTATGCACAAGGATGCTTGAAATGCAAATTGATCTCCAATGATCAAAACAAGTGGAACTAAGGACAAGTAAAGGTCTGCACACACCTAAATGTGTTGTTCATGGATTAAGTCTAAATAAGAATCTCAAATTCTCACTAAATCTCAAAATGGTTATTGAGTTGCAAATTGGTGAAATGGGAGTTTGAAAAGGATTTGCTATTCACATGGTGCATAGACAATGATTTGAGACAACAACCTCCATCAATCCATAATGAAACAGGTGATGAGTTGAACACACATCAATTGCAGTAATCTAATAGGAAAATTGATGATGCTTGAGTTTAACTAACATGACTGCGGCTTATTCTCTTTTCCAATTTGATGTGCAAAACAGTTATGCTATAAGTTTGATCTATTTGAACTCTCAACAAGCCAATGGAAGTCTTAATGCTGAAATCAGTATTGACAAACACGAATCAAAATGCCAGCAATTTATGAAGGATGGACAGATCTAACATCAAATCTTAACAACAATCTCTTAGTGCTCCATTCACTTACAGCTCCAATCAACAATTCCTTAAAAATCCCTCACTGTAAGACCAGGTTGAGGAGATTTTAGTTGAAAGAAAAAAACTCTCACTTGGTAGCAGGTCAATGCATCAAACCAAACATCATTGGCCTTACAACAGTAGAAGCAGAAGTCTCACAATTCAACTATCCCAGCCAAGATATGAGTTGGTTCTAAATGAATTCCAAAAGATTAAAATACCAGCCTGATGGGAAACAAAGTTGATGATCCTTCCAGCAATATGGACAGTAGACACAAAACCAAACCACAGACACACCAAGTCAAACAAGGTCTAGATTTCCAACTTATTATGAACTCCAAATGATAACACTTCTTAAACAAAAATCACATCAGCAGGGATAGCTCATTGAGTCTTTAATCCAAACTCATCCTTACACCAATCAAGCTCTTAATGTCTAACAACAAACCAAGAGTCCTATATAAATCATGTTAACAACCAACCAAAACCCATGAGAAATGCCTTCATAAAAGTCTTAAACCCTCATGTCAAAAATCTGCCAACCTCTCCTAGACTGTCCAAGATATGCCATTAGTAGGTTAACCAACTTGATGTTACAACAACAATCCAATGTCCTATGACAGCAACATGGGCGTAACAAACTTGGTGCAGTCAATCAAACCAAACATCATTTTAATGTCTTAAAGCTCTGATGTCAGCCCTACTGTTAACCAAAACTCCTAACACTAGCTCCAAAAACTGATAGATGGGAGCTCTCAATCCAAAACAGATCCCAGCCAAATTCAACATAAGCATGAGATCTAAATAGCTATGGAAAATCCTCCTTAGTTTAAGCCTCAATTGATTCTAAGCAAGCCCCAAATATTAATTTGGTTCCTCAATGACAAACCCTCCAACAGACTTAGACAATCAAACCAATCAAACCAAGACAAAACATCTCTTCTGAATCCAACAGTTAAAAAAATTCATGGCATTCAACCCTTGGTTATCCCCTCATTTTGAACAAACACCTTAGACAGAAACCAACAACAAAGTATGCTAGCAAGACAAAATTGATCATCAAAAATCCAAATATTGCTCCAACATCACTAGGTGAATCCATTCAATACTAAACAACAAGCAAACCTCAAAACAGATGTGATAGGCCTGATGTGATACACTCAAACCTTCAACAGTCATAGGCATAACTCATATCCCAATTAAACTAAATTGAGCATGAAGTTACAACAGAACCATATCCCTAATGACAGTTACACATAAAACAACTGGCAGCAGCCTTAGCAAAATTCAGATCAAACAAACAAACTTGACATCACAGCTTGTGACCAACAACATGACAGAGTTCAACATCAACCAGCCAATGGTCCAACTTATTTCTCATGACAATTGCTAAAACACAAACAGGTTTTGGTTATGGAAAACAAATTTCAGACAGGAAATAAACATAAGTTCAATGTGATGAAACAAGTTCAAGACATCAATCCTCAACTTACCATCTGTTTCAACATCCTACATTAGCACTTTTACAAAAGCCAAAACATACACACATTGCCATAATGAAACATCAATTTAGCAAACAAACACCTAGTATGAGGACCATGTTCTGACAGCAACAATCATGATTTAACAAACTCAGATTTCAAAGTAGTTTTTTTGTTAACACAGTTATGAGCTCAAAACAGGCCAATGTTCAAATCATCCAATCAACTACCCCAAAAATTCAGTCATATGATGGCTTACAAGCACATGACAGTATGCACTTCACAGCACCAATGCAATCTTTTAGATATAACAAGGCCAAATCAGCAGTCCTAAAACAAAGCACTAATGACAGCAAAAACTCATGGTATTGGCTTCATACATTTGATAGCATACTTAATGACTCTAACATGACAACGTACAAACCAAAACATAACCACAAAACAGCATATGACAAGGCATACTAGTGAATGATCTCAAAACCACATACCTCTTGTAGCCCTCACAACAAGTTGACTGCAGCTGCAAGGCAAAAAAATCCTTCCTTCCTTTGAATGTTGCTTCTTCTTGAAGAAAAATGCAAGTTTGTGGACAGTTAGAGCAAATACACTTCCAACTGTTGTTTGAGGTTTTGGACAGCTAGCATATCATTAATATGAGGTGTCTAAAGTGCCAAAATGATGGAAATAGATCTATGTAGTGATTTGGTATGAAAAGTGCCAAAAAGTCAAACTAAGGTGTGTGAACAGTTGGCTTTTTGATCCAAAGATTTTTGGGAGAAACCAATGGTGGGAACAGCTTCAGAGGGTCATTTTAAGGGTGTCTATATGGTTTTTAAAGTGGTGGGATGTTTGGAACAAGATCTGGTGTAAAAAATGCAAAGTGGTGAAAATGGTGATTTTGGTGAATTTCTTCACTTTCAAGCAAGGAAGGAAAGAGTGAGAGCCATGTGTTTCTGGTTTTTGGATAGCTCTGGTGTATGGAATAGAGTGGGATGCAACCTCTATTTATAGGCTAAGGGAAGCATTGGGGCAGATTTGAAGTTTTGGCCTTGGAGGGAGATTTTTGGAGCAAATCTTGTGAAATCCTAGTGTGATCATTGTTCAGCAGATCTTGCTTGCTTGCAAGGAGTTTAGCCCTCAAAAACTATCTAGTAAAGAGATGTGATAAGTGACATTTGAGTGAGCCAAGTCAGCCCCTCCATGCTGCAGCCACCAATACTCTCTCTCCTAGTGTAACTTTTTGCATTTTTTTCATTAAATTAATATGTCTTGTCAAGAGCTTGAGATTTGCTTGGATTCTCTTCTGAATTTGTTCATCATGCACTCTTAAAGCTCATATCAGATGTAAATATATGGTTAGAAAACAAGTGGATAGTTGGGGAAACAAGTTCATGTTGGGTTTTGACAAATTGACAAACTAGTGCACATGCCCAACTTTCACCATTCATAACTCTCAGCTCATAGGGGTTATGGAGGAGTTCTATAACTTTTTGGAAAGCCCTCATGTAGCTCTACAACTTTCATGTTTTCATGAGTTTCAGATTCCAAAAGGAACTTGGCCAAATGACCTCTCAAAGTTGTTGAAAAACAAGCCTAAATGTAAAATTTTTCGAAGTTATTTTCCCTTCTTGTAATGAATTTGATCATAACTTAAAATCTATGCATTTTCTGATCATGGACCAATTTAGGACTTTTTTAGGAATTCTTAAGAGCTTTCCAATGAGCTTTGAACCAACTCAATTGGATGTGTGGTTAAAGAGTTATGGTCTTGCCCCTTTCAAAATCCTAACTCCCGACTTTTGCGATTACTCCTCAACCCTTGATCCAATGGTCATTAAATTTTATGGGCTGGTGTAATATGACATAAGGAACATTTTTGATTCATATCTTGAGGTCAAATTCCTTATGGTTGATGAGTTGACGTTTTGGTCAACCGAACGATCGATCGATGAATACCGAGTCGGCTATTGATGTTTCTGGACTTCCGAGGCCTTGAATATTCTTGAATGGACTTCACTAAGCCATATAAACCTTATGGACCAGAATTTCATCATTGGAATACCTTTCAAAACAAAAGTCAAACTACAGTTGACTTTTCCCGATCGAAAACCCTAATTGGGGATCCTGAACGACATTGTCTTTAATCTTTGGGTGACAACCTCCAATTGGATTCATACTTGACCCAATGTAGTATCCTTGAACTTGTTTCATGGAGGATTAAATTAAGACATTGACTGATCAAACCATTGACACCTCGACTTTTGACTGTGTGAAACCCTAATTTACCCTTTTTGCTTGGGCATTGTGCAGATGAACTGGGTGATCATTCCAACTCCACCATGACCTCTGAGATACCCAACATGCTTTTTTCCTCATGCTCCTTATGAACTCCTACTGATGATTCTTTGATAACTTTGTGATAACAACACCCACCTGATGGCTCGCACCAATGCCTTTGATAAAAAAAAAGAGGTGAGCAAATTTAGGGTATGACAACTATGTGAGATATTCTCAAATATTTAATGGATTATCCGTGGTTGATGATCAAGTTATGTTGCACAAGTGTCAGGCCCTTGATATGCTTGGTTTACTTCAAGGATCTGATGTTCAACCAGATGTTGAGACATTCCATCAGCAGAGATTATGCAGAATTCTATTGATTTAAGGAGTGAATCATTAGACCAAAGGAGATAACGATGGATCTATCTTTATTCTAGTAAGGGTATTGGCAAGAAACTAAGGCTAGAATATAATGCTGATGGAAGTAAAGACACCTTTCTTAGATCTACTCTAGGAGTATTGGAGTGCAACAGGTGTGTTCTAGTTTTTACTAGAAGTATCTGATCTTTATCTAGAAAGTTTCCTTGCAAGAATATGGTGATGGCACTGCTTGGGTCAGTTTATTTCTGATCTAAGTACATAGGAGCATGTGACATTGCTCATCTTGGAGGACAAAGATAAGTGGCAGTTATCTTTGACTTTCTAAAGAAGTCTCTACCTAAGGAAAGCGGGAATCCTTTTGTAAAGATTTTTGTGATCTCCCTTCTCTAAAGAATCAAGCTTTGACATGTTTGGTTTTCTTTAAAGAGGAGTTGATGAAGAAAATGCATTTCAAGCAATATGGTGTGGTCCAATAAAGCAAGATGGAGGTTGTCTACTCAAACTCAAGTCTATGAGCCCTTTCTGATTGAGTGATGAGGTTATTCTAAGTGGCAGAATGAAAGCCTGAACTCTCCAGCTGTATGTCTTAACCAAAGTTGTGAGATCAAGCAGTAACTTCAAGGCCTTCATTAATGAAAGATGAGTTGATCTTCTCAGGTATGAATGGAATTAATGCTTCACCTCATACAGTTTGCGGGAGCTGTGTGAAGGAGTAGATGCCTTGCCTTGGAGCAAGTAGAATTTGTGACTTGAAGATCAAAGTGGCCTGGTGGAGTAGCAGATTTTCTAGAGCTCTGAAAGATGCTAAATAACCAAACAGTGGCATTTGGTTATTTAAGCAGTGTGCCTTTGGAAAACTGTTCTTGTGTAGAAGGATAGTCTTTTAAAGACCATAGAATGTTTTGGGATTGTTCATGCTTGAAACTAATTACTCTTATGTAGAAGAGTAGTTGGTTGAAGACCAAAGGAGGATCTGGTTCTGGTCATATGTTGGAGCTCGTGGTAGAAGCCCTAAGCTGTGTATAGAAGATTACCTTCTTCTGGAGATGTATTTGATCAAGCTGGTGGAGTTGTTCTCTCTGAAGATCTTCAGTTGGATTACTAGGCAGAAGTAAGTCTAGTTATGGGCAGGTAAAGAAGCAGTGGATATGGGTTGGCTTCCTTGGCTAAGGACTTGAAGATCTAGTGCAGAACTTGTGATTCACATCTTGACTAAGAAGTACCCTATCTTGTCATACGGGAGAGTGATGAGGTAAAAGGACTATCTTGGAGTATGATGTGAAAGGATTGGACAAGACTGAAGTGGATCATCGATTGACTGCATGGAAGTATGGATTTTGATGAGAAGAATCACCAATTCAATCAGAAGCTTTCTAACTTATCATATGGGAGAATGATGAGGAAAGAATGTCTTGGATTATGGGGTGCCTATTGTCGCTACTGCGAAAATCGGCGCCGGCTGAACAGAAGAGTCGCCACCGTGCGTTATTTATCCCACGGGAGGGAAAGGAAACGCTCAGAGTAAACCTCGCACAACACGGGAAAGGTATGGTCGTCGCAACCAAAACCTGGGTTCGGGAGTCGGTTACGCAAGGGGAAGGTATTAGCACCCCTCACGTCCGTCGTACTCGACGGGATCCACGCTTGTTTTCGGGTATGGATTGTTATTCTATCTAAACTATAGGTCAAGGGTGAAAAGAACATAGAATGAAAATAAAAATGACTCGGCAAAGCATCGCACTTTGTGCCTACGTATTCTCGGCTGGAACGAGAAATCAGAGTCAACGTAGTTCGCCTACCTACGGGGAAGGAGGGGAAGGTTGCTCGCTAGGATATCGCATCCTATGCCTACGTACTTTCATACAGCATGAAAGATCAGAGCAAACGTAGTTCGGGCCACGTACGACACAGGTCTGTCTTGGTTGATTTTATTCCTTCTGAAAAAGGTTTTCTGATTAGCGGTCCAAGCGGACAAAAATGACGTTTTGATGAGTTCACATTCTTTTACGGAAGAAGTGTCTTTTATTGTGTTTGAAATCTTTATGTGTTTTTCTGTTTGTTTTGAGAAAGAAAGAGACAGAACTCTAACCTACGGTTGCAAAGGGAATCAAACTATCCTAATGTTATCATGCATGGGTTAAGACCTAGTGTCTATCATGCTCCTCTCTTGCACAGAGAGAAACAGAGATCCTACGGGATAGGCAGAAACAGAAACAATAACAGTTATAATAATAAAGCGGTAAAAATGCATGAATGCAACAGTACAAGCGAGGCAAGGGAGTCCCACTCAACCTCGAACCTAGAAAACAATAGGCAAAAGTGAACAGACTTCACTTTCAACCCAGCAGGGTAGACAGCAAACAATACAGTCCAGAAAACCAATCAATACATCAGCAATAAAATACAACAGCAAAAGAAACAGCATCAGCAGCTCTGAATCAACATCTGGCTTCAAGTAATCTCCAATCAGCTACAGGCTTCAACAAGCATCAATCTCCATCTTCATGACCTTCAGGCAAGGGCTTTGATCATCAGTCTTCTATCTGCAATGGCTTTTCTTCAAGTTCAAACCTCCAGGATGAGGGATTAGTCACAAGAGTGAATTGGGTGTTAAGCAATCAGTTGACTACCAAGGGTGGTGAACAGACTGCTTCTAACACAAAAGACATTTTCTCTCAAGAGTTCTATCTCTTAGACACTATCACCAAGCCTTCCAAAGGAAGGGGGTGGGTGTCTTAGAGAGACTCTGAATCACAGAGAAGAATGGATGCAGACAAGGCAATCCATGTTTGAGAAACAAACTTTCTAATCTAGAGCTCTGCCTAGCTCCTAAACCCTAGTCTCCTCAGCAGCTGCTAGCAAGAACCTCCTCTTCAACTCTGGAAGTTGATCTTCAATCTCTGGATCTTCAATGGCTTTCATCTTCTCAAGTCTTCAACTCTCCTAAGTCCCCAGACAACCCCAATACCCAAGCAAACAAGCAATAATCCCCAGAGGGCACACCACACCAGTCAATCAGACATACACAGAGTATTAATAGCAGTAGGGGAGGCCTGACTTTTCTCTAAGGGATCTAAATACTACCCATAGCCCCTATAGTCCCATAACTAATCTAGTTAAATCCTAAGTCCTAAGGGAAAGAATCAAACTTCCTAAGTCATCACCTAAAAACCCTAATTTGTTCATGTTGTTCACACCTACACTAAGCACCTAAATTTAACTTCTAAAAATGGGAACTAAATTGTTTCTACAAGTTCAATGTCTAATCTAAACAACCTAAAAAGAATGAACAAAAAATATGAAAGCATCTAGTAGAACAAAAATTAACAAAATCATGCATGAAATGAAGCTATTCAAAATGTCATTTATTTAGAAAATATGGGAAAAATATCAAATAAAAATAAAATGCAATTTTTATTTTTTTATAATTTTCTAGACATTCTAATGAAAATGTTAAAAAAAGAATGAGTTAAAAATAATATTTTTTCATTTAGTTATGATTTTTAGAAGATTAATGAAATATGAAGAAAATTAAAAAATAAAAATACAAGAGAAGGAGGGAGGGGGTGAGAATAGAAATGGATTCACGTGCAATTCACAGTGGGCTCAGGTCACGGGGGTGTGGGTAGCGATCAAAGCACTAAGCCCGCCCGTTTCATTAAATGAAACGGTGCGTTTTGGCTTCTACATCTCTCCCTCCAAATTTCAGTACGAATGAGAGCCACACGATCTTGGTCTTGGGTCAATGGTCTAACACGCAATGGACAGCCACGATTGCTTCTTCTTCCTCCTTGTGTTCATGAAGCTAGGGTTTCCACCATGGATACACATGCACGTATACACTTAAAGCTCTATGTTCTCTCTCCACAGTCCATGGATCAACACGATATAAACATGAAAAACGCTCCAATTTTCTTCCTCTACAAGACTATGGTGGTAGTTTGTTTTGAAACTCAACATAACTCTCAACCCGATAGCAATAAGCTCTGGCCACCATGAAAATACTCTGGTATGCATCATCAAGATTCTCACTCAAACTTGTACTAATCTACTCTATGCCTAATGGTGATTATTCTAATCTATCAAACTAACATTATAATGCACTCTACTACAAGTTCTAAGTCTAAAAAGTTTTGAGCACCTGTTAACAATTATCACTAAACAGCACCAAACTCATCCTAATCGTTCTACTAACAACCTAGATCACATCTAAACTAATAAAACCATGTAACTCTAACTAAATTAAGCAAGCTAGAGCAATTTGCACCTTGAGCAAGTTCTTGTGGATGATGATGAATCTTGTGAATCCAAGCCTTTGGATGCTTCAATCTGGATCTATTCTTGCAGCAAATGATTCTGTATGCACTATCTCGATGGATCTTGCACTGTATCTTGATCTTCACATGAAATTGCAAATTGTGTATGGTTGATGGAAGCACACGAAATTGAGCACATTACACTATGTTCTTGGCTGAATCCTATGGCATGATGATGAATCAGTATGATGAAATCAAAAATTGGTGATGATTGGTGAAGAAATTGGTGAATTGAAATGAATTTGCAAATTGGAGGATGAGAGAAAAATGAGAGAATTTGGTGGAGTTTTTGCACAAATGAGGATTCAACCCTTGCTCAATTCTGATTTCATGAATATATAATGCTCAAATGAACCTTCTAGAACCATCTTGCAACTTCCCTTGCATTCCAAATTGAATCCATTTTGGTTATGTTTCTTCAAATGCAAGTAACCATAAATAACTTTTCTTTTTCCTTCTAAACTCAAAAAAGTGCTTGAACCATTGTCTTTGAAATGTCTTTTGGACCCAAAATCATATATTGGAAGTCCCCATTTGCATTTATAAATCTCTCAAACCATTTTTCACTTTGACTTTATTTAAGTTATAAGCCATTTTAGTTCAAATTTGACCAATCATGCAACTTCATGTTATGAGCTTTTCCAACAATTTGTGACCTTCTTTCTAGACTCAAAATGTCATTTGGAGCAAGTTTGATGTTGTAAGTTTTTCCATTTGAGGCCTCCTTGTATGAGTTTTGGACATAGGTTAAAATGACCTGTAATTCACAAATGACCAAAATACCCTTTGCTTGCCAAGACCATAAGTTGAGTTCCACACATCATATGAAGGCATGACACACCATTCTAGAAAGCTAAGACAATGAGGAACAATTCCTATGTTGACCAGAAATTCATTTGAAATCTCCTTGAGGGGTAAAACTAGCTTGGAAGTCAAGTCACTTTCACAGACAAAATTTCAGATACCTCAGATGACCTGTAACTTGCAAGGACCATAACTTGAGTTCTATAAATCTTATTGATGTCTTCCACCACTCAAATTTAAGGTCTTGAGATCCTCTACAAGTTTCATGTTGGCCAAGGATCCATTTGAAGCTAGCATTTTGACTTATCTTGCTTGGAAATTTGACCTAAACTAGGGGATTTTACACAGAAACCCTAATTTAGAAGCTCCTCTTCTCCTTGATTTCTCTTGAATTCTTCTTGGCATATCTCCATATCCTTCTTTATATGCCCAATGATGAACCCCACATCTCTCCACTAGACTTGAATGCCCCTTAAATCAGTCAATTGACCTAAGGTTGACCTAGGGTTGACCCAGATGAAACCCTAGTTGACTGCCTTCAGCTATAGCTCTTGTGCTCTCATCAATGACTTGTCTCCTTCTTTAAATGACTTTCTAAGTCTCTCATAATGTCTATATACTCTCCATGCCTTCAACTCACAGCTCACAACCCTCTTGTTGACCCTCAGATACCCTCAGCTAGGAGATGGACTCAAGGCTTGATCTGCTGAACTCTTTGCTTTCAAATTCTTTCCTGATGACTTGAATGAGATTGAATTGGGATAATAACCTCTTGATAGGCTTCTAGAGATGAGAATAATGATTGGTCCCCCTGTTGTATGACTTGCTATGCTTATGCTATGCAGATGATTAGACTATGCATATGACTCTATATGCAAATGCTAATGACATTGAAACATAAACCAAGTGAATAAGGTTGGGCAAATTTTAGGGTGCAACACCTATCTTGTACTTAGCCTAAGGTCAGAATACTTGTGGAGAAGTGGTCTCTTCTGCTACAAGTAACTCTAAGAAGAGGTGTATCAGTTTGATGGCCTCTCACTGTATAAGCATGGAGTTGGACATGAGATATAATGTGGTGATCTTGGAGCAGCTTTTGTCAAAGATAGGGGGAGAGCCTTTAGTTGACGGGTGTACTATTTACTTATAGTGAATGCGTTCAACATGTGTGTTGAACAGAGAATGAGTTCTTGAAGACATGAAGATGCGTCTTATGTTTTCCATTCATGTGCACTTGTTACCCTTGATATGGGGAGCTATACTTCTATCTAGGATGTATTGCTGCAAGAGTGCAGTTATGTACCAAGATTGTTTGTGGTTTCAAACAATTTGGAATTTTATAAAGATAAAATGTCAGACAAGATGTTTTGACATTGGGTTACTGCTCCAAGCTCATGGTGAACATGACAAGTGTCTTCCTTTTGGTTCTGTTCTTAGGATGTCCATGGATCCAGTCAAGTTTGTAGGCCTCTATCCTAGTGTGTCTGGTGAAGATAAAGATCAAGACATCATCAGCTCTGATCCTATGCAGATGGAAGGACCTTTATCCTGACATCTTAGAGATCTTCCAGATAGTTATTCTGCAACTCTTCTGCTATCTGTTCCAATATGGTTTGTAGGAATGTAAAGCTGCAGTATGAAGATGTTGAAGAAAGTCTTCATATGTTTGGATTATCTCTTTTAGGGGGAGTGCTGATTATGCATGACAGGAGGTGTTGTGCACCTGTCTGATGTGTAGCTGCTGATGTGGAGCCCTGTACAAAGTTTGCTGATCCTCAGGCAAGCTTGGGTTCTTAGACCACTTATGTTGGCTTGAACTAGGACTGTGATGACTGGCCTAGGAAACAACATGATTTTCTATCTGGGAGGATTTAATTTTCTACAGAAGATTGGTGTGTCTCAAATAGGGGATTAAAAATCAATTGTTACTTGGCAAGTATGTAATTGATTATCCTTAAATTGGTGATGTCAAAAGTGTCATCTTCCTCGTATGGTTATGAAACCTGTAACAACACAAACAAGACACGACAAGCCTATGCAATCAAATCAATTCAGGTTAGTGACGTTACACTCAGTTAATTCAAAGCTTTAACAATTGTTGGCAAGGGCCAGTGATGTTATACTCATGCTAGCTTCACTAAACTTAGGCGTTTTATCATGCACAAAACAGTAAAGAACCAGCATCAAGTACTGAATACCATATTTTATTGATCGGGCCCCTGAATGGGCGGAGTTTTATACATGGGATGTAACTCCTGAAATGAGGAAGCTACGCAAAGCAAATACATTAGTATGCACAAGAAGCATGAATATTTTGACAAATTAAATTTTGTACACATGTCGGCAACGGGATGCAGATGAACACCACGAAATGATCCTCCTATGACTCATCCGACTCTAATGCTTTCCCGGTATCCCCACTTCTGAAGAGATTGTATCCGATAACTGGCTCCTCAAACATATTCTCCCGCATTGATGCTCATTGAATTCGGACCGCAGTCATTTGCTTTTCAAATCCCTAACTTTTGCGTGAACCGCCCTTTACGGGTTTTCAGTTCACCGGGATACCCTTTTTTGCCGAAGCCGCCCAGTGTAGGTTTTCAACTTCGCGGGTGTACATTTTTTCAATTTTATCCCTAACTTTTGCCCGAACCTTTCATTCTGTTTTTGGTTCGCCAGGATGCCCCATTTTTGCCTGGACTCTCTTTTTCTGTCCAGCGGGTCTATTTTAAGCAAAGTATTTTTTAACTGCGTCCGAATTCACAGGTGACGTGAAGTCTTCTCCGTCCATGGTGGACAACAACAACGCTCCTCCTGAAAAGACCTTACTGACAACGTATGGCCCTTCGTAGTTGGGGGTCCACTTGCCCCTGTGATCTGCTTGCGGCGGGAGAATCCTTTTCAGCACAAGGTCGCCCGTCTGAAAGCTTCGCGGATGTATCTTCTTGTCGTACGCTTTCTTCATTCGGCTCTGGTACAAACGACCGTATGCTAGGGAAGCTAGCCTCTTCTCGTCCATTAAGCTCAGTTGGTTCAATCTATTCGTTACCCATTCTGCCTCGTCCAGCTGAACGTCTCGCAATACCCTCAGAGAAGGGATCTCAACTTCCAATGGTAATACCGCTTCCATTCCGTATACCAACGAGAACGGAGTTGCCCCGGTTGATGTGCGTACCGTCGTACGATAACCGTGCAAAGCAAAAGGTAGCATTTCATGCCAATCCTTATAGGTCACCACCATTTTCTGAACAATTTTCTTGATATTCTTATTGGCCGCCTCAACAGCGCCATTCATCTTGGGTCGGTAAGGAGAGGAGTTGTGATGTTCGATCTTGAAATTCTGACAGAGCTCCTTCATCATTTTGTTGTTCAGATTTGAACCATTATCTGTGATTATCCGCTCGGGGATCCCATATCGGCAAATGATATCTCTTTTGATGAATCTGGCCACCACTTGCTTCGTTACATTCGCGTAAGACGCCGCTTCCACCCACTCGGTGAAATAATCGATTGCTACTAGGATGAACCGGTGCCCATTAGAAGCTGTCGGCTCGATCTTTCCAATCATATCGATTCCCCACATCGAGAATGTCCATGGAGATGACATCACATTTAGAGGACTCGGAGGCACGTGTATCTTGTCAGCATAGATTTGGCACTTGTGGCACTTCCTCGCGAACTTGAAACAATCAGTTTCCATCGTCAGCCAAAAGTAACCTGCCCTCAGCAGTTTTCTCGTCATAGCATGTCCACCAGCATGCGTACCAAAGGTACCTTCGTGAATTTCCTCCATGAGAAGCTTTGCCTCTTTCTCGTCTACACAACGCAACAACACCAAATCGTGGTTTCTTCTGTACAAGACGCCATCCGGATTCAAGTAGAAATTACCCGCTAATCTCCTGAGAGTCTTCTGATCTTGACTGGATGCCCCAGCCGGATACTCTTTATTCTTCAGGAAATTAAGGATATCAAAATACCACGGTTTGTCGTCAGATGCTTCATCGATAGCAAATACATAAGCTGGCCTGTCAAGCCGAGAGATAATGATTCGGGGAGCTTCGTTCCAGAAGTTGACCTTGTACATGGAAGACAAAGTGGCGAGAGCGTCAGCCATTTGATTCTCTGCCCGCGGTACATGATGCAATTCAACCTTGTCGAAGAAAGGCAACAATCTCCTTGCATAATTCATGTAATGTATCAAATTGGGCTGACGTGTCTCCCATTCCCCTTTGATCTGATTCACCACCAGGGCTGAGTCTCCGTATACGTCTAGATGTTTGATTCGCAAATCAATGGCTTCTTCAAGCCCCATTATACAAGCTTCGTATTCGGCCTCATTGTTGGTAACGGCAAAGGTCAATCGGGCAGTAAACGGGATGTGCGACCCGTGTGGCGTGATGATGATTGCTCCTATTCCGCTACCGTAAGCATTCACGGCTCCGTCAAATATCATCTTCCATTTGGACCCCAACTCTGGTCCCTCGTCTGGCAATGGTTCTTCACAATCTTTCATCTTTAGGTACATGATATCCTCGTCAGGAAAATCAAACCTCATCGCTTGGTACTCTTCAATAGGCTGCTCTGCCAGATACTCAGACAGCACACTCCCCTTTATAGCCTTTTGCGAGACGTATTGAATATCGTATTCAGTCAAGACCATCTGCCAACGGGCAATTCTACCCGACAACGCTTGCTTTTCGAATACATATTTGATAGGATCCATCTTCGAGATGACCATGGTTGTATGATTCAGCATGTACTGCCTCAAACGCTTGGCAGCCCAGGCTAGCGCGCAACAAGTTTTCTCCAACATTGAGTACCGAGATTCACAATCTGTAAATTTCTTACTCAAGTAATAGATCGCATGCTCTTTTCTCCCTGTCTCGTCGTGTTGACCGAGAACACAACCCATGCTTCCCTCAAGAACCGTCAAATACATTATCAAGGGTCTACCTGCCACTGGGGGTATTAAAATCGGAGGCTCCTGCAAATACTGCTTTATTTTATCGAACGCCTTTTGACAATTTTCGTTCCACGTTACAGCTTGATCTTTCTTCAACAGCTTGAATAATGGTTCACACGTGGCCGTTAGGTGAGATATGAACCGGGCAATGTAGTTCAATCTCCCTAAAAACCCGCGCACCTCTTTCTCTGTTTTAGGCGTCGGCATTTCTTGAATTGCTTTTATTTTAGCAGGATCGACCTCTATTCCTCTTTCGCTTACGATAAACCCCAGGAGCTTACCCGATCTCACCCCGAAGGTACACTTGTTAGGATTCAGCCTCAGCCTGAACTTCCTAAGCCTTTTAAATAACTTCAGCAGATTCACCAGATGCTCTTCCTCCGTCTGGGATTTGGCAATCATATCGTCAACATAAACTTCGATCTCTTTATGCATCATGTCATGGAAAAGAGTCGACATCGCACGCTGATATGTTGCCCCAGCATTTTTCAAACCAAAGGGCATCACTTTGTAGCAAAATGTTCCCCACGGCGTTATGAAAGTAGTCTTCTCCATATCCTCTGGCGCCATTTTAATTTGATTGTAGCCTGAAAAGCCATCCATGAAGGAGAATACGGAGTACTGAGCAGTATTATCAACTAACACGTCAATGTGAGGAAGTGGAAAATCGTCTTTTGGGCTTGCTTTGTTCAAATCTCGATAATCCACACACATCCGAACCTTGCCCTCTTTCTTTGGCACTGGTACGATGTTGGCAACCCATGAAGGATACTTCGTCACAGCCAGGAAACCAGCGTCCCACTGTTTCTGAACCTCCTCTTTGATCTTCATTGCCATATCTGGTCGAGTTCTGCGAAGCTTTTGTTTGACCGGCGGGCAATCTTCTTTCAGTGGCAGGCGATGCACGACCATATCTGTATCGAGCCCGGGCATATCCTCATACGACCAAGCGAATACATCACTATACTCTTGGAGCATTTCAACCAGTCTCCGCTTGATATCTTCCTGCAGCGCGGCTCCGATACGAATGTTTTTCTTAACCCCTTCCGACCCCAAATTGATAATTTCGATGACCTCGTCGTGAGGCAGAATGGCTCTTTCCTCTTACTTTACTAACCAAGACAGTTCTTCAGGAACGTCGCTATCTTCGACAACCTCTTCTTCAGCCTGAAACACCGGGTGCTCAAAGTCGGGACGAGTCATAGGTGGTTCAAGGATGTCATCTGAAAATGTTATCCTGCAAAAGGAAGGGTTAAGTGCTTCAAAATGCGTATAAAGCGAATAACCACGTTGCCATTTTATTGAAAAATATAAAACAAGAAGGACAGAGATTACAGTATCGGCACATGAAAAACGCCATTTATTTAATGATTAACGCACAATGTTTATAACAACACAACCCTAAGCAAATTCTGATGCCCCGGGAAAGACATCAGATTATTCAACAATTAATAAAGCAAAGCATTACTGTTTAAAAGTCACAGGAACAAGCTCCTGAATAGACCAGTTGCACAGTCCTTGTCCTGGCGTGCTTGGCTGAATCCAGGCATCCATATCACAGTCGCTGTCTCCTTCATCAGACTCCGAAGCAGCATTGACAGTTTCATGACACACTCCACTGGCAGAGATGGTAATCAGCTTTCTGAAACGGGGGGCTCTCACGGAAGGAGTTGATGACGACGGTTGGTACCCCAGTCCGAACCGGTCCATCTTCACAGGAATGTCCAGCACTTTGCCCCAGCCCTTGGCTTCTCCTGCTTCCACTAGAGCTTGAGCTTCTTTATACGATGAGACGGCTATCTCTGGCACTTTGCTCGGCCCGGGACCCTTGCCCTTGATGCGCAAACCTTCGAATGCCTGGCATGGTGTCTCGTGGATCTCCCCGTCGACTTCCACATATTTAAACGACGATAGATGGCTGACCAGGATGTCCTCTTCCCCGCACACGGTGACTACGCTGTCTCCGACCATATATTTTAACTTCTGATGCAGGGTGGACGTGACTGCCCCTGCTCCATGAATCCAGGGTCTTCCAAGCAAGCAGCTGTACGCAGGCTGTATATCCATGATATAAAACTCCGTTGCAAACACTTCCGGCCCCACTTGCAGAGGCAAGGTAATCGATCCGAAGACTGTTCTCCGCGTGCCGTCAAATGCTCTGACTACCAAATCACTGGGTGTACACAAAATCCCTCGAACATCCAGCTTCATCATCGCCTTCTTGGGCAACACATTCAAAGATGATCCGGTGTCAACCAATACGTGCGACATTACTGATCCTCTACACTCAACAGATACGTGTAATGCCATATTATGATCTCTCCCTTTCGGAGTCAAGTCAAAATCGGTAAAACCCAAGCTATGGCCTGCATTCACATGTGCCAATACTCCTTCTAGCTGATTTACGGAGACGTCTTGGGGTACAAAAGAAGTGTCCAGGACTTTCAGCAAAGCATTTCTGTGAGCTTCCGAACACAACAGCAATGATAGGATAGATATTTTGGACGGTGTCTGCTGCAGATGCTCCACAATCTTATAATCACTTTTTCGAATTAAGCGCATGAACTCTTCTACATCCTTCGATGCTGCTTCTTTTTCACTTGCTTGTACCGGAACATTTTCAACCACTTTCCCTTTTCCTTTCGCTAGTCTTTCAGCCTCCACTTCAGGAGATATAAAGATCCTGCCACTCCTCGTCATGCCTCCTGAACCAACAACATTATCCACAATCTCCGCTGGCTGTTTGTTAACATCAATCTTTATCCCATCACAATACACCTCTAACCCATATGACCATGGGACTGCTTTCGTGTTCTCGTACGGGATTGGCCCGGCCTTAGTTATAGTGATCGGTGGCCGTTGAGCTGGTGCTGCAATAGTGATCGTCTTCCGAGGAATCGTTACCGTGGCCACATCACTCCGATTATCCACTACTGCCCCTGCAGGCTCGTCAGTTGCCGCTCGATCAAACTGCAATATGCCCTCATCAATTAAAGCTTGAATGCCTTTCTTCAAATCCTCACACCCCCCAGCTAGGGTCCAACAGTCTAAGCAATACTCGTTACATCCTGGGTAGACACCTCCTTGTAACAGTCGGCTCTTTATCTCGCTCAGCGGCGTCTTTAAATCTTCAACATTCATAATAAGATTCAGACCTTCCTCAGTCAGAACGGCGTTTGCCCCATGATTAGGCATGGGTTTCTGGACTATATTCGGACCTGTCGTTCCAAAATTGATAGTCTTGTTGTCTAAAAGATCCTGCACAACGTGCTTAAAAGCATGGCAACCTTCTATATCGTGACCCGGGGCCCCAGAATGAAACTCACAGTGCCTGTTTGCATCGTAGCCGAACGGGGGAGCTCCCGTTATTGGTGCCAGAGTTCTTTTCTCTACCAGATTCAATCCCAACAATGTCTGCAACAAATCGGCATATGTTGAGGGAGGCTTCTCAAACACTCTTCTCGGTTTACTACCCTGGAATCTTCGCTGAGCCTGCTGCGCCCCCTGCTGAGGCTGCTGCTGCTGTTGCATTGGCTGCTGCTGAACCGGTTGTTGTTGTTGGAGTGGTTGTTGTTGATATGGGATAGTAACACTCGCTACCTGCTGCGGCTGACGATATTGACCTCGTCCCCTGCCTCGGCCTCCAAATACTGCGCTTGCCTCGCCCTGACGGAGTCCACCATAAGCTTTCCTATTACTGCCAGATGCAGTTGATTCCTCGACTTGGAACTTTCCTTGCTTAATGTTACGTTCAATCTTTTCTCCCATTAGAATCAGGTCTGAAAAGCTGGCCAGGGACGTATGAAACAGCATATCATGAAACAGCCCTGTGAATGTGCCGACAAACATGTCATTCATTTCCTTATCTTCTACAGGAGGACGGACCCTGGCAGCCATATCGCGCCACCTTTGCGCGTACTCTTTAAAGCTCTCCCCCTTCTTCTGCGACAGTCCCGCCAATTGGACCCGATTGGGCGCCAAGTCGCTGTTATACTTGTAGTGAGCTACGAACGCCTCCGCCAATTGCTTCCATGTCTTGATATCAGTTGGCTCCAACCCCATGTACCACTCTAGGGAAGGGCCCGATAGACTATCCTGAAAGAAATGCATTAGCATTCTTTCATCAGTGGAGTATGCGGACATCTTTCTGTAATAAGCTCGTACATGCACTTTTGGACATGTGTCTCCTTTGTACTTGTCAAACGTAGGAGCTTTGAATTTAATTGGCACCCTCAAGCCAGGTACCAAGCCCATTGTTGCCATGTCCAAGCCCACAGCACTTTGGTTTAGGACTCCATTCATCTGCTCTTCCAGCATCCTAATCTTTTGGGAATCATCCATCGGCCCTTCAAAACCTCCTCCGGAGAAGGCGTCTTCCTGCTGATCTTCTTGCCACATACCGTTTCCAGCTCCGTACCCATCATATCCATTATTACGTCCAGCTCTGATCTGATTCATCCCCGGACCTCGGCCTCTGTTGCCGTACCCTTGGACACCTCCCGCAGGACCAAAAGCCATAAATCCAGTACCGTTTCCGTTTCCAAAGCCTCCGTAACCCTGATTGACCATACCATAACCCTCTTGCCCAAAGCCTTGAGCATTAAAGCCATACTTCCCAGTGTTATCGAATCCCTGATCGTTGAATCCGAATCCAGTATTGGCAAAGCCATTGCCTCCTAGATTATCTCCCAAATTGACATCACCCAGCCCAACATTATGGACAGCAGTCTCATTCCCAACTCCGACGTTACCATTTACAGCAGTGGTAGCGTTGTTGACATTAGCAGCAGGTGTATTGATTACAGGCGGAGCCACTGGCGTGGGAGTACCGTCTCCATGAGCAGTATCAACCCGTACAGACTGATGATCTTCATTACCATGACCAGCGCTTCGGGCCAACAGAGGCTGGACCATGGCCTGCAAATTCTCCTGCCCTTTCGCTATAGCTTCCATGGTCTGCATGAAGAGGGCGAGCTTCTCGCGCACATCTTGCATCTCGTTCTGCATTTGGTCCATGATTTTTTGACAATTGGAGCGGGTAGAATAGCGGTGCGGATGTTGATCTGCAATCCTGTTAAGTACCTTGAGCAGGAAATAAGACACCATCCAAAGATTACCTGTAATGCAATATGAATATGAATGCAATGCAATGTGTGTCTGTGCCTTAGGGAAGTTCATTCCCCCAGTTCTAGTGCGAAGGTGCCGGTGCAGTGACAGTGTTGACAATAGGAATATCGGAGCTGAATCATAGAAAGCCTCATATATTGCAGGGAAAATCAATAAGCCCAGGGTACAAAATCACTGAGAGTACAAAGAAGGCATGACCTCAACCAACAATCCTGGTGATGGTCAGCACTATGCAAATAAAGCATACAAGTTACTACATGAAATGATCAAATCCTCCCAAAAGTCTGGTACTCCTCTATCAACTTCTTGGTCTCCGGATGGCTTGGTCGATCAAGCAGCCCTTCAACAAGCTGGTTTATCCTCTTAAGGACACGGCGTACGTCTTCAGCAGTTTCTTCCCATGTTGCCTCTCCGAAGCAATCCTCTAACTTTCGTTTCTGAGATACCGCTTCATCTCTGGATTTGATTGCCTTGTTCAGTGCATGCTGGACACTATACCGGGTTATCACTTCTTCCTCACACTTCTTAATGCTAGACCTCAACTTCTCCTCGAGGTCGGAAATTTGCTGCTTTAGCTTATCTTCCCTCCTCTTGTTGTTAGTGAGTGTAGCATTCCAAGTCTTATTGCAAGAAGATATCTCTCGGTGAGTGATGTCAAGCGCCTTCTTCTTGGATTCAAGCATGTCATGGGAGCTTCTGAACTCTTGCCCCAGACGTTCGCGCTTCTTCTTTTCTTCAGTCAACTCAGCCCCTAACCTGTTTAACAGCTCGATCTGTTGTTGGAAAGCATATACGGCCTTGTTTTTCTCACTGCGTACTTGAGCTAGCTCTTGCTCTAACCCTTCGTTGATCTTCATCAAGGCTTCCTTTTCTCTCACAATTTGCTCGTACGCCTCCCTAGAAACAGTAGTTGGCTCTTCTGCCGGAATAAGAACGAGGATTGGTGCGTCTGGAAATGGCATCTTCAACTGACTTGCCCTTTCCTGGATCCAAACCCTGTAAGGTGCATAGGCCTGGCAATCGTTCTTACCTAACAGTGGTTTCCCTTTGCGGTTAATACGCATCCAGGCATGCTGCAGCTTGGCTAGTAACTCCCCCTTCAAATCCCCTGTGAAGTACAGAGATTCCTGTACTGCTTCCTCCTGAGGTGGATTCTTCAGTGCATATCCGAACTGGCGAATGAATAGAGAAGGGTTGTAATTGATACACCCTTTTCTTCCTATCAACGGCACATTAGGGTACCCAGAACAACTGAAGATGAGCTCAGATCCCAACAGGTCTCGATCAAACCACTCCATATCTTCCGACGATAACCTCATCAGGCGCTCTGGCCAACCAGCTGGGACTGTAGTCTCTGCAACAGATCTTCTCTTAGGAAGGTGACTCTCAAACCACCTACTCAACAAGGGTACACACAGATGAACATTCTTCCCTCTTCCCTTCTCATTCTTGTAATGCAGTGAGTGATAGAGATCTCCGAGTAAGGTAGGTACAGGATTACCAGCGGCAAACAAGTAGAAGGCGTCGAAGTCCACAAAATCCGGTATATTGGGGAACAGTACTATGCCATAAATGCACAAGGCCAACACAGCATTGAAAGCAACCCAGCACCCGCTCTTGGCATACTCTTGGGCTTTACCAACTAAGAATTGGAGTGAGAAGCCTGGAACTCCACGGGAAACAGTAGTCACAAGTTCAGAAGCATCAATATGCAAGGCTTTTGCCAAATCCTCCGGCTTGGGCTTGGCGTCACAATGAATGAACGGAACCTGGTTCTGCACGGGCAGCTCAACATACTCAGCGTATTCCTCCAGGGTTGGTCCCATAACAAAGTCAGAGAACGTGAAGCACCTCAGAGCAGGGTCGTAGAATTGCATCAAAGCATACAACCCATCTAACTCTACCTCTGTAGGTTTGCACACCAATCTCAGTAGTCTACCATAGCTCATCCGGAAGCTCCTACGAACACCCTCATCAGCAAGAGAGATCAACCCAAGTAGAGGGACAATATCAGGCGTAGGCAATTTGTAAGCAACCGTTCTCCTTAAGCTAGTCATGATCAAACACTCAGAAGTCTGGGTACTAGAACTAGGGAAATGCAAATGCGCCTGCAGCACAGACACGCGTTAGTGAAATGCAAATGGTAATGGATATGTAGGGATGCAATGCAAGTAACATGCAACAGGGACCAAAGCTGTAGCTGAATAGCCTGAACCCAATCAAGAAAGGTTTCAGATAGACCATCCAGAAGTCCTCAAGCCCTGGTCTCAGATATACCTCAAACAAAGCTCCAATATTGGTCTCTGATAGACCCCATAATCATAACCTGAATGGTCTCTGGCAGACCTCAAATCATTTCCCCCACTGGTCTCTGATAGACCTCAGAACACATCTCCAAATAGTCTCTGACAGACCTCGGAACACACCAACTGGTCTCTGACAGACCTTAGAACACATCTCTACCTGGTCTCTGACAGACCTTAGAACCCTCCATAAATATCCAGGATCCTGATCAAGAAACAAACCGGTGGTCTGAAGGTCTAGTTACCTGCATAACCCTGAATCCCCTCACAGGTGGGTGGCCCTATAACTGGCACAAGGTACGGCATCCTATGCGGTCGTCGGCGTCACAGACTTTCAGGGTTGATGATATGATTCCCAGAAGGAGTGGCATCATCAATTCCTGAAGAGGCCTCACTTAGCCAACTTCCAAATGATCGGTCCCCAGAGTCTACAATCCAACTAACCAGCAACCCACGCCAACCAAAGGAAGGGGCAGGAGGCCAACCAGAGGAACCTCGTCTGAGTGTAGATTTCATGGGACACCGAAGCAAGCAAAGCAAGCGGGCGCCCACTAATTTCTACTCTAATTCTAGGTGCACTCAAGCCCAGGTCCGGCTTCTCACTCAATATCAGAACACCCGTCACACCCCAGATACAGCAATAATAATCAATATATAAAGCTGAAAATACAAGGTTAGAAATATAAAATAACTCCATACAAAATCCTCGACGGGAAAACAAGCGCTAGGATTGACTCTCTTAAGGGACGTTGGATCCCAAATGCATAAGAACTATCGCAGTCCTTAGCAGCCAGGGGACGTTGGATCCCCAGCAGAGTCGCCAGCTGTCGCTACTGCGAAAATCGGCGCCGGCTGAACAGAAGAGTCGCCACCGTGCGTTATTTATCCCACGGGAGGGAAAGGAAACGCTCAGAGTAAACCTCGCAGAACACGGGAAAGGTATGGTCGTCGCAACCAAAACCTGGGTTCGGGAGTCGGTTACGCAAGGGGAAGGTATTAGCACCCCTCACGTCCGTCGTACTCGACGGGATCCACGCTTGTTTTCGGGTATGGATTGTTATTCTATCTAAACTATAGGTCAAGGGTGAAAAGAACATAGAATGAAAATAAAAATGACTCGGCAAAGCATCGCACTTTGTGCCTACATATTCTCGGCTGGAACGAGAAATCAGAGTCAACGTAGTTCGCCTACCTACGGGGAAGGAGGGGAAGGTTGCTCGCTAGGATATCGCATCCTATGCCTACGTACTTTCATACAGCATGAAAGATCAGAGCAAACGTAGTTCGGGCCACGTACGACACAGGTCTGTCTTGGTTGATTTTATTCCTTCAGAAAAAGGTTTTCTGATTAGCGGTCCAAGCGGACAAAAATGACGTTTTGATGAGTTCACATTCTTTTACGGAAGAAGTGTCTTTTATTGTGTTTGAAATCTTTATGTGTTTTTCTGTTTGTTTTGAGAAAGAAAGAGACAGAACTCTAACCTACGGTTGCGAAGGGAATCAAACTATCCTAATGTTATCATGCATGGGTTAAGACCTAGTGTCTATCATGCTCCTCTCTTGCACAGAGAGAAACAGAGATCCTACGGGATAGGCAGAAACAGAAACAATAACAGTTATAATAATAAAGCGGTAAAAATGCATGAATGCAACAGTACAAGCGAGGCAAGGGAGTCCCACTCAACCTCGAACCTAGAAAACAATAGGCAAAAGTGAACAGACTTCACTTTCAACCCAGCAGGGTAGACAGCAAACAATACAGTCCAGAAAACCAATCAATACATCAGCAATAAAATACAACAGCAAAAGAAACAGCATCAGCAGCTCTGAATCAACATCTGGCTTCAAGTAATCTCCAATCAGCTACAGGCTTCAACAAGCATCAATCTCCATCTTCATGACCTTCAGGCAAGGGATTTGATCATCAGTCTTCTATCTGCAATGGCTTTTCTTCAAGTTCAAACCTCCAGGATGAGGGATTAGTCACAAGAGTGAATTGGGTGTTAAGCAATCAGTTGACTACCAAGGGTGGTGAACAGACTGCTTCTAACACAAAAGACATTTTCTCTCAAGAGTTCTATCTCTTAGACACTATCACCAAGCCTTCCAAAGGAAGGGGGTGGGTGTCTTAGAGAGACTCTGAATCACAGAGAAGAATGGATGCAGACAAGGCAATCCATGTTTGAGAAACAAACTTTCTAATCTAGAGCTCTGCCTAGCTCCTAAACCCTAGTCTCCTCAGCAGCTGCTAGCAAGAACCTCCTCTTCAACTCTGGAAGTTGATCTTCAATCTCTGGATCTTCAATGGCTTTCATCTTCTCAAGTCTTCAACTCTCCTAAGTCCCCAGACAACCCCAATACCCAAGCAAACAAGCAATAATCCCCAGAGGGCACACCACACCAGTCAATCAGACATACACAGAGTATTAATAGCAGTAGGGGAGGCCTGACTTTTCTCTAAGGGATCTAATAACTACCCATAGCCCCTATAGTCCCATAACTAATCTAGTTAAATCCTAAGTCCTAAGGGAAAGAATCAAACTTCCTAAGTCATCACCTAAAAACCCTAATTTGTTCATGTTGTTCACACCTACACTAAGCACCTAAATTTAACTTCTAAAAATGGGAACTAAATTGTTTCTACAAGTTCAATGTCTAATCTAAACAACCTAAAAAGAATGAACAAAAAATATGAAAGCATCTAGTAGAACAAAAATTAACAAAATCATGCATGAAATGAAGCTATTCAAAATGTCATTTATTTAGAAAATATGGGAAAAATATCAAATAAAAATAAAATGCAATTTTTATTTTTTTATAATTTTCTAGACATTCTAATGAAAATGTTAAAAAAAGAATGAGTTAAAAATAATATTTTTTCATTTAGTTATGATTTTTAGAAGATTAATGAAATATGAAGAAAATTAAAAAATAAAAATACAAGAGAAGGAGGGAGGGGGTGAGAATAGAAATGGATTCACGTGCAATTCACAGTGGGCTCAGGTCACGGGGGTGTGGGTAGCGATCAAAGCACTAAGCCCGCCCGTTTCATTAAATGAAACGGTGCGTTTTGGCTTCTACATCTCTCCCTCCAAATTTCAGTACGAATGAGAGCCACACGATCTTGGTCTTGGGTCAATGGTCTAACACGCAATGGACAGCCACGATTGCTTCTTCTTCCTCCTTGTGTTCATGAAGCTAGGGTTTCCACCATGGATACACATGCACGTATACACTTCAAGCTCTATGTTCTCTCTCCACAGTCCATGGATCAACACGATATAAACATGAAAAACGCTCCAATTTTCTTCCTCTACAAGACTATGGTGGTAGTTTGTTTTGAAACTCAACATAACTCTCAACCCGATAGCAATAAGCTCTGGCCACCATGAAAATACTCTGGTATGCATCATCAAGATTCTCACTCAAACTTGTACTAATCTACTCTATGCCTAATGGTGATTATTCTAATCTATCAAACTAACATTATAATGCACTCTACTACAAGTTCTAAGTCTAAAAAGTTTTGAGCACCTGTTAACAATTATCACTAAACAGCACCAAACTCATCCTAATCGTTCTACTAACAACCTAGATCACATCTAAACTAATAAAACCATGTAACTCTAACTAAATTAAGCAAGCTAGAGCAATTTGCACCTTGAGCAAGTTCTTGTGGATGATGATGAATCTTGTGAATCCAAGCCTTTGGATGCTTCAATCTGGATCTATTCTTGCAGCAAATGATTTTGTATGCACTATCTCGATGGATCTTGCACTGTATCTTGATCTTCACATGAAATTGCAAATTGTGTATGGTTGATGGAAGCACACGAAATTGAGCAAATTACACTATGTTCTTGGCTGAATCCTATGGCATGATGATGAATCAGTATGATGAAATAAAAAATTGGTGATGATTGGTGAAGAAATTGGTGAATTGAAATGAATTTGCAAATTGGAGGATGAGAGAAAAATGAGAGAATTTGGTGGAGTTTTTGCACAAATGAGGATTCAACCCTTGCTCAATTCTGATTTCATGAATATATAATGCTCAAATGAACCTTCTAGAACCATCTTGCAACTTCCCTTGCATTCCAAATTGAATCCATTTTGGTTATGTTTCTTCAAATGCAAGTAACCATAAATAACTTTTCTTTTTCCTTCTAAACTCAAAAAAGTGCTTGAACCATTGTCTTTGAAATGTCTTTTGGACCCAAAATCATATATTGGAAGTCCCCATTTGCATTTATAAATCTCTCAAACCATTTTTCACTTTGACTTTATTTAAGTTATAAGCCATTTTAGTTCAAATTTGACCAATCATGCAACTTCATGTTATGAGCTTTTCCAACAATTTGTGACCTTCTTTCTAGACTCAAAATGTCATTTGGAGCAAGTTTTATGTTGTAAGTTTTTCCATTTGAGGCCTCCTTTTATGAGTTTTGGACATAGGTTAAAATGACCTGTAATTCACAAATGACCAAAATACCCTTTGCTTGCCAAGACCATAAGTTGAGTTCCACACATCATATGAAGGCATGCCACACCATTCTAGAAAGCTAAGACAATGAGGAACAATTCCTATGTTGACCAGAAATTCATTTGAAATCTCCTTGAGGGGTAAAACTAGCTTGGAAGTCAAGTCACTTTCACAGACAAAATTTCAGATACCTCAGATGACCTGTAACTTGCAAGGACCATAACTTGAGTTCTATAAATCTCCTTGATGTCTTCCACCACTAAAATTAAAGGTCTTGAGATCCTCTACAAGTTTCATGTTGGCCAAGGATCCATTTGAAGCTAGCATTTTGACTTATCTTGCTTGGAAATTTGACCTAAACTAGGGGATTTTACACAGAAACCCTAATTTAGAAGCTCCTCTTCTCCTTGATTTCTCTTGAATTCTTCTTGGCATATCTCCATATCCTTCTTTATATGCCCAATGATGAACCCCACATCTCTCCACTAGACTTGAATGCCCCTTAAATCAGTCAATTGACCTAAGGTTGACCTAGGGTTGACCCAGATGAAACCCTAGTTGACTGCCTTCAGCTATAGCTCTTGTGCTCTCATCAATGACTTGTCTCCTTCTTTAAATGACTTTCTAAGTCTCTCATAATGTCTAGATACTCTCCATGCCTTCAACTCACAGCTCACAACCCTCTTGTTGACCCTCAGATACCCTCAGCTAGGAGATGGACTCAAGGCTTGATCTGCTGAACTCTTTGCTTTCAAATTCTTTCCTGATGACTTGAATGAGATTGAATTGGGATAATAACCTCTTGATAGGCTTCTAGAGATGAGAATAATGATTGGTCCCCCTGTTGTATGACTTGCTATGCTTATGCTATGCAGATGATTAGACTATGCATATGACTCTATATGCAAATGCTAATGACATTGAAACATAAACCAAGTGAATAAGGTTGGGCAAATTTTAGGGTGCAACACCTATCTTGTACTTAGCCTAAGGTCAGAATACTTGTGGAGAAGTGGTCTCTTCTGCTACAAGTAACTCTAAGAAGAGGTGTATCAGTTTGATGGCCTCTCACTGTATAAGCATGGAGTTGGACATGAGATATAATGTGGTGATCTTGGAGCAGCTTTTGTCAAAGATAGGGGGAGAGCCTTTAGTTGACGGGTGTACTATTTACTTATAGTGAATGCGTTCAACATGTGTGTTGAACAGAGAATGAGTTCTTGAAGACATGAAGATGCGTCTTATGTTTTCCATTCATGTGCACTTGTTACCCTTGATATGGGGAGCTATACTTCTATCTAGGATGTATTGCTGCAAGAGTGCAGTTATGTACCAAGATTGTTTGTGGTTTCAAACAATTTGGAATTTTATAAAGATAAAATGTCAGACAAGATGTTTTGACATTGGGTTACTGCTCCAAGCTCATGGTGAACATGACAAGTGTCTTCCTTTTGGTTCTGTTCTTAGGATGTCCATGGATCCAGTCAAGTTTGTAGGCCTCTATCCTAGTGTGTCTGGTGAAGATAAAGATCAAGACATCATCAGCTCTGATCCTATGCAGATGGAAGGACCTTTATCCTGACATCTTAGAGATCTTCCAGATAGTTATTCTGCAACTCTTCTGCTATCTGTTCCAATATGGTTTGTAGGAATGTAAAGCTGCAGTATGAAGATGTTGAAGAAAGTCTTCATATGTTTGGATTATCTCTTTTAGGGGGAGTGCTGATTATGCATGACAGGAGGTGTTGTGCACCTGTCTGATGTGTAGCTGCTGATGTGGAGCCCTGTACAAAGTTTGCTGATCCTCAGGCAAGCTTGGGTTCTTAGACCACTTATGTTGGCTTGAACTAGGACTGTGATGACTGGCCTAGGAAACAACATGATTTTCTATCTGGGAGGATTTATTTTTCTACAGAAGATTGGTGTGTCTCAAATAGGGGATTAAAAATCAATTGTTACTTGGCAAGTATGTAATTGATTATCCTTAAATTGGTGATGTCAAAAGTGTCATTCCTCAAGGTGCAGCTTCAGACAAGGCAAGAACTCAAGACTCAAGACTGTTCAGGGTGTACTCTCAAGGAGCTATGGTTCTGGGCTAATTATTCACTGGTTGAGTGATTTTAGCAAGAAGTTTAAGTCATTGTCCATGATTGTTGGTGCAGCTTTTAGAGATCAAGAAATGGCAGACTTGGACACCATGTGCAGAATGTACACTTACTCCAATTTTTGGCAATTTTTGACTAAACCAAGGGGGGGGGGGGGGGGTAAAGTGTTGTTATCTGTTGCAACTATCAAGGGGGAGCATGATAGTGCGTAAGGCTGGAAAAACTACTGCTGCTGCCCTGATAGGTTGTCAAAAACTACTGCTGCTACCCTGATAGGTTGTTTTAGCCAAAATTTGCCAAAGGGGGAGATTGTTAGTTCCATGGTTCTATGATATAGAATTGTCCATGGTTCTATGATTGGCTAAATTAAAACATGATCCTGCAATGATGTTAAGCAGGATGATATAACATCTCCATCTGCTGTGGTGACAGAACTGCTATGGAGTGTTTTAATGTGAATGTCATGCTGAATATCATGACATCCATCACAACATCCATCTGCTGTCATGACATAACTACTGTCATGTGTGAGAAACAGCACGAGTAGTGGTGCAGCAGGAGCTAGCAGGAGCTGATAACAGAACTGTTGTCATGTGTTATAAACAGGATGTCATTACCAATATCATGCCATCTGGTGCTGACCATATCATGAAAAGCCATGACCTAATTTGACAGCACCTTGAATTGTGGAAATTAGTTTTACTTTGTTAAAACTAATGTTTGTTACCTTGGACCAGCCCAAGCCCAGTCTGCACAGCTATTTAAGGAGGAGTAGAAGCAGAAGAAATTAAGCACTCAGATCAAGAAAAACCAGAGTGTAAAATAAAGGTCTAGGGTTGAGAGTCCCTTGTGTGTAAGTCACCCTTTGTATCTTTTGATACATTATGGTAGACATAGTTGTGAGTGAAGAGGTTTGCTCTTCACGTGTGTCTAGGAGTCTTAGGATTCCTTGTGTGCCAAGCAATTGTAGGTTATATAATTGCTTTGGTTATTATGTATGAACTGTTGTGTTCATTGTGTCACTCAAAGCTTTTAAGCAAGAGTGTGTCTCACTTGATCAAAGCTGTGAAGCAAGATCATGGTGTGTGTTTGGAGTGTATCTCAACAACTGCTTTGTAATTGTGTATTGATATCAATGTAGTGTGATTAAGGGGGAGTGAGTGGCTATACTCAGGTCTAGAGTGTCTCTAGGTTGAAGTGTCATTGGATAGAGATTAAGTGAGAAGTGCAAACTGGTTGTTTGACTTTGAATTGATTCTGCTAATAGTGAATTTCCTCCCTGGCTCGGAAGCCCCCAGATGTAGGTGATGTTGCACTGAAATGGGTAAACAATTACTGTGTTATTTATCTTTCAGCATTTACAATTCTGCACAATTTAAATGTTTAGATAAATAGTCTGTCAGTATGCAGATGTCACAACAGAGGTCATGACATTGGTCATGACATTGGCACAATTTAAAGAAATTTAAATTGTTCATGATCTCTCCTCGTCCTTGTTTCAGCAGAGATCTATGTCCTTGGGACATCTGAAATCTGCATACCAGAATTTCACTTACAATAATACGCTTTCAGAATGAACCTCGCCTCAATCAGGTCTTTCGAGGGTTGTAACGTGGTCTGGTTCACGGTTTAAGAAACAAAGTATATTAGGCTCAAAGTATAATTTATACCCACCCCTTCTTCTTAATGATCTTCAGTCATACGTTTAGTTAACTCTGCACTTACTTGACGGTCTAGGCTTGATGGTTCAAGGTATGCTTGAAATGGCAGTCACCCTTATTTTGTTTTGATGGATGTTATTGACACTTTTGATTTTGATGGCACTGAACCTCATTTTGTTATTGTTAAGGGTTTGAGGACCTCTTTTGCTTTTGTTTTTGATCCCTAACTTTTGCATGAATTAACTTTTCTTGTTAGATCCATCGGGATTGCCTTGATTTTTGCCTAAGTCCCCTCTGAGGTGCTTTACTTAGCAGGCTTTTGAATTTTTTGGATTTTGTTGGAGGATTGTGACTGCCATATCATGGGTCATTGATGAACAACCGTCATGTATTTTGGATTTTACTTTGTTGATTTAAATGCGGGCTTGGATTAACTAAACACTACCCTACCCCAAGTTGAACGTAAAGGTTTGTATATCTGAAGGAAACTCCTACTTCTAGGCTCGAAGTGGTTTATTAGGGATTAACTCCTTATATCTCCGGTGTTTAGGTAACTGAAACAATGTATGTACATCATCGATGAGATTCTGTCTGAAAGCATACAGTTTGCAGTTATGGGTATTTCATTTTCGTCATCCTCCCTAAAATCATGCTAAACAATAGTTGATAGAGTGAAGTGAATAAATGTGTCGGTGATAAGTGAAAATGAGTGAATACGACATAATTAATTTAAAACATGCATAAACAACACATTAATGAAAACCAGATACGAACGACAATTGTTCAAAGCATACAATACTTAAATAAATAAAGACAAAATACAAGAAAGTAATGGAATGGCAACATGACTGCCTTCTTTGGGGATGAACCTGTTTGAACTTGATATGGGTTGATCTAATGCTGGCACTAGCTGGCTGGTGGCACTGGATTGTTAATGACATTCGGAGACTTCCCATTGAAGTTGATAGCATCCCTGTCGACCATGTCCTGAATTTTGTGCTTGAAAGCTCTGCAATTTTCAATGGTGTGACCTGGAGCACCTTTATGAAACTCACAATGGTCCTTTACATCATAGTCAAGAGGAATGACAGTTGGAGGAGCCAAATCTCTCGGAACAATAGCCTTTTTCTCCGTCAACTGAGTGAATATTTTAGCATATGTCATTGGCAGCCGATCAAAAACCCTATCAGACCTCCAAGTCCTCGGCTGACGCTGTTGGCGAGCACCTTGCTATTGTTGAGTGGCTTGCATTTTTTGTTGCTGAGGAGGATACTGATATCCTTGCTGGTTGTAGGCTTGTTACTGAGGATCTTGTTGTTGTGGCATTTGCACTTGAATTGTTGGAGGAGAAGGCATCAGAGCATATTGTGCAGCTGCAACATACGTATATTGGTAATAAAGGACTTGATAAGGCATATGAGCAGGAGCTTGTTGAGGAGCTTGCTCTTTTTGCAAAGAGATATCATTTGTTTCACCCTCTTTCTTCTTATGTCCGTTGAAAGGCTTCTTAGCATTCGCCTGGCTATTAGAACCTCCTGGGATCTTTCCACTCTTCAGTCCTTCTTCAATTCTCTCACTAACAATCACTAAGTCAAGGAATCCATCAGAGACACTACCGATCAATTTCTCATAGTACTGGCCTTGCAAGGTACCCATGAATATGTCAATTAGTTCACAATCCACAAGAGGTGGATGCACCCTTGCGGCTAGCTTTCTCCATAGTTGTGCGTACTCCTTGAAGGATTCGATGTCCTTCTGAGTCATACTCTGAAGTTGAGTACAATTCGGAGCATGATCGGTGTTGTATTTGTACTGCTTGACAAATGCATCAGCTAGCTCAGCCCAAGTGTGCACACTGTTACGCTCCAGCTGCATATACCATTCGAGTGATGCCTCAAACAAGCTATCTTGGAAGCAATGAATCATTAGTTTTTCATCTATGGAATAGGAAGCCATCTTGCGACAATACATCTTTAGATGAATGTTTGGGCAGCTGAGACCTTTGTACTTCGAAAATTCAGGCACTTTGAACTTGGGAGTGTCGCTTGCGCGAAAATAAGGTGCCGGCATGACAGAAGAGTCGCCACCTTTCGTTATTTATCCCTCAGAGCGGGAAAGGAAACGATCGGAAAAACCTGACGAAAAAGGGTAAGACAAGGTCGTCGCAACCATTGTCTGGATTAGGGAGTCGGTTACGCAAGGGGAAGGTATTAGCACCCCTCACGTCCGTCGTACTCGACGGGGTCCTCGCTTGTTGTGTTTACTTGGACGGGTTGGTTTTAGTCTATCTACATATCAAGGCTGGCTTAAACAGAAGAGAAAAATGACTCGGCAAAGCGTCGCGCTTTATGCCTACGTATTCTCATCAGAGAACGAGAAATCAGAGTCAACGTAGTTCGACCTACGACGGGTTATGGGGGAAGGTAGCTCGCCAAGACATCGCCATCTTGTGCCTACGTACTCTCAACAGGCATGAGAGATCAGAGCTCACGTAGTTCGGGAAACTACGGTTTATTTCCTGTCTTTTACGAAAGAAGTGTTTTTTATTGTGTTTGCGATTTCAATTGCACTAGAGACTATGACCTGAGAGTGAATGCGTCGCATGTCACCCAAAGGGTACCATACTAAACATCCAGACTGTGGAAAAGAAACTCTCCCACAATCCTTTCTCAGATAGGTTAAGGCACGTAACGTATGAAAGAAATCATTCATGATTACTGTATCTTAAACTGTTTTGAGATGAGAAGAGAACAGGCCCAACTAGGAGGGAGACTATCAAGTCCTACTGTTGTCATGCCATGGATTCGTCCTATGGTTGAGGTTTGAACAGGGAACTCCTAGAAGTTGTCATGCATAGGTTTCAACCTAAAATTCTATCATCAATTCCTTATCAAAGGAAATGAGAGTCCTAAGGGATCATGTCAATGATACACCAAAACAGACAAAGCATCAGTTTAACAGTAAAATGCATGCAATGCAAGTGAGGGAGGAAATGTGTGTGGGGCTTCAGCCTCCACAAGCTCTTCTCAACCTCAAGCCAGAATGGATAACAATAATCATACTGAAATATAAACAACATGCTATCAAGCAATAACAGTAAACTGCAATCATACAGATAAAATGAAATAAAATGTCATCAGGCAAACAAACCACATGGGCAAGGGAGCTGAGCTCTACCGAATACCCGCAAGCAAAGCCACACAGTAACAGTACAAGCAGAGGGAGCAACTCAACCTCTAGTGCAATCATGCTCCTAGATTCTCTCTATGCTAGATATGAGCTTATTCTAATTCATCAAGCAATTCAATCAAAACACAGCAATACAGAAAAGAAAAAGAAGAAAGCAGATCAACTCCTCTCTCAACTTCAAGCTTCAGCTCTTCCAACAGCAACTCAGTCTTCAGACTTCAATCACTCTTGACAAATATCAATTTGTTTTTCCAGGTTTCAACCCTTCATCATAAGTTCCAACTTATTTTCTCCTTTAAGCTTCAGCTTCTTGATCAGCTCTACCTTCAGGCTTCACTAAATCTTCAGGGATCTTCAAGTATCAACTTGCTTTTGTTGTTCTTCAAGCTTCAGATGGAATGGCAATACTCAAGGATTCATCCTCTTCAACATTCTTCATTAAAGTCTTCATCTTCAAACTCAAGCTCAACATCTCTCAAGATAATCAAACCAGATGAAATCACTTACTGGATAAGCTGGGGATATTGAACTGCTTATTGACCACCAAAGGTGACCTATAAGGGTTCAACATCAAAGGAATGGTTCCCTCAAAAGTTCTACTTCCTAGGTACATCACTTATCCCTCCAAAGGAGAGAGGTGTATACCATGGAAGGACTTTGAATCATAGGGAGGAATGGAGGTGACAGATACCATCCATGTTTAAGAAAGGAGTTATCTAAGTCTAAACTGTTCCTAATCCCTAACCCTAAAAACAACAAAAAGGAAAAAGACCAAGCTCTCAAGCTCCTCAATGCATCTTCAATTCTTCTACTATGCTCCTCAATGCTCCTTAGAACAATACCAAGCTCTCCAAGCCCACAAAGCAAAGCAAACAACAATGCAAGCCCACAAGGGCAACACAAACAATCAACCAATACAAAAATCAACTAAAAATAGTATACTATTATGTTAAATCCTAATATAATTTCTAAGGGATCCTACATACCTACCCTTAATGCCCATATATGTCCCATAGTCTAATTTGACCTAAAAACCCAAAAATCTAAAGTTATTGTGGACCTATGTTGAAGTTGACCTAATTCTATACAACCTAATGTCATCTAATCAAAACTATCCTAAAATTCATCACAAAATTATAGAATAAATCCAGGGGGAGGCTAAAACTTATGTCTAACTATCCTAAAAAGAATGGCCTAAAAATACTAAGGGAACTACCTAAACAAAATTCTACAAATTCATGCATCAACATAAAAGAAATAAAATGCAATAAAAGTAAAAAATATACAAAAAGTACTAAAAAGCATGAAATGACAAATATTTTCATTTTATATTTTTCTTGACAAAAATATGAAATGGGAGAAAAAACTCCCATTAAAAAATCATTAATTTTCAATTTAATATGATTTTCCAAAATATGAAATAAAATGGAGAAAAATAAAATCAAAATATGAAAATGGGGTGCAATCAGTAAACATATGCAGTTCAATATACGCTTGGGCCCAGACTGGGGGGTTCAAAAAGAAATGCGCTAGGGCCCAAAACCAATCAGAAATTAATTAAGAAAATGATCAGAAAATGAGAAAGATTCGGTGCAAATAGAAACAAAATATAGTTCAAAACTGATTGGGCCTCATGAAGGGGGTGCGTATAGTAATCCAGCCCAAGAACCACCGTTTAATGAAACGGCGCGTTTCACACTTCAGAATTTCCCTCTCAAAATTCAATTGAACGTGAGCCGTCAGATCCAGTTCTCAGTCAAAGGTCTCGCTTGCATCTCACGGCTGGGAGGTTGTCTTCAACCTCCAGCTAGGGTTTGGCCATGAAACTCCATGAAACAGATTTCAAACAACAAACTTCCACCAACTCGTGCTACCTCAAATCATCACCAAAATTCAAAATGTAAAACCCTAACACGCTCAATTTTCCATGCTGAACACGATCATAGCCTTGGATTAAACTGAAATGGTCTCTATCATAGAAACCGATGGTGCACATCCATATGTGATCAATCCTCAACTTCAACCAACCTTAGATTTCTTGGTACTAAAATGATCACCACATTGCCCTAATCAAAACCAGCTATCAAACTTGCATTATCACTCACTATATCACAAGTTCTTGCTCCATAAAGAAATGATGTCCATAACTGAAACTTCATCAAATGATCCTAAACTCTTCAGAATTCATCACCTAGGTGTCTCTAGCCATTCTACACTAATAATTCAACCTAATCATGCCTAAATAATGATGTAGTGTGTAATTTGCAAACCTGGTTTCTTGGTATGGCAGATGATGAAATCCTTCACTTCAAGGCTTGAAACTCTTCAGAAATGATCCTTGGATGAAGATACTTCTTCTGTTTGCAAAAAATAGGAGGGAGAATTCTTGCACTTCAAGATTCGACGATGAGTTGCTTCTTGCAAATCCAATGGCCAAACCTTCAATCTTCCATCAATGGTACTTCAATTCAATATGCACACACTCAGAGGGATCTATGGAAAGTGTTTGTGAAGAAAAAATGGATGGAAATGAAGAAGAATGAAGAAATTGAACTTGACTTGCAATGGAAGATTTTGGATCTCACTCTCTCTTTTCTACACCAATTCACACCAACCTTGCATCTGAGCAAGTTACAATCATCTTATAGAGTGGTTTAGAATCATCTAGAACCCTCTAGGACCTTCCCATGAGAAATTGAACTTTTCATGTCATGGTATTTTGATTTCTCATTCTCCTTACATGCTATCTCATGCCAAGCTTCTCATAACCTTCAATTCTGACTTGAATTTATCCCCACATGAGATTTAGGATGAGTTACAATGCATAACCAATGTGTACATTGAGTTCTTTTGAGTTTTGCTTTGGTACCTTAATATGCAAGTAAGCCATTTCCAAGGCAGCCCTATGATCCAAGCCTCAAATCAAAATTGTGGATGAACCATTGTTCTTAGAATGTCATTTGGAGTCAAAATGACCTATTATATGACATGGTTTGGATTTATAGCTTGTGATTTCCAATTTTCAACTTCACCTTAATTAACTTATGCCTCCTTTTTAGGCCATTTTTATCACTTTTTGATATGAGCCTTTTAAACATATCATGACCTCCATACTAGCCTTAAAACATCATTCTAAGCAAGTTTGATGTTGAAGATTTTTCCATTTGAAGCTTGGAAGTAGGAGATATGGCCTTATGCTTGAAATGACCTATAACCTCCAAATGACCAAAATGCCCTTGACTTGTCAAAGCCATACCTTGAGTTCTACAAATCCTATCAAGGACTTATAGTACTCTCTAGAAAGCTAAGAAGATTCTATACAACATTCATGTTGACCAAGAATCCATAGGAATCATCCTACTAGGGAAAAAGTTGGATGCAAATTGGGTGACTTTCAAGGACCCAGATTCACATACCTCAGATGACCTGTAATTTGTCAAAGTCATAACTTGAGCTCTACAAATCCTATCAAGTACTTCTAGTACTCAAGTTAAAGCTAAGAACAATCTCTACAACATTCATGTTGTGGGAAAGATGATATGACAATCACATCTTGAGCTAAAACTGCCTTGAACATAGGGATCAAACTAGGGGATTTTACAATGTCAATCCTTAGAAACCCTAGCTTAAAACTTCTCAAACTCCTCAATCATGATGAGTTGGTCTAGGAATCATCCTTATAGCATCTCAATGCATCATTCCATGATCACATGGCTCTTGGATTAGGTCTCAACCCTCTCCAAATCATCAGTTGACCTAGGGTTGACCCAGTCAAACCCTAATTCCACCACTCATGGTTGAATCTTCTGAATTCTTGTACAATGACCTCTCTAGGCTTCATGATGACTTTCAAGACATCTCATAAGCTTTCTCAAAGCTTCAAGTCCATCCTCATAGTCTCATAATCATCTGAGGAGCTCCCACAACTCTCAAGTTATGAGACACACAACCTTGGTTTCAACCAATCTTTCTGAGGATCTCTTGAGTTCTCTGACAAAGATATCAATCTTTGAACACTTGAACAACCTTCTTGTCTAGCTTCAAAGTCTCATACAACTCTTGATGGGTAATCATACCTCTTGATCTACTGCCCACATATCAATGAGATGCAGATGATGAATACAATGAACCACAAACTTGGTAAATAAATGTTGGTCAAATTTTGGGGTGCAGCAGCTGCCCCTATTCAAACGGCTTGAACTTGACTGGGTGAGGAGCGAACGGCTCTCAGCCAATCAAGGTGCGAGACGGTTGAATATCGATAAACCCGGAAATTTGCCAACTGCACAGGTACACGGTCCTCTGCCAGGAACAAATCTTCGAACACTGAAACAATAGCTGCACGGCAACTAGCTGGAGACATACTGATATGAACCTTGTCGTCAATTATCCACATCAAATTCCTCTGACATTGTTATTAGACGCCGGACCTTGCCGTCAGGCATTCATAAAAGCAAAGCGTCTGACATCGCCGTCGGACAACCACAACACTCAACATCGCCGCTGGAAAACTAAATCATCTGACATCGCCGTCGGACAACCAAAACACCCAACATCGCTGCTGGAAAACTAAATCAACTGACATCGCCGCCAGACACGAACATCCAACATCGCCGCTGGGACAACAAAGAAACTGACATCGTCGTCGACCAAACATCCAACATCACCGCTGGAACATCAAACCCTGACATCGCCGCCAGAAAACTGAACCACCCAACATCGCCGCCGGAAAACTAAATCAACTGACATCGCCGCCAGAAACAAACATCCCACATCGCCGCTGGAGAACTAACTCATCTGACCTCGCCGCCGGAAGCAAACATCCAACATCGCCGCTGGAGAACTAAGGAATCTGACATCACCGTCGGAAGCAAACAGCCAACATCGCCGCTGGAGAACAAAAGAATCTGACATCGCCGCCAGACACAAACATCCAACATCGCCGCTGGAAAACTAAGGAACCTGACATCGCCGCCAGAAACGAACATCCAACACACCTAACATCGCCGCTGGAGCAACAACTCACCTGACATCGCCGCCAGACACAAAACACAAAGAAACACCCGACATTGCCGTCAAGTACTCAAAATAATCTGACTTCGCCGTCAACTCTCAACATCGTCTGACCTCGCCGTCAGGGTGAAGAAACCTCATCGGGGAATTGGTCACATGGTAACCGGTAATACCTAGTCGATCATGCCATCAGGCATTCAAAGAACACTGTCGGGCATCAGCCGGACTTCAACCATCAGGTTGATCATGCCATCAGGCATTCAAAGAAATTGTCGGGCATCAGCCGGACTTCAACCATCAGGTTGATCATGCCATCAGGCATTCACAGAAATCGTCGGGCATCAGCCGGATTTCATCAGCAAGTCGGGGATAGCATTCTTGGTCAATCATGAGCCAACTGGGAATATCTAAACCTCTGCCATCAGGCACGCCGCATCAGCTGAGAGAACTGCTTCATTAACACGGTCAGACTTCAGTCATGGAGTCTTCAAGGGAGATTTCAACTTCGTCGTTAAAAACCTGCTGGGGAGGACGCTTCGCCGCTGGGGATTCTGGAGAACTATCAAGTAACTCCGCTCCGAGGGCCCAGAAATCATTCTGGATGAATCAACTCTGCTGAGGACTTCAAGAATCATCTTGGACAAATAACTCCGTCGGGGACCTTCAAGAATCATCTTGAACCGATAACCATTCTGGAGATTTCAGGAATCATCCTGAGCAAACACTCTGTTGGGGATTTCAGGAATCATCTTGGGCAACCTTCACTGGGTACTCTAAGTATCAACTTGAGAAACCAACTCTAGAGACTGCACTGGGGTCTTAAGAATCATCTTAAGCAAACGGCCCTGCTGGGGAATTCAAGAATCATCCTGAACCGGAGACTTCGCTGGGGATCTCAAGAATCATCTTGAGCAAGCGACTTCGTTGGGGAGAATGTCAGGAATCATCCTGAGCAATCAATTCAGCGGCGGAACACCTGCAAAACAAGAATGGTAACAACCTAGATCATGTTTATTATGCATATGCTTCGGCAATGGCGCAATGCTTCACACGGTGGAAATGTTATGCGTTTATGATAAATGCTATGCAATCATGCACAATGATGCGATCCCGTCAGCAAAATAAATGCCGAAGGGAGGATCCTCCTGTCAAGGGGGAAGAACTACTCAGATAGAGGAATCATCCTGCTGAGGAGAACAGAGTTACGCCGATATCAATTGGACTCCGCAGGGGACACAACTTCAGTTGACTGCTGCGGGGGAAACAACTTCAGTTGATTGCTGCAGGGGAACGAAGCTCTACGAGAACCTGGACCTGCTGAGGGAAGGTGATGTCAATCGCGGGAATAAACTGCGTAGCCTTCTCGGCTACTTCTCTGGAGATAGTGACTCTGTGGGGAAACAACTTCAGCTGTTCAACACTCTACTGGGGAAAAAACCAATCATGGTCTGATTAACTTCCAAGGATTCGGCTCTCTTGGGTATCTGCAAACTCGGCTGAGGAAGGAGAAATCATTCTGCTTCGCTGGAGAGTACAACTCTGGTAAGGAATTTCAATTTCGCTGGGGAAGAAGGAATCATCCGACTTCGAGGGAGAGTACAACTCTGGTGGGGAATTTCAATTCCGCTGGAGACTTCAGTCTGGCACCATCAGTTGCTGCATACTTCAGCGTACGAATAGTTTCCTACGAAACTTGCACTTGTGACCCGGTGCTGGGGGAGATGAATTCATGCTTCGGCGCGTGACTCAGCTGAGGAGATGACATTCCTTCAGGACGCATCTGATTGGGGAGAGAATCATCTCTGCCTGGGGAGGCATATCAATGCTCACTATCTCGGGTTCAGACTTTGCGGGGAGAAGCTACTGAACTCTGCTGGAGAAGGAGGAATCATCCTGCTTCGGGGATGCGCACGGCGCACTGTCTGGAATATGCTACACCTGTAACAACACAAACAAACAAACAAGATACCCTTCTCAAAGGGGCCTATCAAGGTTATTATCTCGTGACAATATTCAAGTAATTAATTGTTTCAATAATCAGTGGCCTAGGCCAGCAAGTTTATGTATGCGCATTTTATCAAAAACATCGGCGTTCTTTTTCGCAAACAAAACAGATAAATGCTAAACAGGCAAACAGAATTGCTAAATAGTATGCATTTTATTGATAACGAACCCCTGAATGGGTAAAAATGTTTTACAACAGATGCAAGCTCCTGAAATGAGGAAGCCGCACAAAAATAAAACATAAATATACATCAGTATATACAAATGTCGGCAACGAGGCGTAGACGAACACCATGAGTTGATCCCTCTATGACTCACTCGACTTTGATACTTCTCTGAGGCTTCAGCTTCGGAAGAGATTGATTTAGATGAACGGCCCTCAGGTCTTCCAAACCACTAAACAATGAAAGTCCACACGCGGAACGCAGTCATTTGCTTTTTCAAATCCCTAACTTTTGCGTGAACCGCCCTTTGCGAGTTTTCAGTTCACCGGGATACCCTTTTTTGCCGAAGCCGCCCAGTGTAGGTTTTCGACTTCGCGGGTGTGCATTTTTTCAATTTATATCCCTAATTTTTGCCCGAACCTTTTATTCTGTTTTTGGTTCGCCGGGATGCCCCTTTTTTGCCTGGACTCTCTTTTTTTGTCCAGCGGGTCGCTTTCAAGCAAAGTATTTTTTAACTGCGTCCGCGTTCACCGGGGATGCAAAATCTTCACCATCCATCGTGGATAACAACAAAGCTCCTCCCGAGAAGACCTTGCTGACGACGTACGGACCTTCGTAATTCGGAGTCCACTCGCCCCGGTGATCGGAGTGTGGCGGAAGAATCTTCTTCAGGACGAGATCACCCGTCTGAAAGCTTCTAGGACGCACCTTCTTATCATAAGCTTTCTTCATTCGGCTTTGGTATAGACGACCAAACGCAATTGATGCTAACCTCTTCTCGTCCATCAGGCTGAGTTGGTTCAAACGATTCGTAATCCATTCTGCCTCGTCGAGTTTCACATCAACCAAAACTCGCAAAGAAGGGATCTCCACTACTAGCGGTAGGACAACTTCCATACCGTACACCAAGGAGAAAGGAGTTGCCCCGGTTGACGTACGTACCGTCGTACGATAACCGTGCAATGCAAATGGCAGCATCTCGTGCCAGTCTTTGTAGGTCACAACCATCTTCTGAACAATCTTCTTTATGTTCTTGTTGGCCTCTTCAACGACGCAATTCATCTTCGGTCGGTAAGGAGATGAGTTGTGATGTTCGATCTTGAAACTCTGGCACAGCTCCTTCATCATCTTGTTATTCAGATTCGAACCATTATCAGTAATGATCCGCTTGGGAATTCCGTAACGACAGATGATGTCCCTCTTTATGAATTTAGCCACTACTTGCTTGGTCACATTAGCATACGAGGCTGCCTCCACCCACTTGGTGAAGTAGTCGATAGCTACTAGAATAAAGCGATGACCGTTAGATGCAGTGGGCTCGATCTTGCCTATCATGTCGATGCCCCACATGGAGAACGACCACGGGGAGGACATGACATTCAATGGGCACGGCGGCACATGAACTTTATCAGCATAAATCTGGCATTTATGACATCTCTTCGCGAATCTGAAGCAATCCGACTCCATTGTCAGCCAGTAGTATCCTGCTCTCAAGATCTTCCTCGTCATAGCATGCCCGCCGGCGTGCGTACCTTATGTGCCTTCATGGACTTCTTCCATGAGTATACTCGCCTCTTTCTCATCTACACATCTGAGTAGCACGAGATCGTGATTTCTCTTATATAACACTCCATCAGGATTGAGATAAAAGTTTCCAGACAGCCTCCTCGGAGTCTTCTTATCCTGGGTTGACGCACCCGCAGGATACTCCTTAGTCATAAGGAAAGTCTGGATGTCGTGGAACCATGGCTTGCCATCGGCGGCTTCCTCGATTGCAAAGACAAATGCAGGTCTATCAAGACGCGAAAGGACAATTCTTGGAGCCTCATTCCAAAAATTGACTTTATACATTGAAGCCAACGTGGCTAAGGCATCAGCCATCTGATTCTCTGCTCTGGGCACATGATGGAGTTCCACTCGATCGAAGAACGGAAGTAGCCTTCTGGCATAGTTCATGTACGCCACCAAATTCGATTGACGAGTCTCCCACTCCCCTTTAATTTGGTTGATCACAAGCGCTGAGTCACCATATACGTCTAGATTCTTGATTCTCAAATCAATTGCCTCTTCTAGACCCATGATGCATGCTTCGTACTCCGCCTCATTATTGGTGACTGGAAACGTCAGTCTCGCAGTAAACGGGATGTGGGATCCGTGGGGAGTCATGATGATAGCCCCGATGCCACTTCCATAGGAATTAACCGCCCCGTCGAATATCAACTTCCACTGGGATTTCCTATCTGCCCCCTCGTCGGGCAACGGCTCATCGCAATCCTTCGCTTTGAGAAACATAATATCCTCATCAAGGAATTCAAATTTCATCGGCTGGTAATCCTCGATCGGCTGCTCGGCAAGGTAGTCAGACAATACGCTTCCCTTGATGGCCTTCTGGGACACGTACTGAATATCATATTCCGTTAACAGCATTTGCCATCTGGAAATCCTACCCGAAAGAGCCTGCTTCTCGAAGACGTACTTGATCGGATCCATCTTCGAAATTAGCATGGTGGTGTGATTGAGCATGTACTGTCGTAGACGTTTGGCAGCCCAAGCTAGTGCACAACACATCTTCTCCAGCATCGAGTATCGAGATTCACAGTCAGTGAACTTTTTACTCAAGTAGTAAATGGCATGCTCTTTTCTGCCCGTCTCGTCGTGCTGACCGAGAACACACCCCATACTATTCTCGAGAACTGTCAAGTACATGATTAATGGTCGTCCAGCCACTGGAGGTATCAAGATTGGAGGTTCTTGAAGATACTGCTTTATCTTGTCGAATGTCTTCTGGCAATCCTCATTCCAAGTAATTGCCTGATCTTTCTTTAAAAGCTTGAACATCGGTTCACACGTGGCTGTGAGCTGAGAGATAAACCTTGCAATGTAGTTTATTCTGCCCAAGAAACCACGAACTTCTTTTTCTGTTTTCGGCGCTGGCATTTCTTGAATGGCTTTTATTTTCGCAGGATCAACCTCGATGCCTCGTTCACTCACGATAAACCCCAGTAACTTTCCGGACCGCACTCCGAAAGTGCATTTGTTAGGATTCAGCCTCAACCTGAATTTCCTAAGCCTCTCAAAAAGCTTCAATAAGTTGACCAGATGCTCTTCCTCCATTTGGGACTTCGCAATCATGTCATCAACATAGACCTTGATCTCATGATGAATCATATCATGAAACAAAGTTACCATTGCTCGTTGGTAAGTGGCCCCTGCGTTCTTCAGACCGAAGGGCATTACCTTATAGCAAAATGTTCCCCATGGAGTGATAAACGTCGTTTTCTCCATGTCCTCTGGCGCCATCTTGATCTGGTTGTAACCGGAGAAGCCATCCATGAACGAAAACACGGAGAACTGGGTTGTGTTGTCGACCAACACATCGATATGAGGCAACGGGAAATCATCTTTAGGGCTCGCCCTATTCAAATCCCGATAATCGACGCATATGCGTACCTTACCGTCCTTCTTCGGTACAGGTACTATGTTGGCGACCCACGGAGGGTAAGTGGTGACCGTTAAGAAGCCAGCATCAAGTTGTTTCTGCACTTCTTCTTTGATCTTAACAACCATATCTGGTCTCGTCCTCTTAAGCTTCTGCTTGACGGGAGGGCAATCTTCTCGCAGCGGCAAGTGGTGCACCACGATGTCCGTGTCAAGTCCGGGCATATCTTCGTATGACCAAGCAAAGACGTCACTATACTCTCGAAGCATCTCGACTAATCTCTGCTTGACATCACTCTGCAATGCAGCCCCTATCCTGACATTTCTGACGAGCTCTTCAGAACCCAGGTTCACGATTTCGATCTCCTCCTCATGAGGCAAAATAACCTTTTCCTCTTGTTTCAACAAGCGGGCCAACTCTTCAGGAAGGTCTTCGTCTTCATCAATCTCTTCTTCGGCTTGATAGATCGGGCAATTGAAGTCGAAGTGAGCCGTAGAAGGTCCAGAGTCGATGTCATCTGTTATGTGGATCCTGCAATAACAAGGGTTAAGTTTAAAATAAGAACATGCAGGTTAGCACAAGCCCCATTGCCATTTTACTGTTTTTCACAACAAATATAAAACAGGAATAACAGAGATAACAATATTTTAATACGAAGAAAACGCCTTTGATTTATTAACAAAATGCATGTACATAATCCAACAAGGCCCTGACAATAAACCGCTATGCCCCGGGTAGGACATAGGGTTGTACAATGATTGAAAAAGTAAATCATTACTCTTCACTTGTCATCGGGATGATATCCTTGATGGTCCAATTGTTGAGGCCCTCGCCTGGCTTGCTTGGCTGAATCCAAGAGTCGAGATCACAATCGCTATCCCCGCTGTCTTCAGACGCCGTGTTGATGCTTTCGAAAATCACTCCGCCACTGGTAAATAGGATCGGCCCCTTACCCCGTGACGCACTGCTAGACGAAGAAGAAGCTTCAGCTTCAGGAGAATACCCCAATCCAAACTTATCCTGCTTGTTCGGTATCTCCAAAATACGCCCCCAGCCTGGGGTAGATCCAGCTTGGACGACGGCCTGAGCTTCTTTGAATGAGGAGAGATTCATCTCTGGCTTTTCTGTGACTACAGGAGCTACCTCTTTCACTTTGACAGCCTCGAACGCTTGGCAAACAGTTTCATGGATTTCGCCATCCATTTCAATATACTTAAAGGATGACAAATGGCTCACCATTATGTCCTCCTCGCCACACACGGTTACTATGCTTCCTCCGACAGCATATTTGAGCTTTTGGTGCAACGTGGAGGTCACGGCACCAGCAGCATGGATCCACGGCCGGCCCAAGAGACAACTGTAGACAGGCATGATGTCCATAATATAAAAGACCGTGTCGAACGTTTCCGGAACGGCTTGGATCGGCAGGGTCACCTCCCCGAAAACGTGGCGTTTAGTTCCGTCGAACGCTTTCACCACCAGATCACTGGGTGTGCAAACCAATCCGCGAGTGTCCAACTTCATTAATGCCTTCTTCGGATGCACATTAAGCGACGAACCCGTGTCCACCAGCACATGCGACATGATTTTGCCTCTACACTCTATCGAGATGTGCAGGGCGCTGTTGTGATTCCTCCCTTTTGGCGTCAGCTCTAAGTCTGTGAAACCTAGCCCATTGCCAGCATTAACGTGGGCTACCACCTCTTCTAGCTGATTCACCGATATCTCTTGCGGTACGTAGGCAGCGTTCAATACCTTTAGCAGCGCGTTGCGGTGCGCTTCAGAACACAGCAACAAGCTGAGAATAGAAATCTTCGAAGGCGTCTGATGGAGATGGTCTACAATCTTGTAGTCGCTCTTTTTGATCAACCGCATAAACTCCTCGGCATCTTTGACAAGCAAATCCTTCTCTACCCCACACGGGACCTCTTCGACGACTTTGCTTTTACCCTTATCGTCCGCATCAGCTCTGACCGCTTTCTCTGCCACGACTTCCGGCGGTGCAAATACTCTTCCGCTACGGGTAATACCACTGATTCCTGCAAGACTCTCCACAGTTGACCCATACGGTTCCAGCTCTAACTTATGACAGTTGCAATAGACTTCAGCCCCATAATGCCACGGAACGACGTTAGTGCTCTCGAATGGTATTGGCCCGGCTTTGGTGATAGTGATTGTAGGCGGTCTGGGTGCAGAAATGGTTATTGGCCGGCGAGGGATGGTGATGGTGGCGACTTCATCTGCCTGCTTCAACACTACCTCTCCTGATACACTTTCAGCCCTCCGGCTGAACTGCAGAATCCCCTCAGCCATCAGACTTTGAATTCCTTCTACCAACTGCTCGCATCCATCAGAATGTGTAGCACAGTCCATGCATAGTTCTCCGCATCCTGGAAAAAAACCTCTTTTCAACAACTTAGCTTTGACGAAGCTAAGTGGCGTCTTTAGGTCTCTGACATCAGTCAACAGATCTGCGCTCTCTTCTTCGATAATGGCGTTCACTCCACCTCCCCTATGATTCGGCATAGGATTCTTCGTAACATTGGGCACATTATCGGAGAAGTTAATGATCTTGGCATCTACCAGGTCCTGCACCTTGTGCTTAAAGGCTTTGCAGTTCTCGATTGTGTGGCCTGGTGCCCCTGAGTGGAAATCGCAAGTGGCATTTGCGTCGTACCCTGGTGGAGGTGCCCCTGTCAAGGGAGCCATCGTCCTCTTCTGAACCAACTGAAGCTGAAGCAAAGTCTGCAAGAGCTGCACGTATGACATGGGCGGTGCTTCGAAGTGACGGTTTGTCAAAGATGCCCGATTCTGGTACTTTCTATATCCCTGTTGATTCGGTTGCTGCTGCTGCTGCTGCGGAGCTGCTGGGATATTTATACTGGCTATCTGCTGCTGAGGGCCTTTGCCCTTTCTTCGAGCGTTGGTCACAGCGCTCGCTTCGCCTTCTCGTTGTTTACCAGCATAAGGTTTCTTTCCACCTTCTCCAGCTGAGGATGATTCACCTTGAATTTTCCCGATCTTGATTCCATTCTCGACATGCTCGCCCATGATAATGAGAGCTGAGAATGTCCCAGACATACCGCTGACTAACTTTTCATAGTAGACCCCTGGGAGGGTAGCCACAAACATCTGCACGAGCTCGCGTTCAACCATCGGCGGCTGAACCTGGGCTGCCAACTCACGCCACCGCTGGGCGTACTCCTTAAATCCTTCATTATTTCACTGCGACAGGTTCTGGAGCTGGACTCGGTTCGGGGCCAAGTCGCTATTGTACTGGTAATGGTGGACAAACGCTTCAACGAGATCCTTCCATGTGCGCACGCTAGTGGGCTCCAAACCCATGTACCACTCGAGGGATGGTCCGGAAAGGCTGTCCTGGAAGAAGTGCATCAGCAACTTCTCGTCTTCGGAATAAGTAGACATCTTCCTGTAGTACGATCTAAGGTGGACACGAGGGCAAGTGGTGCCCTTATATTTCTCAAAGTCAGGCACCCTGAACTTAGGAGGTACCTTGAAATCAGCAATTAATCCCAGCTTGGACATATCAACGCCCAAAGTATTCTGATTCTTAATATCTCTCATTTTATCTTCAAGGGCCTTGAATCTGAGCCGCGCTTCAGCATTCAGCTCCCCTTCTGCACCTCTTTAAGAGAACACATCATCCTGATGATCCTCAAGCCATGGTTGAGGCACCAACAGATTCCTGACGCCTGCATTGCCGTTGCTCGGCTCGATGTTGACATTAGCTCCCAGACTCCCATTACCGACGCCCGTCGTATTGAGTCCGATGTTGGCCATCACATTGCCATTAGCATTGCCGTTGCCCCCGGCCACGGGGACACCATTCTGTGGAGTATCAACTGGTAGAGGAGTAGGCACAGCCCCGCCATGGAGTATGCCGTTGCTATCAACCTTGGAGATCAAAGGCTGAACCAAAGTCCTGAGCTGGTCCTGTCCGTTGGCGACCACTTGCATGAGTTCCATGAAGCGATCCATCCTCTCACGGAGCTCCTGAACATCTGTTTGCACCTGATCCATGATCCTGGTCTGATTAGCTCTAGTCGGATAACAGTGAATTAGTCTCTGATCAATCCTGGAACCACCGGAAACAGCCTGAGACCTGTAAACCTGAAAAACCTGCTAAACACAGAAGGGTTAGGAAAAACAACAAAATGTGCGTCATGCAAATGCTTCATGCAGATGCATGCGTGTGTCTGTGTGTTTGGGAGATTTCCCCCGATCCTAGTGCCTGAGTGCCAGTGCTGATAATAACAAGAAGAAGAAGTCCGAGTCCAGTCATGGAAACAACAATCTCATATATAAAGAAAGCCCATCAAGACAGTACATAGCATCAGCAAGTACAACAGCGTGACCTCAGCCAACAAGCCTAGTGATGGTCGGCATACAACAAAGATCAAAACAAAAGGAATACAAATAGTCAAGTACGGCCACGGGCACGATACTCTTCTAACAACTCCTTCGTCTCTGGATGATCTGGCAGAGTGAGCAACCCCTCGACGAGTAATTCCCTCTGCACAATGGTATACTGAAGTCCTTCGACCGAACTTTCCCATGCTCCTTCGCCAAAGCAATCTTCTAATTTCCGCTTTTTGGACTCAAACGTCAGCTTGCGCTCCTTCAGGTTAGCGAGAGCTTTGTTGAGCTGGCCTTCGGCGGCGTATCTGCGGGCGGTTTCTTCATCAAACCTTTGTTCACTGTCCTTCACCTGGGCTTCCAGCTTGGAGATCTGCAGCATCAGCTTATCCTCTCGCTCTTTCCTGGTGGCCAGGGAAGCCTTCCAGTGCTGGTTGAACTTGGATATCCTCCGATATGCTTCGTCCAAATGCTGTTTCTTCGTAGCCAGTACGTCGTTGACAGCTTTGAAGTCTCGACCCATGCGTTCACGCTCGGCTATCTGCTTAGTCAGGTCTGTACCCAGCTGGTTCACCAGCTCTGTCTGCCTTTTGAAAGAATGGACGGTTTCGTTCCTCTCGCTTCGGAGCTGAGCTAATTCCTTCTCCAGTTCTTCGTTTGCCCGCTTCAATTCATCCCGCTCAGCTAACACCTGATTATGCTGCTAAATGGGCACAGTGGTGGGCTCTTCGATCATTGGAGGACTTCTCGGCCTGGCATGAGGAAACGGCATCCCTATAGCATTTACTCTGGCTCTGATCCAAGTCAAATACGGAGGGTAGGCTTGATTGTTGCTTTTTACCAGCAATGGCTTTCCTCGCTTACTGATACCATTCCACGTGCGCTGAAGCTTGGACAACAGATCCCCCTCTAGAAGACCAGTGAGATACAGAGATTCCTGTACCTCTTCATCCTTCGGCGGAGTTCTCAAAGCATATGCGAACTGTCGAACCAACAACGACGGATTGTAGTTTATACAGCCCTTCCTACCTATCAAAGGCACATTTGGAAACCCGCTGCAACTGAAGATCACCTCAGTACCCAACCTATCTCTGTCGAACCAGTCAATATCCTCTGCAAATAAACTCATCAGACGCTCAGGCCACTCAGCTGTGGCTGCAGACAAGACAAAAGGACCCCTTTTAGGCAGATGACTTTCAAGCCATTTGTACAGCAAGGGTACGCAGCACGAGACATTCTTCCCCCTCCTGTTTTCGTTTTTGTAGTGGACTGAATGATAGATATCTCCTATCAAGGTAGGGACTGGATTCCCTGAAGCAAAGATGTGGAATGCATCAAAGTCTACAAAATCGGGCATATTAGGGAACAGAATAATGCCATATATGCATAGAGCGAGGATGGCATTGAACGCGACCCAACATCCGTCCTTGGCACACTGCTGAGCTTTACCTACCAGAAACTGCAAGGAGAACCCAGGAACCTTGTTCCAACTAGTCAATACTAACTCGGAGGCGTCCAGGTGAAGTGAAGGAGCTAAACCAGCCAGATCAGGCTCAGCATCCATGTGAACAAAAGGCATCTGCCTCTTGATAGGCACACCTAGCAAATCAGCATACTCTTCCAGCGTAGGTGCGAGAATGAAGTCCTGAAAAGTGAAACATCTCAGCGGAGGGTCATAGAACTGCAGCAGAGCGTGCAACCCATTCAACTCGAACCCAGAAGGCCTCTGAACCAAACTGAACAACCTGCCATAAGATTTCTTGAACTCATCCTTCACAGAATCACCTGCTAGAGCTATCAAACCAGTCAACTTAACCACATCAGGGGTAGGGAACTTGTAAGCCACGGTCTTCCTCAGAGAGCCTATAACAATACAATAGGAGGCAAGAAATCCTGGATCGGGGAAAACGGTACCTGCAACACAGACACACGTTAATGAAATGCAAATGAGTATGCAAACTAATGCAAAATGCAATCATGCAATAAGAGGCCAAGGCAACTGGTGATGTGGAGATTCTGTATCAACAAAACCATAATCTTGCTTTATCAAGAACAACCACTGCATCTGATGAGAAGAAACCCCGGTGTAGGACCATAAATCTGATCTGCCAAGAACAACCATCTCATAGGACCATATACATAGAATCATAATTCTGCTCTGTCAAGAACAAATGTCTGATAATAAGGACCTCTGATGTATGATCAAGAAATATCTGCTGATGAGGTCTTCAGACCCTATTCAAAAATCTGCTCTATCAAGAACAAACGTACAGCTATTGATGAGATCTTCAGACCCCACTCAAAATCTGCTCTATCAAGAACAAACAACATCTGCTGATGAGATCTTCAGACCCCACTCAAAAATCTTCTCTATCAAGAACAAACAACATCTGCTGATGAGATCTTCAGACCCCAATCAAAAATCTGCTCTATTAAGAACAAACAACTGATGACAAAACTCTGCTTTATCAAGAACAGACATACACCTGATGATAAGATCCTCTGATCAAAACCTACTCTATCAAGAACAGACAAATCTGCAACTGAGAAACCCTGGTACCAACAAAACTGATTCACTGTCAAGAAAACTAGGTAGTCTGAAAGTCAAAGTTTCCTGCAATAAACCCAACCCTGCTCACAGGTATGGACCTAAACTGACTCAAGGTACGGCATCCTATGCGTTTATCAGCGTCACAGACTTTCAAGAGGGGTGATACGATACCCAGAAGGTGTGGCATCACCAGCTCATGAAGCGGCCTCACTCGGCTGAATCACAAATGATCGGTCCCCAGAGTCGACAATCCACCAAACCAGCAACCGTCTCAACCCAAAGGGTTGAAAGAGAAGCCAACCGGATGAACCTCGTCTGAGCGCGGATTTCATGAGACACTAGTGCCTGCAAAGCAAGCACGCGCCCACTAATTTCCACTCTAAGCCTATAGTGCACTCAAGCCTGGGTCTAGCTTCTCACTCATCAAAACTCCCATCCCGCAATAGCACAGATAATCATATCAAACTGGAAACAAAATGCGGGAAATAAAGTGCGAGAAGTAAAATGCGATAAATAAACGCAACCCAACAAGTAAACATACAAGCGTTAGGATTGACTCTCGCAGGGAACCGTTGGAGTCCCCAAACTGACTCGCTTTCGGGACGTTGGATCCCTAGGAAACTATCAGAGATTCCCCAGCAGAGTCGCCATCTGTCGCTTGCGCGAAAATAAGGTGCCGGCATGACAGAAGAGTCGCCACCTTTCGTTATTTATCCCTCAGAGCGGGAAAGGAAACGATCGGAAAAACCTGACGAAAAAGGGTAAGACAAGGTCGTCGCAACCATTGTCTGGATTCGGGAGTCGGTTACGCAAGGGGAAGGTATTAGCACCCCTCACGTCCGTCGTACTCGACGGGATCCTCGCTTGTTGTGTTTACTTGGACGGGTTGGTTTTAGTCTATCTACCTATCAAGGCTGGCTTAAACAGAAGAGAAAAATGACTCGGCAAAGCGTCGCGCTTTATGCCTACGTATTCTCATCAGAGAACGAGAAATCAGAGTCAACGTAGTTCGACCTACGACGGGTTATGGGGGAAGGTAGCTCGCCAAGACATCGCCATCTTGTGCCTACGTACTCTCAACAGGCATGAGAGATCAGAGCTCACGTAGTTCGGGAAACTACGGTTTATTTCCTGTCTTTTACGAAAGAAGTGTTTTTTATTGTGTTTGCGATTTCAATCGCACTAGAGACTATGACCTGAGAGTGAATGCGTCGCATGTCACCCAAAGGGTACCATACTAAACATCCATACTGTAGAAAAGAAACTCTCCCACAATCCTTTCTCAGATAGCTTAAGGCTCGTAACGTACGAAAGAAATCATTCATGATTACTGTATCTTAAACTGTTTTGAGATGAGAAGAGAACAGGCCCAACTAGGAGGGAGACTATCAAGTCCTACTGTTGTCATGCCATGGATTCGTCCTATGGTTGAGGTTTGAACAGGGAACTCCTAGAAGTTGTCATGCATAGGTTTCAACCTAAAATTCTATCATCAATTCCTTATCAAAGGAAATGAGAGTCCTAAGGGATCATGTCAATGATACACCAAAACAGACAAAGCATCAGCTTAACAGTAAAATGCATGCAATGCAAGTGAGGGAGGAAATGTGTGTGGGGCTTCAGCCTCCACAAGCTCATCTCAACCTCAAGCCAGAATGGATAACAGTAATCATACTGAAATATAAACAACATGCTATCAAGCAATAACAGTAAACTGCAATCATACAGATAAAATGAAATAAAATGCCATCAGGCAAACAAACCACATGGGCAAGGGAGTTGGGCTCTACCGAATACCCGCAAGCAAAGCCACACAGTAACAGTACAAGCAGAGGGAGCAACTCAACCTCTAGTGCAATCATGCTCCTAGATTCTCTCTATTCTAGATATGAGCTTATTCTAATGCATCAAGCAATTCAAGCAAAACACAGCAAAACAGAAAAGAAAAAGAAGAAAGCAAATCAACTCCTCTCTCAACTTCAAGCTTCAGCTCTTCCAACAGCAACTCAGTCTTCAGACTTCAATCACTCTTGACAAATATCAATTTGCTTTTCCAGGTTTCAACCCTTCATCATAAGTTCCAACTTATTTTCTCCTTTAAGCTTCAGCTTCTTGATTAGCTCTACCTTCAGGCTTCACTAAATCTTCAGGGATCTTCAAGTATCAACTTGCTTTTGTTGTTCTTCAAGCTTCAGCTAGAATGGCAATACTCAAGGATTCATCCTCTTCAACATTCTTCATTGAAGTCTTCATCTTCAAACTCAAGCTCAACATCTCTCAAGATAATCAAACCAGATGAAATCACTTACTGGATAAGCTGGGGATATTGAACTGCTTATTGACCACCAAAGGTGACCTATAAGGGTTCAACATCAAAGGAATGGTTCCCTCAAAAGTTCTACTTCCTAGGTACATCACTTATCCCACCAAAGGAGAGAGGTGTATACCATGGAAGGACTTTGAATCATAGGGAGGAATGGAGGTGACAGATACCATCCATGTTTAAGAAAGGAGTTATCTAAGTCTAAACTCTTCCTAATCCCTAACCCTAAAAACAACAAAAAGGAAAAAGACCAAGCTCTCAAGCTCCTCAATGCATCTTCAAGTCTTCTACTATGCCCCTCAATGCTCCTTAGAACAATACCAAGCTCTCCAAGCCCACAAAGCAAAGCAAACAACAATGCAAGCCCACAAGGGCAACACAAACAATCAACCAATACAAAAATCAACTAAAAATAGTATACTATTATGTTAAATCCTAATATAATTTCTAAGGGATCCTACATACCTAACCTTAATGCCCATATATGTCCCATAGTCTAATTTGACCTAAAAACCCAAAAATCTAAAGTTATCGTGGACCTATGTTGAAGTTGACCTAATTCTATACAACCTAATGTCATCTAATCAAAACTATCCTAAATTCATCACAAAATTATGGAATAAATCCAGGGGGAGGCTAAAACTTATTTCTAACTATCCTAAAAAGAATTGCCTAAAAATACTAAGGTAACTAGCTAAACAAAATTCTACAAATTCATGCATCAACATAAAAGAAATAAAATGCAATAAAAGTAAAAAATATACAAAAAATACTAAAAAGCATGAAATGAAAAATATTTTCATTTTATATTTTTCTTGACAAAAATATGAAATGGGAGAAAAAACTCCCATTAAAAAATCATTAATTTTCAATTTAATATGATTTTCCAAAGTATGAAATAAAATGGAGAAAAATAAAATCAAAATATGAAAATGCAGTGCAATCAGTAAACATATGCAGTTCAATATACGCTTGGGCCCAAACTGGGGGGTTCAAAAAGCAATGCGCCAGGGCCCAAAACCAATCAGAAATTAATTAAGAAAATGATCAGAAAATGAGAAAGATTCGGTGCAAATAGAAACAAAATATAGTTCAAAACTGATTGGGCCTCATGAAGGGGGTGCGTATAGTGATCCAGCCCAAGAACCACCGTTTAATGAAACGGTGCGTTTCACACTTCAGAATTTCCCTCTCAAAATTCAATTGAACGTGAGTCGTCAGATCCAGTTCTCAGTCAAAGGTCTTGCTTGCATCTCACGGCTGGGAGGTTGTCTTCAAACTCCAGCTAGGGTTTGTCCATGAAACTCCATGAAACAGATTTCAAACAACAAACTTCCACCAACTCGTGCTACCTCAAATCATCACCAAAATTCAAAATGTAAAACCCTAACACGCTCAATTTTCCATGCTGAACACGATCATAGCCTTGGATTAAACTGAAATGGTCTCTATCATAGAACCCGATGGTGCACATCCATATGTGATCAATCCTCAACTTCAACCAACCTTAGATTTCTTGGTACTAAAATGACCACCACATTGCCCTAATCAAAACCAGCTATCAAACTTGCATTATCACTCACTATATCACAAGTTCTTGCTCCATAAAGAAATGATGTCCATAACTGAAACTTCATCAAATGATCCTAAACTCTTCAGAATTCATCACCTAGGTGTCTCTAGCCATTCTACACTAATAATTCAACCTAATCATGCCTAAATAATGATGTAGTGTATAATTTGCAAACCTGGTTTCTTGGTATGGCAGATGATGAAATCCTTCACTTCAAGGCTTGAAACTCTTCAGAAATGATCCTTGGATGAAGATACTTCTTCTGTTTGCAAAAAATTGGAGGGAGAATGCTTGCACTTCAAGATTTGATGATGAGTTGCTTCTTGCAAATCCATTGGCCAAACCTTCAATCTTCCATCAATGGAACTTCAATTCAATATTCACACACTCAGAGGGATCTATGGAAAGTGTTTGTGAAGAAAAAATGGATGGAAATGAAGAAGAATGAAGAAATTGAACTTGACTTGCAATGGAAGATTTTGGATCTCACTCTCTCTTCTCTACACCAATTCACACCAACCTTGCATCTGAGCAAGTTACAATCATCTTATAGAGTGGTTTAGAATCATCTAGAACCCTCTAGGACCTTCCCATGAGAAATTGAACTTTTCATGTCATGGTATTTTGATTTCTCATTCTCCTTACATGCTATCTCATGCCAAGCTTCTCATAACCTTCAATTATGACTTGAATTTATCCCCACATGAGATTTAGGATGAGTTACAATGCATAACCAATGTGTACATTGAGTTCTTTTGAGTTTTGCTTTGGTACCTTAATATGCAAGTAAGCCATTTCCAAGGAAGCCCTATGATCCAAGCCTCAAATCAAAATTGTGGCTGAACCATTGTTCTTAGAATGTCATTTGGAGTCAAAATGACCTATTATATGACATGGTTTGGATTTATAGCTTCTGATTTCCAATTTTCAGCTTCACCTTAATTAACTTATGCCTCCTTTTTAGGCCATTTTTATCACTTTTTGATATGAGCCTTTTCAACATCTCATGACCTCCATACTAGCCTTAAAACATCATTCTAAGCAAGTTTTATGTTGAAGATTTTTCCATTTGAAGCTTGGAAGTAGGAGATATGGCCTTATGCTTGAAATGACCTATAATCTCCAAATGACCAAAATGCCCTTGACTTGTCAAAGCCATAAGTTGAGTTCTACAAATCCTATCAAGGACTTATAGTACTATATAGAAAGCTAAGAAGATTCTCTACAACATTCATGTTGACCAAGAATCCATAGGAATCATCCTACTAGGGCAAAAGTTGGATGCAAGTTGGGTGACTTTCAAGGACCCAGATTCACATACCTCAGATGACCTGTAATTTGTCAAAGTCATAACTTGAGCTCTACAAATCCTATCAAGGACTTATAGTACTCAAATTAAAGCTAAGAACAAGCTCTACAACATTCATGTTATGGGGAAGATGATATGACAATCACATCTTGAGCTAAAACTGCCTTGAAGATAGGGATCAAACTAAGGGATTTTACACTGTCAATCCTTAGAAACCCTAGCTTAAAACTTCTCAAACTCCTCAATCATGATGAGTTGGTCTAGGAATCATCCTTATAGCATCTCAATACATCATTCCATGATCACATGGCTCTTGGATTAGGTCTCAACCCTCTCCAAATCATCAGTTGACCTAGGGTTGACCCAGTCAAACCCTAATTCCACCACTCATGGTTGAATCTTCTGAATTCTTGTACAATGACCTCTCTAGGCTTCATGATGACTTTTAAGACATCTCATAAGCTTTATCAAAGCTTCAAGTCCATCCTCATAGTCTCAGAATCATCTGAGGAGCTCCCACAACTCTCAAGTTATGAGACACACAACCCTGGTTTCAACCAATCTTTCTGAGGATCTCTTGAGTTCTCTGACAAAGATATCAATCTTTGAACACTTGAACAACCTTCTTGGCTAGCTTCAAAGTCTCATACAACTCTTGATGGGTAATCATACCTCTTGATCTACTGCCCACATATCAATGAGATGCAGATGATGAATACAATGAACCACAAACTTGGTAAATAAATGTTGGTCAAATTTTGGGGTGCAACAGGGAGGAATGACAACATCCGGCACCAAGCACATTTCCAAAGCACATAGAGAGTTTGAGCTATGTCCTTCCATGACTCAGAGTTTCTCGGCTAAATCTCGACACATCTTCATAGCTTCTGAATCCTGAGAAGCAACAGGACTAGCAATGGGGATAGCAGCATGATAGTTTTGAACATCATCATACTGGTCCATCAAATTATTTTCAGCATGAGGAACGGGAATCTGAACAACAGTAGGCTGCGATGGCGGGATAGCTCCAACAGTCACTCCAGGTACTGGGATTGGTTGGGAAGTGGTTCCTTCAGTTGTGATAGCAAAGTACATTGGCATCCCATAGGGGTTGGGGACAAGAGCTGAGAGCCTTAAGGTAGACACTTGCACCTGACCATTATTGTTGGCGACAATAGCAGCTTCACGTTGTTCTTCCTCTCTTCTGGCTGTAAGGAGGGCTTCAAGGATTTGGTCAATTTTCCCTTTGATGGAGTCCAACTCTTCTCGGAAGGCAACCTATTCCTGCTGACTCCGTTCCATCATTCGTATTATATTGGCTCTAGTTGCATACTGATGTCGAGGAATCAACATGATTTACTAGAGAGTAAGGAAGGAGAAATGAGATTCTGCTGAAGGAAGGAAAATGCAAGATGCACAACAAATGCAATGCAAATGATATGCAAGATGCAAGATCCAGGATCGAGGATCACCGTTCAAACAACTCCTAAAACTGGTAACTGTAACAGGTAAGTAACCACAGTTCCTGCTAAAAAAAAAGGACAGGTAGACCCTATACGGGAAGATCTAGATATTCTACCCATAAACCCACTCACGAGATGGTTTCTATGCTCGGTTCCCAGGATCACAGACACTAATCACATCAGCACCATCCAACAGGCTAGCTGTGTTGCGACGATAATGACGATACGGTCTATCCTAAGTGGAGTCTTCATGCTAGGCACACAAGGAGCGAGTCCTTGGAGACTAACATTACACGACCACCAATATTAGAACTGGTGCTAAAAAGGTTCCCAAAATCATGGACTCTTCATTAATCAAATCATGCAACAGGCTAGATGTGTTACAACAAGATCCACAAATAGGTGTCTTCTGGAGGAGCTTTCATGCTAGGCACACAAGGAGCAAGCCCTTGGGGACTAACACTACTCGACTACCAATTCTAAACTATGTGTTCTCTCTGCTTTTACCAAAGCTCGGGCGTAGAGCTTTACTCATGATGCCATCCCAAGAACCAACAGGCAAGGAAAAATAACAAACACAAATAAAATCCACAAGAGAACAAATACATAAATGAGAAGAAAAAACAAAATAAAAATAACACTCATTACAACACCATAAGATAGGCTAGACTCTCTCTTGCATGGAGCAAACCTCCCCAGCAGAGTCACCAGGTGTCACACCTCGAAAAATCACGGAGACATTTCAGAGAAACAACCCTTGCGCGAAAGGCGCAAAAATACGGTTCGACAGAGTCGCCACTGAACTTTATTTATCCCGAATAAACGGGAGAGGGAAATATCGAGAAAACCTCTTAAAACGAAAGGATAGGAACAGGGTTGTCGCAACCATGTTCCGGGTTCGGGAGTCGGCTACGCAAGGGGAAGGTATTAGCACCCCTTACGTCCATTGTATTCAACGGGAACCTCTTAGGGTATTTTATGGTGAGCGTTGTATAGGCTTGCTTGTTTTCTTCTCGATGATAAAGGCGAATTGGTAGGTTAAAAGGTTAATCATGCCTAGGGGAAAATGGGTGATTATGGGATAGAGTGCTCGGCAAGGATTGGGGCCCTTGTGCCTACATATGCTCATTCGGACAAGAATGAGAAATCAGAGCGTCGTAGTTCGACTACAGGAAAGGATGAGGGAAATTATGGACTGATAGAATTATGGAGAAAGGTAGAAGTGTGCTCGCCAAGATCATCGCAATCTTGTGCCTACGTATCTTACATTTAAATGAGAATGAAGAATCAGAGCGTTCATAGTTCGTGGTAATGACCATAAAAAGAAACGGGGTTGAATGGGTTTGAAATTTGAGTTTGAAAGACGAAAGAGTGACTGACAAGCAACCTAAGGGCGTGCCTCAAGAACTTGTCACTCAAGAATTCAAGGAATACACGATTCCAAGAACTCAATTCTTTCGGAAATTGGGTTGAAGATAAAGAGTTGGATGTTTTGAAATCGAAAGAATAAACTAATAACAACTCAAGGGCGCGCCTCGAGAGTTACTTATTCGAATATTCAAAGAATGCTAGATTCTAAGAATATCCCTCTTTCGTAAGTTTAAAAAACATTTGTAAAAGATTGAATCGAAAATGGAATGCGAGGCAAATGGAGGTTGGTTTGAAAATGGCTTGACGACGAGTCAAGAATTTGATTGAAGACGGAACCGACTTGACGACGTGTCAAGGGTTAAGATTGAGAGAAACAATATTAGTCCCTAAGGGTGCTCCTAATATCGAAACCACGAGAAATTGTGAATGTGTATGCTATATAGGGTTGGGAATGCGTACAAGCACTTGACTTCAGAGAGTGTTTGAAAATGTTTTCGTTTTAAAAGTCGAGAGATTGAGTGCATATCAACTCAATGGCGTGCCTCAAGAATTATTCACTCGAAGATCCAAGGAATGCAAGATTCGAAGAACCTCCTTCTTTTGGAGTTTGAATCGAAAAAATGTTTTGAAATAATTTGAATGAGAATAAAGTATGAAAATAACTAGTGAATTTAAGGCAAGAAGATGAGAAAGTGAAGTTTAAATTTGAAAACTTTAAGAAATGACAATTATTTGATAAATGAGACGTAGGCCTCACAACCAATTAATCGGGATATTATCGAGATGCTAGATCTCGACGACACCTTTTTCATTTGGAAAATGTTTGGATGAACAACGAAAATATCACATGGAACTCTAGATTCCTATGATATCTCTTTGTCAAAAAAATGCAATTAAAAAAAAAAGAAAAGTCGAACGATACATTCATTAAGGCGTACGCCTCAATGTTGAAAATAAATTGAATTTAAGATTAAGAAAAATAATTAACCTAATTTTGGAAATAAGTTTGAAAATATTTTAAGGTTCTATTTAGAAAATATTTAAGAATTGCCAAAAGAAGACATGCTATTTAATAAATAGGATAAAAAAACGTCTATTTATTTAAAGAAAATGTAAATGTTGGGTTTAACAAGTATCATAAAAAAAAACGGCTTAGAATTATTTTTTAAATTGCCTAAAAACAAATTATTTACTAAATTGAATATAAAAGTAACTCTAATTTAAAAATAAAATAAACATCAAACTTTGAAAAGGAATACGTTCGAGATCGATTTGTGTGAAGTAACATCGCAGCGAAATATCATACGCAACAACACGGCAAATTATTCAAATTGATATATCAAGAATTATGATGGCACAATCGACATTGATTTGTCGAAACCATGAGTTCAAATTGAAAACTAAATGCTATAAGTCAAAAACCGAAACTGATACACAATCGACAATTAGAACTCAACAATGTCATAGAACAAACCAGGGTCATAAACACGTTTTCTCATTGCAACCTCATAAACATGAGCTTAGCAGATCACCGAAGTTGCTTAAAACTAGGGTCGACAATATTGAAATGTAAATTTATCAAACTACCAAGCAACAACTATCATCAACATTTACTAACTACTGTCAAGACTAAATACAGATTTGAAACTCCAAATGAGCTTGTTTGTTATAAATTAAAGATCTATATTATAAAGAGGAAGGCGGCCAGAATCATATTAGCAGTAAACCCATCCCAAGAAATTTATCCCTATTGTCTCAGAGCCATTCCGGATGGAAGTTAAATATGATAAAGCCTGGAGATTGTGAATGCTTCAGTCGTGCCATGTCTAATCCTTTCAGCGTGCATCCTCATCACCTTCCTCAGCTCGACATAACCATAATGTGTTTGAACATTTATCCTCTTTATGATTATCATTTTATGAAAAAGATCCAAACCTGTCAAAGAATGAACACAACAAATAGGAAATGATTTTCGACATCGCACGACGAATGGTATGATTGAAGACTTTGTTGTTGATCCAAATTACTACTGTAGAAAATATCAATCTTAGAGCCATGGTATTACCGTCAATGTCACTGAACACATATCACTATGGTCGTTGAAGAGAAAATCACGGCTGCTTCTTACAGTTTTTGTTTTCGGATTGAACCGCCACAAATGGGTTATTACCGTAAAAAGGGGGATAACGTGATTCCACATTTGTTGTTGTCATTGATATTTCTTCAGTGCTGATCGGGACAAACAAGGAGCTTCCCCGGAGTGCGTTCTCGCGGAGATTCGGATATCAAAGTGTGAATCCGAGAGAACCAAGTCATTCTCGAAGTTCACGGTGGAGCATCTGGTGCCATTTGGGAGAAATAGAAGTGGTTTTGGGCTTTACGAAAATAGACGAAGTAAATGGCGGGTGAAGATGAAGGTACTTTAATGGCAGAAGATTTCGTGAGATGAGGAAGATGAAGATGGTAGCGATGGAGACGGATTTCATTTGGGTTTGAGTTAAGAAGGATGATGAATTGGAAATGGGGCTTCATTGGGGATTTCGTGACTAGGGTTTGGAGTTTGTGGGCGGCGGAAGGTTTTTTAGGGTTGAGAGAGGAAGCTGGCGGCCAGACTTGAGAATTGAGGGGGGAAGATGTACAATGCCCATTTTAGGTTTTCCTTTCAGCTCTTTAAAAGCCAACGAGGGATGGGCCTCCAACCGTGGGCCTGATCACCTTCATTAACTTCTAAATCTCCTTCTTTTTCTTTTCAATTAATTGATTTTCTGTTAATAATTAAAACTATTCTAACTAACCAAATCTTAAAACTAATCTATTTCTAATTAAATCTAATTAATTAAAAATCTAATTCTAAACTATTTCTAATTAAATCCTAATTAAAATTCTAATTTAAATCTAATTAGCTAATAATTCTATTTCTAACTAAACTAAATAATTCTTAAATCTAATTTCTTAATTAATATTATAATTCTAATTTCTAAATCTATCTAACTAATTCTATATGTTAAATTAAAAATATAATTAATTCTATTTTCTAAGTTAATTAATTATATAAATAATCTAATCCTATTTTCTAAATAAAAAAATCTAAATCTATTTCTAATCTATTCTAAACTAATAAAGTCCTATTATAATTCTGAACTCTAAATTCTAACAAAATTCTAATTCAATTTTATTAAAAAATCTATTTATATTCTAATTAAAAATCTATTTCTAATAAAATTTTAAATAATTCTAAATTCTATTTCTAATAAAACAATCAATAATTCTAAATTTTATTTCTAATAAAATTCTAAATATTCTAAATTCTATTTCTAATAAAAATATAAATAATTTTAAATTCTATTTCTAATAAAACAATAAATAATTCTAAATTCTATTTCTAATAAAATAATAAATAATTCTAAATTCTATTAACAAACAATATATGCACAAAGAATTAGGAAAACATGACAAAATTAAAATTCAGAAAAACAGCTTTAGGCCACGTGTCACGCTCTCATTGGCCAGAAATGATAAAAATTGGAAAACGCCCAATTGTGAGTGGACACGTATCTAAATGACGTGAAACTAAACAGGCAATGTAAAATTGAAAATAGAATCGAAAAAATGCAAAAACATTTGAAAAAAGGTAGGACAAATTTAGGGTATGACATAACCCAGTAGTAGGGAAATGCCCAAAATATCCTCATGGTTCACATAAATAAAAAATCCAAGAAAATTAGAAGATGAAGCTCTACAGCCAACACGATCTTGGCTATCTGCAATAAAACTTCTTTGTTCCAAGGATGCTGACACGGGTCGTGTCAGCTGACACGGGCGGCCATGTCAGCCCCATGGATTCTCCCTTTCTTGCATCTTTTCTTGGTCAAACATATCCTCCTGACACGGCCAATATCAGGAAACACGGGTGGTCGTGCCAGGACTTCTGTAACATGGCAAATTCACTCCCCGAAACACTGTATTGTCCATTTTTTCTCTCTGATTCTTCCTGATTGCTTACCTGAACCTAAAAACAACAAAAATACCAAACCAATGTATAAAATGCGATAAAAGGAAATAAAATGCAACTAAACATATAAGACGATTAATTAAAACTATCGGTAAAATAACGCATAAAAACCACTGATCAAACTCCCCCAAACTTAAATCATTGCTTGACCTCAAGCAACAAGCTTGGATAACCATTTTTCATATTAAACAATACATATCAAATGAAAGACTTGTGAAGGTAAGGTGTGCCGATACTCATACGCGAGCCTTTGTTCTGATCGGTTAAAACTAGTTCTCTTGGTAATCATCCATTAACGAAGGTATTACACAAACACATACCGCGGTAAAACCACGGACCTAAATCCCCGTTTCATTCACCTCTCCAACTATGCTTTGGGCTTAAGTCTTTTCTTCAATTTTCTACCCCTTTCATTCGGATAATTAAATTAAGGCACTTTTGATCGCTTTCCCTCACATGTATAAGATTTGATCGAGACTTTTTCGAGGCACCTTTATTCTTTTTTCTCGCACATTGGCGTTTATTAGTCCACTTTAGAACGATTATAGATATTCAACCGCTGTTAGGCTAAGTAACCGGGTGAGGGTTACCCAACTTAGAAGGACCAGTTGTCTTTACCATCATTATTCGTCATTTTTTTTGTGCCATCATTCATTCTCTCAATCAACTTTATACATGAAATTACTTTTAATCATGTCGGACTATCACTCTGAAGTAATCGGGGAATACTTCTCAGATCCAAGTACTATGGCACAAATCTACACATTAGACTCGTTTCTTTACTCCGGGGAATCTAGGGTGTTCAGGTTATACCTCAATTTCCTAAATTTCCCAAATTCCCTAGTTTTAACTCCTCTTTCCTAAAACTCTATATACTTTCCTAACTACTTCACACATCACAGTATTCACAAGAAAATATTTCACGGTCCTCATTCGGGGAGAGTTCAAAGCGATTTTTAAACAAAAGAACACAAACAAAATTAAAAAGTACTTAAAACAAAAACTCAAAACAGTAAATCCTCCCCCAAACTTGAACTAAACATTGGCCTTAATGTTTTAGAATAAGAGAGGAAGAGACGTAACTCAAAGAGATCCTTACCAAGGATTCGGAGGGTAATGCAACACCCATTTTCTACATCCTAGCTTGCACCTGTAAGGTCTCGTTTATTACCTGCAAACAAAATAAAATAACAAAAAAAAAAGAAAATGCTCAATCATTAAAAATAGAGGGGTATTTCAGCTTCCACACTTTGTTGCTTGACCTTTCCGCAACAGAGGACCGATCAGGATCAGAGAGAAGAGAACATTTGTGTATCAAATCACATCCATCTTTTCTATTCTTGACTCCTCGAACGAATTTTGGAGTCTCTCTATGTGCCCTAGACGACTGAGATATTGCAACCTGATAGATTACACCAGAGACTTTTTCAGGAAGAGGTTTTGAACTTTTTCCTTTTTCCATTGTTTTGATCATTCCCATTGAAGGTTGATTATTTTTCTCTTTACCTCGCTTCTTGATGTCCAACACTTTTAAAGTTATTTCCTCGTCAAAGGATTTAAAGGTTATAGTACCTGTTTTAATATCAACATTGCACCGACTAGTAAGCAAGAATGGCCGACCAAGTATGATGGAAGTCTCTTCATCTTCTAGGATATCCATAATCTCAAAATCAACTGGGAAGGTAAAGTTATCCATCGTCACTAGTACATCCTCTGCTAGCCCATATGACCTCTTAGTCGTGTGGTCGGCAAACTTCAAGTTTGTTCCCGTATCACTCACTTTTCTAATACCCATATTTTTGAAAGTAGATAAATGCATGAGACTCACACTAGAACCTGAATCAATAAGAACCTTCTTGATGGGGATTCTCCTTCCTTGTGATATTTCACTACATTGGTCAGTTGAAATTTTCTGCTCCTCACCCATTGGTCTCTTTTTCCCTATTACCTCTTTCATGAATTTCTTATACAAAGGCCTTTGCTCGAGTGCTTCAAAGAATGACATATTGATTTCTAACTTTTTGAACATTGTGCTGAACTTTTCAAAGTCTTTCCCCTTCAGAACCTTCTTTGTAACTCTCTGAGGGTAAGGTAGTTTGATTTTTGGTTTAACCTCCTCTTTCTTTTCCTCTTCAGTGGGCTTTGCAGGTGGTACAACTTTTTCCGGTTCTTTCCTATTTTCTCTCACATCCAGCTCTTCCATAACTCTATGACTTCTTATTATGACAATATTGATATTCTCATGATATTTTGGATTCGGTACTACGTGCTTGAGAGGGTTCATTGAGTTTGCATGGAGAGTTGTTGGGCTATTTGTCCCATCTGAACCTCGATATTTTTTATAGAAGTTGTGTTGTTCCTCTAATTATTTCGTGTCTCTTCTTGGAATTGAATATTGTGAGCTGCCATCTTTTCAATGGATATCTCCCATTCTGCTTTCTGAGTCGCCAGCTATCGTATCACTGCGAAAAGGGGTCAGCAAAGACAGAAGAGTCGCCACCGTTCGTTATTTATCCCAAAGAGAGGGAAGTAAAACGATCCGAGAAAACCTACGAAAAGGGAATAAGACAGGTCATCGCAACCAAATCTCGGGTTCGGGAGTCGGTTACGCAAGGGGAAGGTATTAGCACTCGTCACGTCCGCCGTACTCGACGGGATCCACGCTTGTTGTCTATCTAAAAGGGTTTTTAAACTATCTACACTACAGGCTCACGGGGGGAAAAGAAAAGGAAAGAGACTCGATAGAGCATCGCCGCTCTATGCCTACGTATTCCCTTGTGCAATGAGAAAGTCAGAGTCAACGTAGTTCGGAAAACTACGGGTGAAAGTGGGGAAGGTTGCTCGCCAAGACATCATCGGCTTGTGCCTATGTATCCTCGTCTGGTACTAGAAATCAGAGAAAACGTAGTTCGGGCTGACACGACCACAGACTTAAACCGAGTAGGGTTAAACCTTAGTTCTAGCAGTTAGGTGTATGCAGCTCAACCGTTGGAGACTTAGGCATTACCTGTTTGCGATAGAACCAAGAATTAACGACACTCTCTTTATGAAAATGGTTTTCTATTAATCCCGAAGGATAAAAAGATTTGGATGTTTTTGTGTTTTGTTTTTTCTAAGACTAGAAGTGGATTGAGTTATGGTTTGAAACTCGTGTCACACTAAAGAGTATGACTCGAGAGTGAATGCATCGCATATCGTCCAAAGGGCATAAGCTAAAAACTCTAGACAGTTGAGAGGAGGCCCCACAACCATAATTCCTCAAGTACTTAAGGCTCGTAGTGTATGACACAAATTATCCTTTATTAAGTGTTTTGAATGGTTTAAGAGATGAGAGAAGAAAGACACAGACTAAAGGGGAAACTGAACCCTAATGTTGTCATACACAATGCTCCTAAAGTTGGGATGAAAGGGAATGAAACTATCCTAATGGTATCATGCGTAGGATTGAACACCTAATGTCTCTCCTACTCCCATCCTGAACGGAGGGACTAGGAATCCTAGGGGGATCATGGCACAAGGCCAAGTAAACACTAAATAATCCACTCACAAGTGAAATGAGAAAGAAATGAAATTGATTGTAATAAATGATAGAGCACAAAGCACATTAATTGTTAATTCAAAATAAAATGACAAAAGAAAATGAAAATTAAAAATAAGAAGAAGAAAAATAATTAACACAACCACATATTAAGAAATGTTTTTTTGGATTTTATAATATTTAAAACTAATTTTAAATAAATAAAATAAAACAAGAGAAGATAACTAAAATAAAATAGAAATAAAATGAACAAGTGCTAAAAAAACAGAAATGGGCTCCACCATGGGTAGAACTCATGACCTCATGGTTCACAAGTCAAATTTTTATCACCTCAACCAACACGCACGTTAGGTAAAGAAATGGAAAAAGAAAGAAAAATAATAAAACATGAAAAAATCACAAAAAGGGCAAAAAAACGCCCCCGCTGGGGGTCGAACACAGATTCAAGGCATGGCAAGGCAAGGTTACAACCACTGGGGTGGCGATATGTCTATTGTATCAAGCCACCCCATTAATACAAAAACCAAAAATGCGCGTACAGACTGGGAAAATGCAAGGCAAGGCAAATGGAAAATACTAAAAACGATTTGGTTCCAAAATCTTCAAATCTTAACCAAAATTAACAAAATTAAAGTCAAAACCACTTGATTTTTCATGAGGATTAAGATGATGCAATCCAATTTTCCAAATCATACCTCCAACTTAAAACATGACGGAACATGCTAAAATGAACTTAGAAATGCATTGTGAGATTTTTAAATCAAGACAAATGTAATTAATGGCAGGTAAAGATCTGGGCAAGCTTCAAATATGAAATGGAATGAATCCCAACAGAAATTTGGTTTAGAAAAGCAATAGAGCAGAAAGTTGGTATGTGAGTTGTAATTGATGAAAATTGAAGTTTTGTGTCCCATCAGTTTTTAAACAACATTCATGACAGCAACTGCCATCAATTTAAACTGGTATAGGCTGCAAATCTCATACCATATTTGTAAACTTGAAAAATAATGACATTCACCAAAACAACCTAAACTTCAGCAACAACAGATCAATCATATGTCGAAAAACAAAACCTGGCCTGAGTTAAAACCAATAGACAACACAAACTCAAGCAAGCCAAGAAATCCCACTGAGTACCCTTATCTCTCAAACAGTTATCAAATCCGTTGTCCCTTAAGCCTCTCAGTTATGAATTGACAGGTCCAACACAAGTTCTAGTAGCAAGTCTTAAACCAACAGTCCCAAAGACAGTCCTAGTGTAACTATACTAGGCTGGATAGATCTAACATCAAATTCTAGCAGCAATCTCTTAGTGTTCCATTCACTTACAGTTCCAATCAACAAACCTTAAAAGCCCTTCACTGTAAGACCATGTTGAGGAGATTTTGGTTGAAAGAAAAAATCTCTCACTTTGTATTAGGCCGGTTAATGAATCTATGCACTCCAAATGCAATAGTTAAAAAAAGAAACCCTAATAACAACAGAGGTTAATTAAAACCTAAGACCAAGGACTGGCAACATGTCAATGCATCAATCTAACATTATTGGCCTTACAACAGTAGAAGCAGAAGTCTCACAATTCAACTATCTCAGCCAAGATATGAGTTGGTTCTAAGTGAATTCTAAAAGATTAAAATGCCAGCCTGATGGGAAACCAAGTTGATGATCCTCCCAACAATATGGACAACAGACATAAAACTAAATCACAATCACACTAAGTCAAACAAGGTCTGAATCTCCAACTTGTCATGAACTCTAAATGATAACAATTCTTAAACAAAAAGCACACCAGCAGGGAGAGCTCATTGAGACTCTAATCCAAACTCAACCCTACACCAATCAAACCCTTAATGTCTAACAGCAAACCAAGAGTTCCATATAAATCATTCTAACAACCAACCAAAACCCAGGAGAACTGTCTTCACAACAGTCTTAAATCCTCATGACAAATATCTGCCAACCTCTCCTAGAATGTCCAAGATATGCCATCAATAGGTTGACAAAATCTTGATGTTACAACATACAACCAAAGAAACAGTCCAATGTCCTATGACAGCAGCATGAGTGCAACAAACTTGATGCAGTCAATCAAACAAAACAGTAGCTCTAATGTCTTTAAGCTCTGATGACAACCCTATTATTTAACCAAAACTCCTAACACTTGAAAGAAATCCAAATTTGAGTTAACAAACTCAAAAAAAACATAGTCATATGCAGCAGTGAAACCTGACTAGCAAAACCTCAATGCACCAATATCCAACAGCAGTGCTAAACATTAGTCTCCTTCTTACTTAAAAGTAAGCTACACCTAAGTGGAACAAAACTCCATGCCAAAATAAACTGGCAGCCAACAGAGGCTTCAACAATGCTAGAAACTACCCCTGAGTTGACAACTCAATCTTAAGCATGTACACATTGACAACAATGTACCTACACTGATCCATGTCAAAATCCTACTTAAAACAACCAACTAAAATCCAACAGCTTAAGGCCACACTCAAGGGTGTTGGACTGTCAAAACCTTGACCTTACAAAACTCATCCTAAATGAAAGCACCAACACAAAGAGTTTCTAACTCTAGGTATTCAACATGAGCTAACAGATCTAGCCCTGACACCAATTCTAAAAACAGTCATATGCATAAACTTAATGACAGTCCATAATGCACCTATATTTCAACAGCAGTCACTTTTACAAAAGTGGCATCACATCCACATTGCCCTAGTGGTAGTCACACACCTATTAGCACATGAGTTTGACAAATTCTTGATGATTCCTAACAGAACCAAACCAGAGATAAAGCATTTCAATCAAAAGGAGTCAACAGACTCAAGGCATACCGATGTGAATTGGACAGATCCATACATAATTTCTAGCACCAGATCCTAAACCAATACTCCCAAAGACAGTCTTAAAGTAGCTACGCTAAGCTGGACATATTTAAATTCAAACCTCATCAATGATACATCTCAAACATAACAATGTTCAATGTTAAAGCCGCTAACCTAAAGGATCTCTTGTTGACAGTTTCAAAACAGTTTGGATACTAAATGGACACACCCTTGGCATAATAATGTCAATACATACACTTCCATGTAATCAACATATTACTTTTACAAAAGTAATAACAAACATACCACTGATGACATTACAACAAAAATGCACATTTTTGACAGATACCACCTCTAACTAGATTTGGACAGCATAAACACCCTTTATCATAACAATGTTTAATCAATCTCGCCAACCACAAAGCATAACATATGATGAATAATGAAGAGGCTTAGGGTTACATACCTCCTGGAGACCTCCTTGAGCAAGCTAGCAGCAAGAACAATGTACCTTCTCTTCCTTTGGTGAACTTTGAGCTTTCTTCCCTTTGAAGCAACAAGTAGATTTTTGGGACAGTTTGAATAAACAAGCTTCCAACTGGTGTTTGTAACTATGGATAGCTAGAGTATCATGGGCATGATGTGTTTTGAGTGTTAAAATGGTGGAAATGGATCTAGGTAGTGATTTGGTATGAAAGGTGCACAAAAGTCAAACTATGGTGGTATGAAGTTTGACTTTTTTATCTATGGATTTTTTGATGAATGTGATGATGGAAACAACTTCAAATTGTCATTTTAAGGGTGTATATATGGTTTTTATGGTGGTTTAGTGTTTGAAACAAGGACTGGTGTGAAAAGTGTAAAGAGGCAATTTTTGGTAGTTTTGTGACTTTCTTCCCTTTCAAGCAAGGACAATAAGAATGAGAGCTATGTGTTTCTGGTTTTTTGGATAGCTCTGGTGTTTCGTACACAATGGTATGAAGCCTCTATTTATAGGCCATGAGAGGTGTTGGGGCAGATTTGGATTTTGCCTTTGGAGGGAAATTTTGGAAGAAAAATCCATTCAAGATCATGTGGCAGCTGTGCATATCAGTTCCTTGGCTCAATGCAGGGAAAAACTCAAGTGGAATGAAAGACATGGAGGTGACTAAAGTGAGGCTAGTGTGTAGGGGACTGCAGCTGCAAGTTTTCCTTCAAAAGTTTATCTTTCCTCCTTGTTTTCTTTGAATATAATAATGGCAACTTGCTTGCCAACTTGCAAAGCCTTCAAACTCTCATTCTTTCTGCATTTTCTAACCATTAACCTCTCTAAATATCATATTAAAACATGGTCCAATGGTTGAGGATGATCCAAGTGGCTGAAAAGTGAATTTGTGGAAAAGTTGAAATGGGCATTCAAGTGTTGAAACCCCAACTTTCTGGATTCATAACTCTCAACTCATAAGGGCTATGGATGAGTTCTGGTACTTTTTGGAAAGCCCTCATGGATCTCTACAACTTTCATGTTTACATGATCGTCAAATTCCAAGTGGAACTAGGTCAAAAATCCCTCCAAAGTTGGCTGAAAACATGATTTGCAAGGCCAGAAAACTTAGAAATTTTCTAAGTGTTTTCCCCTCTTGTAATGATTTTGATCATAACTCCCAATCTACTCATTTTTTGCACATGGACCCCTGTGATACTTTTGTAGTAATTGTTAAGACCTTTCCAACAAGCTTTGAACCACCTCAATTGGATGTGTGGTTAGGAAGTTATGGTGTTGCCCCTTTCAAACCCCTAATTCCTGACTTTTCCGATTACTCCCCAATCCTTGATCCAATGGTCATGAAACTTCATGGATAAGTTCAATATTCCATTAGGAACATTTTTTATTCGTATCAAATTCCTTATGGTCAAGGAGTTGACTTTTTGGTCAACGAAACGATCAATCGATGACTACTGAGTCGATTGTTGACGTTCTGGGTCTTCTGAGGCCTTGAAACTTCTTGAGTGTACTTCACTAAGCCATATGAGCTTCATGGACCATAATTCCATCATTGCAACACCTTTTAAATCAAAAGTCAAACTACAGTTGACTTTTCCTGATTAGAAACCCTAATCGAGAATCCTGAACTGCACTGTCATTAATCTTTGGGTGACAACCTCAAATTGGATTCATACTTGAACCAACAGAGTATCTTTGATGATGTGGAGATTTGTTTCTTGGAGAATCAATCCAACACATTGACTGATTAAACCGTCGAAACCTCAATTTTTACTGTATAAAACCCTAATTCACCCTTTTTGCCTAGGCAATGTGCAGATGAATTGAGTGACCATTCCCACTCCACAATGGCCTCTGAGGTACTCAACAAGCCTCTACCAATGATAAATCTTCATGGACCCCTTGACAACCCTCTGATGGTTCCTTGATACTGTTGTGGCACACCTCTCCTTTCTAGGAGCTCAGATATCTTCATGGTGATGACACACACATAACAACCTCTACCAATGCCTCTGCTTGAGCTTGTGGTCAATAAGGCTATATTCTTGGATAGGACACAAACAAACACTTAATCCCCTGTAAGAACTATGATATACAAATGCAAGATGCTAAAATGCAATGAAACATAAGCCAAAGATTAAGAAAAAGGGGTTGGTCAAATTTTGGAGTACAACACCTGTTGCTACTGTTGATATTGAGGTTGATACTAATATTTCAAGGAGAAGTTATGATGATTCATCCACCCTAGATTATAAGTCTGAGAATAAGGATTATTCTGCTTCAGAAACTTTATCTCTTCAATTTGTTTAGCAGTCGCAACGCAATGTGCAGTAAAATGGGGTCCACTGCAAATCTCACAGCTCACGGCTTGGACAGGATGAACTTGAGCTATAGTTTGAGTACTTAGATTCATTACTTTAAGCCTTCTTTCTACTTCAGCTTTGATCTGATCTTCCATTTTCACAACTTGATTAGTCATATTCAAGTCAATTGTTCATTCTGGTTTACTCACACTATGGTCATATAGTTCTGAATGCTCATTTGCAACAATGGCTTCGATGATCTTCTTAATAACAGTGGCTGTTGTAAAGTTTGATGAGCCACCAGCTACCGTATCAATTAGTTGCTTAGTCTTTATCTTGAGACAATTCACAAACATCTGCATTTGTCCAGTTTGATCCATGTTATGAGTAGGACATGCAACCAATAACCGTTTGAACCTTTTATATGTATCACCCAACGATCCTCCCTCCTTCTGTTTAAAATTCATGATATCATATCTTTTACAAATATACACAGAGGCAGGAAAATACTCATTAAGAACGACCTTTTCCATCTCTTCCCACATAGCAATACTTCTGGCGCGTAACGAGTAAAACCACTCTTTAGCATCTTCAGAGAGAGTGAACGGAAACATTCTTAATTTTTTTCTTCATCAGTGTGACAATCAATCTTGAGAGTAGTGCTCATAGTCAGAAATCTTTGTAGATGTTTGTTGGCATCTCCATTAACCTTTCTAGTGAAAGGTCTCCTCTCAAGTTGGGTGATGGTGCTCGGATGCAACTGGAAATTTGCCACATTCACCGGTTGGTTTACAATTGTTAACCTACCAGTCGGTGCATTAGCTCCACCATAATCACCAAGTAGTATCTCTCCTGATGGAACTCAATCCATAGTCACAGTATCTCTATCTGAGTCTGAACCTGAGTCAGAATACTCTGAATGAACAAAGTCTCTTTCTTCTTCTGGTGCTGACGCTGAAGGCTCTGCTTCTAAAGCTTTCAGCCTTGCTTGTATAGAGTTCTTTCGATCTTTGCGTCAAAAGAAAAATTATTATAGGATTCTCCTCGCATAAAAATGTTAGACGCGAATTAGTAGTAACAAAACAAAAATAATAATAAAAAAACTAACAATAAAATTTTAGTCAAGAGCAACAGAATTTCAACTAAATTAAAATTAAACTTATATTTTGGCAGTCCCCGACAATGGCGCCAAAAACTTGATTGGAAAAATAGCAAGTGTACTATTTTGTCAATGTAGCAATAAGAGGGAACTTCTTTGAATATCGATCTCGAGGGCTGCATAGGAATACAAGTTTCGATTTCAATTATATTAAACAAAAAGTATATGAGTGTTTTAGAAAATATATGAGTAGATTATGTTAGAAATGGTATGTGATATGACTCAGTAACAACTTTGAATTACACTGCAACAACTTATTGTAACTAACTAATTTCCGATTCTTTAGAATGTTTACCCCTAAGTCCTTAGTGAGAAAACCTTTAATCATCCACTCTAATTCCTATGTCCATAGAGAATTACAGATGAAATTAAGCAATCAATTATCAAGAATATTCTGGTTCCTATAGGTTATCCCTAGTCCTAGGTGATATCTACTACAAAATGATCCAAAGCAAAACATTAACAACATCGGTCCATCCTAATCGTTAATCGAAAATCAAACCCTGTTTGTCCGGCAGGGCAAGCATTAAGAATAGTTAGAGATCAAATCGGTTATAAAAAACAAAGGAATTATTATTGCAATACTAATATCAGATTCATTACAAATTCAAACCAGGGACACCCCCTAGCATTGGAGGGTTTACCTACTCATAATATTCGAAGAAAGTACAAACTAAAAACAAGACATTACAAGATAATAGGATTCTTTGATATTCAATTGCTTCTGCTCATGAAAACCTTCAGTTTCCCAATCACCTTGATCTCTTCAATCTTGATCGTGTAATTCTTTTCAAGTAACAAATTCCCTTTTATCCTTCTCAAAAAGCATCTAAAGTACTCCCAGGTCTAACCCAGTAGTAGGGAAATACCCAAAATACCCTCTTGGGTCACATGAATAAAATATCCAAGAAAGTTAGAAGATGAAGCGCTTCAGCCAACACAGGCCGTGTCAACTTACATGGGCAGCCGTGTTGGCCCCATGACTATCTTCAATAAAACTTCTCTGTTCCGGGGATGCTGACACATGCCGTGTCAGCCCCCTAGATTCTTGCTTTCTTGCATCTTTTCTTAGTCAGGCATATTCTCCTGACACGGCCCGTGTCAGGCATATTCTCCTGACACGGCCCGTGTCAGGCAACACGGGTGGCTGTGTCAGGCCTTTTGTAGCTTGCGAATTTCACTCCCGAAAAAACTATATTGTCCATTTTTTCGCTCTGATTCTTCCTGATTGCTTACCTGAACCTAAAAACAACAGAAATACCAAACCAATGCATAAAATGCGATGAAAGGAAATAAAATGCAACTAAACATATAAAATGATTAACTAAAACTATCGGTAAAATAACGCATAAAAACCACTGACCAACTACCAACAAGATCACTCATATCCAACTTTGAGAGACCAGAAGAACTTTAAGATGTCAGAGTGAATGTCCCAGACATGTTTCCTTGACATCCATGTGCATATAAACTTGTTGAGGTGTCTCTACAACCCTTCAGCATAAAGTACGCCACAAGATCCTTCAATGGAATACCAAAATTCTTGCTCCATATAAAAAATAAAATGACCTAAAGAAAACTCACCAAAGTAAATGTTGTCTTGATCTTAATATTTTCCAGCATATATATACAAGACAAAAGTCTTGGATAGTGACTTCCTTGATAATAGACCAGAAGACACTTCAAGACCAATCTAAAGAAGATTCCCAATACTTTTGATAAACACACAATGGTTTATCCTCCAGAACGTATGTTGGATCTCTCCTTTTTCCGAGAAGATCACTCCTTGGAACAACAAGATTCTGCCTACACTCTTTAGAAGTGATGTTTCAACATCTGGTTGAACATCAGGTTCTTTTCCCATGAATAAGACATTGAATCTTGAGTTCTTGCTGTCTGAAGCTGCACCTTCAGTTGTGAGAGCACCTTCCTTGAACACCAATAAAAAAGTATAACCAATTAAATACTTTCTAAGAAAACAAATAGCAATTGATTTTAAATCCAATTATGTATTCTTAAGATATGCATCCCTCTTTATATTAGCTACAAGACCAGAAACAACCAGCACACTTATAAAGATATCTTCAAGGCACAACTCAGCCTTAGAGGAGATCTGATAGGAGATCCTCAAGCAGGAACATTCTCCTATAGGGTTGATGTAGCAACCCAAAATTTTCCCATCATTTTTCTTATATCTTGGCTTATTGTTTCATATCATCTTGCATTGCCATTTTTACATAACATTGATCTTAGGCAGGGGATCAAGGTATCTTGTTCAGCAATAAAGAGAAGAGCTTCACCTTCAAAGCTTAGTCAAGATTTAATGCTCAATTTTGTGGCAATATTAAGCCACAAGGTCTCCATCATTATCAAGACATGTCACTCAACCACTTGAATCAAGAACACAAACATTGATTCTCCTTCTCCTATCTCATGGATAACTGATTAGGGTTTTGATTCAAAGGAGATTTGTGGCTATTTATTTTGCCAAGACTTCATTCTAAAGCTCAACACACACCTTAAGGGTCATCTACATGGATTATGTGTCATCACAAGTAATCACAAGAGCATCAGTCAGTGGAAATGGTCCTAGGATTTCATCTGGTTAACAAAAGACAACTGTGATTCCATAAAGTCAAAATCTTGAATCACAAAGTTAATTAAGGGCATGATAGTTGTTTTCAAGTGATTTCATATATTTGGAACTAGAAGAATCAAGGAGAAACATAAAATCAAGAGTTTGACTAAATTAGGATTTTGGTGAAAATTTTCTAAGTGTAGAAAACCCTAATTCTAGTCATCTTGCAACTTCCATAACTCTCTCATTTGTTATCCAATGAAGGCAAAATCGCTATCAAATTAAAGAGGACATCATGAACTACAAATTTGTGGAAGGAGGCATGTACAAAAGATTCATGGTTTGGGAGATATGATGGGTTAAAGTTGGAAAAATGGAGATTTTGACATTTCAACAGTTAGATTTTTTTCTAAGTATAGAAAATAAGTTTGAAGTACCAAATTTCAAGCCCATCTTTCATGGTGATAAAATCTTCAATTGAATTTTCCTACAACATGATAGTTGTAGAAAATCCTCCAATATTTCTTTTGATTACTAGATAATCTCCATTGGATACGTAGAGCTCAAGTTATGATGATTCCAAGTTGACGCCTCAAAGATGTCATGTTTGACAAATTGCTAGGCAGATTTTTGGACCAAACTTCCAAGGCATTTTTCATTAAGTTCTTGATCTAAAATGAATTTTCTCATAACATGAAAGTTGAAGATCATTTTTCAAGCTTTCTATCCATTACTAGAACTCTTCTATTGAATCAAAACCCTTCAAGTTACATGGCTTCAAAGTTGAGATTTCAATGATGTGAAAAGCCCATGGCTTAGAATTTCTCTAAGTCACCTTGGGTAGATTTTGAGGCATGACTTTTAAACCATTACTTCATGATCATACAAGGCTTGTTTTAAGTTTCCATCAACATGAAAATTGTACACCATAGTCTTGGCTTTGCAATGATCACAAGAACTCTTGTTTTGTATCCATTATCACCAACATATGATCAAAGAAAGTATAGTGTTTGAACAGGATTTCAAGGGCATAACTTGCCACGATTTCTTGGCATGATTTTCATGTAGTTTTGCAGCATGATTTCACTTCATTCCTTGTGCATCAAGCCTCACTTTTTGTGTCACAAACATTGCCATAAATGGTCAAACCGTCCTATGTACCATACATACCATTTTGAATCATTTTTGCTAAATAAGAAAATAACAAAGTTGTGAGAAACTTGCTCTACAAGGGTGCTCCCTCCACTCTCTTTTTCTCTGACCACTCTTGTCAATAAAAGGACAACCAGACCACCTACAACCATGCATCTTGTATCACCTCATTCACTCACTCTTCATTTTAAATTTTCACAAAATCATTAACCAAGCTTTAACCACAGTTCATTTCTATTTTAACCCTCAAGACCCTCATATAGAAACTTCAAAACCCTAAAAGAGAGGGCAGACCATTCTCAGCAGCCAGAAAACCCTAAAACACTCTTTCTCATTCAAAGAATTTCCTCTCTTCGAATCTCATTACACAAGTCTCATCCCTCATTTTTCTTGCTTCAATCTTCATCCCTGGAGTCTCAGAAAGCTTAAGAAAGAGTTTGGTGAATTGTTGGAGCTCAAAGCAGAAGTTGGTAAAACTTCATATTTGGTATTTTTTTCTTGAGCTTGTTTCTATCTTTTTTCAATTCCATTTACTTTGTTGTATGCATGTTTGGACTTCTGGTAGAATGTAGAACATTATCATGTTCTTGTTATTCTTGTATATGAAAGTTTCAGTTTATGAATTTTTTTCTTCGTGGCCTGTGTTTATCCTTTTAGAGTAGGTATAAATGAATTTCGAGGTTAGATTTGTGTTCTCCTTGAAAAATCCTTGAGAATGGTGTTTTATTTTGCTTAATTTGACGAGGTTTTGTTTCTGCTCCGGTGAGGTCGACCAGAGCCCTAGCTTCGGCGTCTGAGGTGTTTTGGTGAGTTGGCACAGGCTGACTCTTTGACTTGCCCACATGGTGCTGATGTGGTGCCAAGTTAATTAATGAGAATCCTGCGTGGCATCTTTTTCTTGTTTGGTTCTGAACATGGGTCTAAATAACCATTGGGCCTAGCATCTTTCATATTCATACCTCCCAGTATTTGGCCCATTAACGCATTTGTTCATGTTCCCTTTGTTCCTGACTATTTCTAATTCACCCCCTCCTCTTTCATTCTATTTTATATATTTTATTTTATTACTTTATCATTTTAATTTATTTCTAACACTTAAAACTATTTTAAAAATACATAAAAATATTTTTCAGATGCTTTGACCTGTCAACTTATTTTTCATAACTTTTATTTTTATTTTTATTTTATTTTAATATTTTGTTTTGATTTAACTGTGTAGTGTGTGCTATTTGACCTAGTTTTGAAATATGGCTCTAATTCTTGATCTTTCCTTTTGACTCTTGGTCCATTTTTTCACATACACTTAGGAACATATATGTAGGGTATTTAGGTGTTGGTTTGTTGTCTTCATGATCACCTTTTGTTTGATTATCATTTGGTTTTGTTTGACCCTCGATATATGTTCGACTAGTTGAATGCTTTGTCTTGTTTGATTCATTTGATAATGCTCTCTTGCAATTCTCGTCGTGACACTTTTCCATATGATTCATAGCTGAAGCTAGCGGGATTATACCTGAGTGAATCACACACTCAAAGATACAACAGATTCGCCATCGAACTTTATTTAGTCCCAAAGGACAAGGAATATATCTGTAAAACCCAAGGGAAAGAGAAACGGGAAAGGGGTCGGTTATGCGAAAGGAAGGTATTAGCACCTTAAGCATCCGTCGTACCCGAAGGGAACCATTTCGGCTACTTCTAGGCTTGGATGGGTTATATATCTAAAGGCTTCTAGCTAAAAAGGAAAGGAAAGAAAAGAAAGAAAATGAAAGAAAGGAAAAGGCTCGAGGAGGATTGGGGCCCTCATGCCTACGTACTCTCATAGTGCAATGAGGAAGTCAGAGCTCTGTAGTTCAAGGAACCAAGGAAAAAAAGAGAATCTGGATGGACCAGAGATGTAGAAGCATGGAAGAAGACGGAGGAAGGTGGCTCACCAAGATTTCGCAATCTTGTGCCTACATACCCTCATAGTGCAATGAGGAAATCAGAGCCTACGTAGTTCGGGGAACTACTTTTCGGAAAGAAAACAAAGACGAAGTCAAAGCCAAAAACAAACAGAGAAAGCAAGACCCAATTGGGGAATGCAAAAGGAATGGTGTCAAAACCAAGACAAATCTGCTGAGAAATAGAGAAGCGGAGAAAAAACTCTGTCGGGGAATGCAGAAGAAAAGAGATGACTCTAAAGGGGATAAAACAAAAGAATTGTGACGGAGCCGGGGAAAAAAGGAATAAAGGACAAGAATAAAAATAAAGGTAATATCCACGGGGGACTCGGTGCATTAACTGCAAGCAGTGATTAACCGAAGAAAGGGAAGAGTAAAACTTTATGGGGAGAGCAAAAAGGTTGGGGTTAACAGATGAACTGCGACGAACCAAGAGGAAGAGAGTACTGAACCAAAGGAAGGTGTTTGAATCGGAGGGGAAATCGGTATATTAACTGATAAGCAGTGGTTAACTGAAAGAATAAAGGAACTGGTTTTAACCGATAAACGGTGAACAACAAAAATAAAGGGTGTGGAACCAAGCAAAGGTTGTGACCCAAGAGACACGTATAGAACCAAGCGAAGGTTGTGACCCAAAGAAACGGTACACTGACTGAACAAGCAGTACTTGACCGTAGGAAAGGTTATTCGAACTGAATGAAGGTTACTAACCCAAAGCTGGCAGTATTTAAACCAAAGAAAGGTTGCAAACTGCAGGGGGTTCGGTGTTTAACAGACGAACTGTGATTAACCGAAAGGAATGAGTGATTAACCAAAAGAAGGTGACAAACTCAAAAGAAACTCAGTATCTTAACAAGCTAACTGTGGTTAACTGAGAAAAAGGGTGATTGGTTCAAACAGGCGGACTGTGATTGACCAAAAGGCGGGTGATTAACCAAGAGAAGGTGATTAAACCAAAGAAAAAGCTGGTTTTAACGGGCAGACCGTGATCAACCAAAGATCGGGTGATTAGCCGGAAGAAGGAGATTAACCCAAAGAAAATCTGATTTTAACGGGCGGATTATGATTAACCAAAGATCGGTGATTAGCCGGAAGAAGGCGATTAACCCAAAGAAAAAATGGTTTTAACGGGTGGACCATGATCAACCAAAGATTGGGTGATTAGCCAGAAGAAGGCGATTAACCCAAAGGAATGCTGGTTTTAACGGGCAGACCGTGATCAACCAAAGATCGGGTGATTAGCCGGAAGAAGGAGATTAACCCAAAGAAAATCTGATTTTAACGGGCGGATTATGATTAACCAAAGATCGGTGATTAGCCGGAAGAAGGCGATTAACCCAAAGAAAAAATGGTTTTAACGGGTGGACCATGATCAACCAAAGATTGGGTGATTAGCCGGAAGAAGGCGATTAACCCAAAGGAATGCTGGTTTTAACGGGCGGACCGTGATCAACCAAAGATCGGGTGATTAGCCGGAAGAAGGTGATTAACCCAGAGACAAACTGGTTTTAACGGGCGGACTGTGATCAACTAAAGATTGGGTGATTATCCGGAAGAAGGCGATTAACCCAAAGAAAAGCTTGTTTTAACAGGCAGACCGTGATCAACCAAAGATCGAGTGATTAGCTAGAAGAAGACGATTAACCCAGAGAAAAACTCAATATTAACAGACAGACTATGATTAACTGGAGAAAAGAGGATTTAGTGATTGATTGTTAAATAGTGACGACCCAAACAAAAAGGAGAAAGAACCAAGAGAAGGTTGCAAACTCTGGTGGTGAATAGGTTAGAACAGGAAGACTGTGTAAACCAGAGAAGAAAGATTGACTTAGCTGAGGAAGAAGGAAATTAGGTTTAAACTGAAGGATAATTGATCAACCAAGGAAAAAAGTGATTACAAATCTGTGGGGAAACCAAGAATGGTGATTGGCAGAGAGAGAAAAGAGTGTTGGCTTGAAAGGAAGACGCTACTTCCAAAGAGGAGGTAAGGGTGCAAGTGATCAAGGATTAAAAGAGAAGGAGGAAAAAGATCTAAAACATCCAAAGGATAAGAAAGAGAGAAGAATCGATCAATTGAAACGAAGTTTCAATTTATCAATCAAAAGTGGAATATGCTAATAATTTTTCAAAGGGATGAAAAACCATTAAAGCAAAAGGGTGATTTATTGATTATACAAGATTGAGTTCATTCCAAAGAGGAACAAACTCAATGCAAACATGAATAAAAGTGAAAAACAGTACCAAAACAATTAGCATGCATCACAAACCATGTAGCAAGTGATCAAAGAAATATGCAAGAATGATCATGATCAAAGTGTCGAAAATGCACATAATCGAGAATTGACAAATGAAATATTGAAATATTGTATAGATGCTTCAAAGAATATGTGAATAGCTCATAAAACATCCACAAATATTAAGCATATCAAGCCATGGAAGTTATATGAGGAATGAATAGAAAACGGGCTTGAAAACGGGCAAAAAATGACATTCTGCCCTTGGATAATCGGTTACTTCAAGCAGGTAACCGGTTACTTCAAGCAGGTAAACGGTTACTTGCTCAAAAATGGAGAAAATAGGCTAAAATTATGCAGAGTAACCGGTTACCCTATATAGAGTAACCAGTTACCACTGTAGCAGTGGCAAAATTAGCTTTTTGAAAATCACTTTTTACAACCAAAAGATTTCCCCAATCATCCACATGCTATGCTTGATATTTGTGCACGAAAAATGAAGTTCAAAAGCACTTAAACGTCAATTAATCATCAATGGAAAGAATTAAAAATGGAGAGCAAAGATCAAGAAATCATATGATTAAGCAAAACCGAAAGACGATCGAACTACATTGTTAACGTGTGAAATAGATCGAAACGGTAAATCAAGTGAAAGGTAACCAACCTACAAGGCTTAGATTTGACTTGGATGTTGTTGCTATTAATATATGACGAGAAGAAGCAAAGAAAACCAGAGAATTCAGAATTTGTAACTAAATCGTCGCGAAACCGAGAAAATTGTGACAAAATCTCCAAATAAGAAATTGCACTAAATAAGCTTGAAGAAATCACTTGAGATGAATCAAAAGCCAATAAAAATCCCGAAATAAGGTAGAATCACAAGATAATGATGGCTAAGATCAAGAGGAAGCACTTCCATTGAAGAAGTTTCTACTCTTTAATGGAGGATTTGAGCTTTAGTGAGGTTTTGGGAAGATGATTGAGATGAATGTGCAAATGTTGCAGAAAATTCAGAGAGAATGTGAGAGAATTGAGAGTGATCAATGGAGAATTTGGAAAGAATGATTGAGCCCCCTTGTGAAATGGTGGTGATTTGCTTATATAGAGTTTTTCTTCGGAGTTGCTAGGTTCGGAGTGAGCTTTAGACGTAGCCTCGGAAATAGCCTTGGAGTTAGTTAGGCTCAACTCACTGAGTTGGAGGTTAACTCAGTTAGTTAGGTAGTTGACTCGGCAACCATCCCAATGCAAGTTGAAAATCCAATGGTTCACATGTTTGGAAACAAAGGTGTATGGAGGTCTTGATTGGAAATGATGTATTGGAGCAAATGCCTTCAAGTGTCTTGAATGTTCTCGAAGTCTCTATAATTGTCTAGAAATGTCTAGAATGTTCCACACAATGCTAGAACCACATAAACCCCAAATTTAGAGAGAAAAGTGGTTGTCCCAAAAAATGCAGCAAAGTCTGCATTTTTGCACTGGGTAATCGGTTACTTGGTTTTGCCTAGAAACTGGGTAACCGGTTACTTCAAGCAAAATTTGCATATTTGCTTGAAAAATGGTGTTGTGGCCACGATTCCGATTTTCGACCTTTTGCTCTGATGAATAGGCATAGAAACCTTCATTTTGTGCTTGTTTTGATGAAGTGATATCTTTGAAAGGATGTGATTAATCGGGCTTGCAAAACCTGAATATTCCTGCAACAAAAATCACAGAGAAAAAGTGTGAATGCGTTTGTCAGCGATGTGAATGCACATGCTTATGCAAAAAGGAAGAAGGAGGTCAAATTTAGGGTTACGACAATAGCATACATGAACTAAGTTTGTGCATTTATTTAGAGTTTACTTGCTCTTATTTCTATTTTTGAATGAAGCTTAAAGTGTGCTTGTTTTAACTATGAACTTGTGTATGTTTTTCCATGATCTTTTGAATTTGGTTCTTGGTTGACTCAATGAGTGTTTGGTAATCTTTCTTGGCTTTTCTCAACATTTCTTAGGTACTATTTTCATTGAATTGAGGTCCATTTTATGTTCTGTTTGTTTCATTTTCCTTACATGACCTTATACTTCTCACATGAGCAACTTGAGTTTGTGTTTGTTTATCTTTGGTTTTTTAATTTGTGTTTGCCCCTTTTTGATTTTGATTATGGATGGAAATATGAACATGATACATCCTATTTGAGTTTGTTTCTAATCATGATGGATTGGTGTTTGATTGTGTATGCTTGAGTGTCTCCTATCTTGGATTGACTTTGATGCTTGTGTTTGTTGTTGAGGCATGTTTTGAGATCAGCCTTTGATGATTCCCTTGAATGTTGATTGCTGAAGTATTTATTGATAAACATGTTATTGTTGCTTCCCCTATTTGATTTCATACCCTAATTTCACATTTTTGTTTATTTGAAGTGTGTCTTGCTTGATATAGTTGTTATTTGTTTGGATATTGATGAGATGCATGCTTGACACTACCTATGTTTCTTTCTTTGATCTTTGAATAAAGTTGACATGATATAGTGTTACTACTGACCTACCTTGTTTTCCATCCCATTTTGACTTCATCCCACCTTGTTTGATGATTGATGATTCCTATTGTGGACATTGAGTCATTTGTGTGTGTTTGGGCACTTTATCTTGCCACTTTGTTTTAACCTCTAACCTTTGAGTGTGGTTTGGTATGTATCCATTCTTGTTTCACTTTGACATGATGTTGATGTGTGCCTTGTGTGATTAATATCAATACTTTATTGTGTGTTTTCTTTGTCTTTTGAGTTGAACTTCTATGAGTGCTTACTTGGTGTTGCTTCTTCTCCTTCATCTCATTCTTCTTTCTTCTCCTTCCTATCATAGGACTTGTTTAAGTCTTGGTTTTGTTTTCATTTGTGATTGATTAGTATGGTGTTTACTTGTGTTTGCTCACATGATGCCTTAGGATTCCTAGCCTCACTTAATTTCTTATTAAGGTGGGAGTACGAGAGACATTAGGCTTTCAATCCTTTGCATGATAACAATTAGGATAGTCCCTTATTTGACCTCAACTTTAGGTTCATAACTTATATGATAACATTAGGTAGACTTCCTTTTCATCCTAACCTTAGGACCATTTTATATGAAAACATTAGGGTTTTCAGTTTCCCTTTAGTCTTTTCTTTTGTATCTTCTCTTCTCTTCTTATCTCAAAAAATCTTAAGACTCTTAATAAAGAATGATGAACATTTTATGCCACGAGCCTTAAGTATATGGGAGATAAGCTTAATACCCAGGCTTGCGTACATACCTAGGATTAGTGTGGGGAGTAGCGTGGACTTTTTTGGCATTTAGTCATGCAAGAGTTTGCGTGAAATTCACATCCAGACGAGGTTTTCTTTGGAGACATCCTATCTTGCACATTTATGGTAGTTGAGGGGGTGTTGAATTAGAAAACTAACGACTCTGAAGATCGTTCATTGGGAAGTCAGTTGAGCCCTCCGTGATTGACCATGATACCAAATCAGAAATGGTGAACGTATCACCATTTATCGACCTGAGAGTCCGTGATACTGACGATATACAAAGGATGCCATACCTTTCAAAACTAGGACCTACCTATGAGAGGGAGGGGTTTGGCAGGAAACTTTGACCCCCAACCAACTCGGTTTTCTGGTTTTCTTTTCGAAGTAGACTTTGACCTCAGATATTATGGTATTCTGTCACCTTGGTATTCTAGATTTCTGGTTTTCTTATTGGAGCATAACTTTGGTCTAATTCAGTCAGCAACACAACATATTTTGATACCTTGATCCATGTCTGCATTTGCATATTCATCCTGCATCTTTACATTGCATGTGTATAGGTCTCTTATCTCTCCTTAGATTCTGGTCTTGGTTTTCTTTGAAGATGGAAATAGAGAAAAGGAAGGTAATTAAGTACAAGTTTCCTTTACCTAAGCTAGGACCTTTATTTGGTCTAATTGCTATGGCTGATCTGGGAACTCTTGAAGTGTTCATAGGAGATTATGGGAGAATTCTTAGCCTTGTCCATAAAGTCACAAGTTACGATCAGGGAGCCATCCTCACTTTTCTACAATTCTATGATCCTCCACTACGTTGTTTTACCTTCCTGGATTATATATTAGTCCCTACTTTGGAGGAGTTCGCTTTTATTTTGGGAATTCCAATCCTAAATAAGGTATCGTTCTTTCATTCAGAAGAGGAGCCTAATCTCGAGAAGCTGGCAGCTGCTCTTTATTTGAGCACAACTGAGTTGGTCGACAATTTGGTTACCAAAAATGGGATCTCTGGCTTCACTTTGTCTTTCTTGGTGGACAAAGCCCAGAAGTACACCAAAGAAGGTTGTTGGGTGGTCTTTAGTGCTATCTTGGCTTTATTCATCTATGGTATTGTAATGTTCCCAAACATACCTGACTTAATTGACATGGACGCTTTCCGTATCTTCGCATCAAAAAACCCTATACCCAAACTCCTAGGAGATCTGTACCATTCAGTACATTACAAGAACTAAAGGAGAAGAGGGAAGACTGTCTCTTGTTGTACTCCACTCTTCCACAAGTGGTTCATAGATCATCTTCCTTGTACCAGAGCTTTCTTTGACATAAGGAATACACATGAATGGTCTTAAATGCTCATGGGTTTAACTGCCAAATACATTACTTGGTTTAATCGAGATCTACTTGGTGTGGAGATTATTTTTAGTTGTGGTAATTTTCCCAATGTACCTCTGATAGGGAGAAAAAGGGGAGTAATTATAACCCTTCTCTCGCTGTCAGGCAATTTAGGCAGGCTTTGAGAGGACCCCCGAAGGATGAAGAAGTACAGGAATCTCTATACTATATTGGTGTAGCTAACCCTGACATTCTTGCCAGGATTGTTGAAGCATGGGGAAAGATTCACAAGAAGGGGAAGATTTTTTTAGGAAAGTGTGACTGCAGAGCTTATGAATGTTACGTAGAATGGATTCAGAGGAGGGTTGAGAAGATATTATTATCGTTCCCTATTGAAGAACCCTTGTATCCCTTGATAGTTGAAGAGCCTACAACGGTGAACCTCGTGAAATATAACAAGCTTTGGCTAGAGAAGGAAGAGCTGCGTAAAGAAGGTGAAGAACTGAAGAAGGAAATTAGCCTATTGAAACATGACAAGAATGAAGTTGTCTACTTAGCTAAAGTAAATGTAGAAGCCTTGGCTAAGATGGAGAAGGAGTTGGCTGAAGAGATCCGAGTACAAGAATGAGTTGGTCAAGACCTAAGGAGTACTGATAGTATCATCAAGCATAAAAAGAAAGAACTAGATAGAGCTTATGTAGAGATATCTAAGTTCAATGATCAATGGAATGCAACTGTGACCGCCAACAAAGGAAGAGAGGATGAACTTCATAAGAAGATTGAAAATTTAAAGATACAACTCAAAGTCAAAGGGAAAGAAGTTTCAGCAGAATCATCTGGTAGATATGCGAGGGAACATAATCTACAAGAAACACTATCAGCATTTGAGGAACTCAAGGTGAGGGCAGAATGGAAGAAACCAGAACTTGAGGATGCCTTTGGAGAGAATTCTTAGGAGGATTATGTTCAGGGTTTGAAGGATGTCATCTGTAGAAGAGACCTCCTCATCCAGGAACTGATTGCGAGGCCTGAAAATCCAAACACAAAGGAGTTGCTAGAAGAAGCTCAGACTTGGTACAAGGGCTACAGTGGTTGAAGAAAGTTATTTGATGATGTATCTCAGTAGTCTTTTCTCTTTTCTTGTCTTGTATTTTGATCATCACCAGATCTGTTGGATGAGGTCATAGGCTTGTATGCAATTGTATTTCCTGTTGGTGATTTGTATACATTGATTTTTGTTCTCATTTTATTTATGAGAGGGGCTTTTGATTCTTCTGTTTATCTTTATTGTTCTATTATTATCTTTGGAACTAGAATCGAGGGGGAGATATCCTTGAAACACATATACATGTTTGCATTTTTCATTACGATTTTCATTTGCATAACAGGTATTCCCAGAGACTTCATCTTTATTTCTGCTTCGTTTTCTGTATCTGTTGATAGGATTGTGGATTCAGGTTTCCACATAAATTCTACACGGGGAAATTAACAAATAATTATGGATCAAGCTCAGAACAAGCTCTAGGAAGTCAGGGACAGGATGACATATTTCATGGAAATGATGCAGAACATGGCCAATGGGAAGGAATAGTTAAGAACTTTGGTTCAACCGTTAATAGCACGGGTTGATGGTAACAATGTTCTACATGGAGGGGTTGCTTCTATTCATCCTCTTGATGATGGTAACATTCCTCAACACAATGGTATTCTCACAGTTGTTAACCCTCCGGGTGGAGGTCATCAAGGTGGAGTTCATATAAGAGGTGTTGGAGGTAGTATGTGCGTTGTACATAGGGTTGCCGGTCCCCAATGAGAAGAAGGTAATCAAGACAAAGTCGTTTCAATGAGAGACATGGATATGGGTCTCCCCTCAGAAGCTAATAAGAGATTCAAATTGATTGAAGAGAAAATGAAAGCCTACGAGAACCAAAACTCTTTTGGACTCGACATGTCAGATCTGGGACTTGTACCACGGGTAAGAATTCCCCCGAAGTACAAGGTACCAGACTTTGACAAGTACAAAGGGACAACTTGTCCTAGAGTACACCTCTGGGCTTATTTCAGAAATATGTCTTCCTATTCAGACGATGAGAAGTTGTTGATGCACTTTTTTCAAAAAAATTCATCAGGTCCTTCTCTTGAATGGTATATGGGGTTAGAGAGGACGCACATAAGAAGTTGGAGGGAGTTGTGGGAAGCTTTTGTTTGTCACTACCAATATAATAGTAACTTGGCACCGAATAGGGTGAAACTGCAAAATCGGTCGCAAAGAAGCAATGAAGGGTTCAAAGAGTACGCTCAGAGGTGGCGAGAACTGAGCTAGAGTTCATCCTCCGATGATGGAGCGAGAGTTGGTTGATATGTTCATGGCTACATTTCCAGGGACATACTATGAAAAATTAGTTGGTTGTATGCTTGTAAGTTTCTCAGATCTGGTTATGGCAAGGGAGAGAGTAGAAAATGGTATCAAGATATGGAAGATACAAAGCGGAGCAGGATCCTCGTCAGGAGGGATGAAAAAGCCGTACAATGGAAATCCAAAGAAAAGAGAAGGAGATGCCAGTTTAATATCATCTAACAAAGGTAAAGGCCGGGTGCAACCTCATTATCACCAACAAGTTGCCAGTGTAGCCATCCCGATTGCACCACAACAACAAGTTAATGCGTCTCGCCGTTACTAGGACAGAGGAAGAATGGCTAATAGGTAGTTTAAGACACCACCAATGCCTTATTCTCAACTACTTCAGCATTTACTTTAATGAAACTTATTCAGAAAAGAACCTTGGCACCTCTCACTGGTGCTCCTCCTCCAGGTTACGATGCAAATGCTAGGTGTGAGTTCCACTCAGGAGCTCCCGACCATCATATTGACAAATGTAAAGAATTTAAGCATAAGGTTCAGGATTTACTTGATTCTAAGGCGATCAACTTTACTAATGAAGGCCCGAATGTAAATCAAAACCCAATGTCAAATCATGGTGTTGCCCGGACTAATGTTGTGATAGAAGGGGAGAGGTTGAATGTAATTATGGATGTTGAAGAATTGAAGACCCCTTTGAGCTTTGTGATGGATAAGTTTCTAAAGGGAGGTGTGTTTCCAGGTTGTTTAGAATGTGCTGCGCAGCCAGAGGGTTGCAGTTTTAAAAAAAATGGTATTCAGAGTTTGATTAATGAAGGCAGTCTACAGTTTGACAAGGTTATGAAAGAGGAGGTGAATGATAAAGTCAATAATGATGGGGATAAAGTCGCCACAATTTCAATCCCTTACCGAAAAATTAACATTTCAGCGCATGCAAGGCCAGCTCCGGTCATCATTACCACTCCTAGACCTGTGCCATACGAGAGTACCAATGCCATTCCTTGGAATTATGGGGCATAGGTGTTTTGCAATGGACAAAAATAGGAATTGACAGGGTCATCATATGGAGGTTCTTAAGTTGAAAATATAGTCGGAGCAGGAGGAATTACTAGGAGCGGAAGGATATTCTCTCCACCTGAACCTAGTGTTGATAAAAGTGATAAGGGGAAAGGAAAGGTCGTGGTAGTGGAAGTTGTTCAGCAACAAGTTGATAAAGATGCTTTTGCAAAGGATACTAAAGAGTTCATGAGGCTTATCTGCAAAAGCGATTACAAAATTATAGATCATTTGCACCAGACTTCATCGAATATTTCTATTATATCGCTATTATTGTGCTTTGAGGCACACCGGAATACGCTGTTGAAAATTCTGAATTCAACATTTGTGCCGCAAGAAATTTTGGTGAACCATCTAGAAGGGGTGGTAGCTCATGTGAACGTCGGTAATGGTTTGGATTTTACATACCTGGATTTGACTCCCGCCCGGAGGAATCACAACCATGCGTTACACATAACTATGGAGTTCAGAGGGTCCCTATTGTCTCATATCCTGGTTGATATATGATCATCCCTCAATGTACTATCGAAGAAGGAGTTGATGAAACTATACACTCAAGGGTTAATATGCACGCCAAGTGACTTAGTTGTGAGAGCTTTTAATGGCTCTGAAAGATCAGTTTTTGGTGAGATCACGATGCTTATACCGGTTGGGACAAAAAATTTTAACGCAACATTTTACATTATCGATATGCAGCCAGCATACAGTTGTCTGCTTGGCCGACCTTGGATACATGCTGCGGAAGCAGTTACTTCAACATTGCATCAGAAATTGAAGTATATGGTGGAGGAAAAATGGTTATTGTGTGTGAAGAGGAATACATTATGATGAGTCAGTTATCATCTTTTAAGTATGTGAAAGTGGATGGTGAAATCCACGAGAAACTCATCCAAGCTTTTGAAACGGTGCAAATTCAGGAGAAACCTCCTGTAGAAGCTAAGAGTCCAGAGGTCTCGATGTTGTCGTTTAAGGAACCCCGTGCTATAGTGGAATCTGGGTCTTCCATAGGTGGGGCCAGGTGCATGGTGTTCCTACTAAACATGACAAGTTCGGTTTGGGGTATAGTCCCTTTGTTCCTTCACAAGACCCTCTGAGGTACAAAGGACCTATTCAATTCACCAGCAGTGGAGTTATATTCGGCAGGATACATGTTATTGTGGATGAAGAAGAAGATAGTGACTGTGATATGGATGTTTGGATTCGTCCGTGTGTCCCTGGACAGAAGCTATGCAACTGGACTGTGGAGGAAATCATCCAAGTTACACCAGAAGAGTAATTTCCGTTTGTTTTTTGATTATGTCTAGTCCTACGTTTTGCCCAAGACATAATGACTCTTCTTGTAGGGCCCCATTGAATATTTTCAAACTTTTATCATGAATGAAAAGACGTCCTTTTTGCATTTTTTGTCTTTAAAATTTTAATTAAAACCAAAAAATGGCAATGTGTTTGTGTTTGTTTGCATATCATAATAAACATAAAACATTAATCATGCAGGTTGCACGTCTCAGATACCATCGATCCAGATTCAGCTATGGCTCGATATGATTTTGATAATCCCATTTACCAAGCTGAAGAAGAGACTGATGAAGATTGTGACTTACCTGAAGGACTAGTCAGGCTTCTAAAGCAAGAGGAAAGGGTTATTCTGCCTCATCAGGAGGATGTTGAGGTCATTTATCTGGGTACCGAGGACAAGAAGAAGGAAGTCATAATAAGGGTCGCATTGGAAGATGATGTCAAGAGAAGACTGGTTAAGATGCTCCGTGAGTATATGGATGTCTTCGCTTGGTCTTACCAAGACATGCCTGAGTTGAATATCGACATAGTAGTGCGTTGACTACCTCTTCGAGAAGAATGTCCACCTATGAAGCAAAAGTTGAGAAGGACCAGGCTTGATATGACAGTCAAGATCAAAGAAGAAGTATAAAAGTAGTTGGACGTTGGTTTTCTTGCTGTCACCAATTATCTTCTGTGGGTCGCTAACATTGTTCATGTACCTAAGAAGGATGGAAAGGTCAGGATGTGCGTCGAATATCGATATTTGAATAGAGCAAGCCCGAAAGATGATTTCCTGCTCCCCCATATTGATGTGTTGGTTGATAGCACTGCTCAGTATTCTGTGTTTTCCTTCATGGATGGCTTCTCTGGGTATAACCAAATCAAAGTGACCCCGGAGGACATGGAGAAGACTACCTTTATCACACCGTGGGGGACCTTTTGCCACAAAGTTATGCCTTTTGGATTGAAAAATGCAGGGGAAACTTATCAGCAGGCAATGGTGACTCTTTTTCATGATATGATCGATCATGAGATTGAAGTATATGTTGATGGCGTGATTGAAAAGTCACAGATGGAGGAAGGACATCTGGTCAATTTTCTAAAGTTGTTTGAAAGATTAAGGATATTTAAGCTGAGGTTGAATCCTAACAAATGCACCTTTGGGGTGAGATCTGGGAAGCTGCTAGGCTTCATTGTCAGCGAAAAAGGAATTGAGGTGGATCCTGCAAATATAAAAGCAATTCAAGAGATGCATAAGCCAAGGATGGAGAAAGTGGTATGTGGTTTCCTAGGGAGATTGAACTACAATTCGAGGTTCATTTCCCACCTTACAGCCACTTGTTAGCCTATCATCAAATTACTATGAAAATATCAAGCTGTCATTTGGAATGAAAACTGTCAGAAGGCTTCCGAGAAGATAAAAGAGTATTTGCAAGAGCCTCCAATATTGATGCCTCCAGTTGCGGGAAAACCTCTGATTATGTATTTAACGGTTCTTGAGAATCCGATGGGTTGTGTGCTCGGCCAGCACGACGAGAGAGGTAGAAAAGAGCATGATATTTACTACCTGAGTAAAAAGTTCATTGATTGCGAGCCAATGTACTCAATGCTAGAGAAAACATGGTGTGCACTTGCTTGGGCAGCTAAACGCTTAAGGCAGTACATGTTAAACCATACAACCATGTTGATTTTGAAGATGGATCCTATCAAATATGTATTTGAAAAGCAAGCTCTTTTCAGAAGAATCGCTAGATGGCAGATGGTTCTGATAGAGTAAGACATTCATCATGTTTCCCAAAAAGCCATTAAAGGGTGTGTTTTGTCAGAGTATCTTGCTGAACATTTGATTGAAGATTATCAACCAATGAGGTTTGAGCTTCCTGATGAGGATATAATGTTTTTTAAGATGAAGGATTGCGATGAGCCTTTGCCTGACGAGGGTCCCGAGATTGGATCTCAGCGGAAGTTGGTTTTCGATGGTGTTGTTAACTCATACAATAACAGTATCGGGGCAATTATTACAACTCCTCACGGTTCTCATATATCGTTCACCGCCCAATTAACATTCTCTTGCACGAATAATAAAGCTGAGTATGAAGCGTGCATCATGGGTTTAGAAGAAGCCATTGTTCTAAGGATCAAGAATCTAGATGTATATGGTGATTCAACATTAGTCGTCAATCAAATCAAGGGAGAGTGGGAAACTCGGCAGGCCAACTTCGTGCCTTATAAGAACTATGCAAGAAGATTGCTGCCTTTCTTCAACAGGGTTGAGTCTCATCATGTACCGAGGGCTGAAAATCAGATGGCAGATGCCTTAGCAACTTTATCATTGATGTATAAAGTGAATTTCTAGAATGATGCTCCAGCAATCACTATCATGCGTCTTGATATACCTTCTTCTATATTCGTAGTTGAAAAAGAGTCGGATGCAAAGCCCTGGTATTTTGACATCAGACATTTTCTCAATACTCAAGAGTATCCACTTGGGGCATCAAGTAAAGACAAGAAGACTCTAAGGAGGATGTCGAGCAATTCCTACTTGAGCAAGGATGATGTGCTATATAAAAGAAACTTCGACATGGTCTTGTTGCGTTATGTGGATGAGCATGAAGTAAGCTTACTGATGGAAGAGGTCCATAAAGATTATTTTGGTACTCATGTCGGTGGACATGTAATGTCTAGAAAATTATTGAGAGCAGGGTATCACTAGATGGCTATGGAGTCTGACTGTTTTAAGTATGCCAGAAAAGGCCATAAATGTCATATTTATGTTGATAAAATGCATGTGCCACCGAGCCCTCTAAATGTGTTAACATCTCCTTGGCCCTTTGCAATGTGGGGAATTAATATGATTGGTAAAATTGAGTTGGCTGCTTCCAATGGACATCGCGTTATTAGTAGAAATTGATTATTTCACCAAGTGGGTAGAGGCAGCTTCCTTTGCCAATGTCACCAGGTAAGTGGTTGCTCGTTTTATAAAGAAGGACATCATCTTCCGTTATGGAATACTATAACGAATTATTACTAATAAGTTCTAATTTGAATAATAAGGTGATGAAGGAGTTGTGCTAAAACTTCAAAATTGAACACCATAATTCTTCCCCGTATCGTCCAAAGATGAATGACGCTGTTAAGGCAGCATATAAGAACATCAAGAAGATTGTACAGACGATGGTGGTGGCTTATAAAGATTGGCACGAGATATTGCCCTTTGCTTTACATGGTTATCGTACTTTGATGTGTACATCGACTGGGGCAACACCTTTCTCACTAGTATATGGTACGGAAGTTGTCCTACCATTAGAAATTGAGATTCCTTCTTTAAGAGTATTGTCTGATGTGAAGCTTGATGAAGCAGAATGGATATAGGCCAGGTTGAATCAACTAAGTCTGATTAATGAGAAGAGATTGGCAGCCATCTCCCATGACCGGTTGTATCAGAGCAAAATGAAGAAGGCTTTTGATCAGAAGATGCACCCTTGGTACTTCCAGATAGGTGATTGGTTTTGAAAAGGATTCTCCCTCCGCAAACAGATCACAGGAGCAAATGGAATCCAAACTATGAAGGTCCGTATGTGGTAAGAAATGTTTTCTCTGGTGGAGCCTTATTACTATCTACTATGGATGGTGAAGATTATACGTCCCCTATGAATGCAGATGTAGTAAAAAAATATTTTGCTTAAAATAGACCCGCTGGACAAAAAAAAGAGGTCCAGGAAAAAATGGGGCATCTCGGCGAACCATAAAAGGAAAAGGTTCGGGCAAAAATTAGGGATAAAAAGAAAAAGAATGAACCTGCAAAGTTGAAAACCTGAAAAGGCAACTTTGGCAAAAATGGGTATCCCAGCGGGTTGAAAACCCGCAAGGGAGATCTAGGAAAAAGTTAGGGATTTAAAAGAAAATCACTGTGCTTTGCGTTCGATCTATGAACTCATCTTGATACATGGAGGTCCCGAAGGGTAAAAATCAGTCCACTCAGTCTCTTTAGAAGGCAGAGAATTGTTGAAACATTGAAGACATACAGGTTATATCCGAATCAACACATGGTGGTTGTCTGTTTCCACATTGTCGACATTTGTATATTTCTTGTTGTACTTTTTGCGCAATTACCTCTTTTTCAGGAATTGCATCCAATTGTAATTTGCCTATTTACAGGCCATTCCAATCAATAAAATATTATTCATTCAAAGAGATTTCCATTTCCTGTTTTTACTTTTATCGTTTTGTTTTCAAAAAGGGCGTCCGATATTTTTGATAAACTTTACATGTGAAAACTTTGGGGCTTTGCGAATCATATTGAAAACAACAAATTTACTTGAATGGTAACCAAAATAGCCATTTTGTATACAAGATATTCTATTTGTTTATTGATTGTTTAGAGGATGAGATTATCCTCTCCCCAAAAGAACTTTCTCCCTGATAGTGAAGTTCTAACAATGTCAGTAGCACATGGTGAATCATTCCTCCCCAACAGGAGTTCAGGGGTTTTGTGTTCCCCATCTAATTGGATTTATGCTACCTAGCGAATATTTAGAAGCTGATTACATCAAACAGGATGTTGATATACAGTCAGGCACCTACCTCGCAGTAGAGATTATAATCCCCACAGGATAATGTTGACAAATTAGAAGTACCTCACCAACAGTGATGTGTACTTATCCCCACCAGGGTAAGATTGGGTTTATTCCTAGCAACAGGGTAATGGTGAAGGTTGTTCCCCGACAAGATCTATGTCATTGACTTCTCTCCCAAGCAGAGGTTGATGTTGATTCCCTCGACGAGTAAATCAACGATGGCTGATATCCTCAGCAAAGTCCAATGGTCATTGGCATTCTTCAAAGTCAGGTCTTTGGGATAATTTCCTAAGAGATGTCTTTCTCAATTCCCAGCAGAGTGGAATTTTCAACAGAGATTATATTCAGGAAAGGCGCTCAAGGCATTTTCCTCAGCAGAGTTTGTTAGCTGATCCTTCTCAGCACCTTTTCTGGGTGGAGTTCTTTTGCATTTTCATTTTGCATAGCATCCTCCCAAATGCGTAGCATTTCAATTTTGTATGGAGCATTATGCCATATTCAAACATATGCATCTGAAGCATAATCTAGGTTTGATACCTTTGTTGCCAGACATCTCTCCAGCAGATAACGACATAATTCATGAGATTTTGTGGTACTTTACCCACGGAAAAATCTTTGATGGATGTTTTCATTTTTCTTTTACACCCCGATAGAGCTGTTTGTTTAAGCTTCTCTTTCCCCTAGTAGAGAATTCTTTTCAAGTCATAAGTCGGTTGATTCTACTTCTTGCCTATCTGTCGCATACTGCAGAAAAGGGCCGACCGACTGACAGAAGAGTCGCCACCGAATGTTATTTATCTCAAAGAGAGGGAAAGGAAACGATCGAAGAAAACCTGACGAAAATGGAAAAGACAAGGTCATCGCAACCATATCTTGGGTTCGGGAGTCGGTTACGCAAGGGTAAGGTATGAGCACCCCTCACGTCCGTTGTACTCAGCGAGATCCACGCTTATTGTCTAATCTATGGGTGAAAACTATCTAATGCTACTGCTAAACGGGGGTGAGCGAAAAGAATAGACTCAATAGGACATCGTCGCCCTATGCCTACGTATCCCCTCGTGCAATGGGAAAGTCAGAGTCAACATAGTTCGGGAAACTACGGGTGATAGGGGGAAGGTTGCTCGCCAAGCTATCGCCGCCTTATGCCTACGTATCCTCATCTGGTATGAGAAATCAGAGCAAACGTAGTTTAGGATAACAAGACCAATGGTTGGTGTTTTTTATAAGTAGTGTTAAGTTTCTATTCTAGCAGTCAAGGACGATGTCTGTTTGCGGCAAAACGTAAGAGCAACATACTCTCTTTGAAAATGAGGTTTGAAAACAATCCCGAAGGATGAAAAGGTTTGAATTTGGTTTGTGTCTTTTATGAGAAGAAGTGAATTGAGTTATTTTGAACTCATGTTGCACTAAAGACTATGACATAAGCGCGAATGCGTCGCATATCGCACAAAGGGCATACGCTAAACACTCTAGACAATGTGAGAAGAGGCCCCCCAGTCATCATTCCTTATGTACTTAAGGCTCGTAGCGTACAACAATTGTTATCCTTTATTAAGTGTCTCAAGAAGTTTTGAGGTGAGAAGAAAAGACACAAGACCCTAAGGGAAACTAATCAACCCTAATGTTGTCATGCAAGATGGTCCTAAAGTTGGGATTAAGAATGGAACTACCTAATATTATCATACAAAGGATTGAAAGCCTAATGTCTCTCCTACTCCCATCCTAAACAGAGGAACTAGGAATCCTAAGGAATCATGGCAAGAAGCACAAGTAAACACATAGCAATTCAATCACAGATAAAACGAGATGAAGAAGACTTAAACAAGTCAATTCAAGATGAAATGCAATCACAAATGCAAGTATAAAATGATGCAACAATACTCAAAGACAAAGGAGACTCAAACATAGGAGGTGACTTAAACAAGTCAAGAAGGATGAGATGAAATAGGAGAAGTAAACTCCTACAACCAATTGCCATCAATCATCAAAGAAGAATGGTGCTATCCTAAGAAGCACACATAATGAAAAGAGGGAGGAAAGAATGTGGGGGCAGCAACCATATCTTAATCAAATCAGCCAAACAATAACAAGAGATGAAGCAAAACAAATGCAAACGCAACAAGGCAAAAGGATCACCGATGTTCATGACAAACTCAAAGTGTGAACATCAACACCAAATCATCATGAATAAGTGTTAAACCAACAAGGGCAGAAGTGAAACACAAGTGGAATGATCCAAATTCAAGCACAATACAAGAGGCAAGCACAAGCATGATCATGTACAAATGAAGAACCAAAGTTCAAACACAATCTCACACTTCAAACAAGTGGAAAGACATGATTCAAAGATAACTTGTGGCAAAAGTTACACATTAAAATGACCTTAAAACAAGCAAGGTATCACCTCAAGCATGTTAGAAATGTGTAATAAAGCTCAAGAGGTGCTTAAGGGATCACTTATGATCATATCCCAAAGATTAGGTCAAGACTAGCATGTGTAAGCATGGAAAAAGATGACTTGAATTTGCAAAATCCACCAAAAATAGAAGAAGACTTCAATAAATCTCAAATAAAATACTCAAGACAAGCTTGATCAAGTGAAAAATAGAATGCAAAACCTCATGATCAAATTCTACTCAAAGCACCACCAAATAGGTCCAAGAAGGCACGGTGTTCCATTTTATCAAGTGTGTGTTGAGGGTCCACAAAAAGGCAATGGAAAACAAATGACAAATGGTCATTAACTCCTCAAATCACCTACCTCAATCTATCCTCTAAATAGGAGAGAAAATTTGGTCCTAGGGGATACTTAATTGAGGTTCAAATGATCAATTCAAAACTAGGTATACACGATGAAACACTTAAATCTTAAATTGCATTAAAAATATTAAAATAAATGGAAAAATAAAATAAAAAAACTTGGATATTAAGTCAACATAATGAAATATCAGAACAATATTTTTTGGTAATTTTATGATAAACAAAACTATTTTAAAACAATTAAAATTGAAATGTAAATAAAAAGAAATAAAATGAAATGCAAAGGTAAGTAGGGGTGTGTCCAGCAAAACCAAATGAACTGCATCCCTTCACAATGCATGCATGGGCTCAGAATTCGGGGTGCCCATATCAAAAGACAAAGTCCCAAAACCCAAATGAACCAGCTGCTAAATGAAACGCATCGTTTTATTTATCCCGTCAGATTCCATGCAACATATAATCAAAGGGTCCAACCAAGCCAACTCAGCCTTCCCCTGAAACTAAACCAGACGCCGGAGCTAGGGCTCCGGTCGTCTTCTCCGGTGGGATCGCCGAAGACCAGAGATCAAAATGTGATAAAAATGTCAACCCATTACATCATTCCACAGGTTTTTTCATGAGGATTACGAAAATGGACTTAGTTTTGCAAAAAGGTTCTTGTAACCGTATGAAATCATGCCACGAATTTTGAGTGCTCAAACTGAAACTTAAGCAAATAACAATCGAAACAATCCAAACATGGCCTACATTGTGTAGGACTTCAGATGCAGCAGTAATGACCCTATTTAAGCTTCTGTTTAATGCTTCCAAACTCCTCTTTGATCCTCACTGATGATGATTTGAACCACAACTTGAAGAAATATCTAGGGAAATCTCAGATTCGAAGCAAGGAAATTTTTTAGAATTTTGGAGTGAATGAGCTCTTCTCTCACGCAGCCAGTCGACTCTTTGGTTTAGGGTTTCAATCTGAGCTTATATATGGTGTGTTTATGCACTCTATGCAGGCCCATGTTGGCTGCTTCACATGGTTTCCAATTTTGGCCAAAAAATTCATTTTCATGCACACACGAATATGCTTATTGTACCATTCTCTTCATGGTCATCAAATGGCTCATTAAAAGGTGTAAAAATGAATTGCAATGGTTTGACTCATTGCAAATGCCTTTGTCCCAAGTTTGTACCAATACCTCTTATGGCATAAAACTTTGAAAAATGGCATATAATGTGGTTAAATGTTGGCACAAATGAGGTAATGGTATGCAAGACCAATATATGGTGATGATGTTGTCTCCAAAATTCAAAAACCAAACCATTTTATGACTTGTAATGGAAGGCATCCAAATCATGTCCAAAAATTCACTTTTCAAGCTCACCATGGTCCAAATGATCACATGAACCATCAAATGCCATTGAAATTGAGTTCATGATAATGTTAAGGCCATTGAACACAAGTTTCATGTTGGACAAAATTGAATTAGAGTCCTTGAAGTTCATGGAAATGACCATTGAAAAGAATAACCTATAATGATGTTTCCAAAAATACCCTTGCCTTGTAAAGACCATAACATGAGCTCCACACATGAGAAAGAGTACTTCTAGGACTTTTTGAAAAGATAAGACAATGAGGAACAACTTTCATGTTCATTTGAAAGTGAAGAGAAGCTTGATTCTATATGAAAAATGTCTTGGAAGTGAGTTGACTTTGAGTACCTCAAAAATCCATTCATCTGATGACACCAACTTGTTGACACCATAACTTGAAATGTACAAACTCAATGGATGAGTTATTGTACTCAAAATAAAGCTTGAAGGATGATGAAAAAGTCTCATGTTTTTTGGGAAATGAGATTGAAGTTGCATCATAATGAAAATTTTCCTTGAAGTTAGGCACCAAAGAATGGGATTTTACACTGAAATCAACTGACTTAGCAACTCCTTGAACTCTTGAATCTCCTTGATTTGATCTCAACAATACATCCTAGATGCTTCAAGATGACTCCTCATGTCTTCAATGGCGTAGAACCAAGTCTTGAGTCCTCTCAAGTCCATAGTTGACTTTTGGTTGACCAAATGAAACCCTAACACCATATCCTTTGACTGAGGCTCTTGCAGATGAATTGAATGACCATACAAGCTCCATAAAGACCTCTCAAGATACACATTGAGCTTTTGAACCATGCCTTATCCAAATAGGTAACCTCATGAACCTCTGATGATTCTCATGATAGGAGATGACACCCATACACAAACTTATCCTTTCAAGGAGCTTTGAAATCCAATTCAGATGATAGTGAACCCTTGATAACTTGCATATGATACCCTTTCTTGAGCTTGAACAATGAAGCTCTCCTCTTGACTGGAAAAACAAACCTCTTGATTCCCTGATATAACCAATGCTATGCAAATGCTAAAATGAAATGAAACATAAGCCAAGTTAGAAATAAAAGGTTGGTCAAATTTTGGGATACAATAGCTGCCCCTATTCAAACGACTTGGACCTGAAGGGATGAAAAGCGAACGACTTTCAAACATTCAAGGTAAAAGGTGGTTTAATACAAAAGAACCCAGAAATTTGCCAACCGCAAAATATTAAACTGTAGAACTGTCCACCAAAGTGGAAATATGATCACTGGATAAATGTATCTGATAGTTGTAGGAAAGTGAGATAACTCACCACCAATTAGAAAGCATCGACATGCAGTCGGAAAAAACATCTGCTAACATGTAGGCATCGACAGTAAGTCGGTAAGAACATATGCTAACAGGCAGGCATATCGCTCAGATGGTAAAAACATCTGCTAACATGCAGGCATTCGTTAAACAAACAGACAACGACACTAAGTCGGCTCAACACGAAGTCAGTAACATCTGCTATCCAAAGCAGGCATCCGTTAATTAAAACAGGAAACGACACTAAGTCGGTAACATCTGCTATCCAAAACAGGCATCCGTTAATTAAAATAGGCAACGACGCTAAGTCGGTAACATCTGCTATCCAAAGCAGGCATCCGTTAATTAAAACAGGCAACAACGCTAAGTCGGTAAAATCTGTTATCCAAAGCAGGCATCCGTTAATTAAAACAGGCAACAACGCTAAGTCGGTAATATCTGTTATCCAAAGCAGGCATCTGTTAATTATAACAGGCAACGGCGCTATATCGGTAACATCTGATATCCAAAGCAGGCATCCATTAATTAAAACAGGCAACGACACTAATTCGGTATGAGAATCCGTCGATTCACAATTTGAAAGAAGAAATCTGCCGAAGAAGAATGAACTTAACCACGTAAACTCTGTTGAGGAGAAAATGATAAGATGAACACATCTGTCAAAGATTTTGTTGGAGTCTGGATACCACACAGGCTCATGAAATACACCGATATCTACTGCAGATACATCTGAAAACAAGAGGTAACAACCTGGCTTATGTTTTGAATGCATATGTTTCAATACAGTGTAATGCTCCATACGAAATGGAAATGCTATGCGTTTGGGAGGATATTATGCACAATGCAAATGCAAAGAAACCACTTCAGCAAAATAAATGCTGAAGAGACGAAGCCAACTCCGCTGGGGATGACTGGGTGCCAAGTACGATTGGACTTTTGCTGGGAAAAACAAGCCCTGGATGACCTCCTGGAAAAGAACTCTCTTGGGTAAACTGCCCTGCTGAGAACAAACTCTACTCCGCTAGGGATCAAATCAACTATGCTGAGGAAAATGCCTTGAACGGCCTTCAAGAATACCACTCTTCTGGGGAATCAAATCAACTTTGCTAAGGAAAATGCCTTGAACGGCCTTCCAGAATACCACTCTTCTGGGGAATCAAACCCACTCTTCTGGGGGAACAAAGCAAACTGCTGGGAATGATTCCACTCTGCCGGGGATTCCATTTTGCTGGAGATTAATTTCAATCTGCTAGGGATTAAGAATGATTTACTGGGAAGTTATCCCAAACTCTCCCTGCTGAGGATGGAGAATAACATTCTCTGGGGCAATCCCACTCTGCGGGGAACATAATCCACTATGAGGGGAGTTAAGAAAAACAATCCTTCTTATTGGGGATAAAGTCTGCTCTGAAGGGGATTGAGAAAAACAATCATTGGGAAATCATCTCATAATCTCTCTCTGGAGAACACCAATAACCATTGGATTCTGATGCTGACAATGCCCTGAATGGCCTTCCAAAATACACTCATTTGGGGACAATCCCACTCTGCGGGGAATAAAATCCACTCTGAGGGGAACTAAGAAAGACAATCCTCCAACTGGGGATAAAATCGGCTCTGAAGGGGATAAAAATCCGCTCTACTGAGGATTGAGAGAAGTAAACATTGGGAAATCACCCCAACATCTCGCTCTGAAGAATACCAATAACCACTGGATTCTGCTGTGGAGAACAACTCCACCGGGGAATACTCATTGAGGGAATCGACATCAACCTCTGCTTGGAGAATTTATGAATAAGACTCATCAACATTAACCTCTGTTTGGGGATACGAGTGGATATCATAGATTCAGTGGGGGAACAACACTGAACTTGCTCTGCTGCTGGGGATAATCCCGAACTCTCAACCTGTTGGGGGATAGGCGCACACCGCTGCCTGGGAAAATCAATCTCAACCTGCTGGGGATGAGTACACACCACAGTCTCAAACTTTTGGGGAGACACTTCTGATCTGACATCATCACCCTGTGGGGATAAAGACATGGCGACCTTACTAGGGAAGCACCTCTGAAACAGGGCCCTGCAAATGACAAACAAACAATGTGTCCTATATGCAATACATGTGTCATGTATGCAATAAAGGCTATCTTAGTCATCGTTCATGACATCATTCAAGCAAATCAATGTTTCAATCATGATTAGTAAAGCCCCAAAATTTCATATATGCAAAGTTTTATCAAAAACATCAGGCGTTTATTGCAAACAAAACAGTAAAAAGAAAAACAAGAAAGTTTTTTGTGGATAATACTCATTGATTGAAAATGGCCTGTAAATAGGAAAAATTACATCGGATGTAACTCCTGAAAAGAAAAAGTTGCACAAAAAGTACAGAAATGCAAAAGATATACAAATGTCGTCAATCTAGTACAGACAACCACCATCTGTCGATTCGACTATGACTCGCATGACTTCGATGCTTCTCCAATGCTTCGACTTTTGAAGAGACTGACTTGTTAACCCTCGGGTCCTCCAAGAATCCATTGTGCACACGGGATCTGATGCAGACCGCATTCGTTTGCTTAATCCCTAACTTTTTCCTGAATCGCCCTTTTGGGATTTCAATTCACCGGGATACCCATTTTTGCCAAAGTCTCCTTTTCAGGTTTTCAACTTTGCGGGTTTATTCTTTTCTTTTTATCCCTAACTTTTTCCCGAACCCATTCTTTTTGTGGTTCGCTTGGATGCCCCATTTTTGCCTGGATATTTTTTTCCAGCGGGTCTGTTTTAAGCAAAGTATTTTCTAACTGCGTCTGCGTTCATAGAGGACGTAAAATCTTCACCGTCCAACATTGAGATTAGTAAGGCTCCTCCGGGGAAGACTTTCCTTACCACATATGGACCTTCATAGTTGGGAGTCCATTTGCCCCTGTGATCTGTCTGTGGATGGAGGATCCGCTTCAACACTAAATCACCTGCCTGAAAGCTTAGAGGGCGCACCTTCTGATCGAAAGCCTTCTTCATTCTACTCTGATATAATTGGCCATGGGAGATAGTGGCTAATCTTTTCTCATCATTCATACTAGTTAATTCAATATGGCTTTCACCCATTCTGCCTCGTCAAGCTTCACATCCACCAATACCCTCAGGTATCTCGACCTCTAATGGTAGAATAACTTCCATACCATAAACCAGCGAGAAAGTAGTTGCCCCAGTCGAAGTACGTACCGAAGTACAATATCCATGTAATGCAAAGGGCAACATCTCGTGTCAATCCTTGTAGGTTACCACCATCTTCTGTACAATCTTCTTGATGTTTCTGTTGCCTGCCTCGACAACACCATTCATTTTCGGACGATACGGAGAAGAGTTGGGGTGTTCGATCTTAAAACTCTGGCATAGTTCCTTCATCATCTTATTGTTCAAATTCGAACCATTGTCAGTAATGATTCGTTCAAGCACTACATAACGACAGATGATGTACTTCTTGATAAATTGAGCTACAACCTATCTGGTTACTGTTGTACCCCAAAATTTGACCAACCTTTTTTCTTGTATTTGGCTTATGTTTCATTTCATTTGCATTTGCATATCATTTATCGCATACTGTACATTTTGTCAGTCGGAATGGGTTATAGGGATTACAACCACTTTGCTCGCGTTTCAGGCGATTCAAACCAGTTCAAATAAGGAGATTTATTTTGGAATCGAGTGGTGTTTGTTCTTATTCTGTTGGTCCGGTCTGTGCTAATAATTTCGGCGGCATTTCGGTGCTCGCCCGTTTTTCCATGGCATTTTGCATTTTATTACTTTTTTTTTGCTTCTTATAATTGTTTAGAGAATAGTTTAGATAGATTTTTAATATTGTTTTTTTTAAATGGATAGAATTTTTTTTTTAGAATTTTATAATGTATATTTTATTTGTTAGAATTTTATTAGTCTTAGATTTCATTTTTTTAGATTAGAAAATAGTTTTTAAATAGATTTTATTAGGTTTTTAATTAGGTTTTTAATATAGTTTTTCTAAAATAGATTTTAATATTTGTTTTTAATTAGTTTATTTAATAGATTTTACTAGATTTAAATAGTTTTTAAAATATAATAATCTTAGAATTTATTTGATTTTTTAGAATATTAGAAATATTTTTTTTAGAAATAGATTTAATTATTTGGAATAGATTTTCTGTTTTGAAAATTTAGAATTTTATTTAGGATTAGTTAGTAGTTTTTAATTATAGTTTAGCTAATTATTTGAATATTGTTATTAGAGTAGATTATTTAATTAGGATTAATTATTATTAGTTTAATTAGGTTTTAGTATTTTTATTAGTTTTAGGAGTTATTAGAATTAGTTAGATATTACATTAATATTCAGCTTTTTATTATTTGATTCATTTAATCAATCCAACTTTTATTTAATTGAAAATAGAAAAAAAATTCAAAACAAAGACAGCCGAAATACGTGTCATTTCTGGGGTATAAAACTATTGTTCATTCACCTCTAACCTCATGATCAAACCCTAGGCGCCTCCATTCATCATCATCCGCAAAACAGAAAAAACTTCATCACTATTGAACCACAATCTTCTTCTTTCTGCGAAACTCAAAACTCGGCATCTTCAATCACCTTCCAAAACTTACCATTATCTTCACTTCACCATTTTCCTCAAATAACCATTGGAACCATCCTCAAACTCCATTAACGGACACAACAAGCTCCTTCACAACCCATTTTTGAAATCCAAAAAACCTCTCAGAAACCCATTTATTCCAAACATCAACCCTTCAAATTACCGTCACCAAACCTTCACTGTGAACCACCAGACGAAACCCATATCAAGCGAGACTCCATTTTTTTTCATTTCACCAACATCTCTTCTTCGCAAACCCATTTCGCACCATAACCCCTTTCTCGAACCTACCCATCTTCAGCAACACAAAAACTTGTTCAAACCCATCGCATACCCAAATAAAAATCCGAACAGAACAAACAGAGAGATTGAGACAATGCCGATTTGGTTTTGAAAGAGAAGAATAGTGATGGACGGTTATTCTGGAGATGATATTCGTGAGATTGTTATTGAATAGAAAAGAGAAGAGAGATAACGAACTGAGCGAGATTGGAAGGAGCAGAAGATTTTTTTGGTTTCTTTTTATTTTGTCTTTGACTATTTTATTTTGTTGATTGTTGACTGTTGGTTTGGGCTGAGCTCATTACTTTTCTTGAACCCCTTGCAAAGCGCACCCCCTTCCCTTGTTTTTGGTTTTGGTTTGATTATTTCATAATTTTTTTTTATCAATTACTATGTAAATATTATATATATTAGTTTTAAAACAGACTATTATTTTGAATATATTATATTTTAGTTTTTGTTAGGTTTTTTTAACAGCTTTTTCTTGGATTATATATATGTTTAATGTTATATTTTAGTAATAAAAAAAGGGGATTGTTAGTATATTATTGGTTTTTAAATATTTTTCTATCTTTTGTTTATATTATATTTTATATTTATTTTCTTTTAGAGAATTTTAATTTGTTTTTAGAAGTTAGATTTCTTATTTAACATTGAGCATTTTATTCCACTTTTGCTTTTTTTGGTCGATGAAGAGACCTTTGTCGTTTATCCGTTAAATTATTGATGAGAAACGATAGATTCGAGACCGACTTTCTCTCTTCTTTCCCATTTTCGACTTTATTTCATTTCATCTGTTTTGGCCGACGACGAGACTTCCGTAAGTCGTTACTAATAAAATTATTGATGGATAATGTTGGATCCGAGACCACCTCTCTTCTCTCCTCATTTCTTCTTCTTTCCGATTTTATTTTGAATTTTTGGATTGATGAAGTCTTGTATCCATAAGCGTCGGATTTATCGGAGTTGATAACCTTCCCGATTTCAAATCTATGGAAAATGACCATTTGGGTCAGTTTCTTTACTTTGGGATCGCGATAGGCTACCTTTGATTAATCGACATTATGTTTGTGATTAAGACGAGATCCCACTATTTTTGGCCCGTGCCACACAATTCAATTGGAGAATGATCCTCAATATCATTTCTCTATCTTGTCCATAGCATGAATACCAATTACGTGACCTTCTATAGTTCGACTTCCCTCATATGCCGAGCTACGACGATTTAGCATCACATTGTGTCCCGATTCGATTCATCAATGCTGTCAAACCATCTTCAACAAGAGATTGAAGTTTCTCTTTGTATTGAATTAAAGAGAGAGGATTGAGTGTAGACTTCTTCCTCTCAAAATTTCGGGATACTCACTATAGTGTGTGTGGTCTCGATACTCGTCTTTCAATACGAAGATGCTTGTGTTTGCCACACCTTTTCTCCCAAAACCTCAGTCCCATACCGAGTGCATTTTCAAAATTCTTTTCACAATAAAATAATCGAGTTCTCTTTGTATGGAATTAAAGATAGAGAGGGTTGAGTGTAGACATCTTCCTCTCCAAGTGTCGGATACTCATTGTAGTGTGTGTGGTCTCGATACTCGTCTTTCAATACGAAGATGCTTGTGTTTCCACACCTTTTCTCCCAAAACCTCGGTCCCATACCAAGTGCATTTTCAAAATCTCACTGTCACACCCCAAATTTTGACCCCTTAGATTCTCATTATCACTTTAGGATCATATTCATGAGTTATCTCACCTTAATCCTGTGCAAGTTTCTTGTTTGTTAAGTTACGGATGAATTAGGGTTTCCGCACCGACAAATTCAAAACTACAAAGGAATGATCAACCAATGTTTTGGGCTAATTAAATCATGGAATGAAATCAAAGTCAAATGAGAAGCTAATTTGAAGAAATCATTTCAGAATCAGGAACAGTGCAGTCTGGAGGCCCCGATTAGGGTTTTTAACAAGTAAAAGTCAATTGTGGTTTGACTTTGATGTTGGAAGGGGTTGTAATGGTGGGATTGAGGTCCATGAAGTTAATATAGCTTATTAAAGCCCATTCAAGAAGTGTCAAAGTCTCAGGGCGTCCATAATGTCAACAGGTGACTCGGTCGGCACCGATCGATCGTACGGTTGACCGAAAAGTCAACTCTTCAAATTTTAAGAATTGGACTCCAAGTTGTGAAGAAAAGTTGTTCCTTATGTCATAATGGACATGCATATCAATTTTCATGATCATTGGATCAAGGATGAGGAAGTAATCAAAGAATCGGGAAATTAGGGTTCCGAAAGGGGCTAAACCCTAACTCCTTAACCACACATCCAAATGAGATGGTTCCAAGCTCATTGGAAAGCTCTTGAAAAGTCCTACAAAAGTCCCATACTATTACACAACCATAAAATGCATACTTTGTGAGTTAGAAGCAAAAACATTCCAAAAAGGGAAAATAACAGAAAAATTCTAAGTTATTTTCACCTTAAAAGCTTATGTGCAGCCAACTTTGGGAGGATTTTTCACCTAGTTCCAATTGGAGTTTGACTTCTTGGAAAACATGAATGTTGTAGAGCTACATGAGGTATTTTAAAAAAGTATTAGAAGTCCTAAAGAGGAGTTATGAGCAGAAAGTTACATAGGTGCAAAGTTGAGGGTTTCACATAATAGTCCCACATTGGCCAAATTTTCAAAGTGACCTACTTCATCAATTCTGCCAATTTTGGTTTATCCAACTTGTCATGTTTGACATATTAGATGTGTATGGAATGAGAGAACATAAAGTTATGCAAGGAAACAAGAAAAACCAAAGTTGTAGCTCATTGCCTTGCAAGTGGGCAAGTTGCACCAAGTTGGAAAAATCAAAGCATGAGGTGGAAAGCCAACTGCACCAGCCACTCCCCTATTGCTCCTATCCTGCTAATAACTCAAAAAAATCAGTAGGAAGCATTGACAAATGAGGCCTTCGATCAGAACATGATCAAACCCTCCAAGAGAGGTTTTCTCAAATATCTTAAACCTTACTTCATGATGAAGCAATCTCACCAAGCAAGCTCCTCATCCCATTTGCCTATAAAAGGAGGGTGTCTTCAACTCATTTAGAACAGAAGATCAATTCTGAAAAACCAGAGAAATTGAAAGTCTTTGCTCTTTCACCCCTTGCTTCAAAATCCCAAAATCCCAAAATCTTCAAAAACACCAAAAATGTCACTTTGCACCTTTTACGCCAGAACTTTCTCCAAACATTAAAACACCTCAAAGGCCATATAGACAACCTTAAAATGACCCTCTGAAGCTATTCCAACCATTAGTTTTCTCAAAAAATCAAAGAATCAAAAAGTCAAATTCATCCCCACACTACTTTGACCAAAAGCTACAAAACTTGCCATAACTTGTTCCATATAGTTTCTTGGCATTCCAATCATTCTAACACCTTCCAAATGATGTTTCTTAGCTGTCCAAAGTGCTAGGAATCATTGGTGGTTAGTATTTCTCTATTTGGCATCATATGTGCATTTGGCTTAAAAGTGAAGTAAAGGCTCAAAGCAAGAAAATAGCTTGAAGTTCCTCTAGTTTTCTGGTGTATTTTCTTGCTCAAGGTTACTTGCAACAGGTATGTAGCACTTAATTCATCCCACTTTATTGATAATGCCATATGCACAATGTTGCACCCCAAAATTTGACCAACTACTCCTCGCGATTTGGCTCATGTTTCGACTCATTTCACTTTGCATTTGCATACCACGTACATTGCATTTTTTCCAGTCAAATTGGTTTATCGGGATCACAGCCCTCTGATAGCATTTCAGACCAATACGAGGACGTATTTTGGTGAATCGGTGCTCGTCCCGGTGTTTTCAGCTCTCGCTGTTGTTTTTGAGGACCTCTCGGTGTCCGGGTTTTTTACCGTTTATTTCGATATAGTTCGCTAATCGATTTAATCGGCTTCCTCGGTAGCTTTAGATTTTTTCCTTATTTTCTAGAATTTTTTATAGATTTAATTCATTTTTCTAGGTATTAGATAGTTTTTTAAATAGCTTTTAGCTATTAATTGTTTAGGAATTTCTTTAATGATTTTTAAATAGTTTTATTAGAATATTCTTTTAATAAGTTTTTTAAGTAGAAATTAATATAGTATTTTTTCTATAGAAATTTAATAGAATTTTTAATAGAAATTGTTAGAGTTTTTTCTATTTTCATTAGTATAGAAATTAATAGTAAATAGGGTTATTAGAATTTAATGGTTAATTCTTTTTTAGATTTAATATAGATTTAGTATTTTTTTAGATATTAATTCTTGTGTTAAATAATGTAGATATAGTGTTATTAGATTTAAATCGAAATTATTAGATGTTACTTCTCTTTTTTAGGTTTAATTAGATTTTAATCATTTAGTTAGATTTTAATTAGGGTTTATTAGAATTAATTAGGTTAGATTAGCTTTAATTTTCAGCTAGGATTTAATTACTGCTTTGACTTTTTGTTTAGCCATAATGGTGATTTTTAATCAGGTTTTAATTCATTAATTGTAGTCTTAAGTTTTAATCAGTATTAATTAGGTATTAATCTGTTTTAATCAATCATTAGTTCAGAATCCAATTCGTGGGCCCAGTTTTGGAGGCCCAGTCCAAGTGCTCAGTGCCATGTGTCAATCTATAAAAGAGGCCACGCGTGTGCCTCAGAATCGTCCACGAGCTTCCACGTTTTCCTCTCCAATTTTACCACGTTTCACTTCCATCAGTTTTCCACGTTTCCTCTCTCTCACTGCCACCTCGCCTAACACGTAACCCCACTACCACTCCCACGTGGCCTCACCACTCTCTTCCCAGCCTCCACTTGTCTTCACCCTAGCCTCGCCGGATGCGTGGCCGTCGGCCATGCAACCACCATCTCCACCAAACTCCGACCACCATAACAAACCTCCAACTAACTCCGACCTCCACCACAACCCACCGGAAAAATCAAAGACACCAGAAATTCATCCAGATTCTCTGATCTTCATCATCGTCCTCACCCACAACTCCACCCAGAAACGCATCATCTTCATCAGTTTTCCAGTTTTTTTTCAGAGGATCTTCATGTGTTCTTCATCCTTCTTCCATCATTAAGAACACCATTCACCAACTCATCCAAGATCTTCTTCGAGATCTTCATCCTCCTTCAAAAGTTTCTTCCAGAAAACACCTGAGCATTGTTCTTGATTATTTTCCGGAGATCTATCCAAGATTCATCGCGAGCTTTCCCCAATAGATCTCCAAGTTCTTCACCGTCTTCAACGTGATATTCATCAGGATCTCCGTCCAGGTTCCCAGAAGTTCATCTGAGATGATGAACATTCATCCAAGAATCATCAGATAACGAATTTTCCAGATTCGTCAGTCGATCCATGTAACGATTTTTCTGATCTTCATACTTATCACAAGCACGAGATCAACATGCAACTTCAGATTTGTTTTCATCTTCCAGGCTTACATCCCAAGAACTCACTGAGTCTTTCAGATTTCTCCAGATTCTATGTTGAATCCGCTTCAAGAACTTTCATCAACGAGCAAACAAGATCTCCACGAATACGACCATGAGCTTCCATCATCTTCAACATGCAAGGAAGCTTCGTCAGTTCTCACTACAAACTTCGCCATCATAGATTCAACTTCCAAGCTTTTTCACGAGTTTGTGGTATCTGTTTGAGGGAGTGAGTTTTAACAAGAATGTTCGAATGGAAGATGAGAGGTTTGAGGCGGAGAGAAAGAGAGCGGTGAGGGAGTTGTGACGACGCATGTTGGGGAGGAGAGTTTGGGACGGCGCCGTGAACAGTAGTATGGGGAACTTAGGGTTTCTTCCTGAAGCTGGAGCGAGGAAGAGGGAAAGCTGTGTGAATTGGGCCTTGGGCCCATTGCTTCCTTCCATCCGTACACCCCCGTTCCCACATTCACCCTCCGTTTTCGTTATTGGTCTGATGGGCTGGGCCCAATTGCGTTCTGGGCATCCACCCATCCGTTTCCTTCTACACCCCCTCCTCCGTGTGTAAAACGGGCTGAGGCCCACTACTGGTTACACCCCTCCGTTTTGGCCTTTCACTCCCTGGTTTTTTATTCTTTGCAGAATTTCTTTAGTGGGCTGGGCCCAGTTCTGCCTATGGTTTTTGCTGCTGTACCTCCTGCTGCAGTTTTGCACCCCCCTTGTGTTTTTCTCTTTTTTTTCTTTATTTTTCTTTTATTTTCTTTTGTTTAGAGATTTTAAAAAAAGAAAAAGAATATGTAATAGAAAAAGAATATGCAATATAGTGAAAATAGAAAAAGATGGGAAATATAGTGAATATAAAAATATATAGAAATATTATAATAGTATTTTTAATATTTTCTTTTAGGGTATATTTTCTTTTTTAGGATATAATATCTCATAGAGTTTATTTTACATTTTTAGAAGTAGTTTTAAATGTCCATTTCTTAGGGGACTTTTTACATTTTTAGATTTAAACGTCCACTTGTTAGGGGACTATTTTCCATATTAGATGGATAGGATTTTTAGGAGTTTATTTTTCCTATACTTTATCATTGTAACTTTCCGAATATTAATAAAATGAGATTTGTGTTGTGGTCTCCGTTCTACCCGTAGTTAGGCCGAACTACAGCTGCTCTGACTTTCTCTGATGAGAATATGTAGGAATAGGATGCGATATCCTAGCGAGCACACTAACAACTAACTTTTGTTCTCTCACTGCTGTGCGATCGAGACTTCCCCGCTGACGACTGATGTTATCCTTTTCTCTTGCCCAAGTGCATCTGAGACCAGACCGTAGTTCTAGTTCCCGTAGGTTCCCATACCTTTAAAACCCGGCATACTACGTCCGTTCTACCGCAAACAGGTACGCCTAAGTCTCCAATGGTCGAGCAGCGTCCACCTAACTGCTAGAATGCGTACGCTAGTATCGTCAATCATTTCTCTCACCCCCGTGTGACCGAGAACACCCTGTCTAGCCGTAGTTAGCCTGAACTACGTCATGCTCTGATTTCTCTGAAGATAATACGTAGGCCCAAGACGTGACGTCTTACCGAGCAAACTAACCCGTTGTTTCCCGAACTACGCAGACTCTGATTTCTCGTTCCCTAATGAGAATACATAGGCATAAAGTGCGACGCTCTATCGAGTCAATTTCTTCCCGTTTAGATTTAGCAGCCGTAGATAGATTGTTTTTCACCCGTCCAAGTAAACACAATAAGTGTGGATCCCGTCGAGTACGACGGACGTGAGGGATGCTAATACCTTCCCCTTGCGTAACCGACTCCCGAATCTAGACAAAGGTTGCGACGACCTTGTCTTACCCTTTTTCGTCAGGTTTTTCCGATCGTTTCCTTTCCCGCTCTGAGGGATAAATAACGAAAGGTGGCGACTCTTCTGTCATGCCGACACCTTATTTTCGCGCAAGCAACAGCTGGCGACTCTGCTGGGGAATGACAACGGTTCCCTACAAGAGTCAATCCTAACGCTTGTATGTTTACTTGTTGGGTTGCGTTTATTTATCGCATTTTACTTCTCGCACTTTATTTCCCGCATTTTATTTTCAGTATAATATGATTATTTGTGCTGTTGTGGGATGGGAGTTCTGATGAGTGAGAAGCCAAACCCAGGCTTGAGTGCACCATAGAATTAGAGTGGAAATTAGTGGGCGCGTGCTTGCTTTGTAGGCACTAGTGTCTCATGAAATCCACGCTCAAACGAGGTTTATCCGGTTGGCTTCTCTTTCAACCCTTTGGGTTGAGACGGTTGCTGGTTTGGTGGATTGTCGACTCTGGGGACCGATCATTTGTGATTCAGCTAAGTGAGGCCGCTTCATGAGCTGGTGATGCCACACCTTCTGGGTATCGTATCACCCCTCTTGAAAGTCTGTGACGCTGATGAACGCATAGGATGCCGTACCTTGAGTCAGTTTAGGTCCATACCCGTGAGTGGGAGGGTTTTTGAAGGAAACTTGACTTCCAGCCTACCCGATATCTTGGTTTTCTCTCGTCAGAGCAGACTTATCCCGTCAGCAGCGCAGCAGCAATCAGAGCTTTATGGGGGCTGTGATCCCGTGTTTGCTACATCTTGCATTGCATTTGCATAAGCATTCCTGCATCATATTGCATGCCATACTCCAGCTAGTCAGAGCTCTTATCCAGCCGTTGTTTTGATTCTGAAGGTGAGTGCTGAAGACGACCAAAGGGCTGAAGCAGATCTGAAGCAGATTTGACCAGAGTCAAGCAGTGAAGTCAGTTGATAGTTGTTGGTAGCTATGTCAGAGAGCAGCTTCCAGATTGCTGATACCTTGTCAGGTTTCACTGTGACGTCCAATCCTCTGTATGGATCTACACATGACGAAGACTTTCCGCAAGTGAACAACCTTACTGCAGCTCAGCTTGTACAGCCTTCTGTTGAAGACCGAGGTCTACGTGAGCAGTTTGTTGTCCGAGGTGAACATTCTCCTTCTGTTGATATCTCAGACTACCAGGGTTTTGCATTCCCTGTGCCAAAGTCCCGAAGAGAGGTCCCGATAGCAAAGACTGAAGACCCATTAACTCCCGTGTATGCTAGAAGGTTTCGTGCATTGGATGAAAGATTCAAAGCCTTGAAAGGTAAAGACGCTGTTAACCCTAGTGCTGCAGATATGTGTCTGGTTCCTGGCCTAGTGTTACCTCCGAAGTTCAGAATGCCGAGGTTTGAAAAGTACAAAGGAGATAGTTGCCCAAAGCAACATTTGGTGATGTTCTGCCGAAGAATGACTTCATTCGTGCACAACGACAAGTTGATGATTCATTGCTTTCAGGATAGTATGACTGGGGCGTCTCTGAGTTGGTATATGCAGTTAGAGAGTGATCAGATCCGATCATGGGTGGATTTAGCCAACGCTTTCCTGAAGCAGTATGACTACAATCTTGATGAAGCTCCTATTCGCATGCAACTGCAAGAATTGTCTCAAGGGGACAATGAACCTTTCAGGAAGTATGTTTAGAGATGGAGAGAATTTGCTGCTAGAGTGCAACCACCACTCCTAGACCAAGAGTTGAAAGGCATGTTCGTAAACTCCTTGCAGAGCCCGTACTTCGAAAGAATGCTTGGAAATGCACCAAATTTCTCTGAATTGGTAAGGGCAGGAGAATGCATCGAGTATGGTGTAAAGACTGGAAGAATCCAGAATGTTTCGGGCGGTCAGGCTAGTAAAACTGAATCTCTCTATAGCTTTCAAACTGAAGAAGGAGTTGTGATCAATGCAGTCCTGACTGATGTTGGGTATCCTCAAGACAAATCGGGGAAATCTGTTGGTTCTCCGTCTTCTCGGCGGTCAGTATCTTCTGTGTCTCGTTATTCTCGACAGACAATTGTACCTGGGGCACCACATCGGGAACTTTATGTCGCTCCTCTTGCAAATCCACGAGCCCGTGGCCGAGGTTATCAGAATTAGCGTCAGAAGCAGAACCGACCTCGTAACAACTTGGAACGAAGGAATGCTCCTTCTCATCCAGTGCCTGTGCCGTATAGCCAGATTCTTCCACGGTTGATTCAGAATTCTTGGGTGGAACCCAAAGCTCTTAAGCTCGTGCCAGAGCCTTACCCTCCAGGGTACAATCCCCATGCTCAGTGTGGTTACCATGGTGGATCTCCGGGGCATTCAACTGAAGATTGTAAAGCTTTTCAGGCAAAAGTGCAACAGTTGATCGACAAAGGGTGCATTTCCTTTCCAGGTGGAGCTTGGTTGTGCATGACAACCTCTCAGCTGTCCGAGCTCGCAGATTCAGAGGGTTATTTTCAGAAGCCGGCGGTCCAGACAGGCAGACGTCCTCCGCATTGGCAGTCCTCGGACTTTTTATCATTTGCATTTGTAGTTTCTTTTCTGTTAGTTACTACTTGTTGTTAAACATTGTTGTTTCGAATGGTAATGTTAATAAAGCGACTATGCATCTTTCTGAATTAATCATGTCGTTGTCATTCATTTACTGCATTGCACTGACACTTGCGTGTTATTCACTCCACTTTATCACTATGATTAGCAAAGATTGGAGGGAGGATGACGAAACTAAATAACCATAACCAATGATCGTATGCTTTCAGATAAAACCTTGCCGATGACGTACAAGGCATTGTTTCAAATCCCCTAAACACTGTAGAAATAAGGAAGAGAATCCCTTGTTAACCATTTCGAGCCGAGAAGTAGGAGTTTCTTTCGGACTTCTAAACCCTCACATCTTAACCCGGGGCAGGGTAGTTGTCAGTTAGCTTGACCGAGCGTTCAAGTCTTATGGAGGAGTGTTGTCTTTCGAGGACCAATCACACCGTATTTTTCCCCAGAGGTCGTACCTCATCAACCACAATGGTTAAACCTCACCAATCAGGAGTGAGACGGTTATAAACGCCTCGGATGAATCTAGACAGCCAGTGTCGCACGACTTGTTCCAAAAGAAAAAAGAATAAGAAAGCCCGCTAAGTAAAAGAGAAAAGCTGGAAAGCAAATACTTAGGCAAAAATCAGGGCATCCCGCTGGACTTCAAAAGAGAAATCGAAAAGAACTCTGAAGAGTCAGTCCAGGCAAAAATTAGGGAATCAAAAGAATGAAAAAGAAAGGATATAAAAAGAAAAATCCTCAAACAAGGACAAAGTCGTGTAGATACAGACACCGAAACAAAAAAGGAGTAACTGTCACTCCGAAACACCTTGTGAATTCTTTAACCAGTTGTTCCCAATGTTCAACATACCTCTCGAAGAGGCGAGCGCTCGAGCCAAGTTAATTTAACTTTAGGATCGGAGATCATCACGTAGAAGGGGTGGGCACACATCATAATTTGAGCCAAATATCCTTTGTTTCACGAACCGTGAACCCGACCACGATACAACCCTTAAAAGACCTAATTGAGGCAGGGTTTATTCCGAAAGCGCATTACGATAAGGTTGAGTAACCTGACTCTTACATGATTTACTAATCATATCCTTGTTGTATTTTTCACTGATCGAATCAGCACTACGTTTGAACTCTTTGGTTCATTTGTCACTCACTAGCATGACACGTAAATGAGTGGCAGTACATTTTTCAAAATCTGCATGAACACTGCATTAAAATTACCATTCGTGAATAAACAATTTTAATTGCAGGTCAGTAGTTGATATGAAGGAATTCCAACAGGGAATAATCAATCAGGACTAAATCGTTAGCAGTCTGGATCAGAATGGTATACTGCGAAACCCTGTGAATCTGGGGCATTAACTTCCAGAGAGTTTAGAATCAGTCTGTCTGAGGACGAGTCCCGAAGTATCAGTTGATTATGGGACAGTTTATTCAAGAGCAGTTGATCAGAAGTGAATCTTCTCGAGACCCAATCAGGGGCAGTTATCCAGAATTCTTGTGATTTAAGGGCAGATCCCTCCAGTGTTCAATCAGGGCATGTTGAGTCGCTCATCGCTCGTTCAGGGGCAAGCCACTTTAGAAGTATACTGGAGCCAACCATGCTGAGAGTTGATTAATTGAGGATGAATCCTTTCGTTGTAACAGACGTTGGGGCAGGCCATCTGAAGATTGTCTCGTTGCCAGCTGCTCTCTGTCCAGAATGCATTTTCCCAAAAGTCGGATTGGGGCAAGTTGATTTGTACTGGGGCAAGTTGTTCAAATGAGTTTGTTCACCCTAGCAAGAGTTGAGTGTCGGGGAATCGTGTCAGTACCCTGCCAAAAAACCTGAACCTTCTGAAGAAGCCTTGCTGTCATCGGATTGTTATCCTACAGCCTAACCTGTTACTTGGCCAAACCTTGTAACCAAATTGTTTTAAAGTCCAGTTCTCGTCTGGCAAACCGGAGATCAGTTCTCGTCTGAAATCCAAACCAGAAACTAGCCCTGTCTGGTCACCTGTTCAGTAACCGATTGTTCAACCAGTTCTCGTCTGGCTAACACAGTTTTAAAGCCCAGTTCTCGTCTGGAAAACCAGAAATCAATTCCCATCTGATATCCAACCCGTAAGTCAGTTCTCGTCTGACAACCTAACGTATTTTGCCATCACCTCTCGTCTGATAGCCCACCTTGAATGCTAGTTCTCGTCTAGTATTTCCCTTTCAAATCCACTTTCGTTGATAACCTATTCTCATCCCTAAACCAGAAAAAGCCTAATTGTACCTGGCCCGATGATTCCTAGTGACTCGTATGTTGTCACATTCCCCGACACAAGGCTCGAGTGATCTCAGCTCCATGATTGGTATTCTGTATCCCCTGTGTTGATGTTATTAAATCAGGATTGTTTTCTCAGCAGAGACGTACAATTTGAGATTGTTTCCCCGGAGCAGTTTGAGACTGCAGCAAATTGAGATGGCATTCATCCCTTATCAGAGTAGGGTCAAGATTATCCTCAGCAGGGTTTGGTTGATATTCCCGGCAGAGTATGGCCATCCCAAGCATTGAACGTTGATTAGCCTGATGTGCTATTTTCCTAAGTGGGTTGAGACTGAAGCTTTCCCTGACCAGCAGAATTGGGTTTATTTCCCCAGCAGTGGGACTGATGCGATGTTGTATCCCCACAGAGTCCGAGTTTGACTCCCTTCCCCCTCCGAGTCCAGGTCATTGACTCATTCTTCAAGCAGAGGTCGACGTTGGTTCCCTCATTAAGTAATCTCCAGACGAGCAGATTTTGATGTCACCCAGAGAAGAGTTATTTCTCAGCAGATTGCTTCGTACCCTATAAGGACTTAGGGTGATCTAAAAGGGTCGTTCAGGGTTGCTTTCCTCGGCGAAGTGAGATTCAAGTTCAGTGATCGATTGTTATCTTCCGCAGACGCCAAAGGCGTTTCCTTGATATCTCCATCAGAGTGTACACTGAGTAGCTAAGGATTGATATCCCCAGCAGTGTTGATACACAGGTACTCCTCATCAGACTTGATAGTCCAGCAGGTGTTACCCAGAAGGGTCAGCCTCCGTAAGGCGTATGCAAGATTATCTTCAGCAGATCAGGATTGATATCCCCGATAAAGTTCAGCAGCCTCTCCCCGCAGAGTCTGAATGTGAGCCCAGGAGCATTGATATGTATCCCCAAGCAGAGAAGATTCTCCCCAATCAGATGTATCCTGAAGGAACTTCATCTCCTCAGCTGAGTCAGGCGCCGAAGCGTGTGTTCATCCCCCAGCACCGGGTCACAAGTGCAAGTTTCGTAGGAAACTATTCGTACGCCGAAGTATGCAGCAACTGATGGTGCAAGATTGAAGTCTCCAGCGGAATTGAGATTCCCCACCAGAGTCGTACTCTTCCCCGAAGTCGGATGATTCCTTCTTCCCCAGCGGAATTGAGATTCCCATAGAGCCGCGCTCTCCAGCAAAGCAGAATGGTTTCTTCTTCCTCAACCGAGTTTGCAGATCCCCAAGGGAGCCGAATCCTTGGAGGCCGCTGAAGCCATGATTGGTTTTTCCCCAGTGGAGTGTTGAACAGCTGATGCTGTATGTCCCCATCGGAGTCGTTTTCTCCAGGAAAGTTTAGTCGCGAAGGCCGCGCAGTTTATTTCTGCGATTGATATGGCTTTCCTCAATAGTTTGTGGTTTGAATACCCAGAGGAGCAGGTTCAGGTTCTCATAGAGCTTCGTTCCCCTGCAGCGGTCGACTGAAGATCATTTCCCCAGGCGGAGTCCAATTAAGATCAGTGTGAATTCTTCTCCTTGACAAGAGGCTTCTCCCTTCAGCATTTATTTTGCTGATGGGGACATAGCATTTTGCATGATTGCATAGCATTTACCCTGAAAACGCGTAGCATTTCCACCGTGTGGAGCATTACGTCATTGCCGAAGCATATGCATACATGAGCCAGGTCGCCACCGTTCTTGTTTTGCAGATGTTCCTCCTCAGAATGGTTTGATCAAGATGGTTCTTGAATTCCCCAGCAGGGTCGTTCGCTTAAGATGATTCTTAAGTGCCCAGTGCAGTCTCCAGAGTTGGTTGCTCAAGCTGATGCTTCGAGTCCCCAGTCTTCAGTTCAGGATGATGCATGAAATCCCCAACAGAGTGTTCGCTCAGGATGATTCCTGAAATCTCTAGAATGGTCGTCGGTTCAAGATGATTCTTGAAGGTCCCCGGCGGAGTTATTTGTCCAAGATGATTCTTGAAGTCCTCAGCAGAGTTGATTCATCCAGAATGATTTCTGGACCCCCGGAGCGGAGTTACTTGATAGTTCTCCAGAATTCCCGGCGGCGAAGCGTCATCCCCAGCAGGTTTTGAACGGCGAAGTTGAAACCTCCCCTGAAGACTCCATGATTGAAGTCTGACCGTGTTAATGAAGCAGTTCTCTCAGCTGATGCGGAGTACCTGTTGGCAGAGGTTTAGATATTCCCAGTTGGCTCATGATTGACCAAGAATTCTATTCCCGACTTGCTGACGAAGTCCGGCTGATGCCCGACGAGGTCTTTGGAATGCCTGATGGCATGATCAACCTGATGGTTGAAGTCCGGCTGATGCCCGACAATTTCCTTGAATGCCTGATGGCATGATCAACCTGATGGTTGAAGTCCGGCTGATGCCCGACAGTGTTCTTTGAATGCCTGATGGCATGATCGATTATGTATTACCAGTTACCGTGCGACTAGTTTCCCAGTAGGGTTGTCGTGCAACTGTTATGCTCAGTGTCGAAGATGTTCCTACCGACCAGAGTATCGTTCACCTGCGTGTGGTATCCAGACCTCCAGCAAGACCATTAACACGTGTTCATCTTATCATTCTCTCTAACAGAGTCTATTATTCAAGTCCGATTCCCCAATGAAGTTTCTTCACCCTGACGGCGAGGTCAGACGATGTTGAGAGTTGACGGCGAAGTCAGATTGTGTTGAGTACTTGACGGCGATGTCGGGTGTTTCTCAGAGTTATAGTTGGTTGACGGCGATGTCAGATTCTTTGTTGCTCTGGCGGCGATGTTGGATGTTTGTTTCTGGCGGCGATGTCAGGTGATTTAGTTGTTCAGCGGCGATGTTGGGTATTTTGGTTGTCCGACGGCGAGGTCAGGTGTCTGATGACAAGGTCGGAGGAATTTAAGGTGGATAACTGACGACAAGGTTCAGATCAGTATGTCTCCAGATTGCCGTGCAGCTATCATTCCAGTTTCCGAAGATTTCTTCCCATCAGAGTACCGTGTACTTGTGTAGTTGGCAAATTTCCGGGTTCTTTGGTATTCAACCGTCTTCTACCTTTGAATGTTTGAAAGCCGTTCGCTTCAACCCTTCAGGTCCAAGGCGTTTGAATAGGGGCAGCTGTTGCACCCTAAAATTTGACCAACTACTCCTCGCGATTTGGCTCATGTTTCGACTCATTTCACTTTGCATTTGCATACCACATACATTGCATTTTTTCCAGTCAAATTGGTTTATCGGGATCACAACCCTCTGATAGCATTTCAGACCAATACGAGGACGTATTTTGGTGAATCGGTGCTCGTCCCGGTGTTTTCAGCTCTCGCTGTTATTTTTGAGGACCTCTCGGTGTCCGGGTTTTTTACCGTTTATTTCGATATAGTTCGCTAATCGATTTAATCGGCTTCCTCGGTAGCTTTAGATTTTTTTCCTTATTTTCTAGAATTTTTTATAGATTTAATTCATTTTTCTAGGTATTAGATAGTTTTTTAAATAGCTTTTAGATATTAATTGTTTAGGAATTTCTTTAATGATTTTTAAATAGTTTTATTAGAATATTCTTTTAATAGGTTTTTTAAGTAGAAATTAATATAGTCTTTTTTCTACAGAAATTTAATAGAATTTTTAATAGAAATTAATAGAGTTTTTTCTATTTTCATTAGTATAGAAATTAATAATAAAAAGGGTTATTAGAATTTAATGGTTAATTGTTTTTTAGATTTAATATAGATTTAGTATTTTTTTTAGATATTAATTCTTGTGTTAAATAATGTAGATATAGTGTTATTAGATTTAAATAGAAATTATTAGATGTTACTTCTCTTTTTTAGGTTTAATTAGATTTTAATCATTTAGTTAGATTTTAATTAGGGTTTATTAGAATTAATTAGGTTAGATTAGCTTTAATTTTCAGTTAGGATTTAATTACTGCTTTGACATTTCGTTTAGCCTTAATGGTGATTTTTAATCAGGTTTTAATTTATTAATTGTAGTCTTAAGTTTTAATCAGTATTAATTAGGTATTAATCTGTTTTAATCAATCATTAGTTCAGAATCCAATTCGTAGGCCCAGTTTTGGAGGCCCAGTCCAAGTGCTCAGTGCCATGTGTCAATCTATAAAAGAGGCCACGCGTGTGCCTCAGAATCGTCCACTAGCTTCCACGTTTTCCTCTCCAATTTTACCACGTTTCACTTCCATCAGTTTTCCATGTTTCCTCTCTCTCACTGCCACCTCGCCTAACACGTAACCCCACTACCACTCCCACGTGGCCTCACCACTCTCTTCCCAGCCTCCACTTGTCTTCACCCTAGCCTCGCCGGATGCATGGCCGCCGGCCATGCAACCACCACCTCCACCAAACTCAGGCCACCGTAACAAACCTCCAACTGACTCCGACCGCCACCACAACCCACCGGAAAAATCAAAGACACCAGAAATTCATCCAGATTCTCTGATCTTCATCATCGTCCTCACCCACAACTCCACCCAGAAACGCATCATCTTCATCAGTTTTCCAGTTTTTTTCAAAGGATCTTCATGTGTTCTTCATCCTTCTTCCATCATCAAGAACACCATTCACCAACTCATCCAAGATCTTCTTCGGGATCTTCATCCTCCTTCAAAAGTTTCTTCCAGAAAACACCTGAGCATTGTTCTTGATTATTTTCCGGAGATCTATCCAAGATTCATCGCGAGCTTTCACCAATAGATCTCCAAGTTCTTCACCGTCTTCAACGTGATATTCATCAGGATCTCCGTCCAGGTTCCCAGAAGTTCATCTGAGATGATGAACATTCATCCAAGAATCATCAGATAACGAATTTTCCAGATTCGTCAGTCGATCCATGTAACGATTTTTCTGATCTTCATACTTATCACAAGCACGAGATCAACATGCAACTTCAGATTTGTTTTCAATTTCCAGACTTACATCCCAATAACTCACTGAGTCTTTCAGATTTCTCCAGATTCTATGTTGAATCCGCTTCAAGAACTTTCATCAACGAGCAAACAAGATCTCCACGAATACGACCACGAGCTTCCATCATCTTCAACATGCAAGGAAGCTTCGTCAGTTCTCACTACAAACTTCGCCACCATAGATTCAACTTCCAAGCTTTTTCACGAGTTTGTGGTATCTGTTTGAGAGAGTAAGTTTTAACAAGAATGTTCGAATGGAAGATGAGAGGTTTGAGGCGGAGAGAAAGAGAGCGGTGAGGGAGTTGTGACAGCGCATGTTGGGGAGGAGAGTTTGGGACGGCGCCGTGAACAGTAGTATGGGGAACTTAGGGTTTCTTCCTGAAGCTGGAGCGAGGAAGAGGGAAAGCTGTGTGAATTGGGCCTTGGGCCCATTGCTTCCTTCCATCTGTACACCCCCGTTCCCACATTCACCCTCCGTTTTCATTATTGGTCTGATGGGCTGGGCCCAATTGCGTTCTGGGCATCCACTCATCCGTTTCCTTCTACACCCCCTCCTCCGTGTGTAAAACGGGCTGAGGCCCACTACTGGTTACACCCCTCCGTTTTGGCCTTTCACTCCCTGGTTTTTTATTCTTTGTAGAATTTCTTTAGTGGGTTGGGCCCAGTTCTGCCTATGGTTTTTGTTGTTGTACCTCCTGCTGCAGTTTTGCACCCCCCTTGTGTTTTTCTCTTTTTTTTCTTTATTTTTCTTTTATTTTCTTTTGTTTAGAGATTTTAAAAAAAGAAAAAGAATATTTAATAGAAAAAGAATATGCAATATAGTGGAAATAGAAAAAGATGGGAAATATAGTGAATATAAAAATATATAGAAATATTATAATAGTATTTTTAATATTTTCTTTTAGGGTATATTTTCTTTTTTAGGATATAATATCTCATAGAGTTTATTTTACATTTTTAGAAGTAGTTTTAAATGTCCATTTGTTAGGGGACTTTTTACATTTTTAGATTTAAATGTCCACTTGTTAGGGGACTATTTTCCATATTAGATGGATGGGATTTTTAGGAGTTTATTTTTCCTGTACTTTATCATTGTAATTTTCCGAATATTAATAAAATGAGATTTGTGTTGTGGTCTCCGTTCTACCCGTAGTTAGGCCGAACTACAGCTGCTCTGACTTTCTCTGATGAGAATATGTAGGCATAGGATGCGATATCCTAGCGAGCACACTAACAACTAACTATTGTTCTCTCGCTGCTGTGCGATCGAGACTTCCCCCCTGACAACTGATGTTATCCTTTTCTCTTGCCCAAGTGCATCTGAGACCAGACCGTAGTTCTAGTTCCCGTAGGTTCCCATACCTTTAAAACCTGACATACTACGTCTGTTCTACCGCAAACAGGTACGCCTAAGTCTCCAATGGTCGAGCAGCGTCCACCTAACTGCTAGAATGCGTACGCTAGTATCGTCAATCATTTCTCTCACCCCCGTGTGACCGAGAACACCCTGTCTAGCCGTAGTTAGCCTGAACTACGTCATGCTCTGATTTCTCTGAAGAGAATACGTAGGCCCAAGACGCGACGTCTTGCCGAGCAAACTAACCCGTAGTTTCCCGAACTACGCAGACTCTGATTTCTCGTTCTCTGATGAGAATACGTAGGCATAGAGTGCGACGCTCTATCGAGTCAATTTCTTCCCGTTTAGATTTAGCAGCCGTAGATAGATTGTTTTTCACCCGTCCAAGTAAACACAATAAGCGTGGATCCCGTCGAGTACGACGGACGTGAGGGGTGCTAATACCTTCCCCTTGCGTAACCGACTCCCGAATCCAGACAAAGGTTGCGACGACCTTGTCTTACCCTTTTTCGTCAGGTTTTTCCGATCGTTTCCTTTCCCGCTCTGAGGGATAAATAACGAAAGGTGGCGACTCTTCTGTCATGCCGACACCTTATTTTCGCGCAAGCGACACACAACCTTTGTCATGTTTGCCATCAAGTTTATGCTGCTACTATATTGGTATCATGGGCTGATTCTTGTGCTGGTGAAATAGGTGTGTTTTTAGTGTCCTACAAATCCTTTTCATCATATATCAAGTATGTGTATACCATAGTCTCCATGAGATGGCATCACTGTTATGAAAACACCCCTGTTACTGCTTTTCAATTATTTGCTTTTGGCACCAAAATACCAAGATGTTATTTCTGTTTGGCATGCAACTTGTTATAGTTTCAAAAGTCTTGAAGAACATGAATGCAATGTGTGTGTATGATTAAGGTAGCTTTAAACTGTTTGAACTGAGTTTGAACATCATCATCACGTTATGACAAAATGGAAGTTACTTGGATTTTTGTTTGTTGTTTTTATACTCCTGTCAAAAACCAAAACAGTTGGAAAACCATTTTGAGCATAAGCATTGAAAAATCAATTTTTACACTTTGAACATGTTTGAATGTACATTTGAAAATTGTATGAATTCTTGCTTTGGTTTGCTTGTGCATGAGAATGGATTCACATGTTTGTCATAAACACATCAAATTCCATTAAGCAACTCACATACCATTTTTTACATGAGTTTGTTTTGCATCAAAATCACCTTTCTAACACTTCACACTAATCATTTGGAAGGTGTTTACATGATTTTCTTGAATCAAAACCAACTGTCATGAGATTTACACTTCAAAATGCATTTTTTTCAAAATATTGCATTTGCCATGACACTTTTATAACCTGTTGTCCTTGAGCATATTTGAGGTAGTAGAATCATTTTACATCATTTATGTGGGCTGTGAGTGTGTTTAGCTTGGATTGAAAGTGTTTGAATGGAGTGCTTCATTGCAAAATGCATAACATAACATCAACATACAACAGCTGTCGTTTTTTTCAAAAGGATGAGAATTTCAAAAAATTAATACCGCCATCATGTTCCTCGTATTTTTCTAGTCAAGATACATATAAATTTTGTCTCATTTGGATAAGCGACAAGAAAGTTACGATACAAAACGTATTTGCATTGATTATGTGTTATTCTTGCCCAACCATTTGAAAATGTTTACCCTTATTAATTAAAGGGGTGGCTTTTACAAACGGATGTATAGCCACCCCAGTGGTAAGACCATGCACCTTGTACCCCATGTTCCTGAGTTTGACCCCTGAGGAGGGCAACTCTTTTGTTCATTTTTGCTATTTTTCACACAAACTTCAAAAAATTGTATCTCTCTCGTTTTTTATCGTGTTTCGCCTATTCTTTTTTCATCGTGTTCATATTTGAATGTACTTTCATGCCATATTTTATTTTAATGTTTGCCTATTTTATCACCTCTTTTTACTGTGTATAAATAAATGCGTTTCGCGTCCGTTTACGCACTTGCAGATGAATTTTCATGTGGTTCCACTTGATTATGTTTGTGAAAATTGTTTGGGTTCATGTCCATATATGTTTGTTAACATGTTAAAGCTTCATTATTGGTTGTTACCACGTCCATACTACTTTATCTGTTAAACTTATTTAAATATGATCTGTCGTCACAGTTCCTGTTAATTCCTGTTTTGATCGTTATCAATGCACCTTCATCTTTATCATTCCACATGTTATTTGATGGTTGTCACCATGAATATGCCTTTATCATGTTGTTAATTTTCTTGTTGCTTTCTTTTCCCAAGTGATGAAGCTTGTTAGCTCTCATCCTGTTTCCTCCTAAATTATGAGGTTAAACTAATTTGCTTGTACATAGCTGCTAACTTCCTTTTACATTAACACCTTAGGGCCTGAGTCGTCGTCCTCACTTTTAACCATCCCGCCATGGACACCCTTTATCCTAGCCTTAGGATTTGAGTCACCCTGCTCATGGTTCCCGTCCCGCCGCAGACAATTTTCTTTCATTTACACCTTAGGGCTTGAGTCGCCATACTCTCTTTTAGCGTCCCACCGTGGACGTCCCTTATTACAATAATTTTAACGTAGACGTGGAGTCTCCGCACTCCATGTAAGTATTTCCCTATGAATGCTTACTTCCCTTTGGGAACATTGACCACAGTCAAGAGTCCCTCATCCCTAGATATGGGAACTACGATTGCTCTGATTCCATTCCCGTCCGGATACGTAGGCACGAGATGCGATGTCTTCGCGAGCAAACTTGTACATACTTTTATACTTTAGATTTTTTACCTTAGCACTTTTTCCCTTTAGCAAGTAACTTTAGCAAACACAAATATTAACAAGAGGTTCCTGTAGAGTACTACAGATGCTTAGGATGCTAACACCTTCCCTAGGTATAACCAACCCCCGAACCTTTAGATCTCTCTTTGCTCAACTTTAGGCCTTGCCTTTTGCTTTGCATTCTTATAGGTTTTTCTTTCTTTAAACCTTTCCTTTTTGTATAAATTAAAGTCCGGTTGTAAATGAATTAAGATTCAAGTTAATCAATAGCTTGATATCCGAATTTCACCGTAACACTCACAATAAAAGAATCAAGTATCTCTTTGTATTGAATTAAAGAGAGAGGATTGAGTGTATACTTCTTCCTCTCCGAGTGTTGGGATACTCACTGTAGTGTGTATGGTTTTGATACTCATCTTTCAATACGAAGACGCTTGTATTCTCCACACATTTTCTCCTAAAAACCCTCGGTCCCGTGCCGAGTGCATTTTTAAACCTCTTTTTACAACAAAGCTTGAATGGTCTTGGAGTGGTTAGGCATAGACCTTCTCCTCTCCCGAGTGCTGACATTACCATAGGGTTCATTGTTGCAAAGCACTTACCATTCAAGACCAAAAACATCTTTAATAAAGAATGAATTAATCTTTGTATTGAATTAAAGAGAGAGGATTGAGTGTAGACTTCTTCCTCTCCGAGTGTCAGGATACTCACTGTAGTGTGTGTGGTCTCGATACTCGTCTTTCAATATGAAGACGCGACTGTATTCGCCACACCATTTTCATAAAAAAACTTTGAGATAAAGAATTGGGTACTACCCGAAAGGGATTACTATCCGAGGATCTATTTCACCCCTAAAAATAACTCCCACAAATCAAATGTGACATCTTTCCTGGATAGGCAAAAACTCTCTTTTCACAAAAGGATATGTTACGTCCGTTCTACCACAAACATGTAACGCCTAAGTCTCCAACGAGCGAGCAGCAATACACCTAAACTGCTAGAATGTGCACGATAACATCATCCACAAAAACACCAGTTACCTGTTTCACGAACTACGTTTGCTCTGATTTCTCATGCCAAATGAGAATATGTAGGCATAAGGCGGCGATGTCTTGGCGAGCTCACTTTTTCACCTTTCACCCATAGTTAGCCGAACTACCGCTGCTCTGATTTCTCATACCAGATGAGGATACATAGGCACAAGATGTCGATGTCTTGGCGAGCATAATTCCCCCTATCACCTGTAGTTTCCCGAACTACGTTGACTCTGACTTTCTCATATCTGTTGAGAATACGTAGGCCTATGATCGCGAAGTCCTACCGAGTCATTTCTTCCCCTTTATCTCCCTTTTCCCCAGTTTCTAACCTTTCTCTTTACCCTCTTGGAGCACTCTTTAAAGCAGTATATTTTAGAAAATACCTTCACATGTCGACAAACAAATGGTTCCCATTGAGTACGATGGATGCGAAGGGTGCTAATACCTTCCCTTCGCATAACCGACTTCTGAACCCATTCTTTGGTCGCGAGACCATCTTATCCGTTTCTTTCTTAAGGTTTTCTCAATATTTTCCTTTCCCCTCATGGGATAAATAAAGTTCGGTGGCGACTCTTCTGTCTATTTTTCCGCCTCCCTGTCGTTGCATTTTTCGAGTAGCGACAGTTACGTTGGGGAAATAAGTCGCTTCTACCCACTTGGTGAAATAATCAATGGCAACCAAGATAAAGCGATGTTCGTTTGAATCGGTCAGCTCAATCTTACCGATCATATCGATTCCCCACATAGAGAAAGGCCAAGGAGATGCCAAGACATTCAGAGGACTTGGCGGCACATGCATTTTATCAGCATAAATCTGGCATTTATGGCACTTTCTGGCGTACTTGAAACAATCAGTTTCCATGGTCATCCACTAGTAACCTGCTCCTCAACAATTTCCTAGACATTGCATGTCCGCCAGCATGTGTTCTGAAAGAACCTTTGTGAACTTCTTCCATTAGCAAACCTGCTTCATTTTCGTCCACACACTGCAACAATACCAAGTCGAAGTTTCTACGGTATAACACATCGTCCTTGTTCAAATAAAAGTTTCCTGCCAACCTTCTCAAAGTCTTTTTATCCCAGCTCGATGCCCCAGACGGATACTCTTGATTCTTAAGAAACGTTTTGGTATCAAAATACCAAGGCTTCCCATCCGATGCTTTCTCCACTGCAAATATGAACGTCGGCCTATCGAGGCGCATGATAGTGATCATCAGAGCTTCATTATAATAATTCACTTTATACATCAAGGATAAGGTCGCCAAAGCATCTGCCATCTGGCTCTCGGCGCTCGACACATGATGAAACTCCACCCTATCAAAGAAAGGCAGTAACCTCCTGGCATAATTCATGTAAGGGATCAGGTTGGGCTGACGAGTTTCCCACTCTCCTTTAATTTAGTTAACGACTAAAGTTGAATCACCATAGACATCAAGGTTCTTGATTCTCAAATCAATGGCTTCTTCAATACCCATGATGCATGCTTCATATTCAGCTTTGTTATTGGTGCAGGAAAACGTCAATCGGCGGTAAACGGTATGTAGGAACCGTGAGGTGTTGTAATGATTGCCCCAATTCCATTTCCATACGAGTTAACAGCACCATCGAAAACCATCTTCCACTGGGAGCCTATCTCGGGACCTTCGCCAGGTAGTGGCTCATCATAATCCTTCATCTTTAAAAACATTATGTCCTCGTCAGGAAATTCAAATTTCATCAGTTGATAGTCACCAATCGGCTGCTCTGCGAGATATTCTGAAAAAACACTCTGCTTAATGGCTTTCTGGGAAACATACTGAATATCATATTCTGTCGGAACAATCTGCGACCTAGCAATTCTTTCTGAAAGCGCTTGCTTCTTGGACACATATTTGATCGGATCCATCTTTGGAATCAGCATGGTTGTGTGATTCAACATGTACTGCCTTAGGCGTTTGGCTTCCCAAGCGAGTGCACAACACGTCTTTTCTAACATTGAGTATCTGGACTCACAATCTGTGAACTTCTTACTCAAGTAATAGATAGCATGTTCTTTTTTGCCCGTCTCGTCGTGTTGACTGAAAACACAACCCATGGAGTTCTCAAGAACCGTTAAGTACATTATCAAAGGTCTTCCTGCCACTGGAGGCATTAGTGTCGGAGGTTTCTACAAGTATTCTTTTATCTTTTCAAATGCCCTTTGACAATTTTCATTCCAGACAACCGCCTGATCTTTCTTTAATAGCTTGAACAATGGTTCATAGTTGGCTGTAAGGTGAGATATGAACCTTGCAATGTAGTTCAATCTCCCCAGAAAATCTCGAACCTCTTTTTCTATTTTCAGCGATGGCATTTCTTGTATTTCTTTTATCTTTGTAGGATCTACCTAAATTCCTTTTTCACTAATGATAAACCTCAATAGCTTCCCTGACCTCACTCCGAAAGTGCACTTATTTGGATTCAACCTCAATATGAATTTCCTCAACCTTTTAAACAACTTCAAAAGATTAACCAGATGCTCTTCCTCCATTTGTGACTTTGCGATCATGTCATCAACATAAACCTCAATCTCATGATGAATCATATCATGAAATAAAGTCACCATCGCCCACTGATAAGTTGCCCCTGCATTTTTCAGTCCAAAAAGGCATAACTTTATAGCAAAAAGTCCCCCACAACGTGATAAAGGTTGTTTTCTCCATGCCTTCTGGGGCCATCTTGATTTGACTGTACCCAGAGAAACCATCCATGAAGGAAAACACAGAAAGTTGAGCACTGTTATCGACTAACACATCAATATGGGGGAGCGGGAAATCATCTTTCGGGTTCGCTCTATTCAAATCTCTGTAATCAACATACATCCTGACCTCTCCATCCTTTTTAGGTACAGGTACAATGTTAGCGACTCACAGAGGATAATTTGTAATAGCAAGAAAACCGGCGTCCAATTGCTTCTAGACCTCTTCCTTAATCTTGATTGTCATGTCCGGCCTGGTTCTTCTCAGCTTTTGTTTTACAGGTGGACATTCCTCTCGAAGAGGTAGACGATGTACCGCTATATCTGTATCGAGTCCTGGCATATTCTCGTATGACCACGCGAAGACGTCTTTATACTCACGGAGCATTTCGACCAGTCATATCTTGACATCATCTTCTAAAGCAGCCCCAATTCTGACTTCTTTTTTATCTTCTTCTGTGCCAAAATTGACAACTTTGATTTCTTCTTGTGAGGCAGAATGACCTTCTCTTCTTGCCTCAGTAGTCTGGCAAGCTCTTCAGGAAGGTCCTCGTCTTCATCAATCTCTTCTTCAGCCTGAAAGATAGGATTGTCAAAGTCAAACCGAGTCATAGACAAATCTGAAGCGGTGGCATCTGTGATGTGACACCTGCATGATTGATGTTTTATGCTTAAAATGATATGCAAACAAGCACAAACACATTGCCATTTTACTGTCAAAAAATATAAAAGAAGAAAAACAGGGATCCAAATATTTGAATGCAAATAAACGACTTTGATTAATGATAAAAAGAGTTCAAACATAAACAAGTAGGACGATACAAAGTAAAGCCACTACGCCCTGGGCAGAACGTAGGACCACTCATAATCAAAACAAAGATATTACTCTTCAAAGGTAACTTGAACGAATTTGTCGATAGTCCAGTTGCATAAGCTTTAACCAAGAACACACGGATGAATCCACGCGTCTATATCACAGTCACTGTCTCCTTCGTCTTCTCTAACAACATTGATTCTGTCAAAAATCACCCCACCACTGGTAAACTGCACTGGTCCCCTGTTCTTTAGAGCACTCTGCGAGGAGGAAGATGGGATGTATCCCAAACCGAATTTGTCTTGTTTATTGGGGATGCTGAGGACTTGACCCCATCCCTGTGAAGAACCAGACTTCACAACAACTCGAGCTTCTTTGAAAGAAGACATTGAAATCTCAGGAGCCTTATCCTCAACAGGAGGTTTCTCTTTAATCTGAATAGCTTCAAACGCTTGACACAAGGTTTCATGGATCTCTCCATCCACCTCTACATATTTATAGGATGACAGGTGAGTCACCATGATATCCTCTTCATCGCACACTGTGACAATCCTTCCTTCAACCATGTACTTCAACTTCTAATGTAAGGTCGAAGTAACTACTCCTGCAGAATGAATCCATGGTCGACCAAGAAAACTGTTGTATGCTGGCTGAATGTCCATAATATAGAAAACAACATTAAAGATTTTCGAGCCCACTTGAATAGGGAGAGTAACTTCACCAAACACCGATCTTCTCATCCCATTAAAGGCTCTTACGACTAGATCACTAGGAGTACAAATCACACCCTGGGTGTCTAACTTCATTAAAGCTTTCTTAGGCAACACATTAAGTGAAGACTCTGTATCAACCAAAACATGCGACAGAACAACCCCTCTGCACTCAATGGAGATATGTAGGGCATGATTATGATTTCTTCCCGCAGGAGTCAAGTCTAGTTCTATAAAACCCAAGCCATTGCCAGCATTCACGTGGGACACGACCCCTCTCAAGCTGATTCACGGAAATCTCCCGCGGCACGTAAGCCGTGTTCAGAATCTTTAACATGGCATTCATGTGTGCCTCCGAGCACAATAACAAAGATAAAATTGATATTTTGGAAGGAGTCTGCTGCAGATGATCAACAATCTTATAATCGCTTTTTCGAATAAGACGCATCAACACTTCGGCGTCTTTAACCAGCGAACCTTTCTCTCCTTGCTGTGAACTTTCTTCCACTACAACTTTTCCTTTTCCTTTATCAGGCCTCTCCGTATCAACATCTGGTGGTGAAAACACCCTACCACTTATTGTCAATCCACTAACTCCAACTACATTGTCAACGAATGACCCTTCAGACGATATTCCCATCAACTCTTGCTTCTGACCGTTACAAAAGACCTCTGCCCCATAATTCCATGGGATGGCTTTGGTACTTTGGTATGGCACTGGTCCAGCTTTAGTGATTATTACAGGTGCTTGCCTTGGTGGCGCTGATATGTTAATAGTTCTGAAAGGGATTGAGATCGTAGCAATCTCATCCTACTCCTGATTAGACTCTTTCACATCTTTTTCTTCTACCATCCTGTCAAACTGCAATACGCCTTTGTTCATCAGACACTCAATATGATTCTTCAAATCCTCACAACCCTCAGGGTGAGCAATACAACCTTCACAACTTTCCCCACAACCTGGAAAAACTCCGCCTTTCAACAACCTGCTTTTAACAAAGCTCAACGGTGTTCTCAATTCTGCGACGTCCATTGCTAAATTCAACTCTTCCTCTTCAATAACAACATTAACTCTGACCACTCCATGATTAGGAATTGGGTTCTGAACCACGTTCGGCGCATCATTGGTGAAATTAATTGCCTTGCTATCAAGGAGGTCTTGCACCTTGTGCTTGAAAGCCTTGCAATTACCTATATTATGGCCTGGAGTGCCTGAATGGAAATCACATCTCGCATTCGTGTCATAACTTGGAGGTGGCGCGCCTGTGAGAGGTGCCAATGTTCTCTTTTGGATTAACTGAAGTTGAAGCAAATGCTGTAGAAGTTGAGAATACGGCATAGGCGGTGTGTCAAACTGCCTATTCATTGTTCTTCCTCGGTCCTGAAGCCGACGTGGTGCATAATTCTGTAATTGTTGTTGTTGAGGTGATGCTGGAATGGTGATGCTTGCAACCTGTGGCTGTTGTTGATATTGTTGTGAACATTGCGCCCTACTCCTGTTCTTGTTTCTGAAACCTATAACTGCATTCGTTTCACCTTCCCTCTTCTTGGAATTACCAAAATTATTTCTCCCTCCACCAGATGTGGATCCTTCTCCTGCTTGAATCTTACCCAACTTGATACCATTCTCCACCCTCTCACCGGTAATAATCAAATCAGAAAAATTGTCGGACATGTTACCAATCAAATTTTCATAATATATCCCTGGCAATGTTGCCATGAACATATCAATGAGTTCCCTTTCCACCATTGGAGACTGAACTCTCGCAGCTAGTTCACGCCACCTTTGGGCATACTCTTTGAACCCCTCATTTCTCCTTTGAGAAAGATTTTGCAGTTGAAATATATTCGGCGCCAGGTCACTATTGTACTGATAATGAAGGACGAAGGCCTCTCCAAGATCCCTCCAACTTATGATATTGGTCCCCTCAAGGCCCATGTGTCATTCTAATGAAGGTTCGGATAAGTTATCTTGGAAGAAGTGTGTCAGCAGCTTTTCGTCATCCGATAGGCGGACATCATCCTGTAGTATGATCGGAGGTGTACTCTGGGATAAGTCATCCCTTTGTACTTGTCAAAGTCAGGCACTTTGAACTTTGGTGGAATCTTCAAACCTGGAATCAACCCCAAGTTAGACATATCAAACCCTAGAGAATTCTGATTCTCCAAATTCTTCATCTTCTCGATCATTTTAAACCTTCTATCTACATCAGCCTGAAGGCCTACACCCAAATCTCCCATAGAGAAGATGTCATCCTGTTCATCCTCCTCCCAATGAGGTCTGGCATTTCCATGTACAGCGTCCTCCCGGAGTGTTGTACCCCAAAATTTGACCAACCATTTTCTTTTACTTGGCTTATGTTTCATTTATTTTTTTAGCATTTGCACTTGCATAGAATTGTTATTAACAGGGGATCAAGAGTGATGTTCCATTCAAGAGAAGAGTCTCTTTTGTTTCAAGCTCAAGCAAAAGGCATTTGTGCAAAGCCATCAGGGTTTCATCATCTTGGAAAGCTTCATAGCTCTTTGAAAGGAAAGTTTAGTGTGTGGGTTCTATCTCTCATTCTGAGGACCATCAGAGGGTCAGGAGAGGTTCTTGAGGGCCTTACCTTTGGTTGAGACATGGTTGAAAAGTTCATTGAGTACCTTATAATTCTTTGTGAAGTTTGTATGGCCATTCAATTCACCTGCAAAGAGGCATGGTTAAAGGAAATGGAATTTGCGTTTCATTTGGTCTACTCAAGGTCAACAGTGAACTTGAGGGGTTGCCAATTTTGTTTCCAAGTAATTTAGGCCATGGGATGTCATTTTGAAGCATCTAAGATGTCATGACAAGATCAAATCAAGAGGAATCAAGAGTGGAAGAAGTTACTAAATTAGGGTTTCAGATGATTTCAGTGTAAAATCCCATTCTTTAGTGCCCAACTTCAAGGCCATTTTCACCTATGTTGCAAGCTCAATCTCATTTTTATGAAAACATAAGACTTGTAAGGCATGTTCTTAGCTTTATTTTGAGTACAAAAACTCATCCATTGGGTTTGTACATCTCAAGTTATGATGCCAACAAGTTAGGGGTCTCAGATGAATAGAATTTTGGTCAACTAAAAGTCAACTCACTTCCAAGGCATTTTTGACCTAGAAGAAAGTTTCTCCTCAACTTCAAGTGACCAAGAAAGTTGTTCCCCATGGTCTTAGATTTCCAAAAAGTCCTAGGAGTCCCTGATATCATTTGTACATCTCAAGTTATGGACCCCACAAGGCAAGGGTATTTTGGGAAAGTTTCATTATGGGTCATTTGCTTCATAGGCCATTTTCATGAACTTATGTACCTCAAATGCATTTCAAACCAACATAAAAATTGCACCTAAGAGCCTTGCTTACATCCTTGAACTCAATTTTCATTTGAATTGTGGAATTACATGTCCATGTTGAAGACTTTTAAAGTGAAATTTGGACTTTTGGTCATAACATGAACTTGGTACATTATAGGTCTTATTTTGTACCACTTTTTAACTTTTTTACACCAATGTATGATGATAATGAAGCTTACCACATTTGGACCAACATAAAATATCATGAGATGCCACTTTTTCAAGTTTCTTCCTTAAAAAGTTTTCCATTCAAACTTGAAATATGGATTACATACAAGGCTCAAACCAATTCAAGTCAAAAGTACACTTCACACACTGCAAATTGATGAGCTCATGTGGTGTGAAGCAAGCAAAAACGCGTGTGCATGAGGATGGTATCATTTTTGGGCATTTTTCCAAATCTCACCAATCAGCCAACATGGGCCTGCATGGTGATCAGAAATCCATCATATATAAGCATTTAGGGTTGCCCTAATGCTCAGAAGTGAGAATTGGAGCTGGAGAGAGCAGATTGAAATTCAAAATTTCTAAACTTTCTTCAACTTCGAATCTAAGATTTTCCTTCAAATCAAATTAAATTGAGGCTTGCATCTTCTTCCTGGGAGCAATTGGAACGTGTTGGAAGCAAGAAAACAGAGGTTGCATGCATCTGAAGAACCAACGGAGTAGCTCCGTTCAGTAAGCTTCTCTCCCTTTTCTCTTTCATGCTAGGCACATATCTAAGCTCATACTGGTTGCATTTGAAGCCCTACGTTGAGTAGGCAATGTTTGCATCATTGTTGTTCTTATTTGATCACATTTCAAATTGCCATGTTAAAACTTTAGGTCTTCGATTCTCCTTGATCTGGAACATTTATGATGTTTGATCTATGGATTTAGAATCCTTGTAGCAAGACCTTTCGATTGGTACCATTTTTGTCCATTTCTGTTGAGAAATATGAACTGAGCTCCGGCGATGTGGCCGGAGAAGATGACCGGAGCCCTAGCTCCGGCGTCTGGTTCATTTTCTGGTTGGATCTGACCTGGCTCCCTCTGACCTTTTGACTTGCTCGCGTGTGTGGTTGTGATTGGCTTGACCTTGCTGATCTGTTTTGTTGACCTCACGTCACTTAAGTGAAATGCATTGTTTCACTTAAGTCTGAAGCCTTAGATCATTTGAGCCTTTAGTGCTATCCCACCCCCTTCTTTTCTGAGCCCAAGCACGTTTGCCTGGTTTTCAGTTATGTTGCTTTTCGCTTATGCACCTCCCCTGTTTTTTTCTATTTATTTTATTTTCCATTTTATTTTCTGTTTTGATTTTTGATTATTAAAAATACCTCCAATTGCCCAAAAATTAATTAAAAATTGTTTTCAAACATTTCAAAACCTTAATTAATTTTCCATATTTTTTATTTCTGATTTTATTTTATTTTGCAATTTTACTTTAATTTTGCAAGTGGAGGTGTTTTTAATCTTGTTATTGTTTGATCATGTACATTTGAACTATCAATTAACATAACCTATGAATGAGGTTTATTCTACATTTATAGGATGGATTGAGGTACCTTTGAGGCTGATTTTGGTCAATGTTTGAATATTTTTTCTTGACTTTGGTTTGACTTTCCTTGACCCTAGATAAATACTCAAAAAGGTGGAGCACCCTTGTCAATGGAATTATTTGGTAATGCCTAAAATTGAGTTTGGCTTTGAAACTTTGGCTTCTTTTTTCCATTGAGCTTGGTTATCTTGTGCATTTTATTTGGAATTTATTGAATCATCCTTCTATTTTTGATGAACCTTGCAAGTCAAACCACCTTTGAGTTGTTCATACAGGCTAGTTTGACAGAGTTTCTTTGCGAAATGATCCCATATGCACCCTATGAGTCTTGATACTCATTCTTGACATGATTAAGGTGCTGGTCTTGTTTTTTAGGTCATACATTTGTGTAACTTGTTTCACAAGTTACATGGAAGTTAGGGCATTCCACTTGATTCTTAAGTGTTGATCATGGATTGAACTTTGGTTCTTTTCTCTTGCCTTGACTTGTTTCTTGCTTGTGCCTTGTTTCCTTTCTTGTTGTGGACCTTCTTCTTGTGTTTCCACTTCTGTCCCTTGGGTTTTGATCATCATTTAAGACAATTTGGTATCCATGTTCATACTTTGAGTTTGTCTTGAATGATGGGTCAATCTTTTTGCACTTGTTTGCTCTTTGCTCTTTTATGATCATTGTGGGATATTTGGTTGAGATACTTTATGTGTTGCTTGCTGCCCAAGCCTATTCTCTCATCTTCCTTTTGATTATGACTTTCCTTTCTGGTTTTTTTGTTTAGCTTTGGTGTAAGTGATTGATGTTTGAATGGTTGTAGGAGTTGTAACTTCTCCCATTTCATCTCACTCTTTACTTGACTTGTTCAAGTCATTTTTCCTTATCCATTTGTTTATGTTGCATCATTTGAGTCTTGCATATCATGTTTGCATTTCCTCTTGACTTGTTTAAGTCAACTTCATCTCTTTCTTGCATTTCATTTGTGATTGATTTATCTTGTATTTTCTTGGTCTTTTGCCATGATCCTTTAGGATTCCTAGTCCCTCTGTTTAGGATGGGAGTAGGATAGACATTAAGTGTTAAATCCAAGCATGCTAACATTAGGATAGTTTCTTACCTCTTAATCTCAATCTTAGGAGCACATTGCATGATAACATTAGGGTTGTTTAGTTTCCCCTTAGAGTTTGTGTCTTCTCTTCTCATCTCCTAACATCTTAAGACACTTAATAAAGGGTAATAAATGTTGTACGCTACGAGCCTTAAGTACTTGAGGAATGATAGTTGAGGGGCTTCCTCTCAACTGTCTAGAGTGTTTAGCGTATGCCCTTTGGGCGATATGCGACGCATTCGCTCTCAAGTCATATTCTTTAGTGCAACATGAATTACAAACTTAATTCAATTCACTTCTTCATAAAAAAAAACAAAACAAAACACCAAACCTTTTTATCCTTCGGAATTAATTGAAAACCTTTTTTAGAAAGAGTGTGTTAACTCTTGGTTCTACCACAAACAAGTAACGCCTAAGTCTCCAATGGTCGAGCAGCAATACACCTAACTGCTAGAATGAAGGTTTAACCCTACTTAGTTAAAACACTTGAACCAATATGTGGTCGTGTCAGCCCGAACTACGTTTGCTCTGATTTCGTGTATCAGACGACGATACGTAGGCACAAGACGGCGATGTCTTGGCGAGCAACCTTCCCCACCTTCACCCGTAGTTGTCCGAACTATGTTGACTCTGACTTTTCCATTGCACGAGGGAATACGTAGGCATAGAGCGGCGATGCTCTATCGAGTCTCTTTTATTTTCTTTTGTCCCTGTGAGCCAGCCTTTGATAGTTTAACACCCTTTTAGATAGACAACAAGCGTGGATCCCGTTGAGTACAACGGACGTGAGGGGTGCTCATACCTTCCCCTTGCGTAACCTACTCCCGAACCCAAGATTTGGTTGCGATGACCTGTCTTCTCCCTTTTTCGTAGGTTTTCTTTGATTATTTCCTTTCCCTCTCTTTGGGATAAATAACGAATGGTGGAGACTCTTCTGTCTTTGCTGGCCCCTCTTCACAGCAATGCGACATGGAGGAATAACAACAGTTGGAATAGTATTAGCTTGAGGAGTACTCCCATCAGCCGGGGGAGGAACGATAATGGTCCCACCATGCAAAACTCCGATTCCATCCACCCTAGAAATCAAAGGCTGGACGAGTGTTCTTAGTTACTCTTGACCATTAGCAACCCCTTGCATAAGATCCATGGACTAATCCATACGGTCCCTGAACTCTTGCAATTCAAGTTGAATCTGATCCATAACTTTCTGCTGATTCCCTCTGGTCGAGTAACGGTGAATCGTCCGGTCTGCTATCCTGAAACAATGCTGAGAGATAAACCAAAGAGAGAATAAGGTTAATGGAACCAAGAACACCTGCAATGCAATATGACAATGATGTAAAATGCAAGCATGTAAATATGATTCAGGGAAATTCTCCCCTTGATTCTAGTTCCACAGAAGAAACAGAAGAAGCCACGGATGGAGCCATATAATCCCTCTAATAAATAAAATGACGATAAGAGTCAGCACATACAAAGCACCAAGGAATACAACAGAGTGATCAATACGACCTCATCCAACAGGCCTGGTGATGATCGAAATAATAACAAATACAAAGGGAAACTGCATCAGCCATGGCAGCGAGTCTGAAACTCTTCTAACAACTTCTTCGTATCCGGATGATCAGGTCGTGCAACCAATGCCTGAATAAGCAACTCTCTTATGCTGATGACATCCTTCAAGTCTTGAGCATACTCCTCCCAAGCACCTTCTCTGAAAGCGTCTTCGAGTCTGGGCTTCTTTAACTCTGCTCTCATCTTGTATTCCTCCAATGTTGCAAGAGCTTCTCGTAGCTTACGGTCGCTTTCATACTGACGAGATGATTCAACTAGATCTTTTTCATTTTTAATTCGGAGCTGAGTCTTCAACCTAACAATCTGCTGATGGAGCTCATCTTCTCTTTCCTTGTTATTGGTCAAAGTTGCATTCCACTGAGCGTTGAACTTTGATATCTCCAGGTGTGCTCTTTCTAGCTCTTTCTTCTTTTCCTTGAGGATATTTCTAGCACTCTTCAGATCTTGACCTACTCATTCTCAGGCATGAATTTCTTCAGTCAATTCTCTCCTCATTTTGTTCAGAGTCTCTGTCTTCATCTTGGACAGGTCGGTGGCTTCGTTCTTTTCGCTCTTAAGCTGAATAATCTCCTTTTCCAACCATTCATTCGCTTTGCATAGTTCTTCTTTCTCGGCCCACTGTTGGTTATACTTCTGAATGTTAACTGTTGTTGGTTCCTCGGCTACCAAAGGATATAAAGGCTCTCTGGCTGGAAACATTAACAACAACCTCTCAATCTTCTCTTGGATCCACTCAACATATGGTCCATAGGCTTTGCAATCACTTTTACCCAAAGAAGATTTTCCTTTACGGTGGATTCTTCCCCAAGCTTTCTCCAATCTAGCTAAGGTCTCGCTGTCAACTAATCATGTGAAATACAGAGATTCCTGTATTTCCTCCTCCCTCGGGGGTCCTTTCAGGGCATAACCAAATTTCTGAACAGCGAGAGCAGGATTATAATTGACGCCACCTTTCCTTCCTATTAAAGGGACATTGGCAAGGTTTCCACAACTGTAGATAATCTCACTCCCAAGCAAGTCTCTGATGAACCAAACAATATTCTCTGATGTCAAGCCCATGATCCTCTCTGACCAATCAACTGTGTCTGCAGTATCAACAAAGGGTCCAATGTAACAGCCCAATTTTTGATAATTAATTATTTGTACTAATTAATTGATTTATGTGAATTATTTGATTTAAATGAATTATTTGATTTATTTAATTTATATGAGTTAATTTATTTAATTGATTTATTCTATTTTGATAGAATAGTGTGGAATTATTAGATTGATTAGTTGGGCCTAGTGATGGATGTGTGAATAGAAAGTGAGAGGAGTTGGGTAAAGCCCACTAGGAATGGTTAAAGAGTTAGGGTTTTAGAGGAGAGTTGGAAAGAGGAGAAAAAGAGAATAGAAAACATAGAAGAGAAGAAGAGAAAGAGGCAAGAGAAAAAGAAGAAGGAGACGGAGAAACTCAGATTTCAAGCATTCAAGTAATCAAGATTCTTCTCCATAACAAACCTAAGGCAAGGGTGGGCATTTTCTCATTATTGGGATTGTGGGATAATGATTAATGGGTAGAATATGTTTAGGGAAAACCCTAATTTGGAATTGTGTTTTAATGGTTAATGAGTAGGAGTTTATGTAGGAAAAACCCATATATCTCTCATGATTTAAGTGAATTTTGGTTGTTAAGAATGCCCTAACATGGAGGGATTGATTATGGTAGTAAAAAGGGGAATGAGTGGTGCAAATACAATTCTCTGCACAATTTTTCCAAAACGCACAGTGAGCAATCGATTGCACTAAGGCTCCAATCGATTGCATATTGAACAAAACTGCTGGAAGCTGAATTTTTAGTTGTCCAATTGATTGCAGTAATATGTCAATCGATTGCACAGTAAGACAGTAGCTAAAATGCTGAAACTTTCAAAGGAGCAATCGATTGCACTAAGGTGTCAATCGATTGCATTGTAAAACAGTAGCTAAAATGAGGAAATTTTCAAAGGACCAATCGATTGCACCCTAACTTCAATCGATTGCACTAACCGAAATTTGGAAAAATCATATATTGGGAGTTTGATTACACAGGGTTATTGTTTAATTGAATCTTAACTAAAACATGGATTAATTGGGATGATTTATTGATTATTTACTGGAGTATTGATTGATTATAAACCTTTGGTTGGTTATTGAAATATCAATTGTTGTTTAACAAGTTGATTGTGTATTGAATATTGAATTCATTTATTAGTGATGGATTGATTGTTCTTTGTGTAATCATTGAACTGTGTTGTGAATTGTGATTGAATCTAATTAATTCTTATGCATTACTTGATAAATGTAATGATGATGTATGAAAGTATGAATACTTTGATTATTATGAAATGTGTTGTGTGTGCAATCATGTTATAATTCTTGTGTGATGAATTATTTGCGAATGCATGGGATTAAGATGCGAGAACGATCTTAAGTGCATTTGATTGTTGATTGCATACACATCGTTTGTGTCAAGAGGCAATGCTTGCTAGTTTCGTGGAGGCTAGTGACTTGTCCCAAACCTAGAGCGGGGTTTGAAAGCTTAGGGAACGGGCTTTTGTTTGTTATTGGTCTAGGGAACGGACCCGGTTTAAATGTAAAAACCAAAAAATGATAACAAGTGTTGGTACTACATGGCATGAGTTGCATTGAATTGCATTGAGTCACATGGCATATATGATTGTTATATGAAAGTATGCATATGTGTATGACTTGTTGAATTGGGAGTTGTGAATATATGATTGTTATATGAAAGTATGTACATGTGTGTGACTTATTGAATTGAGATTTGTGAATGTATGGTTGTTGAATGATATTGGTTGATGAAAATTGAAGTGTGAGAATATTGGTGTTTGTCCTGACATGCTTTACATTATTCATTATCTTATGATTTCAATATTGATGTGAATTCTCACCCTTCTGCTGGAATGATGTCCTATACGACATCGTGCAGGTATCAAAGAGTAGAGCTGCTCGTAGCTACGTGGTCGCTGTTAGTGTAGCTGTTTAGTATTTTAATTATGTTGGGTCGAGTCGTGCTCTAGTCATGTAACACTGGGATTGTTTGTTTGATATCATAGAGATACATTATGTACTCTATACTATGTTTTTATATTCATTGGAATATTTTGATGTTGGTCTTGGTGCCTAAGTAATGTTGAATTATGTGATTAACATGAATGTTCTGTTAAGAGAATTATGTTAGAAATTGAATCCGCTGCTACATGCGAAGTGAAAACTTGAAAAGCATGATTATTTATTAAAGTGTTATTGAGCATGACAGGTGGTTTTTGATGTTTTGGAAATTATGTGTGACACCCTTTTGTGAATGCATGATGATTTACTCTGATTATTTATATATATTCTGCGGGGTTTAGAAGGGTGTTACATCCAACCTTAGGAAGATGATCCATAAACCATCTATAAAGAAGAGGCCCACAGCAAGAGACATTCTTTCCTCTTCTATTCTCATTCTTGTAGTGCACAAAATGGTACACATCTCCCAAGAGTGTAGGCTCAGGATTCTTAGAAGCGAAAATATGGAAGGCGTCCAAATCAATGAAACCTGGGATATTAGGGAACATGACTATGCCATAAATGCAGAGAGCCAAAATAGCATTGAAAACCACCCAACAACCCTCCTTTGCAAAGTGTTGAGCCCTGCTTAGCAAGAACGACAATGGAAAGCCAGGGACTTCATTCCTCCACACCATCTTACCATCCAACTCCGAGATATCTAGATGAAGAGCATTGGCTAGCTTGGTCAAGTTAGGTTCTGCTTCAGACTGATAGAAAGGCATATGTTCTAGGACCGGAACTCCTATCAGCATAACAAACTCTTCCAAAGTTGGCATCCAGACATAGCCTGGGAATATGAAGCAGCGCAGTTGAGGATCATAAAATTACAGTAGAGTGTGAATACCTCCCAACTCATATCTTGAGATTTTGCAGACATAGCTCAGGATCTTCCTATAGTCCTTCCTGAAATCCTCCATGACATTATGATCAACTACAACAACGAGACTAAGCAAAGTCCTTATCTCTGGCGTCGGGAACTTGTAGATGGCAGTCCTCTTGAAACCAAGCTCCATAATGATGGTGGATTAGATTATTAAAATCAAAGGGAAAATATGCACCTGAAACACAAATACATACAAATGTTAAAATGCAAATGAAGATGCAAATGCAAACAGGGGATCAAGACTGTTATGCTGCTGGCTGAGATGAACCAAAATCCTACCTCGGCGAGAAAATACTAGAACATCAGAATACCAACATACAGGAACCCACAGTATCAAAGATCAAAGGTCCGCATTGATAAGAAATCTGGGTAGTTTGAAGGTCAAGTTTCCTGCATAACCCTCTCACTCACAAGGTAAGGACCTAATCTGATAAGGTTCGGCATCCTATGCGATCGTCAGCATCACAAACTTTCGAGAAACGATGATACGTTCACCATTTTTGGTTTAGAATCATAGTCAAATGAAGGGGCCTCACTTAACTGACTCCTAAATAATCGGTCTCCAGAGTCGACAATTTTTAGATCCAACATCCTCTCAACTGTCTGAAACAGACTGGCAAGGAAGTCGTCAAAGAAAATCTCGTCTAAACGCGAATTTCATGAGGGCTAATGCACGCCAAACGTACAAGTACATAACTATATTCCACACTAATGCTATGTATATCCTCAAGCCTGGGTATTGGGCTTATCTATCAATGGAATAATCCCACCCAACAACACATTAATAACAGGATAATAAAGTGCAGAAAATAGAATGCAATACTGTACAGATAAAACACATATGCACACAAATACATACCCATAAACATAAATTCACAAGCTCTAGGATTAACTCGCATAGGGGATGGGATAATTTGTCCCCAGCAGAGCGTCTGCTGTCGCATACTGTGAAAACGGGCCGGCCGACTGACCGAAGAGTCGCCATCGAACGTTATTTATCCCAAAGAGAGGGAAAGTAAACGATCGAAGAAACCTGACGTAAAGGGAAAAGACAAGGTCATCGCAACCAAATATTAGGTTCGGGATTCGGTTACGCAAGGGGAAGGTATGAGCACCCCTCACATCCGTTGTACTCAACGGAATCCACGCTTGTTGTCTAATATATGGATGAAAACTATCTAATGCTACTGCTAAACGAGGGTGAGCGAAAAGAACAGACTGATAGGACATTGTCGCCCTATGCCTACGTATTCCCTCGTGCAATGGGAAAGTCAAAGTCAATGTAGTTCGGGAAACTAAGGGTGATGGAGGGAAGGTTGCTCGCCAAGACATCACCGTCTTATGCCTACGTATCCTCATATGTTATGAGAAATCAGAGCAAACGTAGTTCGGGATAACAAGACCACTGATTGGTGTTTTTTATAAGTAGTGTTAAGTTTCCATTCTAGCAGTTAGGGACGATGTCTGTTTGCGGAAGAATGGAAAAGCAACATACTCTCTCTGAAAATGAGGTTTGAAAAAAATCCCGAAGGATGAAAAGGTTTGAATTTGGTTTGTGTCTTTTATGAGAAGAAGTGAATTGAGTTAGTTTGAACTCATGTTGCACTAAAGACTATGACATAAGAGCGAATGCGTCGCATATCGCCCAAAGGGAATACGCTAAACACTCTAGATAATGTGAGAGGAGGTCCCCCACTCATCATTCCTTATGTACTTAAGGCTTGTAGCATACAACAATTGTTATCCTTTATTAAGTGTCTTAAGAAGTTTTGAGGTGAGAAGAAAAGACACAAGACTCTAAGGGAAACCAATCAACCCTAAGTTGTCATGCAAGATGGTCCTAAAGTTGGGATTAAGAAGGGAACTACCTAATTTTATGATACAAAGGATTGAAATCCTAATGTCTCTCCTACTCCCATCCTAAACAGAGGGACTAGGAATCCTAAGGGATCATGGCAAGAAGCACAAGTAAACACATAGCAATTCAATCACAGATGAAAAGAGATGAAGAAGACTTAAACAAGTCAATGCAAGATGAAATGCAATCACAAATGCAAGTATGAAATGATGCAACAAGACTCAAAGACAAAGGAGACTCAAACACAGGAGGTGACTTAAACAAGTCAAGAAGGATGAGATGAAATGGAAAAAGTAAACTCCTACAACCAATTTTCATCAATCATCAAAGAAGAATGGTGCTAGGCTGCTAGCCTAAGAAGCACACACAAAGAAAAGAGGGAGGAAAGAATGTGGGGCAGCAACCACATCTTAATATACTCAACCAAACAATAACAAGAGATGAAACAAAACAAATGCAAAAACAACAAGGCAAAAGGATCACCAATGTTCATGACAAACTCAAAGTGTAAACATCAACACCAAATCATCATGAACAAGTGTTAAACCAACAAGGGAAGAGGTGAAACACAAGTGGAATGATCCAAATTCAAGCCCAAAACAAGAGGCAAGCACAAGCATGATCATGTACAGATGAAGAACCAAAGTTCAAACACAATCTCACACTTCAAACAAGTGGAAAAACATGATTCAAAGATAACTTGTGGCACAAGTTACACATTCAAATGACCTCAAAACAAGCAAGGAAGCACCTCAAGCATGTTAAAAAGATGTAACAAAGCTCAAGAGGTGCTTAAGGGATCACTTATGATCATATCCCAAAGATTAGGTCAAGACTAGCATGTGTAAGCATGACAAAAGATGACTTGAATTTGAAAAATTCACCAAAAATAGAAGAAGACCTCAATAAATCTCAAATAAAATACTCAAGTCAAGCTTGATCAAGTTCAAAACAGAATGCAAAACCTCATGATCAAATTCAACTCAAAGCACCACAAAATAGGTCCAAGAAGGCATGGTGTTCCATTTTATCGAGTGTGTGTCAAGGGTCCACAAAAAGGCAATGGAAAACAAATGACAAATGCTTATTAACACCTCAAATCACCCTCAAAAAATACCTCAATCCATCACCTAAATGGGAGAAAAAATTTGGTCCTAAGGGATATTTAATTGAGGTTCAAATGATCAATTCAAAACTAGGTATACACTATGAAACACTTAAATCTTAAATTGCATTAAAAATATTAAAATAAATGGAAAAATAAAATGAAAACTTGGAAATTAAGTCAACACAATGAAATATCAGAACAATATTTTTTGGTAATTTTATGATAAACAAAACTATTTTAAAACAATTAAAATTGAAATGTAAGTAAAAAGAAATAAAATGAAATGCAAAGGCAAGTAGGGGTGTGTTCAGCAAAACCAAACGAACTGCATCCCTTCACAATGCGCGCATGGGCTTAGAATTGGGGGTGCCAATATCAAAAGACAAAGGCCCATAACCCAAATGAACCAACTGCTAAATGAAACACAACGTTTCATTTATCCAGTCAGATTCCATGCAACATATAAGCAAAGTCAAACCAATATAAGCGTGACACCTCAAGGTCAAAGTGTCCAACCAAGCCAACTCAGCCTTCCCCTGAAACTGAACCAGAAGTCGGAGCTAGGGCTCTGGTCGTCTTCTCCGGTGGGCTCGTCGGAGACCAGAGATCAAAATGTCATAAAAATGTCAACCCATTACATCATTCCACATGTTTTTTCATAAGGATTACTAAAATGGACATAGTTTTTCAAAAAGATTCTTGTAACCGTATGAAATCATACCACGAATTTTGAGTGCTCAAGCGGAAACTTAAGAAAACAACAATCAAACCAATCCAAACATGGCCTACATTGTGTAGGACTTCAGATGCACCAGTAATGACCCTATTTTAGTGCCTAGAATGAGAGTTCTAAGGTGAGAAAATTACCAAACTGAGTGGTTCCGTTGACCTTTGAATATGCGTGCAAGCTTCTGTTTAATGCTTCCAAACTCCTCTTTGATCCTCACTGATGATGATTTGAACCACAACTTGAATAAATATTCAGGGAAATCTCAGGTTCGAAGCAAGGAAATTTTTGGGAATTTTGGAGTGAATGAGCTCTTCTCTCACGCAGCCAGCCAACTCTGTGGTTTAGGGTTTCAATCTGGGCATATATATGATGGGGTTATACACTCCATGCAGGCGCATGTTGGCTGCTTCACTTGGTTTCCAATTTTGGCCAAAAAATTTATTTTCATGCACACACAAATATGCTTGTTATACCATTCTCTTCATGGTTTGCAAATGACCCATTAAGAGGTGTAAAAATGAATTGGAATGGTTTGAGTCATTGCAAATGCCTTTGTACCAAGTTTGTACCAATACCTCTTATGGCATAAAACTTTGAAAAATGGCATATAATGTGTTTTAATGTTGGCACAAATGAGGTAATGGTATGCAAGACCAATATATGGTGATGATGTTGTCTCCAAAATTCAAAAACCAAACCATTTTATGACTTGTAACGGAAGGCATCCAAATCATGTTCAAAAATTAACTTTTCAAGCTCACCCTGGTTCAAATGATCACATGAACCATAAAATTCCATTGAAGTTGAGTTCATGATAATGTTAAGGCCATTGGACACAAGTTTCATGTTGGACAAAATTGGATTAGAGGCCTTGAAGTTCATGAAAATGACCATTGAAAAGAATGACCTATAATGATGTTTCCAAAAATACCCTTTCCTTGTGAAGACCACAACTTGAGCTCCACACATGAGAAAGAGGACTTCTAGGACGTTTTCGAAATCTAAGACAATGAGGAACAACTTTCATGTTCATTTGAAAGTGAGGAGAAGCTTGAGTCTATGTGAAAAATGCCTTTGAAGTGAGTTGACTTTGAGTACCTCAAAAATCCATTCATCTGATGACACCAACTTGTTGACACCATAACTTGAGATGTACAAACTAAAAGGATGAGTTCTTGTACTAAAAATAAAGTTTGAAGGATGATGAACAAGTCTCATGTTTGTTGGTAAATGAGATTGAACTTGCATCATAATTAACATTGTCCTTGAAGTTAGGCACCAAAGAAGGGGATTTTACACTGAAATCAACTAAAGCCCTAATTTAGCAACTCCTTGAACTCTTGAATCTCCTTGATTTGATCTCAAAAATACATCCTAGATGCTTCAAGACGACTCCTCATGTCTTAAATGGCCTAGAACCAAGTCCTGAGTCCTCCTAGTCCATAGTTGACTTTTGGTTGACAAGATGAAACCCTAACACCATATCCTTTGACTGAGGCTCTTGCAGATGAATTGAATGACCATACAAGCTCCATAAATACCTCTCAAGATACACATTGAGATTTTGAACCATGTCTTATCCAAATAGGTAACCTCATGAACCTCTGATGATTCTCAAGATAGGAGATGACACCCATACACAAACTTCTCCTTTTAAGGAGCTTTGAAATCCAATTCAGATGATAGTGAACCCTTGATAGCTTGTATATGATACCCTTGCTTGAGCTTGAACAATGAAGCTCTCCTCTTGAATGTAAAAAAAAAACCTCTTGATCCCCTGATATAACCAATGTTATGCAAATGCAAATGCTAAAATGAAATGAAACATAAGCCAAGTTAGAAAGAAAAGGTTGGTCAAATTTTGGAATACAACACTATCCCGGATGTTATTCCGACTTTTGGTTGGTAGTCTGTCGTTTTGTGGATGTTATCCCAACTTTTGGTTGGTAGTCCTTTATTCCTTGGATGTTATCCCAACTTTTGGTTGGTAGTCCTTTGTTCCATGGATGTTATTCCAACTTTTGGTTGGTAGTCCTCTTTTGTTTCCCCTATGGAGCCGTTATCCCAACTCTTTGTTGGTAGTCTTTGATCTATTGTCGCGCACAGATAAAAAACGAGTATTTTTGAAAAAGTAGTAAAGGGAAGCGACACTTGGATGACGTATCACAAGGATTCTTGTATTATCTCAACCAACTAAAGAAAAGGTTTATGGGGGTTTTAAGTTTTGATTTATAAAATAAGAGAAAAAAAGTGATTAAAAAAGTGATTATCCGATAATCTAAAACGGCTAATCCTATTGCTTCGAGTTCCGACTTATCATCAACTATTATAACACAAATCCATAAGCGGCTTCAATCCTATTCGATTATGATATTAATCAGACAAGCTCTTATCAAAATCATATGAATTATGTTCCTGTTACCGAATTAAGCAAACGGTTAAGAATATGACGAGTTAACGAATTAAGCAAACGATAACACGCAATTAAATTTAGGAACATACATAAAATCGAATTTAATCAATTCTATCCTATGAACAAAATCGAATTAAGCAAACGATTGCAATCAAATTAAGAAAATGATTTTATAGAAAAGAATTGAACAAAAACTAATTAAATTGGTATTATAATAACCTCAAAGTGATGGAAACGTAAGCAACAGGATTTGCCTTGAGAATTAGTTTTCCATGAAAATTGTACAAAACACAATGAAATTCGTAAAAAGAAGGTTATAAACAGTAGCACGACTGCTACTAGGTATAGGGAAGCATCACAAAATTTGGTTCTAACCCAACTAGGTCGAAAAACATAAAAGACCCGGCCCAAAACTAAATATTTCTGATGACAGATTTCGGGTCCTGACTTCAACAAATTATTTGAGCCTTCTAGACTCCGAAACAACTTCTGCCATAAACATGAAAGTTGTAGCTCTATGTCTTAGCTTCCAACACCTATTAGAACGTAAAAATTTGATTCTCGTAACTCTAGTTATAATCCAAACAATGAACATATATCAAATAACCGTTAAAGCTAAAAATAAGATGCGAAAATAGAATAAAGGTAAAAATGAACTTAAATATGAAAACATATTAAAATAGTAAAAATACTCAAATAAACTGTAGGAATGCCTAAGTATAACAATGGAAGAATGCGTATGAAGATGTACTGATCAGTCTTTGTTACGATGAATTCGCCTTCGTTCGGCATTTCGGTGATCCCAAGTTTTGGTTGATAACCTTTTGCTTGATCCAAACTTTTGGTTGGTATAGCTTTGTTGATGATTCCAACTTTTGGTTGGTATTATTCCTTTCTGGTGATCCTAACTTTTGGTTAGTAGCATTTGCCCCCAACTTTTGTTTGTTGTCATTTCTTGGATGTTATCCCAACTTTTGGTTGGTAGTCTCCATTGCGTTGAGTTCGCCTTCAGTCGGCGTTTCGGTGATCCAAACTTTTGGTTAGTAGCCTTTCATCCCAAATTTTGGTTGGTAGTCTTCGATGTTTGTATATTCGCCTTCAGTCAGCGTCTGGGTGATCCTAACTTTTGGTTAGTAGCTTGTTTCTCACAACTTTTGGTTATTACTCTCTCTAGTGATCCTAACTTTTGGTTAGTGTTGCGGTGAGATTCGTGATGTCAAGCTATTGATTAACTTGAATTTTAATTCATTAAATTCACAATCGGACTTTGATTTATCCAAAGGAAAGGTTAAAGAAAGAAAGACCTTTTGCGCAATGTAACAACAATGCTAAGAGATTCGATGATCGGGGGTTGGTTATGCTTAGGGTAGGTATTTCACATCCTAAACATTTGTAGTACTCTAAAGGAACCTTTTTTATGTGTGTATGCTAAGTTGCTAAATGTTTGCTATGGTTTAGGATTTGGGTATAAGGTTAAGTTATAGGTAAAGACCTAGGGATAGTTTTTAAATTTGCTCGCAAAAATATCACATCTTCTGCCTACCTATCCTAACTAGGATAGAATAAGAGCAACCGTAGTTCACCTCACTAGGGATAGATGAGCACTTGATTATTATCAAAGTTCAAAGGGGAACAAATATAACAATGCTTGTGTAGAGTTTAACAAAACTCTCTATTCTAAGTTGTACACTCAAAGGGATTGACCTTTACAAAAGTCAAGAGGGGGAGGGGGTAAGTAATCATGACAATGATTATTACATAGAGTTAAAATAATATATCTTAAAGTTCTAATTGAAGGGTACTCCTAACAAGGGGTGGGCCTTTTAGACTTAGAGCAAAGTCTGATGGATATGGGTTCTAACTTAACTAAGTTATGGTTCAAAATGACTTAACAAAGTCAAAGGGAGGGTAATGAGCTATCTGTGACAGAAGGGTCAATAGAGAGACTTTCCTTTGGAATAGGAGAAATATGAGGCAACTGGATGAGAACTAACAAGTTCCATCACTTGGGGAATAACTTAACAAAGTTAAAAGCACACATAAGCATTCATTCAAACACGATGAACATATAAAAGGGCATGGTAACAACTAGGAAAGATATGCAAGCATGTGACAACATCAAGCAAAGATTACAATCAGGTTAAAGGGTTACAACCAAATATATCACCATATCTAAAGGGAACATGATAGAGGTTATTTCAAGACCAAACATATAATGCAAGATCAACATTGATCATCTTAACGAAGATGAAGAGCAATGAGGTAACAACCATCAAGATAATCAACAGAACATGTAATTTAAACAAGTTTAAATGCAAGCAAGTTACAACTTGAGGCAAGCATGTTATAGGGATCAAAGGATGTCAAATGTAATGATGCGTTATTTTCGCAAGTATATGAATCGCTGTAATACCCTAAATTTTTCCCGAGATTATTAGGTTCATTTCGCATGTCATTTTAACTAACCGCTAACCGGTTTGTTCAGTCTGTTGGTTTTTTCATGAAAATGGATTCTTTGCTTATCTGCTCAAGGCCATATTCACTGAGTTTATTATCGGCCACAACTTAATTTGTCAGATGATTTGTTTGAGCTCAGTTACGTCAAATTTAAATCGTACAAAATGTTTAATTGCCGAGTTCGGAGTTGGAAATTGAATAAATATCATTTGAGGAATTTAATTAATTTGATTTTTATTTGGATGAAGAGTTTAGCCATTTGGATTTAATCGAACAAGTTGGATTTATTCAGATGATGTTATTCGTTTAAGTTTATTCAGAGATTTTAATCGGGAATTGAAATCGGAAATTATAAAAGGCAATTAGGGAAATATTTGGATTTTTTGTTCATTTCATTTTGTTTGTTTTATTACAATATTACAAAAGAAATAGTAATTACAAAGATAAATTTCTAAAATTCCTAAAATTGTCCTAAAATATCTTCCGCTTTCGATTCTTTGAGTTTCCGATCTTTTCCTTCGAACCTGCAAACCAACAACAGAGAAAAATTTATTAGTGGTTAGAGAATTGTTTTTTCTGGCACCCTCAGGAAATTCTCATCATCAGGTGCGTCGGGGGGGGGGGGGGGGGGGGGGGGGGCAACGACAAAGTCGAAGTCAACTCCCGACTTATTCTCGACCTCAGCATAAGACCGGCAATATCTGTTCAAGAGTTTTTCCGGGATAGAGAGAAAAAGTGATTTTTTTAAAAAGTGATTTTTTTAAAAAGTGATTCTGAAAATAAGTGCTTTTGAAAAAAGCACTTATTTCTAAAAATTGGGTTTCTATGGTTTGTTTTTGCAGATTCAGGAAGAAGAAGGATATGATGCCATGGGAATGAATAGTAGAAAGAAGTCGCGGATCTCCACTTGGAGAGAGCCACCGCACCGCCTGAAGAAGAAGAAAGGGAATGAAAATCCTAGTTGCGCTTTTGTAGTAGCAACACGCCCCTCCCCCAATTTATTATTATTATTTATTTTATTTTATTATTATTATTATCATTATTATAACTTTATGATTTAACCTAATTAAGAATTTTCTAAAACCATTTTTAATTTTTATAATTTAGTTTAAATTAAAATCCTTTTAAAATTAAAACCACTTTTGTAATTAAAATATTTTAAAATTGAAACCTTTTTTTAATTAAAACATTTTAAGATAAAAACTAAAAAAGTTGTTATTAACTATTTTCTAATGTTGCGTTTGTAATTTTGTCTAATTTGTATGCCGTTCTATTCACTGCTTTCTCAGTTGTACGGTTATTAGCCTTTTATTTGTTGCATTTTTTATTTTTGGGGTTGTAATTTACGCGAGGACATCGTCGCTGATATTCTGTTTTATTCTTGCATTTTTGGGATGTAATTTACGCGAGTATATCATCGTTGTGCATGTCCTTTACTGTTTCACACTTTTCCATATTTTCCATACTGCCGTTTAATTATTTTGCATTATTCACCGTTAAATCCCTTCCGAAGGATTTAGGCCTAGCCGTTTGACCGCCGAGTCAATGACCCTAACCTTTGACCCTTTCAAAACCCTAATTGCATAAGCGTCCCGCCGTGGACCGAATTACACTAGCATTAGGTTAAGGAGTCGCCGCACTCCATATTAGGTTTCCCGCCGTGGAATACCTATTTTACCCTTTTTTAATTCAATCCAACCTTACAAACCTAGATAACTTTGAGTCACCGTACTCATATTTTTAGGCGTCCCACCGTGGATAAAATTACCCTTTACTCTAGCTTTAGGTTAAGGAGTCACCGCACTCCGTCTTAGGTTTCCCGTCGTGGAATACCTAATTTACTCTATTCACTTCAATTCAACTATTTCAACGTAGAAATAGGAGTCGCCGCACTCCACATAAGCGCTTCCTTAAGAACGCTTATTCCCCATTAAAACCTTGACCATAGTCAAGAAGTTTCTAACCTCCCTTTCAAGGGGAACTACGATTACTCTGATTCCATCCCCCACCTCGGATACGTAGGCACAAGATGCGAATCTTGGTGAGTAAACTTAGGACTAACCCTTGGGTTCCTTTATCTTTAACCCTTAGCATGTATCCTAAAGCAAATAATCAAGCAAAATATTAAACTTTAAACAAGAGGTTCCTGTAGCGTACTACAGAAGTTTAGGGTGCTAATACCTTCCCTAAGCTTAACCAACCCCTTACCTAGATCTCTCCCCGCATTGTTTACGATGCAAAAATTAGGTTTTCCTTCCTTTGACCTTTTCCTTCAAATAAATCAAAGATCGGTTGTGAACTAAAATATGTGATTCAAATTAATTAATAATTTGTTATCCTATTCTAACCGTAACAATCGCGCCAGAGTAATATAAAAGATTATCGATCCCATAGAGACCAGACGTTGATCTATCAATTTCTATTGTTACGATGTTTATCTAAGGAAAATGAATCGGGAGTTCGTGAGTGCACAATAAAAGTAAAGTACGAAGATATAAAATTCAATTTAAAACAACAGGCTTGAATGTAATTCACACAGCTGGGTAGTATTCCAAATGCTTATAAATAGAACTTCTAATTAGGTAATGTTTTTCACTTATTAAAAGAACTAATTTAACAGGAACTATCGCTTTCGCGTATTCAGAACCGAGTTTATCCCTTAATCGGACCCTCTTATTGTCACTTATAAAAAGGCGCGCATTGCGTTAAAGTAATAAACCTATTTTTAAGAAATATAGTTTCTTAACTCAGTTGAAAAGTATTTTGACTTGAAACTTTTTAACGAAAAGAGGTTCATGCGAATCGGACTTTAAACCCATAAATGCGTCCAAAAATAGTTTTAAAACCATTTTTCTAAACTATTAAAAACTCCTACCTAACTGGACAAAGTGCTTTCGCTTCCTTCAAACAGTTAAGACTAACCAAGTTTAACCAAAGGTTGGACGACTTTCGATCTTATCCAACAAAAATGAAGTGCAGAAAACTTGTGTTAAAAATCAGAATAACCCCTAAGTATTTCTATTGACAACTTGTATGGAATACTACTTTAACTATGATCCTTACATTCTAACCTTTAGAATTTAGCCTGACATGGAAATGTAAATAGACATGTTAAATAATGCGAGAAAGTAAATGGTGCGAAAAAGTAAATATTGCGAGAAAGTTAATGGTGCGGAAAAGTAAATATTGCGAGAAAGTAAATGGTGCGAAAAAGTAAATACTACAAGAAAGTAAGTGGAAACCTACTCCAAACGAGAGGTTTTAAATCTGGTACAACTGGAAATAAATGACTAGAAAGAAAATAGCGGCAGGATTAACTTCTACCAGAGTGCTCCAAACTCGATTACAGACTCAATCAAACAATGTGATAAGTCCCCGATGTGAGAAGTTTATCACTTTACAATACTGAAAATATATGGCTTGAGTTCTGTAGCTAAGCTTGGATGCCTAGAGAGGTTCAAGAACTCATCTATTTATAGCCTAGGGAAAATCTATGGAAAGATCAAAATGCCCCTAAACTTCTTTTGGGAGGGAAAACAAACTACAAAGGTGGCACCCGCCATGTAAATCAATGGAGAAAGAAGTGGAGATTGTGGCATTTGAAAGCAGTTGACTCTTATCCAAGTCATGGCCTACCATATGGCGTCCGCCATGGTGGATGCCATGTGTACAATTTCCTCAAAAACTGGTTTTTCTTTCCCATTTTTCTTCATTTCCTCGCGAGGAGCTTTGGGAATACAAAATCCTGAAAATAAAACATAACAAAAGCATAACACAAGAAAATAGCAATAAAATCCTAAAAAAACATGTGCAATACGAGTCAAATACATAGTATGATTCAGTATTATCAAATTCTCCCACACTTAGACCTTTGTTTGTCCTCAAGCAAAACACTTTATAGCTCATGACAAAAAAAGGTGGTATCAATGAATGATTTGGGCTAAAAGGGATTTTAAGTTCAAACTAGGATGAAGTGATAGGTACTAACTATGTGAACCAAGGATATCGCAATGACACTTTTCTGCAGACACAGACATAAGCTTCGTTCCTATACAAACCAATCCATACTACCCCACTATACCTAGGCTTGCTTTTTGCATCTCTTTTTGGGTCCTCTTCAATCTGGTGCAGTCACATTAAGCCCGTTATCCGTACATAATCATAGTAAAGTGACTGGTTATTGATTCTAATCTCAAGCACGGGACTCTGGTACACAAACTGGTGTAACCCCTTTTTATTGACCCAATTGTAGTTGTGAGGGATCGGATTGTAACCCGCCCAACCAAGTTCAGCACCAGATACCTCTGAACCAACCAACAATGGGAAATTTTATTATATATATATTTTTATTTTTTTATTTTTGAAATTTTTACAACTTTTTAGGTTAAATGACCTTGTGAGGGTTACCTATACCCGAGTTGCATTTTTTTATGAAGCACAACATACAAATCATTCACTTATATTCATCGGTCCCTTACGTAGAGCATGCTTAGGCTAGAGCTGATTGCTAGGATAAACTACTAAAGACTTACTAAAAAAAATAATTAAGGCCATGGTATATGGGGTATCGAGGTCGATTTCTATATTCATGAAGCCTAAAGTGTTAAAATGATACCGATGTTTCAAAAAAAGTCTATCCAAGTCATTCGCATCCTAACTCGAACCTGCCTCAAAGCCCAAATTTTCAGAACAATACAATTTCTTTTGTCAATAAATTTTTTTTTGGTAATGCTAAGGAAATGGGGAAATAAGGATACACTTCACAGATGACTCGTCAAGCACATGCATATTCTAAAAACAAACTAAAAACAAGAGAAATGAACTAGAAAGCAATAAAACAAAATAAAAGGAAAGAAAATGCGACTAAAACAAATAAAGTCTCCTCCCACACTTAAACTGAACATTGTCCCTAATGCTTCAAAACAAGATAGGGAAAGAGTAACCTGGGAGAAGGTGGTGTAGGGTGATACTCTGGTGACGGTGGCGAGCGAGGCTCATCAACGGTCTCGCCATAACCTTCTAATACATAGCTCCAATTAGTAGGATCGTAGATACTAGTCATCGTAGGATCAGGTAAAGTGAAGTAATGGATGGTCTGGCCGTCGAGCAAGAGCTTGAACTGGTCAGGTTGAAAGGAAGCTCTCCTCATCAACCCTTGGTCTAAGCAGAAATCGATATCCAACATGGTATACCCGCAGTAGGGAGTCAGGTGAAGCAGCTTACTAGTAAGACCTAGAGCGGTAGCAATCTAAGTAATCGTTCCTCCTACATGGATGATTCCTTCAGAAGATCTGGCTGTGAGTTCGAGGTTATTAAGCAGAAAGTTCCCACAGGCCACCGAACGTAACTGGTTTGCACTAAAAAGGAAGAAGATCTCCTCCTCACTAACATAGATATCACCACCAGCCTTTCCAAGGAAAGTATGGGCAAGGATCATCTGGAAATACCTGAGAGCTGGGTTATGGATGATGTGAGATAGCTGGGTGGGCGGATCAGGGCTTCTTTCACCTGTAATGTCGCTCTAGAACTTGTCGATATCTCGACTCATAAAGTATACCATAGGTAAATTAGGAATGGCACCAGGGGAGGTCTGAAAACCTAGCAAATCACCAAAACCTTTATGGGTAAAAGCGTACTCTGTCCCAAGCAGTCTGAATGTGATGCTGCCGTCCTGACCAACATATGGCTCATGGCTGAAAAAACTGAGGAACTCCAGGGTGAGATGTCTATAAGTCAAATTCAAGTCATCAGCGTACTCATCCCACTGGAGCTGGTTACATAGAAACCTTATACTGGGCTCAATGCCTAAGGCATCCATGCAAGCCTGGTCAGGGTAACGGGTAGGTGTCATGGGACACTGAAAGAGGACTAAATATCGTTGTCTCTGAGTGTCATCTCTGAAAGTGAAGTGCATGTCATCGAAGGTCTGCATCCTGAAAAGAAAGATTAGAGGACAGGACCTGAAAACATAAGCATTATAAAAGGGTCAGTTTATACAAAACAAACTAATAATGACCTAAACACATGAAAAGTAAATAGCAAAAAGGAAAAGATAAAGAAAACTGTAGGTTGCCTCCCATGCAGCGTTTGTTTAACGTCGTTAGCTTGACGAGTAAAACCTATGTAGCTGAAGTAGGTAGTGGTGGATCAATCAGAGTGTGGATGGAGTAGTCATTGGGAATGTCACCTCCTTCGTAGTATTTTAACCTCTGCCCGTTTACAATGAATGGGTTATAGGAATGGTTATTTATCTCAACTGCTCCGGATTTTAGGACTTTAGAAACTTTAAAAGGACCTGTCCATCTTGAACGAAGCTTGCCAGGAAAAAGTCGCAACCTGGAATTAAAGAGGAGAATAGGATCTCCTATATTGAAATCTTTCTTTATAATTTTGTTGTCATGCCAGGCTTTGGTTCTTTCTTTATATATTATGTCATTTTCGTAGGCAGATTGGCGGAGTTCTTTCAGTTTATGAATGTCAAGAATGCACTTTTCTCCAGCAGTCAAATAATCAAATTTTAAGGTTTTAATGGCCCAATAGGCCTTGTGTTCTAACTCAAAGGGTAGATGACAGGACCTTCTGTTGTACCCCAAAATTTGACCAACCTTTTCTTTTAACTTGGCTTATGTTTCATCTCATTTTAGCATTTGCATTTGCATAGAATTGGTTCTTATCAGGGAATCAAGAGGTTTTGTGTTTGCCATTCAAGAGGGGAGCTTCTTTGCTTAAGAAAGCAAGGGTATCATTGGCAAGTCATCAAGGGTTCATTACCATTAGATTGGGTTTCAAATCTCCTTGAAAGGAAAAGTTTGTATATGGGTGTTACCTCCTATCTCGAGGATCATCAAAGGGTCATTAGAGATTCATGAGGTCACTTACTTGGATAAATCATGGTTCAAAAGCTCAATGTGTGTCTTGGGGGTCTTTTTGAAGTTTTTATGGTCATACAATTCATCTGCAAGAGCCTCAGTCAAAGGGTATGGTGCTAGGGTTTCATCTGGTCAACCCAAATTCAACTGTGGACTTGAGAAGGTTCAAGATTTGGTTCTAGGTCATTGAGGCCATGGGAAGTCATCCCAAAGCATCTAGAATGTCATGAGGAGATTAAATCTAGGAGATTCAAGAGTTCAAGGAGTTACTAAATTAGGGTTTCAAATGATTTCAATGTAAAATCCCATTCTTTAGTGCCTAACTTCAAGGACAATTTTCCCTATGATGCAAGTTCAATCTCACTTTCATGCGAACATGGGACTTGTTAGGAATCTTTCAATTTTTTTTAGTACAAGAAATCAGTCGTTGAGTTTGTACATCTCAAGTTATGATGTCAACAAGTTGGTGTCTGCAGATGAGAAGAATTTTGGTCAACTCAAAGTCAACTCACTTCCAAGACATTTTTGGCATGGAATCAAGCTTCTCCTCAATTTCAAGTGAACATGAAAGTTGTTCCTCATGATCTTATATTTCCATAAAGTCCTAGAAGTCCTCAGTCTTATGTGTACATCTCAAGTTATGGTCTTCACAAGGAAAAAGGTATTTTGGGAAAGTTCATTATAGGTCATTTTCTTCAATGGTCAATTCCATGAATTTTGAGACCTCAAATCCAATTTTGTGCCACATGAATGTTGTGTCACATTGATCCAACTTCATCATGAACTTAAAATCCATGGCATTTGGTGGATGGTATGATCATTTGAACCATCTTCAAAGTGAAAAAGTGACTTTTGGACATGATTTAGATATCTTACATTACAAGTCACTATTTGACCTCATTCTTGAACTTTTTCACACAATCACATGACCATAAGGATAATTGCTTCATTTGTGCCAACATGAAATGGGATTATAGGTCACTTTTTTCAAATTTATACCATAAGAAGTTATGACATAAAACTTGACACAACTTTATTCTACATGACCAAAACCAATCCCATTCATTCCTACACACCATACATGACTAATTGTTGACCCAAAAAGAGTGAGGAATGTGCAAATTCGTGTGTGTACATGAAGTAAAGTTTTTGGAATCACTTGAAAGAACCAACATGGGCCTGCATGGATGGTTTAAGTCTATCATATTTAAACTCAAACGTTGCCCTAAACCATCAGAATGGTTGTTGCTGCGTGAGAAAGAGATTATCACATCAAAATTTCTTCAAATCTTCATTTCTTCGAATCTCATTTTTCCTTGGATTATTCTTCAAACTGGTGCTCAAATCATCTTTATCAAAGCTCAAGGAAGGATTTGGGAGCTGGAAATTGAAGCTTGCAAGCATTTGGAAGGGTCAATGCAACCACTCTGTTAGGTATTTTCTCCACCTTAAATCTCTCATTCTAGACATCTAATAGGTCTCATTTAGCTTGCATATGAAGCCCTACAACTTGTAAGCAGTTTTTATGTTTGAGCAGTTGATTTTCGCGGCTTGTTTTAACCCCTTTCCAAGAACCTTTTTGCAAAATGGATTGCATATTCGTGATCCTTGTTGAAAATCCTTTGAAATGGTGTAAGATTTTGGCATTTTTATGTTGGTTTCATTCCTGATCTCCGGCGAGGTCTCCCGGAGAAGACGACCGGAGCCCTAGCTTTGGCGTCTGGTTGTGTTTCAGGAGAGGCTGACTTGGCTGCGTAGACCCTTTGACTTGAGGGATTTGTCACATTCTGATTGGGTTGACCATGCCATGTTTGCGTTGAAATCCACATAGGATTAATGAAACGCAGAGTTTCATTTACTCTGGCTTCATTTGGTCTTTGGGCCTTGTGGATTTGATATCTGCACCTCCAGTTTTTTGGCCCAGGTGAGATTTGCAAGCATTTCAATTCACTTGTTAATTGCTGAATGCACCCTTTTGTTGTTTCATTTCATTTTCTTTTATTTATTTTACATTTTAGCTTTTAAGTATTTTAAATTAATTCTTTAATTCACAAAAATCCGCAAAAATATTTTCCTGGCAGTTTGAGATGTTATTTGATTTTCCAATATTTTTATTTTCATTTTCCATTTATTTTCTTATTTTATTTGGAATTTACAAATTTATGTGTTTTATGGTTTACCTTAGTTTTGAACTTGATCATTTGAACCTTAATCCTATATCCCCTATGACCAATTCTTCTCCACCATTTAAGTGATGGATTGAAGCATTGTTGAGGGTTTATTTGGTTCATCTATGTTCATTTTTTAGATGGTTTTGATTTGACTTTTGTTGACCCTCGATAAGGTGGAACAACATACCTTCTTAGAATTATTTGGTGGTGCCTTGAGCTGAATTTGATCTGGAAATTTGGCATTCTGTTTTTTGATTGATCAAGCTTGCTTTGACATTCTATTTGGAATTTATTAGATTTGTCTTCTATTTTTTCATAGTTACTTCAAAGTCAAGTTATTTTAGGGTTGCTTACACATGCTAGTTTGACCTAGTTCTTTGGGATATGATCACAAGTGATCCCCTATGCATTTTTTGAGTTTTGTTGATTCATCTTGTCTTGGGTCATTTTGAATGCGTAACTTGCATTACAAGTAATCTTTGAATCATGTGTCTCCACTTGTTCTAAGTGTTGAGTTTGTGCTTGAACTTTGGTTCATCACTTGTACATGATCATGATTGTGATTCCCTTTTGCTTTGAGCTTGAATTTGAACCCTTCCCTTTGTGTTTCACTTCTTCCCTAGTGGTTTAGACCCTTGTTCATGATGATTTGGTGTTTATGTGCACACTTTGAGTTTGTCATGAACAGTGGTGTTTGTTTGCATTGTTTTATTTGTGTTTCAATAATTGTATGGTTGAGATGTGCTTGTGGTGGTGGCTGCCCCACACTTTTTCCTCCCTATTTTCTTAGTGTGTGCATCTTAGGATACCACCATTGTCTCTTGATGGTTGATGGTACATGGTTGTAGGATTTTATTTCTCCCATTTCATCTCATCCCTCATGACTTGTTTAAGTCATTTCTTTTGTGTTGAGTCTCTTGTGTTGCCGAGTCTTGTTGCATCATTTGTGTTTGCATTTCATCTCTTATTGCAAGTCATTTTCATCTTTCATTTCTCATTTCATTTGGGATTGAATTGCTAAGTGTTTACTTGAGCTCTTTTGCCATGATCCCTTAGAACTCCTAGTCCCTCTGTTTAAGATGGGAGTAGGAGAGACATTAGGCTTTCAATCCTTTGCATGATAACATTAGGATAGATCTTCCCCTTTCAATCCCAACTTTAGGAACACATTGCATGATAACATTAGGGTTAATCAGTTCCCCTTAGAGTTTTTGTGTCTTCTCTTCTCATCTCATAACTTCATAAGACATTTAATAAAGGTTAACACTTGTTGTCAGCTACGAGCCTTAAGTACTTGAGGAATGAAGAGTGGGGGGGCCTCCTCTCACCTTGTCTAGAGTGTTTAGAGCATGCTCTTTGGACGATATGCGACACATTCGCTCTCAAGTCATAATCTTTAGTGCAACATGAGTTTCAAATCTAACTTAATTCACTTCTTCTCATAAAAAACACTACACAAAACATCAAACACTTTTATCCTTCTGGATTTGTTTCAAACTCATTTTCAGAAACAGTGTGTTAAGTTTTTGTTCTACCGCAAACAGGCGTTGTCCCTAACTGCTAGAACAATTATTTAGCCCTACTCGTTAAAACACTTGAACCAACCAGTGGTCGTGTCAGCCCGAACTACGTTTGCTCTGATTTCTCATACCAGATGAGGATACGTAGGCACAAGACGACGATGTTTTGGCGAGCAACCTTTTCCCCCTTCACACGTAGTTTTCCAAACTACGTTGACTCGGACTTTCCCATTGCACGAGGGAATACGTAGGCATAGGGCGGCAATGTCCTATCGAGTCTGTTCTTCTCTTCACCCCGTTAGCAATAGCATTAGATAGTTTTCACCCATATATTACACAACAAGCATGGATCCCGTTGAGTACGACGGACGTGAGGGGTGCTCATACCTTCCCCTTGCGTAACCGACTCCCGAATCCAAGATTTGGTTGCGATGACCTTGTCTTTCCCTTTTTCATCAAGTTTTATTTGATCATTTCCTTTCCCTCTCTTTGGGATAAATAACGAACAATGGCGACTCCTCTGTCAGTCAGCTGGCCCCTTTCTTTCGCAGTAGCGACAACTAGCGACTCTGCTGAGGACGTTTCCCATCCCCTATGCGAGTCAATCCTAGCGCTTGTGTGTTTTTGTCAGTGGGGAAAAGTCAAACCTTGCCGACTAGCGGAGGAGCAAGCAATAGGGGAATAACCTCGACCTATGCTCAGATTAAGTCAGCAATCTAAAATATGAAAGGATACAACATCACCTAATTAAGCTCTATGGAGAGGAAAATCCCGTCCCGACTTGCTGAGGAGGAAGCACATACCTACAACCTGTTGGGGATACGGGCACATACCTGACCTGCAAAGGGATACTAATCTCGACTCTCTGGGTATTACTTACTCTGCATGAATCAGACAATCTTGCACTGCTGAGGAGTGGTTGCATACAGATATTCTGTTGGTTCAACTTGTATATCTGACCCTGGCTGGGGATATGGAGGTTCACAGCCTCTGCTTGCTAGGGACTAATGAGTCTCTACTACAGGTCAGGGGGGATATTCATCTCGGACTTGAAGGATAATTTCGCCTCAGCATATGGGCTCCTGTAGAAGTCTTCCTCGAAAGGGAATTTAAAATCTTTGTAACCCGATGGTTTAATCTGAACCACCTCGACATTCTGAACCTCGAAGAGGTGCTAATTTCTGGATAATGACAGCTTCTGGGCTCTTATGGTGGCCTGCCCCAGCCCTTGCAATGACTTTGCCCTTGATTTCGAGAGATTCATCGAATCTCAACCTGATTGCCCCATGTTAACTGACCTTCGGATGGTTGACTCCCTTGATATGAACATTTGATATAGCTTGCCCCGGTCAACGGAGTGGGTGTTCTGCATTCTATCCTGGTCAAACCTTCCACTGTGGAAACTTTCCTGATGTCAAGTGCTTACTTGCAAGTAAACCAAATTGTTCTGCACAAAAGATATATTAATGCAATGCATATGCAGTTTTGAAACCCAAGTCTATTCACTAGAACAAATTTTGTGACATATAGTGAACGAATCACCTATCAAAAATGTCAACCTTAGCAACAACCTGATAAGAGGAATCCTTTTAGGAGTCAGTTTTGACGCGATCTTTACCGAAATATGATTTTAAAACAACCATGCTTCAATTAGGACTTTTGAAGGTTGTAACTTGGTCAGGTTCACGGTTTTAACGAAAGGATATAAGGCTCAAAGCTTATTATAACCCTCCCATTCTCCTTGATGTTCTCCAATCCTACGTTTAGCTAATTTGACACTAGCGCTCACCTTTCAAAGGTTGAGTGACAGGAGTGATGGTTCAGAAAACCACAAGTTTTTGGGAGTGACAGTCACTCACTTTTCGTCTTTAGGCTTGGAGTCACACGACTTGTTTGTTCAAGGATTTTCTTCTGTAATCCTTTTCGCTTTTCTGCTTTTTCCCTAACTTTTGCTTGGACTGGCTCTTTTGAGTTTCTTTTGATTTCAAAGTCCAGCGGGATGCCCTAATTTTTGCCTAAGCCATTTGTTCTCAAGTTATTGACTTAGCGGGCTTCTTCTTTCGATTCTTTTCTTTTTCTCTCTCCCTTTTTTTGAACAAATCGTGTGACATCGACTTGTCTGACTTGTTAAAGGGATTGCGAGTGTTTCACCCCTTGATTGGCCCTGGATGACCACTGTGGGTTTTTTAGGTACGCCCTATAGAGGTGTGATTGATCCTCGAACGAGAACACTCCTTTTGCAATTTGGACGCTCGGTCAAATTAACTGACACCTACCGTGCCCTAGGTTAAGATTAAGGGTTTTTTCATTTTCAAAAAAGAACTCCTACTACTAGGCTCAAAGGGGTTGACAAGGGATTATCATCCTTATATCTCCGGTGTTTAGGAAGTTGAAACAATGCATGTACATCATCAGCAGGTTTTATTCGAAAGCATACAATCGGAAGTTTTCGTCTTTCAATTTCGTCATCCTCCCCGAATTCCGCTTAAACAAGTGTTTGATATTAATAAAAACATAGAGTGAACACGAATGGATTTAATCAAAACCTGCATCTTCATTTCATTATTAATATCAATTGAAAACAACAAGTTTTACAGATGAAATTTGCACTTAAAACAAGAAAGAAACTACAAATGCAAAGAAAATGACAGGATAAAACAAAGATTGTAAGCTTCGGGGAACCGGGCTATCAAATCTTGACTTGCTGCTGAATCAGCCATCTTCAGAATTACTCGTCGAAGTCAGACTGATACTCTTCCGAACCTCTGCCATCGGTAAATTCTTCCACAACATTAATCGCTGAACCCACATGGCTGGATGAAGGGAGATTGTTGATCTGGATTCCCTGAGGTGTGACTGAAAACATGCTGGATTCAAGAAGAGTCTGAATCTTGCTCCGCAGCACCTTACAATCTTCGATTGAATGCCCCTGTGCCTCAGCATGGTACTTACAGTGGGCGTTGACATCAAAATCGGGCAGATATGGAGGAATCTCTGGATTAATTTTCTTCGGTACTATCAATCCACCTCTGATCAGACCTAGCAGCATTTAACTATACGTCACTGGCAGCTGGGTGAAATGCCTTTGTGGCTTCCTTGGTCTTTGTCGAGTGTGTTGTCGCGGCTGATGATGGTACGATAGTTGACTCTGGAGGGGAAATGATATCCGATGCACAGACCCAAGGGATTATTGACTCTGAACAGTTGAAACATCTGGAGATTTAGTCTGAGATATTAGGGACTCCCTTTGTTCAGATACTTTCATTCTCAGATTTACCCCAGGAATCGGCAGTAGTTGTGGGCCCGGAGATTCTGCAGTCACAAATGGCGAGGCACTCTCTTGACCTGATGTAGCTTCAGGGGAAATAAGAGGAACAACCATCTCTTTTGCAATGATGGGACCAAGACCACCTGGTACACTTATGCTGCCCGGCGCGAATTCAACTGCCTTTACATCAATTATGTCTTGAACCTGGTGCTTAAAAGCTTTGCAGTTCTCGATGTTGTGCCCTGGTGCCCCAGAATGGAAATCACAGTGAGCAATTACATCATAGCCAAGTGGTAACTCACCCGTAAGTGGAGACATAGTCCGAAGTTTAACTAATTGAAGTTGAAGCAAGAGTTGCAACAACTGTGCATAAGTCATAGGGATCTGATCAAAGATTCTCTCGATCTGCTTTGTCTTTTGACCATACCTCTTAGTATTAAGATTGGTTCGAGAAGCAGGAGGTAGCTGCTGACATGGCAAATTTGGGACCCCAGGTTGTGCAGCGGATCTTTGAGGCATATCACGCCTTGGGAGAGATTCCACCGGCAGGGGTGGAATACCCATTTCTGCAGCGGCTTCAGGAACCTGATCATCCTTCTTTCTTAGCACATTCCTTATCACTTCTGTGATCAGGCCCATCTGTGCTTTCAGTTGCTGGACCTCCTCCTTAAGTGTCTTCTGCTCCAGACATAAGGCCTGCATACCTGCCATGAATTGTCCCATCTGGCTTCGAATCTCCTTCAACTCAGCCTGAATCTGTTCCATAGCTTCGCGTTGATTCCCTCTGGTATAGTAACGGTGAACTGTCTGATTGTCTATCCTGAAACAATCTAACAAACCAATAGGAATAAGTTCAATGGTTCCGCTGCGCATGCTATGACAAAATGCAAACATGCATATATGCCACAGGGAAATTTCCCCCCGATTCTAGTTCCTACGCGAACAACAAGACATTGGGAAATCATAGCCAAGCATGGAGCCAAACACCTCATTCATACAAGTAAGGGCCAATAGGCACTGTACAATCATACAACTGAGTACAAGAATCAATAGAAAGACTTCAGCCAACAGATCTGGTGATGATTAATACAAATATGAGCAACAAGCTGCAAAGGAAATGAAAGACATTAGGTACGACAACGAGCACGAAACTCCTCCAACAGCTCCTGTGTCTCAGGATGGTCTGGTCTGACGAGTAACACCTGAAAGAGCGCCTCTCTCTATCTGATAATGGTTTGTAAATCCTCAGCGTAGTCTTCCCAGGCTCCCTCACTAAAGACTTCCTCTAGCTTGCACCTCTTCGAATCAGCCCTCAGCTTGTAATCCTTAAAGGTAGCCAAAGCTTCATTCAATCTGCAGTTATTATCACGTCTGAGTGAAGCTTCATCTGCAATCCTCTCATCCTTCGCTCTGAGCTGCGTCTTCAGTCTATCAATCTGCTACTTCAACTTATCCTCACGCTCCTTGTTGTTGGAAAGAGTAGCATTCCACTGATCATTGAACTTGGAAATCTCCAGACAAGCCCTATCCAAGTCTTTCTTTTTAGAAGAGAGAACATCACTGACGGCTTTGAGATCTAAACCCAAACGTTCTCGAGCACTCGTTTGCTTGGTCAAATCTGCACCCAATCTGTTCACAAGCTCAGTCTGCCTCTTGAAAGAGTGCACGACTTCAATATTCTCACTCTGAAGCTGAATGATCTCTTTCTCTAACTCCTCGTTAGTCTTATGAAGCTCCTCTTTCTTAGACCACAACTGGTTATACTTCTGGATATCCATAGTGGTAGGTTCCTCAATCATGAGAGGATACAATGGCTCCACAGATAGAAACGGCATTAGGAACTTCGCAGCTCTCTCACGAATCCAAGTCAGGTAAGGGTCATAAGCTCGATTATTACTCTTCCCCAATAATGTTTTCCCTCTCCTGTGAATATTGTTCCAAGCATGCTCAAGTATGGCTAAGGCATCACCCTCCAACAACCCAGTGAGATACAGAGATTCCTATATCTCTTCTTCTTTAGGAGGATCTCTCAGCGCGTATCCAAACTGCCTAACTAACAAAGATGGGTTATAGTTGATGCATCCTTTCCTTCCGACCAAAGGAAAGTTAGGAAATCCACTACAACTATAAATGATCTCTGTACCAAGCATATCCCTGTCAAACCAGATAATGTTCTCTGCAAACAAACCCATCAGCCTCTCTGACCATTCTGAAGTACCACCAGTAGCAACAAACGGACTTGTCTTGCACATATTACTGGAAAACCATCTGTACAACAAAGTAACACAGCATGATACATTCTTTCCCCTTCTGTTCTCATTCTTGTAGTGAACAGAATGATAGACGTCTCCAAGAAGAGTAGGTATTGGATTCCCTTAAGCAAAAATATGGAACGCATCCAAGTCTACGAAAATCGGAAGATTAGGGAACAATATAATACCAAAGATACAGAGAGCTAGAATGGCGCTAAACACAATCCAACAACCATCTTTGGCAACTTGCTGAGCCTTATCAACCAGAAAAGACAAAGGAAAACTAGGCACCCCATTCCACTTGGTCAACTTCCCCTCTAACTCTAAAACATCCACATGCAGTGCAGCGGCCATCTTAACCAGATCAGGCTTAGCGTCAGTATGGAAGAACGACGTCTGATCAAGAATGGGCACGCCTAACAACATAGAATACTCCTCCAAGGTAGGCGCCAGGATATAATCAGGGAAAACAAAACACCTCAGCCGTGGGTCATAGAACTGCAGAAGAGCATTAAGACCATTCATCTCGTACGCTGAAGGTTTGCAGACATATCTCAACAGTTTCCCATAGGATTGCTTGAAGTCTTCCGTTACCTTCCTATCAGCCATGACAATCAAACTCAGCAAAGAACTAATATCAGGAGTTGAAAGCTTGTATGCCACTGTCCTCTTCAAGGGTTCCATATCAAAAATAAGGGACAAGATCACTAGAATCGAGGAAGAAATATGTACCTGCAACATAAATACATGTTAATGAAAATGTAGATGAAAATGAAAATGCAAATGCACACAGGGGATCAAGATTATTGTGCTGTTGATCGAGAAGAACCAGCGCTCTGCTTTAGTAAGATACTAACACTGTCATTAGGACCCCTTGTATCAAGAACACAGATTCACACTACAAAGAAAACCGGGTAGTCTGAAAGTAAAGGTTTCCTACATAACCCCATCGCTCTCACAGGTATGGACCTATCCACTGATAAGGTTCGACATCCTATGCGCTCATCAGCGTCACAGACTTTCAAGAAACGATGATACGTTCACCATTTCGGGTTTGGCATCATAATCTCTCGAATAGGCCTCACTTAGCTGAATCACAAATGATTGGTCCCCAGAATCGACAACCCTCAGATCCAAAATCCCCTCAAGCCCAAAGGGCTAGAAAGAAAATCATCAAAGAGAATCTCGTCTGAGCGCGAATTTCATGGTGAACTAGTACATGCAAAGCATGCACGCCCACCACAACTTTCCACTACTAATGTTATGTCTATACTCAAGCCTGGCTTTTGGCTTATGTCTCAATGGAACATTCCCTCCCCACAACACAGCAATAATGATACAATGCGGAAAGTAAAATGCGAATGTCAAATAAAGTACAACACATATACACGCTCCCAAAAGAGAAACAAACAAGCGCTAGGATTGACTCGCCTAAGGGATGTTCCTATCCCCAGCAGAGTCACCTGTTGTCGCTACTGCGAAAAAAGGTGCCGGCAATGATAGAAGAGTATCCACCGTTTGTTATTTATTCCAAAAGAGGGAAAGGAAACGATCATAGAAAACCTAACGAAAACGGGAAAAGACAGGTCATCGCAACCATGTCTCGGGTTCGGGAGTCAGTTACGCAAGGGGAAGGTATTAACACCCCTCACGTCCGTTGTACTCGACGGGATCCATGCTTTGTTATCTATATAATAGGGTGTTTAATATCTAACTAAATGTCTCAGGGACAAAAGAAAAGAAAAGAGACTCGATAGAGCATCACTGCTCCATGCCTACGTATTCCCTCGTGCAATGGGAAAGTCAGAGTCAACGTAGTTCGGCTAACTACGGGTGAAAGGTAGGGAAGGTTGCTAGCCGAGACATCGCCGTCTCGTGCCTAAGTATTCTCATATGGTATGAGAAATCAAAGCAAACATAGTTCGGGCTAACAAGAACACCGGTTGGTTCAAAATGTTTTAGGCCCGAGTAGGGTTAAAACTTAGTTCTAGCAGTTAGGTGTATGCAGCTCGACCATTGGAGACTTAGGCGTTACCTGTTTGCAGTAGGATAAAAAGATTTTCCTTAAGAAAAACGTTTTCCAAAATAAGATTCCGAAGGATAAAAAGATTTGATTTTTGTTTTTGTTTTTTAGAGAAGAAGTGCATTGATTATTGTTTGAAATTCATGATGCACTAAAGACTATGACCTAGGAGCGAATGCGTCGCATATCACCCAAAGGGTGTACACTAGACACTCTAGGCCATTGATAGGAAGCCCCCCAATCACCATTTTCCAAGTACTTAAGGATCGTAATGCACAACATTCATTAACCTTTATTAAGTGTATTGACATTGTTTGAAGATGAGAAGAGAAACGACACTCTAAAGGGAGACTAACTCAAACCTAGTAGTTGTCATGCAAAGTGTACATATAGTTGAGGTAAAAGGGAATGCTACCTAATGTTGTCATGCATGTATTCAAGCCTAAGTTCTATCATAATCATCTATTGAACAAGGGAGATTAGAGATCCTAAGGGAACATGGCATAGAAGAAGAAGAAGGAGGAAGCATAATATAATATGAAAGATGCAAGTACGCATATGCAATGCAACACACAAGCAAAGGGAGGAAAAATATGGGGTAAACACCTCCAAAGCACATCTCAACCTTTATTAATGCAATAAAGAAATGCAAAAACAAAGAAGAAATAAATCCAAGGGAAAGCACACAATTGTACTCAACAGTGGGATGAAAATGGGAGAATAAATCCTACAACCATTCAAACATCAACCACAATGCCCAAAGGCAAACCAAATGAAAAGAAATGAGGACACCAACTAATGAGAGCATGAGAGGCAATATGAGAACCAAGGGAACTCATAAGGACAACTCAACCATAAGCAAACTCAATGATTGTGCAAGAAACAAACAAAAGAAGTCCTCAAGGAAGCACTATTCATGACATGCTTTAAGTACCTCCAAAGGAGGGACTAAGCTATCTCAAATGGGATCCCAAAGTCATTGGACAGAGGTAGGGATGAGAGGAGAATGTGCATAAACCAAATAAAGAAAATCACAAAAGAATATGCAAGGATAGGCAAGGCAAAAGACCTAAGTCTTAAGCATGTTCAACCCTTGAAGCACAAGTGGAAAGCCTAAAAAGAAATACAATTCTCAACAAGCAATGAACATATTTATGACCTAAAAATGAATTTCCAAACCCATCAATATGTTAACAATATGAATCAACAAGAGTTAGGAGTTCAATGGATCCACAAGGGTCATTTCCAAAGCAAACTAGGTCAAGCACTTGTATGAGCCTCCCTTAGAATTGACTTGACTTGTAAGTCATCTCAAATATAGGAAAAAGCCTCAATTAAATCCAAATAAAATGCAAGAAGTGCATTGAGGTGTTGGAAACCATAGGCCAAAAGATCAGAGGCAATGTCCCATCAAAGCACCACCAAATGAAATGACTCCCTAAGGTGTACCACTTTGAAATGGAAGAATCAAGGGTCAACAAAAATCCCACAAAAACCCAACCAAACATGATCAAACCAGGGGAAAAATGGTCCTATAAAATTTTTCAACTCATCATGGATATGAGGACAACATTTCAATCATTGGAACAAAAGGATGATCAAGGAATAAAATCAAGAACAAACATGATCAAGAAAATAATCAAATAAAACACTTCCAAATGATTAATTCTTTTTTAATTGAAAAATATTCCAAAAAATAAAATAAAAATTTTCTAAAACCAAATGACATCTCAAAATGTCTTAAAAGTATTTTTGAGTAATTTTTTAATCAATGGAAGTATTTTAATTGAATTAAAAACAAAACAGATTAAAAAAGAAAAAGAAAAATAAAAGAAATAGGAAAATGGTGTGAATAGCAATTCTCTCAGTTAAAATGATTGGGCTCGCTTGGGTGGGGGTGTGAAAAGCGTTTTAGGCCCAAGATCAAAACACTCAGGGTTCAATATGAAACGAGGCGTTTCATTTATTACGTGGAAAGTCCAACATAACACATGGCCAGTCAAACGTGATCTCAGCCCTTGATCTTGGTCAGTCAAAGTTTCAAACGTGTACGTGGCAGTCCCAGTCATCCAACCGGGAAATAAAACCAGATGCCGGAGCACTGTGCTCCGGTCGTCTTCTTCGTTTGCCCTACCGGAGCTGGAGTTCAAAAACTCTACCAAATTGGACAAAATCATACATCAAATCGATCGCCACACTACGTAGATTAAGAATCTGTTGGGGCTTCTAATGCAGTTGAGCTTGTGCAAAATGATCCAGAATCACTCAATGAACTTCCCTGAAGATGTTGTTGATCTTGATTTGCCTTGAACTTGCTTGAATTTTAGTTTCAACTTTTCACTTCGTTCTTGACTTTTGCAACTGTTTCCAAGCTTCTCCTTCACCAAAATGCACCAATGAAGGTTTGTTATTCATCAGAAACTTTATATTATGGATCAACCATGATTTGGAGGCCCAATTTAGCCTATTATGATGAATTGGAAAATTTCAAAGTTTGAAGTTCAAGCTTCAACCTCACACGTGAAATGGCTCCAAATGCCTTGGATTTTGATTCAAATTGCTTGCTGGTGATGAGTAGTAATCCAATGGATAAGAATTAACCCTTGAATTTATCTAATAGTTGGATTTGAATGGGAAGCTTCACCATGAAGTTACTTGAAATTACTCATGTGTTCTACTTCATGAACCAAAACTTCTTGGTGCATTATTCTTAGTATGATAAAGTGAACCAAAAAATGCACAAATATGATATGAAAAGGAATTAAATCAATCCAATTCAATTCATGCCTTTTAAAGTCCTTTTTCCATGAAATTCCTTCAACTATCCTCACAACCAAGAAAAATTCATGACAATTGAGTGTTCAATGATGGAATTGAGATCATTTGAAGCAAGTTTCATATTGGGAAGTGTTTCATTTGAAGTATGCAAAATCATGAAAATGACCTATAATGGAAATGACCTATAATCTCACATTCCCAAAATACCCCTGCCTTGCATGCCTCATAACTTGAGTTCTACAAATCAGATGAAGCACTTCTAGGACTTTTTGGAAAGACAAGGTCATGAGGAACAACTTTCATGTTTGGGTCAAAGTGATATGAAACATTATTCTAGGTCAAAAATGCCTTGGAAGTTGGTTGACTTTTGTTGACTGAAATTACATTCATCTGAGGACCTATAACTTGTCAGCATCATAACTTGAGTTCTAGAAACCCAATGGATGAGTTCTAGTACTCAAAATAAATCTAAGAACATGCTCTACAAGTCTCATGTTTTCATCAAAGTGAGATGTGTCGCGGTGAAATTTTGATGTCAAGCTATTGATTAACTTGAATCTTAATTCATTTGCAACCGAACTTTAATTTGTCCAAAGGAAGGGAAAAAGATTGAATTACCCACAATGCAATGCAAATGCAAAAGTTTAGAGAGTTATAGGTTCGGGGGTTGGTTAAACTTAGGGAAGGTGCTAGCATCCTAAGTTTCTGTAGTACTCTACAGGAACCTCTTGTTTTATGTTGTTTATTGCTAAGGTTTATCTGCTTAAGGATAAAAGACCTATGGGTTTATTTTTAAGTATACTCGACAAGATATCGCATCTTGTGCCTACATATCCTGACGGGAGTGGAATCAGAGTATATGTAGTTCCCCCAAAGGGTTTGAGGAGTTCTTTGACTGTGGTCAAAGTTCCTACGGGATAAAGGTAGTTGATTGATTGTTTTTAGGAGAAAAGATGAGTTTCGATTTTAAGGGAAATTACTTGATTTAACCACCACAACTTTGTAGGAATATAGTCTTTGCATCATCTTAAGAGAAGGGCTCAAGTACTCGGATTGTCAACAAGTACACCTCTATCTCTCCTAAGGCCAAGTGCCTACATATTGATTGAATTGTTATGGGTAGAAGTTTTATCTCGCTTAAGATGATTAACATCTTATTCTCTAATATATTTGAATAGTTTGAATTGAGTTGTTGAATGTGTTTGTCTAAGTTGTAAAGATAAAAGGTCCTCCTTATGGGGTAGGATCTAAACTTAGAAGATCGACTTGAATGGGATCAAGGATCAATGGGGATTATGATGCAAATGAAATGCATACGCATAATTGTTTAAGTCATGCGCAGGTTCTTCCTTTGGACGTGATGCAATGTGATAAAATAAATTGCAGGAAGGTATAGGCGGATAAATAAAAGCATACATAAACGCATGAAAGCGCTAAATTGTGTGAATTGTGAGTGAAAAGTGAATGTGTGAACAGAGTCGGAGCGGGAACGCAAGCATGCACATTTAATTGAATTTGGGGATATTGATTTTAGTTGAATTGATTTGAAGAAAGATTATATTAGATTAATATTTTTTAGAAAAGAAGTTGTTCAATTTTAATAGAAAGTTATTTATTAGATTAATTATGCGGATAAGTTTTAATAAAAGTTTGTTATTATAAAACTATCCTAAATATGAAAATGGTTTTTTGGTTAATATTATTAATGTTTCTTATTAACTAAAAGTTTGGTAATTATTATAAGATAAATAGTTAATTGGAATTATTAAAGAAAAGGGGAATTATTCTTGAAGTTATTTAAATATTAAAAAAGGGTTTTCGTATTATTAAGAGGAAAAAAACAAATTAACTATAATTTTATTAATAAAACAACATTATTATTAAGGCATTAAAGATTATTATGAAATGGGTTTAATAAAAAAGCAAATGATTCTAATTATTAATAAATTATTTTAAAAGGTTTTGGGGAATTATTATAATAAAAGATATTATGAAAGGTTGATTAAAGTTAATTTAATTAATAAAAGGGTAAATAGTTAAAGGTTAATTATTTTAATTTTATAAAAAAGATTAAAGCGTTAGCTGGTGATTAAGGGGGCGAATGGTCGCATAGGTTTCGCAGGCGAGGGTGCACGGTGGACGTGTGCTATAGGTCGCGCAAGATGGATCCGTTGGAGATCCGCGGTGATGTGTGTGAGGGTGTATGGTAGTGATGTGGGTGAGCGTGCGTGTGATTATTTTACATTTACAAGATCACAAAAAAAAAACAAATCAGATAAACCCTCATCTCCCCCCGATCCTTCTCGCGGCGCCGTTGACCTACTTCCTCTCTCACGATCTTCATCGTTGCACTTCTTCGATTCATTCGTCAGCCTCCTTCTAAACTTTTCCTTACCATAACCTGCAAATCAAACAGACCTCAAACATGCATGAAACTTTGAAATAGAGAAACCTTTACCCAGAAACAAAAGCTGACGGCGGCTGGATGATGGGGACGGCGACACGAGGACGTGCTCTTCGATTTCGCTCCTTCGGGCGGCGATGATGAAACTTGAGGAGAATTCGAGCTTCACGGTGATGACTAGTCTCCTTTGATTTGAGCTTTGAGTGTGTCGGTTCTTTTGCTGCGATGAGGGTTTTAGGGTTTTTTCTCTTCTTGTGATGGTAGCGGCTTCTTCGTGATCCTCTTTGTGGGTGTGCTTCGCTGCTTTTATAGAGGAAGAAGACGGGCCTCCATGAAAATCCACTTAAAAACCTTCCTATTTGGGCGATGGTTGTCTGATTCACTTGATTGATTTGGGAGAGGAACGCTTAATTCTTTTTGATTCTGTTGAAGAGATGTCGGTTTCGATTTGGGAAGTTTAAACCTTTCTCTTTGCGTATCGATTTGTCACATTTAGGACCGTATCTTTGACGTGTATGTTGACTTTGTTGACTTTAACACTTTCCTTCTTCTTCTCGCAGGGACCTACCACGCTTGAGTTCAGAGGCTAACTTGTATTGAGCTTGCTGAGAAAGGTGTTGTATCCAGCGATGACGACGTCGCGTCTGAGCTAAGAGGTTGATGGCCGTTGTTGCTTTTGACTGTCCAATGATGCTTTCGAGTTGGTAGGTAGTTCGACGACAAATCCTTTTGTCGTCTTTCTGGCCATTCGAGCTTCTGCCCAATGATGGATTACGCTGAGGGCTGAGAATAAAACCCCCTTTTATCCTTAACTTAGACCTCGAATTGTCTTTGGTGGTTAATATTTTTTGTTGTTGTTGCAGATGGTGAACTGAGATTGTTGTTCTGCTGTTAATTGTAGCTTGTTTGCAACTGATATTTGCTGCTGTAGTTGTTTATAGCTCAGAAGTTGCTGCTTCTGGGGAAGGTTTGGGAACGATGATGATGATTTGTGAATCTGAACCGTGAGGCTATGAGGCTGTTGTTTGTCTGAAGTTGCCCGTGGTTTCGAATGGATGTGAATTCAGGACCTGAGTAGTGCTGCAATTTTCACCCTTGCCGCTACGTGTTGTGAGGGGTTTGTATGTGAATTTTTCTGTTTGTTATGTCTGATGATGAATTGAGCTGAGGCCTACACTTATCTCGATGCGCTATTCTTAGACCTCAACTCATCTTTGGCAGTAATTGTACTGCTTTGGTGTTGTTTGAGGCACTGCTAATGTGGCCATTGCGGAACTGATGCCACTGGTGTGGCTTGCAACTGCTGTTGTTGTTTGTTGTCATTGATGCTCGTTATCTGTATGTGTTTTGCGCTTGATACACTTGTTGATTCTGACATTTCTCCTCTCCTTTCAGGAAAATCGTCAAACTGTCGACTTCAGATATTGGCTTGGCTTATGCCACTGCCGAAAACTAGTTCAAAAATGGTTATGATGACTTCTGTCTGAACCGGGAGTTCAGGATCGCTGCTGTCCTGTGCAATCTTTGTTGCCTATGATGAATTTGCTTTTAATTTGTTCGATGCTCAGTAGGGAGTCGGTGACAGCTTCGGTTGTCGCTCTTTCGGCTGCTCGAACCTACGCCCGATGATGAATTGAACTGAGGGCCAAAACCTGTCTGAGGTTCCCAACTCTTAGGCCTCAACTTACCTTTGCAATAGTTAATAGTTGTACTGCTTGATGTTGTTTGATGCCCGATGATAAGTTGGATTGAGGGCTAAATTCACTTTGATTCTCAACTCTCAGCCTTCAAATTACTTCCGCGATTGTTAATCTGAATACCACTTGTATTGCCTTGAAAGGTTAACTATGTTACAATTGTGGAGTTTGCCAAAAACCATGGTTGCTTGCTTTTGATGGTGATTGGCATGAATATGGCACAGAGCACCATTCTGGAGATGCTCTTAGTAGCTTGCATACGGTTTGTTAGGAGTGGCTTTGGCGATATTGGGATATCGACACCTGAGCTTGGGATATTGGTGATTATGATTGATCTTTGAGGTGTGTCAATTTACTAATGATATCTGTATTTCGTCTTGGTCTTCCCAAAAATTATGTCTTCTCATTTTGATTGTACTGATATGGTCATTTGACAAAAACCGGCTTTCCGCTTTAGCGATAAATAACTCTTACATTCAGTATTTTTCAGAGGCTTGCCGCAAAGCACGGAAGGTATCGGGGAGCACAAGTTAGGCCTCTCCATGATGTTCAAGACATGATGTGTACTCCAAGGAAAATCATAGACTTATCCTAACAACATTGGCAAGCTTAAAAGGAAGACCAGGATCTGTTACCAAACGTCTAACAGCATGTTTATTATCTTTGTAAAACAACTATCTTGTCAAGAGAAAATGAAAAAAGTTTCAGAATTGTTTTTATGCTGTAGTCCCATAAACTCATATTCTTGCTGATAAACTTGTACGTGCCTTGAGTTGGTGCAACTTACAATCTTGACCATATGTTTAGAAAATTGATCTTGCGCTTCAAATTATAAACTCCACATTGTAACTCATGATATTATTGCAATGATCCCACAAATCCCAAACGCCACTTTGAGATATTACAGCAAGCACTTGATTGGAGGTCTTGTTCAATAAATGGCAACCTCACAAAGTCAACACAACTCCTGTTCCTTTCTCCTAAAAATCGAGAACATGATGATTTAGAATCCATAAATAGGAACAATACAAGACATGATCTTCCCACACAAACCAAATTGATGAGATTTAAAACCCCATGATGGATTCACCATCCCAACTCAAATATCCTCTTAAATGCGTGGTACACAATCTCGTTAAACATATATAAGACTTCATACTATGAATCAACTTGCTTCCCATCAAGTAAACAGAGAAACCCCGATCCTCTATGACTAAAGTGGTACGAGAACAAGGACGTGGTTCCATAATACTTAGCACAACTAATAGGAGGTAAGGAGTACATAAAGTCTTCATGACTTCTGAACTTTCTTTAGTAACCTAACTTCACCAAACAGCATGAGCAAACTGGTTAAAGGGTTAGCGTGCTAAAAAAAGATTGACTTAAATAATATGCACGAAACCGCACAAAGAGGTGGAATATTAAGGTCAAAAATTAGGGTGTGACAAGATGAAACTTGTATCTTGAGATATGTGGTCTTGAAGTTGGGCACTAAATAGGGGATTTTACACTGACAAGCTTGGAAACCCTAACTTAGCAACTTCTCACACTCTTGATTCTTCTTGATGTGATCTTGAAATATCATCTTAGATGCTTCAACACAACTTTCCATGATCACAATGACTTAAAACCAAGTCTTAATCTTCTTCAAATTCATAGTTGATCTTGCACTATGTAGATGAAACCCTAGGTGTACAGTCTTCTAACTGCAACCTCTTGCACATGATATAACAACTTGGATAAGCTTCACAATGGCTCTCAAAACATTGAATGAGCTTCCACAACATTCTCTATCCACAACCATGGACTCATGATCCTCTGATGATCTTTACTTGGCCTCCAAAATAGGAGACAAACCACAACTGTCCATCCACTCTCTCAAAGGGCTCTGACCTTTTCCTGATGATAATAAGCACTTGACCACTTGAGTAAAACCTCTTGCTTAGGCTTGGGCTCTTTTGGTAACCTTCTTTTGCTATGCATACTTCTCTTGACCCCCTTCAAATGAACAATGATATGCAAAATGCAAATGCTAGAAGATGAAATGAAACATAAACCAAGTTAGAAAAAGGTTTGGCAAATTTTGGGGTGCAACAAGAGGCTTCCTCTCAATCTGTCTAGAGTGTTTAGCGTATGCCTTTGGGCGATATGCGACGCATTTGCTCTCAAGTCATATTCTTTAGTGCAACATGAGTTACAAACTTAGCTCAATTCACTTCTTGTTTAAAAAACACAAAACAAAACATCAAACCTTTTTACCCCTCGGGATTGTTTGAAAATCATATTCAGAAAGAGTGTGTTAAGTCTTGGTTCTACCGCAAACAGGCTTCGTCCCTAACTATTAGAACAAAGGTTTAACCCTACTCAGTTAAAACACTTGAACTAACCTGTGGTCATGTCAGCCCGAACTACGTTTGCTCTGATTTCTCGTACCAGACGAGGATACGTAGGCATAAGACAGTGATGTCTTGGTGAGCAACCTTTCCGCCCGTCACCTATAGTTTCCCGAACTACGTTGACTCTGACTTTCCCATTGCACGAGGGAATACGTAGGCATAGGGTGGTGATGTCCTATCGGGTCAGTTCTTTCCGTTCTCCCGTTAGCAGCAACCTTAGATAGTTTGTTTTACACCCATAGATTTAGACAACAAGCGTGGATCCCATTGAGTACAACGGACGTGAGGGGTGCTAATACCTTCCCCTATCGTAACCGACTCCCGAACCCGAGATTTGGTTGCGATGACCTTGTCTTCTCCCTTTTTGTAGGTTTTTTCTGATCGTTTCCTTTCCCTCTCTTTGGGATAAATAATGAATGGTGGCGACTCTTCTGTCTTTGTTGCCCCCCCCCCCCTTCGCAGCGATGCAACAAGGGGCAAATCCTAGATGTGGTTGAAAAGCATGATCGCTTTGGACTGGGTTATCATCCTGATCAACAAGCTAGTTCGTGCAGTCATCAGAAATGCAATTTGATCAAGTTCACAAGCGCTGGATTCCAAGAGAGGGATATTGTGCCAGCCATTAACGATGCAGGTCGTAGCAGCCGAAGTACAAGCTTTGTACGCAAGTGCCCGCCGGGTTTCAAGCTCAACAACTGGACATCTACCGTGATTCCCGTGGTTTTTCCTACAAACATGTAATTCATTTTATTTTCTTGTTCCCTCGTCCTCACCCGAGACAAGTGGATAGCTTGTAAGGGCCTCGCGCTTTTGAAACATTATGTGATCAATAAATATAATTTTTTTGCATTCAAAACATGTTCTTATTTCTTTCTTTATTTTATTTTTCACAAATAAATAAATGGAAAAGTTTCTTTTATTTTTCACCGTTCAAATAGCTTTATTCTAAACATGATTCATAAACATGCAGAACAAATAATTGCATTCATAACAACTTGGCAAACATCTATTGTAATTTTAGGATTCCAAATAACCAAGCTGAAGAAGATGGTGAGGAAGATTGTGAATTACCGGTTGAACTAGCAAGGCTCCTTGAGCACGAGCAGAAAGAGATTCAGCCACACAAAGAGTCAGTGGAAGTTGTGAATCTTGGTACCGGTGATGTCAGAAAGGAAGTCAAGATTGGGGCATCCCTCGCTAAGCATGTACACTTCGGGTTGGTCAAGTTATTGAAAGAGTATGTTGATATTTTTGCCTGATCTTATCAAGATATGCCTGGGTTGGATACCAACATCGTTGAACATCACTTGTCACTCAAGCCTGATTGTCCTCCTGTCAAGCAAAAACTCAGAAGGACCAGACCCGACATGGCACTTAAAATCAGAGAAGAGGTTAAGAAGTAGTTTGACGCTGGGTTCCTAGCCACTTCCAAATATCCTGAATGGATTGCCAACATCGTCCTAGTTCTGAAGAAAGATGGAAAGGTCCAAATGTGTGTAGACTATCGAGATCTCAATAAGGCGAGTTCGAAAGATGATTTTCCTTTGCCTCATATTGATGTTTTGGTAGACAACACAGTGCAATTCTCTGTCTTTTCATTCATGGATAGTTTCTAAAGATATAATCAAATCAAGATGTCCTCAGTTGATATGGAGAAGACTACTTTCATCACACCTTGGGGTACATATTGCTACAAAGTCATGCCATTTGGTTTGAAAAATGCAGGGGCAACGTACCAACGTTCCATGACAACCCTCTTTCACGATATGGTCCATAAAGAGATTGAGGTTTACGTGGACGATATGATTGCCAAATCCAGAACTGAAGATGATCATCTGGACCATTTGAAGAAGCTGTTTGACAGACTCCGCAAGTTCAGACTATGGTTGAATCCGGCAAAGTGCACCTTTGGAGTTTAATTTGGAAAATTGTTAGACTTTATTGTGAGTCAGAAGGGCATTGAAGTTGATCCTGACAAGGTTCGGGAAATTCAGAATATTCTGCCTCCCAAAATAGAAAAAGAAGTTCGTGGCTTTCTGGGCCGACTTAATTACTGTTAGTTCCATGGTTCTATGATATAGAAATGTCCATGGTTCTATGATTGGCTAAATTTTGGTAAAACATGATTCTGCACTGATGTTAACAAGGATGTTATAACATCTCCATCTGCTGTCATGACAGAACTACTGTAGAGTGTTTTAATGTGAATGTCATGCTGAATGTCGTGACATCCATCACGACAACCATCTGCTGTCATGACAGAACTACTGTCATGTGTGAGAAGCAACAGGAGTTGTGGTGTAGCAGGAGCTGATGACAAAACTGCTGTCATGGATGTCATACTGAATGTCATGACATCAATGTCTGGTACAACAAGGGCTGCTATGTTATATCTCTTGACAGAAGTGTTTTTGTCCTGTTGGATATTCTTCATCAGTATGTACAAGCCAAAGAGATTTATTAGAAACAAGGTGTAGATTTAATAAGTGTTCATAAAAAGGATCTTTGATACTTTTTAGGGAACTATAAAACATTTGTTTGTACTGTTATGAAGAAGATTCTGCAGGGCAAGCTGGAAACCAAGTTTAAGTGATGCTGAATGTCATGACCAATGTTATGACATTGATCATATGACATCAGGCATGATGGGTTTGTTTTTCTATTATGATACCTGATATATCTCAGGCTAAATTTCAGGAAACCTGTTATGGCTCCTTAGCTATCTTAGGCGAGATTTTAGTCAGGGCTGGACAGAACATGAAATAGCTGTGACCTGATTTGACAGCACCTTCAATTATGGAAAGTGGTTTAACTTGGTTTAACCTAATGTTTGTTACTTGTGACCAGCCCAAGCCCAGTCTACATTGCTATAAAAGGAGGAGCAGAAGCAGAAGAAAAAAGCACTCACATCAAGAACAACTTGAGTGTAAAATAAAGGTCTAGGGTTTGAGAGTCCCTTGTGTGTAAGTCACCCTTTGTATCGTTTGATACATTGTGGTAGACATATTTGTGAGTGAAGAGGGTTGCTCTTCACGTGTGTCTAGGAGTCTTAGGATTCCTTGTGTGCCAAGCAATTGTATGCTGAATAATTGTTTTGGTTATGGTGTATGAACTGTTGTGTTCATTGTGTCACTCAAAGCTTTTAAGCAAGAGTGTGTCTCACTTGATCAAAGCTGTGAAGCAAGATCATGGTGTATGTTTGGAATGTATCTCCACAACTATTTTGTAATTATGCATTTATATCACTGTAGTGTGATTGAGGGGGAGTGAGTGGGAATACTCAGGTCTAGAGTGTCTCTAGGTTGAAGTGTCATTGGGTAGAGATTAAGTGAGAAGTGCAAACTGGTTGTTTGACTTTGAATTTATTATGCTAATAGTGAATTTCCTCCCTAGCTTGGTAGCCCCCAGATGTAGGTGATGTTGCACCGAACTGGGTAAACAATTGTTGTGTTATTTATCTTTCAGCATTTACAACTCTGCATAATTTAAATGTTTAGATAAATAGTCTGTCAGTATGGAGATGTCACAACAGAGGTCATGATTTTGGTCATGACATTGGCACAATTTAAAGAAATTTAAATTGTTCATGATCTATCCTCGTCCTTGTTGTGCAGAGATCAATGTTCTTGGGACATCTGAAATCTGCATACCAAAATTTCAATTGGTATCAGATCAGGTATCTTGTCTGTTCTGGATGAGATCTTGGGAGATACTTTCTGGTGGTTTAAACAAGGAGAAGTTGTAGCTGAGTTGCTGATCTTTCTAAACATTTGAGCTGCTGCTTATGGAGTTTAGGAGGAGGTTGCCTAGGATTATCTGTATTTGTTGTTGTGCCCTCTGATATAGGAGCTTCTATGATCTGCTGAAAGGTTGCCAAAGGAGGAATAGCTACTTCTGTGTGATGACCTATAAGATGTTCTGACATCTTATTTAGGGCATGTTGAAGATGTTCTTTTGGTGGTTCTGCTGCATATTTTTTTGATGAAAGAACCGTGGTAGCCCTGGGAGAAGACTGACCTATATACATGCTGATATATGGTTGCAAGATGGTGGTCTCTACTGCTCTGATTGGTCTTACAAAACATGGATCCTGCTGGATGTTGTTGTGCTTGAGTTGTTGCTTATGTGCTTGGGTTGTTCTGTTGTGTGGGAGGTGATTTATTTTCACCACTCATGACTTGCAAGGATTCTATCAGCAGAAGAAGTCATAGAGAGGTTGAGTCAAGGGTGGCAGCCTTGATGTTTCAACACTAGATATATTTATACTGAAGAAAACTTTTGGTATTACTGAAGTATAAATATCTATCAGATGGCCTTCTCAACAAGTTGTGTGGATTTAAGATCAGTTGCTATGTGTGAACCACACACGTATTTAATTGGTTATCCATGAAGTTCAGAGAAGGATTGATTATAAGGATTTAAGATCTGTTGCTATTTGATATCTTCACAAATATTTAATGAATTATCCTTAGTCAATGATCAAGATGTCTCGTCAGTAGCAGCAAAAGCAGAAGGCCCCTGATTTGTTTGATCTACTTCAAGAATATGATGTTCAACCAAATGTTGAGACATTCCATCAGTAGAGATTGTGCAGAATTCAGTTGATTCAAGGAGTGCATCACTATATCAAAGGAGATAGAGCTGATACTCTTGGTACCATACACATGTGAGGTAAGATCTGTCTCTATTCTAGTAAGGTTCTTGGCAACAAACTAAGGCTAGAATGGAGTGCTGATGGAAGTAAAGATGAAGACATTCTTCTTGGATCAGTTTATTGGAGTGCATGAGCATATGATCTGTATCTAGAAAGTTTCCTGGCAAGAAACTGGTCTAGAAGATGGTGCTAGTAGCTTTTCTTGGGTCAGTTTATTTCTGATCTAAGTGCACAGGAGCATGAGATCTTGCTCAGCTTGGAGGTCAAGGATAAGTGGCAGTTATCTCTGATTTTCTGAAGAAGTCTCTACTTAAGGAAAGTGGGATTCCTTTTGTAAAGATTTACTTTATCCCTCCTCTCTGAAGAATCAAGCTTTGGCATGATTGGTTTCTCTAAAGAAGATTTCCTAAAGCCAATGCACTTCAAGGACAACAAAGCAGAACAGAGGTTGTCTACTCCAACTTGATATCAAGTCTATGTACTCTTGCTTTGATAGAGTGATGATGATCATCCAAGTGGCAGAATGAAAACCTGAACACTCCAGTAAGATGTCGTATCCGATGTAATGACATCAAGCAGTAACTTCAAGGCCTTCATTGGTGAAAGATGAGTTAATCTTCTCAGGTATGAATGGAATTAATGCTTCATCTCATGCAGTTTGCGGGAGCTGTGTGAAGGAGTAGATGCCTTGCTTTGGAGCAAGTAGAATTTTTGACTTGAAGATCAAAGTGGCCTGGTGGACTAGCAGATTTTCTAGAGCTCTGAAAGATGCTAAATAACCAAATAGTGGCATTTGGTTATTTAAGCATGTGCCTTTAGAAAACTATTCTTGTGCAGAAGGGTAGTCATTTGAAAACCACAGAAGGTTTTGGGACTGTTCATGCTTGGAACTAATTACTCTTATGCAGAAGGGTAGTTGGTTGAAGACCATAGGAGGATCTGTTTCTGTTCATATATTGGAGCTTGTGGTAGAAGCCCTAAGCTGTGTATAGAAGATTAACTTCTTTTGGAGATGTATTTGATCAAGCTGGTGGAGTTGTGTTCTCTGAAGATCTTCAGTTGGATTACTAGGCAGTAGTAAGTCCAGTTGTGGGCAGATAAAGAACCAATGGATATGGTTTGGTTTCCCTTGACAAAGGACTTGAAGATCTGGTACAGAACTTGTGATTCACATCTTGACTAAGAAGTACTCTATCTTGTCATACGAGAGAATGATGAGGTAAAAGGACTGTCTTGGAGTATGATGTAAAAGGATTGTAAAAGACTGGAAGTGGATCATTGATTGACTGCATGAAAATCTGGACTATGATGAGTCATATGGAAGTGAGTATTCACCAGTTAAACCAGAAGTGTTCTTAATTATCATATGGGAGAATGATGAGGAAAGAATGTCTTGGATTATGGGGTGTCTATCTTGTTATCTGACTCAGGCCAGAAGTCCTGTGGAGAAGTGGTTTCTTCTGTGTTGCACCCCAAAATTTGTCCAACCTTTTCTAACCTAGGTTTATGTTTCAATTGCATAATCATTTGCATTGGTATCATGTACACAGTGTATTCATCTGCATTGCATAGCATAAGCAAGCTATCTTAATCAGGGGATCAAGTGCTATTCTTATCTCAAGAGGTGTATTCAAGGGTTTTCATTCATATTCAAGACTACTCAGGTCATCAGGGAAGAATTTGAGCTTTGAAGAGCTACCAGGTTGATCAGTGAGTTCTCTCCTATCTTGAGTTTGTTTGGGGATCATCAGAGGGTATATGAGCTATGAGCCAAGAGCATGAGGTGTGTATGGATGTTATGAAGAGCCTAGATGATCATTTTTTAAGAAGAACCAAGTCATTGGAATGATTGCAGGAGCCTCAGTTGAAGTCAGTCAACTAGGGTTTTGTCTGGGTCAACACTAGGTCAACCCTAGGTCAAAGACTTGTTTTGAAAGGAATCCAGGATCATTTGAAGAATGTGGGATTCATTATTTTCTATATGGATATGGATATGGTGTTGTGCTAAAGAAAAATCAGACGGAATCAAGGAGAAACGGAGTTACCAAATTAGGGTTTCAGTGTAAAATCCCCTAATTTAGGTCAAACTTCAAAGCTGTGTAGCTCAAGATGCAAGCTTCATATGAATTTCTGGTTCACATGAAACTTGTAGAGTATCTTCCTAGCTTTAATTTGAGTGGTTGAAGTCATCAAGATGATTTATAGAACTCAAGTTATAGCTCTTGCAAGTTACAGGCCATCTGAAGGCACTGAAATTTGTCTGTGAAAGTTGTCTGTCTTCGAAGCAACTTTTGACCTTGAAGGAGATTTCAAATGGATTTCTGGCCAACATGAGAGTTGTTCCTTATTGTCTTAGCTTTCTATGAAGGTATGGTATGACTTCATATGATTTTTGGAACTCTACTTATGGTCTTGGCAAGCAAAGGGTATTTTGGTCATTTGAGAATTACAGGTCATTCTTAGCCTATGCCTAAAACTCATACAAGGAAGCCTCAAATGAAAAACTTCACAACATAAAAGTTGCTAAAAATGTCATTTTAAGTCTAGAAAATAGGTCATGGAAGTTTGGAAATTCATAGAACAAGACTTGATAAAAGTTGGTGGAAAATGACTTAAAAAAGGCATATAACTTGAAAAAGTTGAAATGAAAAATTGGTTTGGGCAATCTATAAATCCAAAATGGGTCATGTAATATACCAAATTGATTCCAAACAACATTTTAAAGACATTGGTTCAGCCACTTTTTTGAGTTAGGGTTTAAATTTTGGACTTGCTTTGTAAAGTTCTTTCTTGCATAATAAGGCAACTTTGCAAAACTCAACATAATGAAGGGATCAACTTGTTTTTTCACACATACACTCTCAATATCTCATGAAAGGAGATTTTAACACAAATTTGAAGGGATGCAAGCATGATATGAGATGGTTCAATATGTCATTACATGAGAATTTCCACATTCTTCCACTTCATACTAGAAGGTTCTAGGGACTTCTAAATTGGTTTATATATTGTTTGCAAAGTCCATGGGGTGAGGGTTGGTGATTGTTGGTGGTGATTAGTGAGTGTTAGTGCAAAAGAGAGAGTGAGATACCATTTATTCCATTTTTTCAAATCAATATCAAACTCCACTTTCTTCTTCATCTCCATTTCATTCTTCTCCACAAATCAATTCTCTGGATCATACTGAACACGTGCATACAGATTTGAGTGGCCATTGATGAAGGTTTGAAGGTGTGGCTTCAAAATTGCAAGAGAAGCAAATTGGATCCAAACTCACAATCCAAGCACTGTCCATCCAAGATCTTGCAAACAGAAAGGTTATCATCCATTAAAGATCATTTGTGGCAAGTTTCAAGCATTGGATTGAAGAGTAACTACACTTGCCATCACCAATTTTCAGGTTTGCAAAAGCTTTCGAAACTCTTTATTTATGCAGCATTAGATGAAATGGTTAGGATAAGCATGATTATAGACCATAGGTGATTGATTTCTGAGAGTTAGAGAGGATTACACGAGGTTCAATGGCAGGGTGCAGTTTCTTTCAAGATTAAGATTGGGCTGGATATTGAGTTATAATGATCATGTAATAGCTTAATGAAATCAGTGTAACACCATGAGCAAGATAGTGCCATTAATACCAAGGATTACCATAGTTGATATCAGTGATAATCTAGTTGTACCCAGGGTTTGCACCTATCGGGTTTAATTGTTGGTTGGGTTTTAGAGAAAATTGATGCCATGGTTTTGAAGAGGATGAAGAATAGGTCATTTTTGCTTTTGATGGCAAGGCATTTCATGGAGAATGGAGAGAGCACGATGGACTGGAAAATTCTTGCATGGGGTTGTAATTCTGAAAACCCTAGAATCATGTTGGGGACGATGACCCCTGGTCGTTGGATCTTTCCAAATTATTGACTTGTCAACCTAATCTAACGGTCCAAATTCAATTAAGAAACGGAGGGAACCCAAAGCATCACAACGCGCCGTTTAACTAAATGAAGCGTCTGGGCCTGGATCCAACAACGCTAATCACACCCCCATATGGAAGCCCAATGGAAATTGAACTAAAATTTGTTGCTAAATACACCGCTTGTGTTTTATTTTTCTTTTATTTTTTCATTCAATTTTCTGAAACCAACTGGGCCCAGACGTTTTCTTTACGCGCCCCCCACTTCCTGGCCCATCTGAGAATATAACTGAGCGTGGTTACTTTTGGCACCCCCTCCCCATTTTATTTCATTTTTGTGATTTTATTTTTCTTTTATATTTTCAGCATCTTTAAAAATCCATATAAAAATGAAAAAAGCTTATTTTTAATTGGTTCTTTTTGTGGTAGATCAATAATTCTGTTAAGAAATATAATAAATAATAAAAGTAGCATTTTATTTGGTTTTAGTATTTTTTGTGTATTTTTCTTGTAAATAGCTTTTTAATGAGTTTAGTTTAGTGCATAATTTTGTTGATTTTAGTTCTAATAGTTCCCTTTAGATTTAGGACCCATTCTTTTTAGGGTGATTAACTTAGGACCTCAATTTGTATATAGGATTTAATTCATAATTTTAGGATTAATTTTTAGGTGATTTGATTAGGTGAGATTAGAGTGGTTAAAATTAGGGTTTTAAGTGAGCATAGGTGAGATAGATCATTTCTTTTAGGAATTTTGATTTGATTTTTGGGGTATGGGACTATAGGGGTTATGGGTAGATAATAGATCCCTTAGAAAATATTAGGATTCCCCTACTGCTACTAGTATATTGCTTGTATTTGATTGACTGTGTGGTGTGCCCTCTTTAGGGTTATTCTTTGTCTGTGTGGGGTATTGGGTTTGTTTGGGGCTTGGGGTTTGAGATGAGGACTGTGATGATGAAGCCCATTTGAAGATTAAAGAGAGTGAAGACCAACTTCCAGAGTTGATGAGGAGTATCTCTTGCTGGCAGCTGTTGAAGGTTATAGGATCTAGGAGTTAGGCAGAGCTCTAGAGTAGAAAACTTGATTCTTAAACATGGAAGGTCTTGATTGCCTCCATCCCTCTCTGTGATGCAGAGTCTCTCTAAGACACTCACCCCCTTCCTTTGGAAGGCTTGGAGATAGTGTCTAAGGGATAGAACTCTTGAGAGAAATATTCTTTGTGTTGTTAGCAGTCTGTTTGCCACCTTTGGTGGTCAACTAATTGCTTAACACCCAGTTCATTCTTGTGATTGGTTTCCTCAGCATGGAGATTGGGACTTGAAGAAAAGCCATTGGGAGATTGAAGATAAAAGACTGATGCTTGCTGGAAGATTGTGGATAGCTGATGCTTTGCTTGAAAGCCTGCTGATGAAGATTGCTTTGCTGTTTAGTTTTAGTTGTTTTAATTCTTGATGTATTGTGTGAATTTCCCGGACTGTATTGTTTGCTGTTTAACTTGCTGGGTTGAAAGTGAATCTTGTTCACTTTTGCCTATTGTTTTCTAGGTTCGAGGTTGAGTGGGACTCCCTTGCCTCGCTTGTATTGTTGCATCCATGCATTTTACTGTTTTATTATATATATCTGCTGTTTCTGTTTCCGTCTATTCCCTTAGGATCTCTGTTTCTCTCTGCGCAAGAGAGGAGCATGATAGACATTAGGTGTTAACCCATGCATGATAACATTAGGGTAGATTTTATTCCCTTTTTTAACCCTAGGATTTGTAGAGTGTCATCTCTTCTTTCTCAAAACAACAGAAAAACATTAATAAAGGTTATAACAGAAATCAATTCATTTCTTCCGTCAAAAGATTTGAACAAACATCAACCTTTTTGCAATAAGAAAACCCTTGTTTAAGGTGAGATTTTTCATAAAAGACACTTGAACAACTTGTGTCGTGCGTAGCCCGAACTACGTTTGCTCTGATCTTCCATGCTGTGTGGAAGTACGTAGGCATAGGATGCGATATCCTAGCGAGCAACCTTCACCCATATTCCCCCCGTAGTTAGGCGAACTACGTTGAGTCTAATTTCTCGTTCCAGACGGGAATACGTAGGCATAAAGTGCGATGCTTTGCCGAGTCATGTTTTCTTTTCTTTTCAGACCTCATCCTTTAGTTTAGATAGAAGTGTAATCCGTACAAACCAAGCAAGCGTGGATCCCATCGAGTTCGATGGACGTGGGGGGTGCTAATACCTTCCCCTTGCGTAACCGACTCCCGAATCCAGGTTTTGGTTGCGATGACCATACCTTTTCCCGTTTTTCGCGAGGTTTACTTCGAGCGTTTCCTTTCCCTCCGTTGGGATAAATAACGCACGGTGGCGACTCTTCTGTATTGCCGGCGCCGATTTTCGCAGTAGCGGCAGCTGGCGACTCTGCTGGGGATCCAACGTCCCCTGGCTGCTAAGGACTGCGATAATTCCTTATGCATTTGGGATCCAACGTCCCTTAAGCGAGTCAATCCTAGCGCTTGTTTTCCCGTCGAGGATTTTGTATGGATTTATATTTCTGTCCTTTATTTTCAGCATTATATTATTGATTATTATTGTTGTATTGGGGTGTGACGGGTGTTCCATGATTGAGAGATAAGCCGGACCTGGGCTTGAGTGCACCTAGATTTAGAGTGGAGATTAGTGGGCGCGCACGTGCTTTGCATGTCCTAGTGTCCCACGAAATCCACACTCAGACGAGGTTCTTCTGGTTGGCCTCCTGTCCTGCCCTTTGGGTGGCTCGGGTTGCTGGTTAGTTGGATTGTCGACTTTAGGGACCGATCATTTGGAAGTTGGCTAAGTGAGGCCTCTTCAGGATTTGATGATGCCACTCCTTCTGGGAATCGTACCATCAACCCTGAAAGTCTGTGACGCCGACGACCGCATAGGATGCCATACCTTTGTCAGTTACTAGGACATCCACCTGTGAGAGGGTTTGGGGTTATGCAGGTAACTAGACCTTCAGATACCGGTTATTTCTTGATCTGAGATCCTGGGTATTTATGGACAGTTGTGAGGTCTATCAGAGACCAGTCAGAGTTATGGTATGAGGTCTATCAGAGACTAGTGTTGGAGCTTTGTTTTAGGTCTATCTGAGACCAGGGTTTGAGGAATTCTAGAGGGTCTATTTGAGACTTTTGATATGGTTCAGGCTTCTTAGCTATAGCACTTGGTCCCTGTCGCATGTTGCTTGCATTGCATTGTTTGCATAATCATTATCATTGCATCCCATTAACGTGTGTCTGTGCTGCAGGTGCATTTGCATATTCCCCGGTTCTAGTGTCTGGACTTCTGAGTATTGACCATGGCGGGTTTGAGAATGACAGTTGCGTACAAGCTACCTATCCCTGATATTACTCCCCTCCTGGGTCTGATTTCTCTTGCTGATGAGGATGTCCGTAGAAGCTTCAGGCAGAGTTACGGATGACTGTTGAGTTTGGTTCGCAAATCCACTGATGATGAATTGAATGGGCTGTATACGCTGATGCAATTCTATGACCCGGCTTTGAGATGTTTCACATTTGCTGACTTCATTGTGGGGCCTACCATGGAGGAGTATGTGGAGTTTACTGAGCTGCCGGTACAGAATGCAGTTCCTTTTATTCACTCTGCCGCTGAGCCCAAGGTGGAGGATTTAGCTAAGACCTTGCACATGAACGCTTCTGAGCTGTTGATGACTTCTTGGCGAGGGGTTCCAGGTTTTTCTCTCCAGTTTCCGGTTGGTAAGGCTCAAGAGTACGCCAAGAATGGGTGTTGGGTGGTCTTTAACGCTATTTTGGCTCTATGCATTTATGGGATAGTGCTGTTTCCCAATTTCCCGAACTTCGTGGACATGGATGCATTTCATTTGTTTGCTGCTGGCAACCCGGTACCCACTCTGATCGGGGACTTCTACCATTCGATGCACTACAGAAATGAGAACAGGAGAGGCAAGAATGTCTCCTATTGCGTGCCTTTGCTGTACATGTGGTTTAAGAGCCATCTTCCCCTGAAGGGACCTTTTGTGGATAGTGCAACTACAGCTGACTAGCCAGAGCGTATGATGAGGCTATCTTCTGAAGACATTGAGTGGTTTGACCGAGACTTGCTGGGGTCTGAGCTTATTTTCAGTTGTTCTGGGTATCCTAATGTTCCTTTGATAGGAAGAAAAAGGTGTATTAATTACAACCCATCTCTGTTCGTCCGCCAGTTTGGATATGCGTTGAAGAACCCACCTCAGGAGGAAGAAGTACAGGAATCTCTGTACTTCACCGGTGATTTGAATGGAGAGTTACTAGCCAAGCTTCGGCATGCCTGGACGCATATTAACAGAAAAGGGAAACCACTGTTGGGGAAGAATGATTGTCAGGCATATGCACCCTACAAAGTTTGGATCCAGGAGAGGGCAAGACAGTTGCTGCTGCCATTTCCAATTGCGTCGGTCCCTGTTCATATTCCGGTGGAGGAGCCAACCACTGTCACTATGGAGGTCTACGAGCGAGTTGTGAAAGAAAAGGAAGCCTTGATGAAGATTAATGAAGAGTTAGAAAAGGAGCTAGCTCAGATGCGGAGTGAGAAGAATAAGGTTGTACGTTCTTTCCAACAGCAGATCGAACTAGTAAACAGGCTAGGTGCTGAGTTGACTGAGGAGAGAAAGAAGCGCGAACGTCTGGGTCAAGAGTTCAGAAGCTCTCATGACATGTTGGAGTCCAAAAAGAAAGCACTCGACGCCGCTCACCGAGAAATCTCTTCTTGTAATAAGACATGGAATGCTATGCTAACCAACAACAAAAAGAGGGAAGATAAATTGAAGCAGCAAATTTCTGAACTCGAAGAGCAGTTGAAGGCTAGCATCAAGAAGCATGAAGAGGAGTTAATGACCAGATATAGTCTCCAGAATGCATTGAACAAGGCCATCGAAAGCAGGAACGAAGTTGTGTCTCAGAAGCGGAAGCTAGAGGATCGCTTCGGAGAAGGGGCATGGGAGGAAACCGCTGGTGACGTGCGACGTGTTCTCAAGAGAAGAAACCAGCTTGTCGAGGGTCTGCTTACCCGACCAAGCCATCCAGAGACCAAGAAGTTAATAGAAGAGTACCAGGCTTATGGGAGTACTTGATCGTTTCATGTATTAACTTGTATGCTTTATTTGCATTTGTGCTGACCATCACCAGGATTGTTGGTTGAGGTCATGCCTTCTTATTATACACTCAGTGATATTGTATTCTTGGACTTCTCAGCAATATACGAGGTTTTCTATGATTCGGCTCCAATCACCGTATTGCTAGCACTGTCACTGCACTGGCACAATCACACTAGAATCGGGGAAGGATAATCCCTAATGCACAAACACATATTGCATTTTGCATGCATACCCATATTTGCATTACAGGTTTGTGAATCGTGTATCTTATCTCCTGCATCCGTTCCAGGTATTTTCAGGATTACAGAAAAGCGGGTCCACCGTTACTCTACAAGGATCAACCAGAAGAAGATCATGGACAACGTGCAGAGTGAAATGCAAGAGATGCGTGACAGGATGGCCCTGCTCATGCAAACCATGGAGACTATCGCCAAAGGACAAGAGCAGCTGCAGAATCTGGTTCAACCGATAGTCGCACGGGCTGAAAACAACGGGACACCGCATGGTGAAAATATTGCTGCTTCTCCCCGAGTTGAGAATCGTCAAAGTGTTGATGTTGTTCCCGTAACCGGTTTGAATGCTGGAGAAACTGGTCCTATAGGTGGAGGCGGGAACACCGGTAATATGAATGTCAATGCAGATACTGCTGGGGTATTTGTGGGTAATGTCAACCAGGGTTTCAATGGGGGCGTCGAGAATGTCGGAATGAATGGTATTAATGGTAACCAGGGCTTCAATGGTGTGAATATGGGGTATGGCAGCATGGCTGGCGCCAAGGCTGGGTTCGGTGGCTATGGTAATCTTGGATATGGAACTGGCGCATACAACGCTCAAGAGATGGGTAATCTGAGGTATGACCCCAAGTATGTCCAAACGGGTCCAGGCCGTGATGCGGATTATGTTGGATACGATGCAGTACCTCGCTGGGAGGATCGTCAGGAGGATGTGTTCTCTGGTCAGAACGAGGGTTATGAAAGGGCTAGGGATGACAACCGTCGGATGAGATTGCTAGAAGAGAAGGTGAACGGATTGGCTAGCCAGAATGCTCTTGGGTTGGATATGTCAAATATGGGGTTAGTCCCAGGGTTGAGGGTCCCGCTGAAATTCAAAGCACCGTCATTTGATAAGTACAAAGGGGATACATGCCCTAGGGTGCATGTGCGCGCATTCTACAGACGTATGTCTGCGTACTCTGAGGATGAAAAGATGCTAATGCACTTCTTCCAGGATAGCCTGTCAGGGCCATCGCTGGAGTGGTACATGAGCTTGGAGCCTACTCAGATCAGGAGTTGGAAAGAGCTGGCAGAGGCTTTTGTTCGACATTATCAATATAATAGTGATCTCGCCCATAACCGAGTCCAGTTGCAGAGCATGTCTCAGAAGTCTAGCGAGAGCTTTAAGGAATACGCCCAGAGATGGCGGGATTTGGCTGCTAGGGTGCACCCTCCGATGGTGGAGCGCGAAATGATGGATATGTTCATAGGAACTTTCTCTGGAATGTACTATGACCGATTGCTAAATTTTTCGATAAGTACCTTCTCTGAGTTGATCTTGATGGGGGAGCGCATTGAAAACGGGGTGAAGATTGGTAAAATTCAAGCGGGTGAGTCCAGTTCCGTAGGAGGTAATAAGAAGACGTTTGGTGGTAAAAGGCAGAGTGACACCAATGCTGTATACAGTGCTCGACAAAGGAATAAAGGTCAGAACTGGCGTCAGCAGTCGCAAGTCGCAAGTGTAACCATTCCAGGGCCTTCTCAGCAGCAGAGACAACAACCACCGCAGCAGGCTCAGCAGCAGCCTAATAATAATCAGCGCAGACTTCAGAACCCATGACCTAGGAGAGTATTCGAGGTACCGCCAGTATCATATGCAGAACTCCTTCAAACTTTGTTGATATTGCAGCTAGTCGAGAAGAGGACCTTAGCACCACCAACTGGCCAGCCACCAGTCGGGTATGATGTTAATGAGCACTGTGACTTCCATTCGGGTGCACCGGGGCACAATATTGAAAATTGCCTAGCTTTCAAGCATAAAGTACAGGATTTGCTTGATAGTACGGCTATTAACTTCGGGAAGGAAGGTCCCAATATCACGCAGCAGCTAATGCCCAAGCATGGTGGGGCTGGGGCCAATGCAATCACGGTAGATGATGAGTTGAACTTGATTTCGGAGGTGAGCGAGCTGAAAACCCCTTTGAATTACGTAAAGCAGCGTTTACTGAAAGGAGGTGTCTATCCCGGTTGCGGTGAAGAGTGTGCTGACTGTTTGATTCAACCTAGGGGCCGTGAGAAGTTGAAGAGGGGAGTTCAAGGATTGATTGATGAAGGAACTTTGCAGTTTGACAGGGCTGCGGGGCGAGAGAAGTCTGTTGAGACAGAATCGGGTGAAGAGCGCGGGGAGATTTCTACGATCACCATTCCGTTCAAATCGGTGACAATTTCGGCATCATCGAAAAGGCCGACCATTACTATTACCAAGGCTAAGCCAGTCCCTTTTGAAAGCACAAAGGCAGTCCCGTGGTGCTATGGTGCTGAAGTGTATTGTAATGGGGAAAAGATGGACTTGAATGATCCGCCAGCGGGATCCGTCGATAACATAGTAGGAGCGGGAGGTATAACCCGGAGCGGGAGAATTTTCACTTCACCTGAGGTTGAAGCAGAGAGGCTTGCCAGGGGTAAGAACAAAGTTGTTGAGGGGGAATCTTCGGGGAGTAAAGAGAAAGAGCCGATAACCAAAGATGTGGAAGAATTCATGAGGTTAATTCGCAAAAGTGATTACAAGATTGTAGATCACCTGCAGCAGACCCCGTCAAAGATCTCCATATTATCGCTGCTGTTGTGTTCTGAGGCGCATAGAAATGCCCTATTGAAGGTACTTGAGACGTCCTTCGTGCGGCAAGATATTTCAGTTAATCAGCTGGAGGGAGTTATAGCACATGTCAACGCTGGGCATGGACTGGGATTCACGGATTTTGACCTAACACCTCGAGGGCGTGATCATAATAATGCCTTGCACATCTCTATCGAATGCCGGGGCACTGTTTTATCCCATGTGCTGGTAGACACTGGGTCCTCGTTGAATGTGTTACCAAAGAAAGCCCTGTTGAAATTGGATACCCGTGGGTTGTTGTGCACACCTAGTGATTTGGTAGTGAGGGCCTTTGACGGAACAAGGAGGTCAGTATTCGGGTCAGTGACGTTACCCATCCAGGTAGGTCCGGAGGTGTTTGATACAGTGTTTTACATCATGGACATCCAGCCTGCCTATAGCTGTTTGATCGGGAGGCCTTGGATTCATGCCGCTGGGGCAGTAACTTCTACACTCCATCAGAAGTTGAAATATATCGTTGAGGGGAGTATTGTGACGGTGTGTGGCGAAGAGGATATCTTAGTCAGTCATTTGTCTTCTTTCAAGTACGTGGAGGTAGATGGAGAGATTCATGAAACACTGTGTCAGGCGTTCGAAGGGGTGAAAGTTAAAGAAGAAGCTCCGGTGAAAAGTGAGGGGCAAGAGGTGGTAGTCTCCTCGTATAAAGAAGCCAAGGCGTTGGTACAAGCAGGAGAGACTCAGAAGTGGGGGCAGGTTCTGGACATCCCAGTGAAGAAAGATAGGTATGGCTTGGGGTACCGCCCATCTCCCTCGCAGAGTGCGCCTAAGTACAAGGGACCTGTGGTGTTCACGCCCGGTGGAGTTAGCTTTGAAAGGATTAACGCCGTGTCTGATACAGAGGAAGTGGATAGCGATTGCGACATGGACGCATGGATTCGACCCAGCACGCCGGGGCAAAGCCTATGCAACTGGTCCATCCAGGACGTCATCCAAGTCACCAAACAGTAATGCATTGTTTTTTCAATCATTGTGTGATCACATGCCTTGCCCGGGGCATCGATGATCTTGTCTTAGGGCCTAACTGTTTACCTGTATGTTTGCATGATTAATAAATGACGGCGTTTTTTACATTCAAATGTTGTGATCCTTTTCTTTCTATTTTTATTTTTCATTTTTCAATAAAATGGCAGCGTGGTTATGCATTTTGCTTGTACATCATTTTGAAGCACTTAACCGTTTCCCTCGCAGGATTCATGAATTTTCAGATGACATCGACCAAAAACTTCCTATGACTCGTTTAGACTTCGAGCATCCGATCTTCCAAGCTGAGGAGGAGATTGTGGAGGATAGTGACTTACCAGAAGAGCTTAGTCGGTTATTGAAGCAAGAGGAGAGAGTCATTCTGCCTCACCAGGAAGAGATTGATATTGTCAACGTGGGGTCTGAAGAATGCGTCAGGAATATCCGTATAGGGGCTGCGTTGCAAGGTGACATCAAGCGAGAGCTTATTGAGATGCTGCGTGAATACAGTGATATATTTGCTTGGTCCTACGAGGACATGCCAGGGCTGGATACTGATATGGTTGTTCATCGTCTGCCGTTGAAGGAAGATTGACCGCCTGTGAAGCAGAAACATAGAAGGACTCGTCCTGACATGGCCGTAAAGATAAAGGAAGAAGTGCAGAAACAATGGGATGCTGGGTTCCTGGCTGTTACCACTTATCCCACTTGGGTCGCTAATATCGTGCCTGTGCCAAAGAAAGATGGCAAGGTTCGAATGTGTGTTGATTATAGGGATCTAAACAAAGCGAGCCCGAAAGATGATTTCCCGCTGCCGCATATTGATGTGTTAGTTGACAACACGGCTCAGTTTTCGGTATTCTCCTTCATGGATGGATTTTCGGGGTACAACCAGATCAAAATGGCTCCGGAGGATATGGAAAAAACGACCTTTATTACCCCGTGGGGGACCTTCTATTATAAGGTGATGCCCTTTGGTTTGAAAAATGCTAGGGCAACCTACCAGCGGGCTATGACAACGCTTTTTCACGACATGATGCACAGAGAGATTGAGGTGTATGTCGATGACATGATTGCCAAGTCTCAAACAGAGGAAGAACATCTGGTTAATCTGCTGAAGTTGTTCAAGAGGCTGAGGAAGTTCAGGCTGAGGCTGAATCCTAATAAATGTACCTTCGGAGTGAGATCCGAGAAGCTACTGGGGTTCATTGTAAGCAAGAAAGGAATCGAGGTCGATCCTGCAAAAATAAAAGCAATACAAGAGATGCCAGCACCGAGAACAGAAAAAGAAGTCTGTGGGTTCTTAGGGAGGTTGAACTACATTGCTAGGTTCATCTCTCACCTAACGACCACGTGTGAGCCATTATTCAAGCTGTTAAAGAAAGATCAAGCGGTGGTCTAGAACGATAATTGCCAAAGGGCATTTGAAAAGATAAAAGAATACTTGCAGGAACCTCCGGTGTTGATACCCCCAGTAGCGGGACGACCACTGATTATGTATCTGACGGTTCTGGAGAACAGTATGGGTTGTGTTCTCGGTCAACATGACGAGACAGGGCGGAAAAAGCATGCAATTTACTACTTGAGTAAAAAGTTCACGGATTGTGAATCTCGATACTCTATGCTCGAAAAGACGTGTTGTGCATTGGCGTGGGCTGCCAAACGTCTAAGACAGTATATGCTGAATCATACAACCATGCTGATATCAAAGATGGATCCAATCAAATATATGTTTGAGAAGCAAGCACTCTCTGGAAGGATTGCTAGATGGCAGATGGTATTGACAGAATACGATATCCAGTATGTTTCCTAGAAGGCCATTAAGGGAAGTGTTCTGTCCGAATATCTCGCCGAACAGCCGATTGAGGATTATCAGCCTATGAAGTTTGAGTTCCCGGATGAGGACATAATGTACTTGAAGGCTAAAGATTGTGATGAGCCGTTGCCTGGTGAAGGTCCTGAGCGGAGTTCCCAGTGGCAATTGATTTTTGATGGGGATGTCAATTCGTACGGTAGCGGGATCGGGGCAATCGTTACAACTCCCCACGGGTCGCACATCCCGTTCACAGCCAGATTGACTTTTTCAGTGACGAACAACGAAGCAGAGTACGAAGCTTGCATTATGGGGTTAGAAGAGGCTATCGATCTAAGGATCAAGAATCTGGATGTATATGGGGATTCAGCATTGGTTGTGAATCAGATTAAGGGAGAGTGGGAGACGCGCCAACCTAATCTGGTGTCGTACATGAATTATGCGAGAAGGTTGCTACCTTTCTTTGATAGGGTGGAGTTCCATCATGTACCTCGGGCGGAGAATCAAATGGCAGACGCCCTTGCAACGTTATCCTCGATGTATAAAGTCAACCGCTGGAATGAGGCTCCCAGCATTGTCATCTCTCGCCTTGATAGGCCGGCCTTTGTGTTTGCAATTAATGAAGCATCTGACGGTAAACCTTGGTACTTCGACATACAAAATTTCCTGAAGAATAAGGAATATCCGGCTGGGGCATCCAGTCGTGATCAGAAGACTCTAAGGAGATTAGCAGGCAACTTCTATCTGAATCCCGACAGCATTTTGTATAGAAGGAACCACGATTTGGTACTCCTCCGGTGTGTAGATGAGAAGGAAGCCAACTTGCTCATGGAAGAAGTCCATGAAGGAACTTTTGGTACACATGCCGGTGGGCATGCTATGACCCGAAAGTTGTTGCGAGTGGGGTATTACTCGTTAACGATGGAAACTGACTGTTTCAAGTTCGCCAAGCGGTGTCACAAGTGCCAGATCTATGCTGATAAGATCCATGTGCCACCCAGTCCACTGAACGTTATGGCATCCCCATGGCCTTTCTCCATGTGGGGAATCGATATGATTGGCAAGATTGAGCCTACTGCTTCTAATGGGCATCGCTTCATTCTGGTTGCGATCGATTACTTCACTAAGTGGGTGGAAGCGGCTTCTTACGCCAATGTGACGAAGCAGGTGGTGGCCAGATTTATCAAGAGGGATATAATTTGCAGATACGGTATTCCTGAGCGAATCATTACTGATAATGGTTCGAATTTGAACAGCAAGATGATGAAAGATCTGTGTCGGGATTTCAAGATCGAGCATCATAATTCATCTCCCTACAGACCCAAGATGAATGGCGCTGTTGAAGCGGCCAACAAGAACATAAAGAAGATTGTTCAGAAGATGGTGGTGACGTATAAGGATTGGCATGAGATGTTGCCATTCGCTTTGCACGGTTATCGTACTACAGTGCGTACATCAACCGGGGCAACACCGTTCTCACTAGTGTATGGCATGGAGGCTGTCCTGCCATTGGAGGTTGAGATACCATCTTTGAGGGTTTTGCTTGATGTTAAGCTGGACGAGGCAGAATGGGTGAGAAGTAGATTGAATCAGCTGAGTTTGATAGATGAGAAAAGGCTGGCATCCATTGCACATGGTAGGCTGTATCATAGCCGAATGAAGAAAGCGTTCGACAAGAAGATTCGACCTCGAAGCTTTCAGACGGGTGATCTTGTGCTGAAGAAGATTCTCCCACCACAATCGGATCACAGGGGCAAATGGACTCCCAATTACGAAGGTCCATACGTCGTGAGAAAGGTCTTCTCCGGAGGAGCCTTATTGTTATCCACCATGGATGGTGAAGACTTTTCGTCCCCTGTGAACTCGGACGCAGTTAAAAAATACTTTGCTTAAAATTGACCCGCTGGACAGTAAAAAGAGAGTCCAGGCAAAAATGGGGCATCCTGGCGAACCGAAAAACAGAATAAAAAGGTTCGGGCAAAAGTTAGGGATAAAACGAAAAAATGTACACCCGCGAAGTCGAAAACCTACACTGGGCGGCTTCAGCAAAAAAGGGTATCCCGGTGAATCGAAAACCCGCAAAGGGCGATTCACGCAAAAGTTAGGGATTTGAGAAGCAAATGGCCGCGGTCCAAGTTTGATTGTTAGTGGTTTGGGAGCATCTAGGGGTCAATTATCCAAAGCAATCTCTTCCGAAGACAAAGATCGGGAAAGCGTCAGAGTCCGACGAGTCATAGGAGGATCGGTTCATGGTGTTCGTCTGTAACATGTTGCCGACATGTGTACAAATTTTATTCTGTATATTTGTATACTTATGCATTCTGTTTATGTGTGACTACCTCTTTTCAGGAGTTGCATCTGATGTATGAACCTTGCCTATTCTCAGGCCGTTATCAATAAAGTGCTTTATTCAATATAGTGTGTGACTTTGGTTTTAATTTTTTACAGTTTTGTTTGTAAAAAGTGCCGATGTTTTTTATAAACTTACATGCGTGTAAACCGGCGGGCCTCGGCCTATGATTGTTAAAACCAAAAATGGTTTTCGTGGGTGACTACCAAGATGTTTCTTTTTTGCATAGATTGCCTTGTGTTTGCTTGTTGACTTTTGCAGGTATGCAAAAGCTCACAAAATCCCCCGCCAGAGTCCATGGCAAGCTGGTACCCTCTCCAGAGGTTGAATGTTGCGTCTTTCCCCGGTGAAGTCGCCCGAGGCAAGATTGAATGTTGTCTCCCTAGGAGAGCGGAAATCGCGTCAAAGGAAAAGATTGATGTATCTTCAGTAGTTCAGAATCGGCTTGTCAAGCAGAGCAGAGTCCTCCCCAGTGAAGGTCGAGGCAGATGTGATTAACTTCCCAGAGAGTTCTTGTGCAGTGCAAATCAGAATGTGTAGTTCAATCCCCAGCTCAGTGATAGCGGGATGATTTCCCCAGCTCAGTGATAGCAGGAGGGGTTCCCTACAGAGTGTGATCAGGTGGTTGGAGCTGCTGAAAGGAGTTTTCCCGAGCAGGATTGTCCTTTCTTTCCCCAGCAAGTCGCTCTTCCTCGTCAGGAGGATCGTCCTCAGCAGATTTTGGAGTTTTGAGTTCGTGAGCTACTTTCCTAGCAGGATGGTTATCCCCAGCGAAGTTAGTTCATCTTTCCAACATTTATTTTGATGGAAGCGTATCGGTAGTATTCTGGTCATCCCCAGCGGATCCAGTGTGTCTTCAGCATTTATTTTGCTGAAGTAACTCTTTGTATAAGCATGCATCATGAGCATTTTCATTTTACACGAGTACGTAGCATTTCCATGTTGTGTGGAAGCATTACGTCATTATCAAACGTGCATTTTTGAAACATAAGCCAGGTGGTTACCTCTTCGGTTTCTGATCGGTGGTTCCCTGCCGATAAGAGAAATCGTGATTCAGGAAGATGCTGTTTTGTGGTCAAGTACGCAGTGATCGTATTTGTACCATATACGGGGTTCATATTGTGAGGCACGCAGTGGTCGTGTTGATTTTGAGATGTTGATCTGTGGCCCAAGTATGCAGTGGTCGTATTTGTACTATCCATGGGGTTCAGGTCGTAGGACACGCAGTGATCGTGTTGATCTTGGTATGTGTATTTGTGGTCGAATGGCGCAGTGATCGTATTCGTCCATTATACAATGGTTATAGATTGACACGCAGTGATCGTGTTCATCCAGTTGGTTGGTCGGTATACGCAGTGATCGTATTCGTCCGTTATACGGTTTGGGGTGAGGCACGCAGTGAACGTGTTCATCTGGTTGTTTGTGGCCGAAGTACGCAGTGATCGTATTCGTCCCATGTTTGAAGTTGTGTCACGGCACGCGGTGATCGTGTTTCCTCCAGTCAAGAGGGCCGTGACATGAAGCGCGCAGTGATCGCGTTTACCCTATGTATGGTTGGAATATGCAGTGATCGTATTCGTCCATGTTATGTGGGTTAGTTGAGACGCACAACACGCAGTGATCGTGTTTTTCTCCAGTCAAGAGGATCGTGGCTCAGAGCACGCAGTGATCGTGTTCAAACACGCAGTGATCGTGTTCAAACACGCAGTGATCGTGTTCAAGATACGCAGTGATCGTATTCGTATAGCATGCAGTGATCGTGTTGATAGTACCATGGGAACTTGTGATGCGGAGCACGCAGTGATCGTGGTTATCGTATCAGTTGAGTTTGTGGGTCGGCATACGCAGTAATCGTATTCGTCCTGTTACATGGTTTGGTTTTGTGGCACACGCAGTGATCGTGTTGACATCATTTTGGGGGGTTTGTTGGTCGAGATGCGCAGTGATCGTATTCGCCCTATTGCAGCACACGCAGTGATCGTGTTCGTCATATTGGTGGTTGAAGTATGTAGTGAACGTGTTTGCCTCTTCTATGTGGATTTATTCCGTCTGGCACGCAGTGATCGTGTTTACCTCATCCGGTTGGATTTATGATCGATGTGATTTTGGTTGTGCCAAGCACGCAGTGATCATGTTTGTCATGTCATATTCCCCTAGCAGAGTTGCTTGGTCAAGCATTTCTCTTTCTCCCCAGCCGAGTCCTTTCTCAGAGTGCTGTGGAAATGGCATGATGCAGATTTTGGGTGGTTACCCACAGTTTCCCCAATAGAGATATAATCCCCAGCAGGGTGGTCTTCAACGAGATACTTGTTTAAGTTCCTCGTAGTCTCCGGCAGGGTATTCTTTGACAAGTCGCTTGGCTAAGCTACTTGTATTCCCCCATCTGAGTCTTTCTCAGGATGCTGCAGAGTCAGCATTAGAAGACGGTAGTGCAGTTTGTGGGTAGTTACCCGTAGTTCCTCCAGCAGAGTTATGTGCTCCAGCAGGATGTCACTTCAATGAGTTAATTGGTTAAGTCCCTCATAGTCCCCAGCAGGATGCTCGCCATAGGAGTTGTTTGGTTGAATTCCTTGTATTTTTCAGCAAGGGTGCTTGGTTAAGTTCCCAATTTCCCCAGCAGGTGTTTGACGGCAGCCGTCAGAATTGGCCTCAGAGTTACTTAGTTGAGTTTCTCATTTCCCCGCAGAGTCGGTTGTTCATGTCTTCGAACATTGCCCCGCTTGGTTAAGCGTTTGCTCGTTTCTTCAGGATACGAAAGGTTGATCAGTGAAGTCAACATGACAAATGAAGTCAATATTCTCCCGCTGGTTAGCGTGTGCTCGGTCGATAAGTGAGATCAACAGAGGTTGGTAAGTGATATCAACAATTTCTCGTTGTGTGGTGTATGCTCATTTCTTCGGAGTGGAGTGGTCTGCGGACAATATCAGATTATTTTACAAAGATAGATTGACAGAGGAGTGGTTAGTTGTTGCCGTGACAACAGAAGTCATTTCCCTGAAGGGTTTTTCCCAAGCAGTAGTCGTATTCGCAATTTATTTTTGCGGTTGGTAAATTTCCGGGTTCTTTCGTATTCAACCGTCTCGCACCTCGAATGTCTGAAGGCTGCGCGCTCTTCATCCAGTCGGGTCCAAGCCGCTTGAATAGGGGCAGCTGTTGCACCCCAAAATTTGCCCAACCTTTTCTAACCTAGGTTTATGTTTCAATTGCATAATCATTTGCATTGGTATCATGTACACAGTTTATTCATCTGCATTGCATAGCATAAGCAAGCTATCTTAATTAGGGGATCAAGTGCTATTCTTATCTCAAGAGGTGTATTCAAGGGTTTTCATTCATATTCAAGACTACTCAGGTCATCAGGGAAGAATTTGAGCTTTGAAGAGCTACCAGGTTGATCAGTGAGTTCTCTCCTATCTTGAGTTTGTTTGGGGATCATCAGAGGGTATATGAGCTATGAGCCAAGAGCATGAGGTGTGTATGGATGTTATGAAGAGCCTAGATGATCATTTTTGAAGAAGAACCAAGTCATTGGAATGATTGCAGGAGCCTCAGTTGAAGTCAGTCAACTAGGGTTTTATCTGGGTCAACACTAGGTCAACCCTAGGTCAAAGACTTGTTTTGAAAGGCATCCAGGATCATTTGAAGAATGTGGGATTCATTATTTTCTATATGGATATGGATATGGTGTTGTGCTAAAGAAAAATCAGAAGGAATCAAGGAGAAATGGAGTTACCAAATTAGGGTTTCAGTGTAAAATCCCCTGATTTAGGTCAAACTTTAAAGTAGTGTAGCTCAAGATGCAAGCTTCATATGAATTTACGGGCCACATGAAACTTGTAGAGTATCTTCATAGCTTTAATTTGAGTGGTGGAAGTCATCAAGATGATTTGTAGAACTCAAGTTATAGCTCTTGCAAGTTACAGGCCATCTGAAGGCACTGAAATTTGTCTGTGAAAGTTGTCTGTCTTCCAAGCAACGTTTGACCTTCAAGGAAATTTCAAATGGATTTCTGGCCAACATGAGAGTTGTTCCTTATTGTCTTAGATTTCTAGGAAGGTATGGTATGCCTTCATATGATTTGTGGAACTCTACTTATGGTCTTGGCAAGCAAAGGGTATCTTGTTCATTTGAGAATTACAGGTCATTCTTAGCCTATGCCTAAAACTCATACAAGGAAGCCTCAAATGAAAAACTTCACAACATCGAAGTTGCTCAAAATGTCATTTTAAGTCTAGAAAAGAGTTCATGGAAGTTCGTAAATGCATAGAACAAGACTTGATAAAAATTGGTGGAAAATGACTTAAAAAAGGCATATAACTTGAAAAAGTTGAAATGAAAAATTGGTTTGGGCAATCTATAAATCCAAAATGGGTCATGTAATATACCAAATTGATTCCAAACAACATTTTAAAGACATTGGTTCAGCCACTTTTTTGAGTTAGGGTTTAAATTTGGGACTTGCTTTGTAAAGTTCTTTCTTGCATAATAAGGCAACTTTGCAAAACTCAACATAATGAAGGGATCAGCTTGTTTTTTCACACATACACTCTCAATATCTCATGAAAGGAGATTTTAACACAAATTTGAAGGGATGCAAGCATGATATGAGATGGTTCAATATGTCATTACATGAGAATTTCCACATTCTTCCACTTCATACTAGAAGGTTCTAGGGACTTCTAAATTGGTTTATATATTGTTTGCAAAGTCCATGGGGTGAGGGTTGGTGATTGTTGGTGGTGATTAGTGAGTGTTAGTGCAAAAGAGAGAGTGAGATACCATTTATTCCATTTTTTCAAATCAATATCAAACTCCACTTTCTTCTTCATCTCCATTTCATTCTTCTCCACAAATCAATTCTCTGGATCATACTGAACATGTGCATACAGATTTGAGTGGCCATTGATGAAGGTTTGAAGGTGTGGCTTCAAAATTGCAAGAGAAGCAAATTGGATCCAAACTCACAATCCAAGCACTGTCCATCCAAGATCTTGCAAACAGAAAGGTTATCATCCATTAAAGATCATTTGTGGCAAGTTTCAAGCATTGGATTGAAGAGTAACTACACTTGCCATCACCAATTTTCAGGTTTGCAAAAGCTTTCGAAACTCTTTATTTATGCAGCATTAGATGAAATGGTTAGGATAAGCATGATTAGAGACCATAGGTGATTGATTTCTGAGAGTTAGAGAGGATTACATGAGGTTCAATGGCAGGGTGCAGTTTCTTTCAAGATTAAGATTGGGCTGGGTATTGAGTTATAATGATCATGTAATAGCTTAATGAAATCAGTGTAACACCATGAGCAAGATAGTGCCATTAATACCAAGGATTACCATAGTTGATATCAGTGATAATCTAGTTGTACCCAGGGTTTGCACCTATCGGGTTTAGTTGTTGGTTGGGTTTTAGAGAAAATTGATGCCATGGTTTTGAAGAGGATGAAGAATAGGTCATTTTTGCTTTTGATGGCAAGGCATTTCATGGAGAATGGAGAGAGCACGATGGACTGGAAAATTCTTGCATGGGGTTGTAATTCTGAAAACCCTAGAATCATGTTGGGGACGATGACCCCTGGTCGTTGGATCTTTCCAAATTATTGACTTGTCAACCTAATCTAACGGTCCAAATTCAATTAAGAAACGGAGGGAACCCAAAGCATCAAAACGCGCCGTTTAACTAAATGAAGCGTCTGGGCCTGGATCCAACAACGCTAATCACACCCCCATATGGAAGCCCAATGGAAATTGAACTGAAATTTGTTGCTAAATACACCGCTTGCGTTTTATTTTTCTTTTATTTTTTCATTCAATTTTCTGAAACCAACTGGGCCCAGACGTTTGCTTTACGCGTCCCCCACTTCCTTGCCCATCTGAGAATATAACTGAGCGTGGTTACTTTTGGCACCCCCTCCCCATTTTATTTCTTTTTTGTGATTTTATTTTTCTTTTATATTTTCAGCATCTTTAAAAATCCATATAAAAATGAAAAAAGCTTATTTTTAATTGGTTCTTTTTGTGGTAGATCAATAATTATGTTAAGAAAAATAATAAATAATAAAAGTATCATTTTATTTGGTTTTAGTATTTTTTGTGTATTTTTCTTGTAAATAGCTTTTTAATGAGTTTAGTTTAGTGCATAATTTTGTTGATTTTAGTTCTAATAGTTCCCTTTAGATTTAGGACCCATTCTTTTTAGGGTGATTAACTTAGGACCTCAACTTGTATATAGGATTTAAGTCATAATTTTAGGATTAATTTTTAGGTGATTTGATTAGGTGAGATTAGAGTGGTTAAAATTAGGGTTTTAAGTGAGCATAGGTGAGATAGATCATTTCTTTTAGGAATTTTGATTTGATTTTTGGGGTATGGGACTATAGGGGTTATGGGTAGATAATAGATCCCTTAGAAAATATTAGGATTCCCCTACTGCTACTAGTATATTGCTTGTATTTGATTGACTGTGTGGTGTGCCCTCTTTAGGGTTATTCTTTGTCTGTGTGGGGTATTGGGTTTGTTTGGGGCTTGGGGTTTGAGCTGAAGACTGTGATGATGAAGCCCATTTGAAGATTAAAGAGAGTGAAGACCAACTTCCAGAGTTGATGAGGAGTATCTCTTGCTCGCAGCTGTTGAAGGTTATAGGATCTAGGAGTTAGGCAGAGCTCTAGAGTAGAAAACTTGATTCTCAAACATGGAAGGTCTTGATTGCCTCCATCCCTCTCTGTGATGTAGAGTCTCTCTAAGACACTCACCCCCTTCCTTTGGAAGGCTTGGTGATAGTGTCTAAGGGATAGAACTCTTGAGAGAAATATTCTTTGTGTTGTTAGCAGTCTGTTTGCCACCTTTGGTGGTCAACTAATTGCTTAACACCCAGTTCATTCTTGTGATTGGTTTCCTCAGCTTGGAGATTGGGACTTGAAGAAAAGCCATTGGGAGATTGAACATAAAAGACTGATGCTTGCTGGAAGCTTGTGGATAGCTGATGCTTTGCTTGAAAGCCTGCTGATGAAGATTGCTTTGCTGTTTAGTTTTAGCTGTTTTAATTCTTAATGTATTGTGTGAATTTCCCGGACTGTATTGTTTGCTGTTTAACTTGCTGGGTTGAAAGTGAATCTTGTTCACTTTTGCCTATTGTTTTCTAGGTTCGAGGTTGAGTGGGACTCCCTTGCCTCGCTTGTATTGTTGCATCCATGCATTTTACTGTTTTATTATATATATCTGTTGTTTCTGTTTCCGTCTATTCCCTTAGGATCTCTGTTTCTCTCTGCGCAAGAGAGGAGCATGATAGACATTAGGTGTTAACCCATGCATGATAACATTAGGGTAGATTTTATTCCCTTTTTTAACCCTAGGATTTGTAGAGTGTCATCTCTTCTTTCTCAAAACAACAGAAAAACAATAATAAAGGTTATAACAGAAATCAATTCATTTCTTCCGTCAAAAGATTTGAACAAACATCAACCTTTTTGCAATAAGAAAACCCTTGTTTAAGGTTAGATTTTTCATAAAAGACACTTGAACAGCTTGTGTCGTGCGTAGCCCGAACTACGTTTGCTCTGATCTTCCATGCTGTGTGGAAGTACGTAGGCATAGGATGCGATATCCTAGCGAGCAACCTTCACCCATATTCCCCCCGTAGTTAGGCGAACTACGTTGACTCTGATTTCTCGTTCCAGACGGGAATACGTAGGCATAAAGTGCGATGCTTTGCCGAGTCATGTTTTCTTTTCTTTTCAGACCTCATCCTTTAGTTTAGATAGAAGTGTAATCCGTACAAACCAGGCAAGCGTGGATCCCATCGAGTACGATGGACGTGGGGGGTGCTAATACCTTCCCCTTGCGTAACCGACTCCCGAATCCAGGTTTTGGTTGCGATGACCATACCTTTTCCCGTTTTTCGCGAGGTTTACTTCGAGCGTTTCCTTTCCCTCCGTTGGGATAAATAACGCACGGTGGCGACTCTTCTTTATTTCCGGCGCCGATTTTCGCAGTAGCGGCATTCTGCTGCAGAAAGACGTGGAGCTGTTTGATACCTTCTCACTGTATGAGCATGAGGTTAAGATACTATGGTGATCTTGGAGCAGCTTTTATAAAAGATAAGGGGAGAGCTTCTGTCTGATGGGTGTACTAGTTACCTATGGTTCAAACAGTAAGTGAATGCATTCAGCAGGTGTGTTGAATAAGGGGTGAGCTCTTGAAGACATGAAGATGAGTCTTATGTTTTTCATTCACGTGCTTTCTGGAAATAGAGCACTAGTTATCCTTGGTATGTGGAGGTATACTTCTATCTAGGATATGTTGCTGCAATGGTTCAGTTGTGTCTCAAGACTGCTTGTGGCTTCAAGCAGTTTGTGAGTGTATGCCTCTAGGAGGGTAGAATGTTATACCAGATGTTATGACATTGTGTTACTGTTCTAGTCATGATGAACTTAACAGTATTTCTGTTCTTGGCTCTACCATTGAGTATCAATGGATCAAGTCAGGTATTTGGGCCTCTATCCAAGTGTCTTGTATGACTGGTGAAGATGAAGATCAAGACACCATAAACCTTGATCTTGTGCAAGGAATTTAACCCTGACATTTGGGAGATGTTTCTAGTCTTTCAAATCTGAATCTGAGAAATCTCCCAAATAGTAATCTTGCAACTACCTCTTCTATTTGTTCTAGTGTGGGTTGTGAATCAAGGGGTGGAGAGATGCATATGCTACCAGTGTGTGAATATGAAGATGTTGGTGAAAGTCTTCATATGGCTGGGTTCTCTCTTTCAGGGGGAGTGCTGACTATGCATGACAGGGGGAGCTATGTACATGTTTGATGAAAAGCTGAGTTGCTTGTGTTGACATTGTACTGATATGGAGCTGTGTAAAACATTGGTTTGTGTCTGGGAGAATTTATTTTTCACTGCAGAATTTTCTTGTGTCTCATTTTGGGGATTTAAAATCAGTTGTTACTTGGCAAGTATTTGACTGATCATCCTTTAATTGGTAAGTGTCACACCTGAAGGTGCAGCTTCAGACAAGGCAAGAACTCAGGATTCAAGACTGATTCATGGTTTACTCTAAATGTGCTATGGTTCATGGCTGATTTTACACTGGCTGAGTGAGTTCAGCAAGGAGGTTAAGTCATTGTCCATGATTGTTGGTGCAGTCTTTAGAGATCAAGAAATGTCAGACTTGGACACCATGTGCAATATGTACACTTACTCCAATTTTTGTCAATTTTTGACTAAACCAAGGGGGAGTAAAGTGTTGTTATCTGTTGCAACTATCAAGGGGGAGCATGATAGTGTGTGAAGCTGGAAAAACTACTGTTGCTGCCCTGATAAGTTGTTTTAGCCAAAATTTGCCAAAGGGGGAGATTGTTAGTTGCATGGTTCTATGATATAAAATTGTCCATGATTCGATGATTGGCTAAATTTTGGTAAAACATGATTCTGCACTGATGTTAAGCAGGATGTTATAACATCTCCATCTGCTATGATGATAGAACTGTTGTGGAGTGTTTTAATGTGAATGTCATGCTGAATGTCGTGACGTCCATCACGACATCCATCTGCTGTCATGACAGAACTACTGTCATGTGTGAGAAACAGCAGGAGTTGTGGTGTAGCAGGAGCTGATGACAAAACTGTTGTCATGGATGTCATACTGAATGTCATGACATCAATGTCTGGTACAGCAGGGGCTGCTATGTTATATCTCTTGACATAAGTGTTTTGGTCCTGTTGGACATTCCTCATCAGTATGTACAGGCCAAAGAGATTTATTAGAAACAAAGTGCAGATTTAATGGGTGTTCATAAAAAGGATATTTGATACTTTTTAGGGAACTATAAAACATTTGTTTCTATGGTTATGAAGAAGATTCTGCAGAAGTGTTCAGCAGGGCAAGCTGGAAAGCAAGTTTAAGTGAAGCTGAATGTCATGACCAATGTTATGACATTGATCGTATGACATCAGGCATGCAGGGTTTGTTTTTCTGTTTTGATACCTGATATATCTCAGGCTAAATTTCAAGAAACATGGTTTGGCTCCTTAGCTATCATAGGCGAGATTCTAGTCAGGGCTGGACAGAACATGAAGCAGTTGTGACCTGATTTGACAACACCTTGAATTATGGAAAGTGGTTTAACTTAGTTTAACCTAATATTTGTTACTTGTGACCAGCCCAAGCCCAGTCTACATTTCGGTAATAGGAGGAGCAGAAGCAGAAGAAAAAAAGCACTCACATCAAGAACAACTTGAGGGTAAAATAAAGGTCTAGGGTTTGAGAGTCCCTTGAGTGTAAGTCACCCTTTGTATCGTTTAATACGTTGTGGTAGACATATTTGTGAATGAAGAGGTTTGCTCTTCACGTGTGTCTAGGAGTCTTAGGATTCCTTGTGTGCCAAGCAATTGTATGCCTAATAATTGCTTTGGTTATGGTGTATGAACTATTATGTTCATTGTGTCACTCAAAGCTTTTAAGCAAGAGTGTGTCTCACTTGATCAAAGATGTGAAGCAAGATCATGGTGTGTGTTTGTAATGTATCTCCACAACTGTTTTGTAATTGTGTATTGATATCACTGTAGTGTGATTGAGGGGGAGTGAGTGGGAATACTCAGGTCTAGAGTGTCTCTAGGTTGAAGTGTCATTGGGTAGAGATTAAGTGAGAAGTGAAAACTAGTTGTTTGACTTTAAATTGATTCTGCTAATAGTGAATTTCCTCCCTGGCTTGGTAGCCCCCAGATGTAGGTGATGTTGCACCGAACTGGGTAAACAATTGTTGTGTTATTTATCTTTCAGCATTTACAATTCTGTATAATTTAAATGTTTAGATAAATAGTCTGTCAGTATGCAGATGTCACAACAGAGGTCATGATGTTGGTCATGACATTGGCACAATTTAAAGAAATTTAAATTGTTCATGATCTGTCCTCGTCCTTGTTGAGCAGAGATAAATGTTCTTCGGACATCTGAAATCTGCATACCAGAATTTCAATTACATTTCCAGATTCATTTCTCATCTGACGGCTACCGGTGAACCAATTTTCAAATTACTAAGTAAAAATCAATCGATTGAATGGAACAATGATTGTCAAGAAGCTTTTGACAAGATAAAAAAATATTTGCAAGAACCACCGATCTTAGTACCTCCGGTTCTTGGTAGGCCTTTAATCCTGTATCTCACTGTTCTCAATGAATCAATGGGATGTGTCTTAGGTCAGCATGATGACACTGGAAGAAAAGAACATGCAATTTACTATCTGAGCGATAAGTTTAATGATTGTGAGACGAGATACTCACTATTGGAGAAAACATGTTACGCTCTGACTTGGGCTGCTCGACGCCTGAGACAATACATGATTTGCCATACTACTTTGTTGATATCCAAGATGGATCCAATAAAGTACATTTTCGAAAAGCCTGATGGACGAATTGCTCGGTGTCAAATGCTATTGAATGAGTATGACATCCAACATGTTACACAGAAAGCGATAAAAGGGAGTGTCTTGTCTGACTACCTTGCTCATCAGCCTGTGGAAGGATATCAACAGATGAAGTTTGACTTTCCTGATGAGGATGTTCTGTTCATCAGAGATTATTAGACTCCAGATCCTGATATAGTACAAGAACCAGGGGTGTGATGGACGCTCGTGTTCGACGGTGCCACCAATGCTAAAGGTCGTGGAATTGGTGCTATCCTCATCTCTCCGACTAGTTTTCATCTTCCCTTCACTGCTAGATTATACTTTGAATGTACCAACAATATGTTTGAGTACGAAGCATGTATCTACGGTATGGAAGCTGCAATTGACATGAGAATCATGATTCTTAAGGTCTACGAAGATTCTGCTCTGGTGATCGGCCAAGTCAGAGGGAACTTTGTAACTTGGGATTCTAAGCTGGTTCCGTACCAAAAGCACATTGCAAAATTGACTTCCTACTTTGATGAAATCTCTTTTCATCACATTCCTAGGGAAGAAAATCAACTAGCTGATTCTCTTGCCACCCTGACATCCATGTTCAAAGTCAAGTGGAGGAACGAAGCTCCTTCTATCCACATTGATCATTTGAATGAACCAGCACATTGTTTTGCAACCGAGGACGAGTCCAATGACAAGCCTTGGTTCTACAACATCAAAAGATATCTGGAAAAACAGGAATATCCTGAGGGTATTACTATCACTGATAAGAAAGCTCTCAGACGGCTATGCACCAAGTTCTTCTTGAGCGGTGGTGTACTGTACAAAAGGAATTATGATTCTGTGTTGCTCAGATGCGTGGATAGACACGAAGCAGACACAATCATAAGGTCCATACATGAAGGTTGTGAGGGAGTACATGCCAAAGGTCCTGCTATGGCTAAAAAGATCCTTCGAGCTGGGTATTATTGGACAACAATGGAGGTAGATTGTTACAACTTTGCCAAAAGATGTCACAAGTGCCAAATCTACGATGACAAGATCCATGTGCCACCAACTCCATTGAATGTTCTGACTTCTCCTTGGCCCTTCTCTATGTGGGGTATTGATATGATTGGAATGATCGAGCCGAAAGCTTCCAACGGTCATCGCTTCATTCTAGTTGCTATCAATTATTTCATCAAGTGGGTTGAAGCTGCTTCTTATGCAAATGTTACGCCCCAATGGTCGCCAGATTTATCAAGAAAGAGATAATTTGTCGCTCTGATATTCCTAGCAACATTATCACTGACAATGAAAACAATCTAAACAACAACATGATGCAAGAGTTGTGTCAAGAGTTTAAGATCGAGCACCACAACTCTTCACCATATTGGCCCAAGATGAATGGTGTCGTCGAAGCAGCAAACGAAAATATCAAGAGGATCATCCAGAAGATGGTCAAGACTTACAAGGATTGGCATGAAGTGCTTCCCTTTGCATTACATGGCTATAAAACTTCAGTTCGTACTTCCACTGGGACAACTTCGTATTCACTTGTATATGGTATGGAGGCTGTTCTACCCATTGAAGTCGAAATTACTTCTCTCAGGGTCATCATGGAAGCAGATCTTGATGAAGCTGAATGGGTTCAATCCAGATACGACCAGCTAAACCTCATCGAAGAAAAGCGCCTGATAGTCGTTTGCCACGATCAATTGTATCAGAGATGTCTCAAGCGATCTTTTGACAAGAAAGTTCTTCCTCGAGCGTTCCACGTTGGCGAACTCGTGCTTAAGAGGTACTTTCCTGTTCATTCGGATCCGCGCGGCAAGTGGACTCCCAATTACGAAGGACCTTTCGTTGTCCAGAAATCCTTCTCAGGCGGAGCCTTGATCCTTACCACCATGGATGGGGAGGAGTTGCCACATCCCATCAACTCTGATTCAGTCAAAAAATATTATGCTTGAAAAAAATGATGATGAAAGCCCACTAGATTGGCATCCGCAAGGGCGATCTAGGAAAAAATGGGCGTCCCGATGGACCAAAAAAAGAAATGTCCATGCAAAAGTTAGGGACAAGATAAAAAAACAATAAAAGCCCGCTAAGTTGAAAACCTGAAAGGGAGACTTAGGAAAAAATGGGTATCCCGATAGATGAAAAATATATATATATATATAATGTCCAGGAAAAAATTAGGGATAAAGGCATTTGACAGTGAGCACCTGAGTCTATCTTCATCGTGGCTAGACCTCAGACGGGAAATGATCAGTCAAGTCATCATCAATAAACGCATAGTGTTGGAACCCGAACTTGCAGGGGATGATAGTCAATGTTGTAATCAATGCAAAGTCAAATTTCTCATTTCCATTTACATTTTTTCAATTTTATTGTAAATATCCTCATCAAGGATTTTTTACATCTTTGTGTACATCTTATGTACAAAAGCTTTTTGCATTCAATAAAATGTTCATCTTTTGATTTCTCATTTGCCTCTTTTTAGTATTTTGTTTGCAAATTGAACAATTATTTGTGATCACATAATACTATAAAGCGTTGAGAATAACAAAAAGCTAAAATCAACCAGGAAAACATTATGCATTGCATGCTTCGCCAGAAATCCTCAAGGGAAGACGGGTAGTATTCCTTCTTGATCTTGATCTCTAGTGAACAATATCATAAGTGGCTAGAAATGTGGGATGCATTCCTTTTCCCCCAACACGTGTCGATTTGGTTCCACGGAATGGTTAGTCTACCAGTCCTCTCCCCAGCAGAGCCAAAAATTTCACCCTCAGACATCAGTATGGTTCTAGGAAAAGATTTGTCTTCAATTCCTCAGTAGAGTCGTATTCCCCAAGCAGAGATTTGTTTGCTTTTTCCCAGTAGAAGTAGAGTTTCTCGCAACACCCCAACAGATTGAGGTTGTCAATCCCCGGTGGTGGCGCTTCGTTTTGATCATCTTGACTTCTTCTTTCCCAGGAGGAGTTGGCTAGATGAAGATCATCCATGATTTCTTCTTTCCCCAACCAGGGTCAGCTATGGTTGGAAAGTTCATTTCTCTCCAACAGTAGTATTGGTGATAGTTTGGTAGTCTGAGATTTCTAAACTCTCTTCCCAACAGCATCGTCAAGTTTCCTCAGTTGAGGATGTCTAGTTCGTTTTGCTACAACTTCTTTCCGTCGGAGAAACCACACCTCCACCTTTGCCGCCGCATAGCATGAGATCAAGCATCATGCTGAACATCATAGCATATGCATCACAACATATTTCCCTTTAACTGATATATCTCCCCAGTGGATCTCAGCCAAAACTTTGCTCCCGAGCACCTTTATCTTTTTCCCATCAGTCGCCGTCGGCCAAATCTTTCGAGCTACTCTTTTATTTAATCATCTTCCACCTCGAATAATAAAAAAGCTAGCGCGATTTGAACATTCAGGTCCAAGAAGATTAAATAGGGCAGCTGTCGTAACCCGAAATTTGACATCCTTTTTTCCCTTTTGCATAAACACGTGCATTCGCATCGCTAACATACGCATTAGCACTTTTTCTCTGTGTTTTTTCTTTGTTGCAGGAAATTTTAGGTTTTTTGCAAGCCTGATTGATCACGTCCTCTCAAAGATATCACATCATTAAAACAAGCACAAAATGAAGGTTTCTATGCCTATTCATCAGATCAAAAGGTCAAAAATCGGAACTGCGTCCACAACACCGTTTTTCAAGCAAATATGCAAAATTTGCCTGAAGTAACCGGCTACCCTATATTGAGTAACCGGTTACCCAGTGCAAAAATGCATATTCTGCTGCATTTTTGGGACAGCTCTTGCACTCTCTAAATTTTGGGGTTCACAAGGTTCTAGCCTTGTGTGGAACATTCTAGACTATACTAGATGCTTTGAGAAAATTCAAGACACTTGAAGGCATTTGTTCCAATACACCATTTCCAATCAAGACCACCATACACTTTTGTTTCCAAGCATGTGAACCATTGGATTTTCAACTTGCATTGGGATGGTTACCGAGTCAACTACCTAACTAACTGAGTTAACCTCCAACTCAGTGAGTTGAGTCTAACTAACTCTAAGGCTAGTTCTGAGGCTACATCCAAAGCTCACTCTGAACCTAGCAACTCCGAAGCAAAGTTCTATATAAGCAAATCACCACCATTTGTTTAGGGGGTTCCATCATTTTCTCAAAGTTCAATCATTATCATCTCTTTGGGGCTCAATCATTTTCTCCAAATTCTCAATTGATCACTCTCAATTCTCTTACATTCTCTCCGAATTTTCTGCAATATTTGCACAATCATCTCCATCATCTTCCCAAAAACCTCATAAAAGCTCAAATCCTCCATTAAAGAGTAGCAACTTCTTCATTGGAAGAGCTTTCTCTTGAGCTTAGCCATCATCATCATGAGATTCTACCCTATTTTTTTTGGAGTTTTATTGGCTTTGGATTCATCTCAAGTGAGTACTTCAAGCTTATTCGGTGCAAATCGACATTCGGAGCATTTATCGCGTTTTCAACGGTTTTGCTACGGTTGGATCTCAAGCTTGGAATTCTCTGGGTTTCTTGGCTTAATTCTGATCATATATCAATAGCAACAACATCCAAGGCAAATCTCAGCCTTGTAGGTTGGTTATCTTTTACTCAATTTACTGTTTCGATCTGTTTCACGCGTTTACGATGTAGTTCAATCGTTTTTTCGGTTTCGCTTAATCATGTGATTTCTTGATCTTTGCTCTCCATGTTTAATGCTTTCCATTGATGATTAATTTATGTTTAAGTTCTTTTGAACTTCATTTTTCGTGCACATATGTCAAGCATAGCATGTGGAAGATTGGGGAAACCTTTTGGTTGGAAAAAACTGATTTTCAAAAAGCTGTTTTTGCCACAGTTACATTGGTAATCAGTTCCTCTAATTGGGTAACCAGTTACTCTGCATAATTTTAGCATATTTCCTCCATTTTTGATCAAGTAACCGGTTACCCACTCAAGTAACCGGTTACTTTAGTGGCAGAGTGTTAGTTTTGCCCGTTTTCAAGCTCGTTTGCTATTCTTTTCCCATATAACTTCCATGGCTTGATCTGCTTGATATTTGTGGATGTTTTATGAGCTATTTACCTATTCTTTGAAGCATCTATGCAACATTTTAATATGTCATTTGTCAATTATCGATTATGTGCATTTTTAACACTTTGATCATGATCATTCTTGCATATCTCTTTGATCACTTGCTACAGGGTTTGTGATGCATGTTTGCATTGAGTTTGTTCCTCTTTGGAATGAACTCAATCCTGTATAATCAATAAATCACCCTTTTGCTTTAATGGTTTTTCATCCCCTTTGAAAAATTGTTGGCATCATCCCTCTTTTGATTGATAAATTAAAACTTCGTTTCGATTAGTCGATCCCTCTCTCTTTCTTCTCCTTTTGATCTCCTATATCTTTGTCCTCCTTCCCTCTTCCCCCGGTAGATTTGAAGATTCACAATGCATGGGAGCACTGTACAAAGGTTGTGTCGTTACACTGTCCGTTCTTGCATCGCACTTTGATGTTAGAGAAGGAATGAGAATGGAGAATTTCTACACTCGATCTGACTATTTTGGGTAGGGGACGAATGACCCTTTTCCTGGAGTAGTCACCTCTATCTCCTTACTGTGGTATCCCTCTTTCTCCGGTCGAGTCGATCCTTGATCACTTTCACCCATATCTCCTCTTTGGAAGTAGCCTCTTCCTTTCAATTCAACACTCTCTTCTCTCTCAGCCAATCACCATTCTTGGTTTCCCCCGAGATTTGTAATCACTATTTTCCTTGGTTGATCAACTGTCCTTCAGTTTAAACCTGCTTTCCTTCTTCCTCAGTGAAGTCGCCAGCTATGTTAATCTTTCTTCTTTGGTTTGCACAATCTTCCTGTTCTAACCTATTCCCAACCAGAGTTTGCAACCTTCTCTTGGTTCTTTCTCCTTCTTATTTGGGTCATCACCTTTTAACATTTCACACCAATATCCTCTTTTCTTCAGTTAATCACAGTCGGTCTGTTAATACTAAGTTTTTCTTTGGGTTAATCGCTTTCTCCCGGCTAATCACTCGATCTTTGGTTGATCACGATCCACCCGTTAAGACCAGCTTTTCCCTTGGGTTAATCACCTTCTCTTGGTTCACCCGCCTTTTGGTCAATCATAGTCCGCCTGTTTGAACCAATCACCCTTTTCCTCAATTAACCACAGCCCGTCTGTTAAGATACTGAGTTTCTTTTGGGTTAGTCACCTTCTCTTGGTTAATCACTCATTTTTTTCAGTTAATCAGAGTCCGTTTGTTAAACACCGAGCCCCCCGTAGTTAATAACCTTTATTTTGTTCAAATACTGCTAGCTTTGGGTTAGTAACCTTCATTCGGTTTAAATACTCTTTTCTTTGGTCAAGTACCATTTTCTCAGTCAATGTGCCATTCTTCGGGTCACAACCTTTGCTTGGTTATATACCTGTCTCTTGGGTCACAACCTTCGCTTGGTTTCACACCCGTCTCTTGGTTGATCACCGTTTTTCGGTTAAAACCAGTTCCTTTTTCCTTCCGGTTAACCACGGTTTATTAGTTAATATACCAATTTTCCCCTCTGAGTCAAACACCTCCCTTTGGTTCAGTACTCTCTTTCTTTTGTTTCATCGCAGTCCGTCTATTGACACCAATCCTTTTTTCTCTCCCCACAAGTGTTAATCTTGTTTTTCTTTGGTTAATCACTGCTTACAGTTAACACACTGATGTCCTCCATGGATCTTACCTTTATTTTGGTTCTAGTCCGGTATCTCTTTTTTCCCCGACTTTGTCGCCATTTTCTTGTTTTATCCCATGTGGAGTCATTTTTTTCTTCTGCATGTCCCCGCAGAGTTCTTGCCTTGCTTCTCTGTGTTCCTCAGCATAGTTTTATTTCATTTCCTTTCTTGGTTTTGACACCACTTCCTTTTGCAGTCCCCCAGTTGAGTCTTGCTTTCTCTTTTGTTCTTGGCTTTGACGTCGTCTTTCTTTTTTTCCTGCAGTAGTTCCCCGAACTATGTAGGCTCTAATTTCCTCATTGCACTATGAGGGTACGTAGGCACAAGATTGAGAAATCTTGGCGAGCCATCTTCCTCCGTCTTCTTCCATTCTTCTGTCTCTCTGGTCCGTCCAGATCCTTTTCTTTTCCTTGGTTCCCTGAGTTGCGGAGCTCTGACTTCCTCATTGCACTATGAGGGTACGTAGGCACGAGGGCCTCAATCCTCCTCGAGCGCTTTCTTTTCTTTCTTTTCTTTCCTTCTCCTCTTCTTTTCTTTAGCTAGAAGCCTTTAGATAGATAACTCATCCAAGCCTAGAAGTAAGCGAAATGGTTCCCGTCGGGTACGACGGATGCTTAAGGTGCCAATACCTTCCTTTAGCATAGCGGACCCCCTTTCCCGTTTCTCTTTCCCCTGGGTTTTATCGATATTATCCATGTCCTTTAGGACTAAATAAAGTTCGGTGGCGACTCTATTGTATCTTTGAATGTGCGATTCACTCAGGTATAATCCCGCTAGCTCCAGGAGGTAATCAACCAGGAGCTCATATTCCAGGTGCAGCGGGCGCTGTATATGGTAATGTCGGTCCTCAGTGGGAGGAGGACGAACATGATGATGTCTTTTCTATGGGAGATCTGGGTGTAGTCCTGCAGTCTGATGTGGACAAGAGGCTTAGAATGATAAAGGAGAAGATGAAGAGTCTGGAGAATCAGAATTCTTTAGTGAAGGTGAGAAAAACACTTAGAGGGGAGGGGGGGGGGGGTTGAATAAGGGTTTTAAAACAATTAAGATTATAGAAAAATAACACAGTATTTTTATCCTGGTTCGTTTGAACTGAAACTAATCCAGTCCACCCTACCAAGGTGATTTGCCTTTCTCAACAAGGACTTAATCCACTATATCAAACTTGATTACAGTGTAAACCACTAAGACAACTGTCTTAGTCTTCTCAAGAAATTCTGATCACAATTTGGTCTTCTTAAGGAAATCCTTTTACAAAAGATAAAGTAACAAATTTTTGTTTAAGATGTGCTTCTAAAAAGCTATATCACAACAGTGATTGTTACACAAGTTAAATAACGAATATGGAAACTATTCTAGCTTGAAGAATATTTGAATGAGCGCTTTGAATAATTTGTCAATGGTTCCGTCAACCTTTGAAATGATGCTAATACTTGCTTTTATGGTCCTTTGAAATCCATTTCTCAAAGACTGTGCAGTCTGTGCATTCTGTTATTTTTGTCTTCTATTGAATTTTCCTTTCTCAGAAGAGGAATGTTCTGACAAATCCTTTTTGTCTGAAATCCTGTGTCATGCACGAATGGGGAAAGAGTCGTTTGGATAAAGGCATTTAATATACCAACGGATCTTTATTTGAATAGCATCTTCTTTAACAACTTTGGAACGTCTTGCATCAAAACTTCTGATAATGTTCTTAGTTGTTAAGGTCAGAGTTAACTCAATCAGAGTTTCTCTATCAGAGTTTGCAACAAAGTGCTTTAAGCGTGAAATCCTTTATCAGAGCATAATTTCTTATCAAAACTTCTGTACTTGCAGTGTTGAGTACTTCCAGAGTCTTCTGAAGCTTTACGTATGTTCTTTGCTCAAGTTCTTCTTAGCTTCGCTCAGAGTCATTGTAGGAGATTAGAGTCTTCTGATATGTTGCTTCTGACGCTCAGAGCTTTTTCGTTCTGTGGTGTTTAGAGGCGTTCTTGCTTCCAGAATAATATTAATTTTGATATCTGAAACAAATAAACACTTGAACAAAATTAGAGTATATAAATTCTCTATACAAAATTTCATTAATGTTATCATCAAAACTATGAGATATATTAAACACCAATCTGTGTTTTAACAATCACCCCCTTTTTTATGATGAAAAAAACTATGGGAAATTTTGTTTAAATAGAAAAGAAATATTTATCCCCCTGAGAATATTAATCTCCCCCTGAAATGAATATTTCTGAAAAGATAAAATACTTACCTTTCAGCTTTTGTATTCTTTTCAGCTTCAGAGGAAACTTGCAGATTCTCAGACTATTAGTTCAAAGTTAATTCTTAGAATTTATCAGATGAGAACCATTAGCTCTGAAACACTCAAGAAATATGATTAGTTGAAATTTATCATGTATGAGTTGCCTTTGGTAACTGTTTATGTGAATTATCAAAATTACCATTTTCTCCCCCTTTTTGTCTTATCAAAAAGAAAATCTTTAAGAAAAAGTTTAAGACAGAAAAAAAATAACAGAAGAAAAACCATAAAGCATAAGACAAATTCATCTAGAAAAACATAAAATTCAGATGCATTGGTCAAGATAATCCAGAAACAATATCCAAGACCAGAAACAAACAGACAGATAACACAAGTGCACAAACAACAAAGAAAACTAAGAATGACGAGAAGTCAAAATCCTCAGAAGATTCGTTATCTCAGATGTGGATTCGTCTTGTTTTTCCATCCATGTCTTGATGTCTTCAGTTGTATTTTCTTGTTTAACCATCCAAGATTTGATCTCAGTGTTGCTAGCCTTGAGTTCAGCAAGCTGAGCATGCAGATCTTCGTCTTCTTTCTTCATGTCAGATGACTCAGGAGCAGATGTAGAAGGAGAAGTAGTGTGAACAACTAAGGACGCAGAAGTATTATGGAAAATCATGTCAGCAGGTTGAGCAGAGTCAGGAGTCTCAGAAGCAGGAGCAGAAACTTCTGGAGCTACTTCTTCAGGTCTAACCACTTCAGCAGTCTCAGATGCAGCCAAGTCTGCAGAAGGAATACACACGTCCTTTGCAGGTGTGTTTTCCAGAAGCAAGGTTGGATGTCTGCTTACTCTCAGAAGATAAAGTTTCAGAAGGGGTTGGTTCAGATGATAAAGTTTCATTATCTGGGTCAGATAGGATGGAAACAAAAGATTTGAGAAGAGATGAAATGATATCTGATCTATCAGAATCAGTGGAATCAGAAGATTTAGAAGATTCAGATGATCCAGAGAGAACTGGATAGACAGTCATAAGAGTTTGAAGATCAAGAACCATTGGTTCAGGATCAGATGGGATGCTTTCAGGATGTTGTGGTTCAGAAGTTTGTTTTTCAGAAGGGGGAATTTCAGAAGGTTGATTTACAGAGGGTGTTGGTTCAGAAGTTTGAGGAACAGAAGTTGGGTTTTTATCAGGGGTAGTTTTCTGATGGATGTTGAACGAAGGTGTGGATGGTAAAGAAGATTGTGGTTCGGATGGTTGTGGTTGTTGAGGTTCAGAATTTTTATGTGGTTTAGGTGTAGAAGGAAGTGGTTGAGATTTTTCTGGTTCAGATGGAATAGGTTCAGAGTCGTGAGGAGGAGAAGGTGAAGGGATAGGTTCATAAGGAGGAGGTTCAGATGCTAGTACTTCTCTTACTGTTTCTAAAATAGAATCTAAACTAGCAGAGGCAGTGTTTCCTTTCTGTTTCTTGACATGCTTTGGCTTTGCAGCAGATTCTTCGCCAGATGCTTTCCTCTTGGGCTTAGAAGATCCTTCTTCTGAGACCTTTCTTTTCTTCTTCTGTCTCTCCCCATGAAAATCAAATCCAGGTTCATCTGCCCTTTGAATCAGATGTTCTGGTATATGAGCTCCATCTGCTAAGCATTCTACTATGTAAGCCAGAATAATCACCTTGGGTTCATTAGCATAGAAAAGAGGAAAATCATCTACAGGAATCCTTCTCTTGCTAACTTCTTCAGAGTTGATCTGACCTGGTATAGAAGTAAGTTCTTCTACAATCCTCATCCTCTAGAGACTTTTGCCATTCAGAGGTTTTCCAACAACTGAAGCCAATTCTTCTTTCATACCAGTTTTTGTTAGATGACTAACTAGTTCATTCTCAGTCAGAATATCTGAGATGAGTCGTCCCATAGGTATCCAATTTCTCATCTTTTGGTGCTTGGTTCTAACTTATTCTCTAGATTGTTTCACATGAGTCCACAGATGAGTGAAAAGCAAATAGGGCAGATCTACCTTGAAACCTTTGCCTAGACACAACATGAAGTACATCTGATCATAGTTGATGTAGTCAGGTGAATTTGTTAATTTTCTATGATGGATGAAGCCTAATAAGATCTTAGCCCAAATCTTGTATTGAACTTTCAGATCCTTTATCTTGCTTGAGGCTTCCCCAAAAGTAAACACTTCACTATATACCTCATCCATATCCACACGATTTGTTGGTAGATGAGTGACACCATCTGATTCTTGATATCCTATCAGCTTGCGAATCAGATCTTCAGTGATAATGATTTCTTTACCCAGAACTGAAGACATAATGAATTTGGGGAAAACTCTTGCATGAATCCAAAACTCTTTGACCAAGCAAGGGTAAACTGGACCAACCAATCTGTCAAAAGTATTTTGTCCATCCTTGTGATGACACAGTTGGACTTAAATCAAATCCATTTTCTGAAATACTTTCAAAGTCAATCAAACACTCACATAGAACTTCCAGTTGATCAACTGGTGTGAGGAGAGTTCTTTCAGGAGCTGTGAACGGAGTAGGACCTATTGCAGAAGAAGAAACAACAACCATTGTTGATTCAAATTGTTGAGAGGTTGAAGATGAGATTGCCATTATTGAAGAAGTGAGATAACGAATGCTTCTATGGGTTTTAGGTTTGGAGGAGATGAAGAAACAATGGAGCAAACAGAAATGCATAAACGTGAGAGAGAGAGTGAAAAGTGTGAAATGTGTTGTGTTGTGGAATTTATAGGGCAACAATTAGGGCACACTTACACACGTTCAGCATTTAATTTAAATAAATTAAAAAAAACAAAAGGTCACATCAAAGAATAATAATTAAAAGCAATTAATGATTCTAACAAGCGGGGGGAGGAAAACGAGAAATTGAGAATTCAAACAGTACCTCAAAACGGCATCTCATTGAGTACACTCCACCTTTTCAGATATCATGTGACACGTGTTTGATGTTGATGTGCCTCTAAATCTCTTAAGAATAAGAAATGTTAAACAACGCTCAAATCTTCTGAGACTTGTTAGTTTAGAGTTTCACAAAAATAAATGAACCAAAAGAAATAATCAGAAGAAATACTTCAGATAATAGGCATTATTCATATTTCATCAGAATAAATTTTCTTCTGAATAATAGTTTTATTCTGGACAAAAATTCATACTAATATTCTTCAGAATAAACTTAAACCTATCCTCAACAAGGAGTTTTGTGAAGATATCAGCCCATTGATGGTCTGTATCAACAAAAATTAAACTAATAATTCCCTTCTGAACATAGTCTCTGATAAAATGATGCTTAATTTCTATGTGCTTTGCCTTAGAATGTAAAATAGGATTCTTAGAAAGGCAAATAGCAGAAGTATTATCTAAGAAAATAGAAATGTTACTCTCATGAATCTGATAGTCTTCTAGTTGACTTTTCATCCAGAGCATCTGTTTGCTACAACTAGCAGGAGCAATGTATTCTCCTTCTGTTGTTGAAAGCGCTATTGTGGGTTGCTTCTTACTGAACCAAGAGATCAGATTACCTCCTAGAAACTGACAGCTTCTAGAAGTACTCTTACGCTCTACTCTATCTCCAGCATAGTCAGCATCACAGAATCCAACTAATTTGTATTCATCAGATCATTTGTAACACAAACCCATGTTAGTAGTACCTTTCAGATACCTCAGAATCCTCTTAACAGCTATTAAGTGAGATTCTCTAGGATCATATTGGAATCTAGCACATAGACAAACACTAAAGAGAATATCAGGCCTAGAAGCAGTCAAGTATAGAAGAGAACCAATCATACCTCTGTAGATCTTATGATATACCTTTTTACTTACCTCTTCTTTACCTAGTGTGCTTGTAGGATGCATTGGAGTCTTTGCTACCTTGCATTCTGACATGTTGAATTTCTTCAGAAGTCCCTTTACATACTTTGTCTGATGTATGTAGGTACCTTCTGGAGTCTGATTCACTTGAATTCCCAGAAAGAATCTGAGTTCTCCCATCATGCTCATCTCGAATTCTGCCTGCATAGATTGAGCAAACTCCTTTACAAGCGTAATATTGGTAGTTCCAAATATAATATCATCAACATAAATCTGACAGACTAAAATGTCTTTCTTAATTGATTTATGGAAGAGAGTAGTGTCAACTTTTCCTCTGACAAAATTATTTTCCAGAACGAAATTACTCAGCCTCTCATACCAAGCTTTGGGAGCTTCTTTTAAGCCATAGAGTGATTTCTTAAGTTTGAAAACCTGTTCTAGAAAATTTTCATTTTCAAAACCAGGAGGTTGATGAACATAAACTTCCTCTTCTATGAAACCATTTAAGAAAGCAATTTTAACATCCATCTGATACAGAGTAATGTTATTCTGTGCAGCAAAATAAATAAGAAAGCGAATAGATTCTAACCTTGCCACAAGAGCATAAGTCTATGTGTAATCTATACCTTCTTGCTGACTGTATTCTTGAGCCACCAGCCTAGCCTTGTTTCTGATAACTTCTCCTTGCTTGTTCAGCTTGTTTCTGAAGACCCATTTAGTTTCAATGATGTTGAAACCATTTATTTTCAAACACTCCACCATGATCACTTCTGACTTTAACAGTTTTAAATTCTTTTTCGTTTTGGACTTGTTTGCAGAAGTCAATGAATTCAGAATGTGACTCATCCTTGTGTTTCAGGAATTTTACCCATGTCCATCTGCTGTAGTCATCAACTATGACTAATCCATACTTCTTGCCTCTGATGGATGCAGTTTTCACTGGTCCAAACAGATCAATATGAAGCAGCTCTAATGGTCTAGAGGTTGAAACAACCTTTTTTGTTTTGAAAGAAGATTTTGAAAATTTTCCTTTCTGACATACTTCACAAAAAGCATTTGAGTTGAACTTCAACTGAGGAAGTCCTCTGACCAGGTTGTGCCATTCTTCGGGTCACAACCTTCGCTTGGTTATACACCTGTCTCTTGGGTAACAACCTTCGCTTGGTTTCACACCCATCTCTTGGTTGATCACCGTTTATCGGTTAAAACCAGTTCCTTTCTCCTTCCAGTTAACCACTGTTTATTAGTTAATAAACCGATTTTCCCCTCCCAGTCAAAAACCTCCCTTTGGTTCAATACTCTCTTTCTTTTGTTTCATCGCAGTCCGTCTGTTGACACCAATCCTTTTTGCTCTCCCCACAAGCGTTTTTCTTGTTTTTCTTTGGTTAATCACTGCTTGCAGTTAATACACTGATGTCCTCCATGGATCTTATCTTTGAAGGTGAGAAAACACTTAGAAGAGGGGGGGGGGGGGGTTGAATAAGGGTTTTAAAACAATTTGGAAGATAGAAAAATAACACAGTATTTTTTATCCTGGTTCGTTTGAACTTAAACTAATCCAGTCCACCCTACCAAGGTGATTTGCCTTTCTCAACAAGAACTTAATCCACTATATCGAAATAATTACAATGTCAACCACTAAGACAATTGTCTTAGTCTTCTCAATAATATCTGACCACAACTTGGTCTTCTTAAGGAAATCTTTTACAAAGATAAACTAACAATTTGTGTTTGAGTAATGCTTCTAATAAGCTATATCACAACAGTGATGTTTACACAAAATTAAGAATGAATATGAAAACTGTTAAGCTTAAAGAATATTTGAATGAGAGCTTGTGAGTTGTATTTATTTCAAAATGATTCGTCAATATTGGAAAGATGCTGAAGCTTGTTTAAATACTACTTCAAGTCCTTGTCTCAAAGACTGTGCATTGCTGTACGTTCTGATGGCTCTGTTGCCTTTTTATATTCTATTGACTTTTCCTTTCCAGGAAAAGGAATGTTCAGACATGTGCTTTGTGTCTGAATTATTGTGTCATGCATAAATGAGGAATAGTGCCGTTGGAGCAGACGTTGGGATTAACAACTAATATTTTCTTTGAGCTGGCATCTTTTCAAATAAATAAATATATCCTTCAATTAAAACTAACATCAGATCCTCTGATGTAGTTCCTTGTTCTTCAGATCAGAGTCTTGCAGCAATAGTGTTTAAGCGTGAATGTTACAATCAGCGTGGAGTTGAATATCAGAGCCTCTGTACTTGCAGAGTGAAGTACTTCCAGAATCTTCTGAAACAATGTTGTACGCTCTTTACTCAAATTCTTCTTAGTTTCACTCAGAGTCATCTGTAGCAGATCAAAGTATCTTCAGGCAGCGCTCAGAGTCTTCTGAAATCATGCTTCTGACGCTCAGAGCTTTTTTCGTTCTTTGGTGTTCAGAGGCGTTCTTTCTTCCAGAATAATATTAATTTTGATATCTAAAACAAATAAACACTTGAACAGAATTAGTGTATATAAATTCTCTATACAAAATTTCATTAATGTTATCATCAAAACAATGAGATATATTGAACATCAATCTGTGTTCTAACAATCTCCCCCTTTTTGATGATGACAAAAACTATGGGAAATTTTGTTAACATAGAAAAGAAATATTACTCCCCCTGAGAATATTAATCTCCCCCTGAAATGAATACTTCAGAAAAGATAAAATACTTCCCTTTCAGCTTCTGTATTCTTTTCAGCTTCAAAGGAAACTTGCAGATTCTCAGACTTTTAGTTCAGAGTTAATTCTTAGAATTTATCAGAAGAGAATTATTTGCTCTGAAATACTCAAAAATATGATTAGTTGAAATATATCATGTATGAGTTGCCTTTGGTAACTGTTTATGTGTATTATTAAAATTACCATTTTCTCCCCCTTTTTTGTCATATCAAAAAGAAAATCATTTAAGAAAAACTTTAAGACAGAAAAGAGATATCAGAAGAAAAACAATAAAGGAACAGATAAAATCAATCAGAAGAATATAACAATCATTCATTCAGAAAAGCATAATATCCATTCATTGATAAACAAAATCCAAGACAAACATAACAGATAGATCAAACAAGTGCACAAACAAAACACAGAAAAACTAAGTAGGACGAGAAGCCAGCATCCTCAGAAGATTCGTTATCTCAGATGTGGATTCTTCCTGTCTTGCCATCCATGTCTTGATCTCATCAGTTGTCTTCTCTTGTTTAACCATCCAAGACTTCATCTCTGTGTTGCTAGCCTTGAGTTCAGCAATCTGAGCCTGCAGTTCTTCGTCTTCCTTGTTCACTTCAGATGATTCTGGAGCAGATGCAGAAGCAGAAGTATCATGAATGACCAAGGAATCAGAAGCAATCTGAATGAACATATCAGCAGGTTGAGCAGAATCAGGAATCTCAGAAGCAAGAGCAAAAACTTCTGGAGCTACTACTTCAGAACTAGCCACTGCAGCAGTCTCAGAAGTAACCAATGCTTCAGAAGGAATACACACGTCCTTTGCAGGTGTGTTTTCCATAAGCAAAGCTGGGTTTCTATTGACTCTCAGAAGAGTTTGTCTCACAGCCTCAACAAATCTGATCTTGGCATCGTCAGTGCAGATCTCTGGAAGATTAGAAGCTATAGAATCAAATCTTAATCTGAATCTTTGCCAGATAGCCTAAGAATCATCAGGATTTAAGCTTGACATGCACTCCTTCTTGACAGTAGACAACCACATGTTTAATTCCTTTTTAAACCCAGCAAATAATGTGCTAACATCCAACCTAGGTTTTGGTTTCAGATAATTTTCTAGGGAGGGTGTTTTGATGGTTTCAGATGTGGAGGGTATGGAAAAACGAGGAATAATAATAACAGGTGGGTATGCAGTAGGAGTATGGTCAAATGAAGATTTTGTAAACTGAGTTTCAGATGGTAAAGTTTCATGAACAGGGTTAGGAGGGATGGAAATAAGGGGTTCAATAATAGACGCAATGAAACCTGAGCTATCAGAGTCTATGGAATCAGATGAATCTGAAGAATCAGAAGATTCAAAAGATTCAGAAGATCCAAAGAGAACTGGATAGACAGTCATCAGAGGTTGAAGATCAAGAACCATTGGTTCAGGATCAGATGGAGTGGTTTCTGTTTGTTGTTTCTCAGAAGCTTGTGTTTCGGGTGGGGGAATTTCAGAAGTTTGGTTTTCTGATGGGTGTGGTTAAGAAGTATGTTGTGGTGCAGAAGTTGGGGTCTTATCAGGAGTAAATTTCTGGTGAATGTTAAATGAAAGTGTGGATGGAACAGAAGATTGTGGTTCAGAAGGTTGTGTTTGAGGTTCAGAAGTTTGTTTTGGTTTAGGTGTAGAAGGAATTGGTTGAGATTTTTCTGGTTCAGAAGGAATGGGTTCAGATACCTAAGGAGGAGAAGGTGAGGGTATAGGTTCATAAGAAGTGGGGTCAGATGCTAGTACTTCTTTGACAGTTTCTAAAATATAATCTAAACTAGCAGAAGGAGGATTACCTTTTTGTTTCTTGACCCTCTTTGGTTTTGCAGAAGCTGCCTCGCCAGAAGCTTTCCTCTTAGAAGATCCTTCTTCTAAGACTTTCCATTTCTTCCTCTGTCTGTCTCCATAGATTTCTGGTTCAGGTTCGCCGGATCTCTGAATCAGATGTTCTGGTAGAGGAGTTCCATCTGCTAAGCAAGTTGCTATATAGGCCAGAATAATTTCCCTTGGTTCGTTAGCGTAGAACAGAGGGAAATCGTCTACAAGAATCCTTATCTTACTGGCCTTTTCAGAGTTGATCTGTTTAGGTGCAGAAGTAAGTTCTTCTACAACCCTCATCCTCTGAAGACTTTTACCATTCAGAGGTTTTCCAACCACTGAAGCTAATTCTTCTTTCAATCCAGCTTCTGTCAAATTTCCAACTAAGTCATTCTCAGTCAGAATATTTGAGATGAGTCTTCCCATTGGAATCCAATTTCTCAGCTTCTGATGCTTAGTTCTGACTTCTTCTCTTGATTGTTTCACATGAGTCCAGAGGTGAGTGAAAAGCAAGTAAGGAAGATCCCCTTTTACGCCTTTTCCCAGAAAATACGTAAAGTACAGCTGATCAGAATTGATGTAATCTGGAGAGTTTGTAGACTTTCTGTGATGAATGCAACCCAGAAAGATCTTAGCCCATATCTTGTACTGAATTTTCAGATCCTTGATCTTGTTAGAAACTTTTCTAGAAGTAAACACTTCACTGTATACCTCATCCATATCCAGACGATTGGAAGGTAGATTGGTAACACCATCAGATTCTTGATAACCTATCAGCTTACGAATCAGATCCTCTGTAATAATGATCTCTTTTCCCAGAACAGAAGAGACAATGAATTTAGGGCACACACTTGCATGAATCCAAAATTCTTTGACCAGGCAAGGATAAACTGGACCAAATAGTCTATCAAAATATTTAGTCCATCCTTGTTCAGACACAATTTGATGCAGATCAAACCCATTTGCAGCAATACTTTCAAAATCAACAAAAAACTCACTCAAAACTTCAAGTTGATCCACTGGAGTGAGAAGCGTTCTTACTGGTTCCTTGAATGGAGTAGGACCCAGATTGGATGATGAGACTTCAGCCATTGATGATTTAAACTGTTGGGATGTTGAGGATGAAGTTGCCATTATTGTTCTTGCGAGAGATAGGGTTCTTCTTGAGGATTTTGGTTTGGGAGAGAAGAGGAAACAATGGAGCAAGCAAAAATGCATAAACGTGTGAGAGAGAGAGAGTGTAAAGTGTGAAATGGTGTTGTGTTGTGGCATTTATAGATAAAACAATTAGGGCACACATTCAGCAATAAATGCATTTAATCAAATCAAAGGTCACATCAAAAGAATAATAATTAAACGCATTTAATGATCTGACAAGCGTGGGGAGGAAAACGAGAAATTGAGAATACAAATAGTACCTCAGAACGGCGTCTCATTGTATTACACTCCACCTTTTTAGATTTCGTGTGACACATGTTTGATGTAGATATGCCTTTGAATCTCTTTAGAATAAGAAACGTTAACAGACGCTCAGATCTTCTGAGACTTGTTAGTTCAGAGTTTCTCAAAAAGAAATAATATACTGAAATAAATAATCAGAAGAATTACTTCAGAACATAGACATTACTCATACTTCATCAGAATAAATTTTCTTCTGAATAATAGTTTTATTCTGGACAAAAATCCATACTAATATTCTTCTGAATAAACTTAAACCTATCTTCAGCAAGGGGTTTTGTGAAGATATCAGGCTATTAATGGTCTGTATCAATAAAGTTCAAACTAATAATTCCCTTCTGAACATAGTCTCTGATAAAATGATGCTTAATTTCTATGTGCTTTGCCTTAGAATGCAAAATTGGATTCTTAGAAAGGCAAATAGCAGAAGTATTATCACAAAAAATAGAAATGTTACTCTCATGAATCTGATAGTCTTCTAGTTGACTCTTCATCCAGAGCATCTGTGTGATACAACCAGCAGCAGCAATGTATTCTGCTTCTGTTGTTGATAGCGCTATTGTGGGTTGCCTCTTGCTGAACCAAGAGATCATATGACTTCCCAGAAACTGACAGCTATCAGAAGTACTCTTACGCTCTACTCTGTCTCCAACATAGTCAGCATCACAGAATCCAACTAATTTGTATTCATCAGATCATTTATAACACAAACCCATGTTAGTAGTACCTTTCAGATACCTCAGAATCCTCTTAACAACTCTTAAGTGAGATTCTCTAGGATCTGATTGGAATCTAGCACATCGACAGACACTAAAGAGAATATCAGGCCTAGAAGCAGTCAAGTACAGAAGAGAACCATATACCTCTGTAAAGCTTCTGATCTACCTTTTTACTTACCTATTCTTTACCTAGTGTGTTTTTAGGATGCATTGGAGTCTTTGCTACCTTGCTTTCTAACATGTTGAATTTCTTCAGAAGTTCCTTTACATACTTTGTCTGATGTATGTAGGTTCCTTCTGGAGACTGATTCACTTGAATTCCCAGAAAGAATTTGAGTTCTCCCATCATGCTCATCTCGAATTCTGCCTGCATAGATTGAGCAAACTCCTTTTCAAGCATAATATTGGTAGTTCCAAATATAATATCGTCAACATAAATCTGACAGACTAAAACGTCTTTCTTAATTGATTTATGGAGGAGAGTAGTGTCAACTTTTCCTCTGAAAAAATTATTTTCCAGAAGAAAATTACTCAGCCTCTCATACCAAGCTTTGGGAGCTTGTTTTAAGCCATAGAGTGATTTCTTAAGTTTGAAAACGTGTTCTGAAAATTTTTCATTTTCAAAACCTGGAGGTTGATGAACATACACTTCCTCTTCTATGAAACCATTTAAGAAGGCACTTTTAACATACATCTGATACAGAGTGATGTTATTCTGTGCAGCAAAAGAAATAAGCAAGCGAATAGATTCTAACCTTGCCACAGGAGCATAAGTCTCTGTGTAATCTATACCTTCTTGCTGACTGTATCCTTGAGCCACCAGCCTAGCCTTATTTCTGATTACTTCTCCTTGCTCGTTCAGCTTGTTTCTGAAGACCCATTCAGTTCCAATGATGTTGAAACCATTCGGTCTTGTAACCAGATCCCAGACGTCATTTTTGGTGAATTGGTCAAGCTCTTCATGCATAGCAAGTATGCAATCATTATCGTTCAGAGCCTCATCCATAGAAGATGGTTCAATGATAGACATCAAACCAAACAGTGACGTTCCAGAAGATCTGAGAAATGACCTTGTTTTGATAGGGTCATCCTTCTTTCGAATTATCATTTCCTCTGGATGAGAGGCTTTGATTCTGGATGATCCTTTAACATTTGGTTCTTTAGAAATTGTCAAGCTATCCATCTGAGAAGTCAAGGGAGTAGCATTTGACGTTGCTTCTGGTGCTTTTGCTTGAGCTTTGTCTGCCTCTGATTCTTCAGAGTTTATGAGAAAGACTTCTCTATCTGCAGAAATTTCAAGCTGCTTTGGCTTTTAATTGCCAATCTTATCATCAAATCTAACATGAATTGATTCCTCTACAATCTGTGTCTCAGTATTGTATACTATGTAGCCTTTAGAGTGTTCAGAATATCCAAGCATGAAACACTTCTGAGCTTTAGAATCAAACTTGTTCAGATTTTCCTTAGTGTTCAACATAAAACATACACATCCAAAAGGATGGGAATAAGAAATGTTGGGCTGTATATTCCTCCACAGTTCATAAGGAGTCTTCTCCAGAAGAGGTCTTATAGAACTCTCTTATGAATATAACAAGTTGTATTCACTGCTTTTACCCAAAAATGTTTTGCCATGTTAGTCTCGTTGATCATGGTTTTGGCCATTTCTTGCAATGTTCTATTTTTCCTCTCTACAACTCCATTCATTTGAGGAGTTCTAGGGCAGGAGAAATTATGTGCAATGTCATTTTATTTAAAATATTTTTCAAAGTATTTGTTTTCAAATTCTCCACCATGATCACTTCTGACTTTAACAATTTTAAATTCTTTTTCGTTTTGGACTTGTTTGCAGAAGTCAATGAATTCAGAATGAGACTCATCCTTGTGTTTCAGGAATTTTACCCATGTCCATCTGCTGTAGTCATCAACAATGACTAATCCATACTTCTTGCCTCTGATGGATGCAGCTTTCACTGGTCCAAACAGATCAATATGAAGCAGCTCTAATGGTCTAGAGGTTGAAACAACATTTTTTGTTTTGAAAGAAGATTTTGAAAACTTTCCTTTCTGACATGCTTCACAAAAAGCATTTGAGTTGAACTTCAATGGAGGAAGTCCTCTGACCAGATTTAGCTTATTAATCTGAGATATACGTCTCATACTAATATGACCCAATCTTCTGTGCCACACCCATTGCTCATCGACAACAGACATAAGGCCTTTTACATTCTGAACCTTAAGTTCTGAAAGATTGATTTTGTAAATGTTGTTCTTCCTTTTTCCATTAAAGAGGATTGATCCATCTTTTTGACTGACAGCTTTACAACATTTTTGATTGAAGATTATGTCATAACCATTTTCACTTAATTGACTTATGGACAATAGATTATGTGTTAATCCTTCAACAAGTAAGACATTAGAAATGGAAGAGAGGTTACCATTACCAATAGTTCCAGAGCCTATTATCTTGCCCTTCTGGTTCCCTCCAAACTTCACGTCACCTCTAGATCTAAGCTCCAGGCTTTGGAACATAGACCTTCTTCCCGTCATGTGACGCGAGCAGCCAGAGTCCAGGTACCATGATTGGTGTTTCAACTTTGCTGCTATGGATGTCTGCAACAAAAATAATTTTGTCCTTAGGTACCCATATTTTCTTGGGTCCTCTGGGGTTAGTAGGTTTGAAATTCTTTCTAAATTTCTTTCCCTTATAAGCATCTTTTTTCTGATGGAGTTTTGGTTTATTAAACACAGGTTTGTTCTGATCAGAACGTGTGTGTTTAATATCATTTAAATGACCAAATTTGAAATGAGTATATAGAGGAGAATACTTAATGGTCAGTTTATCAATAGGTTTTGGATTTAAATTCTTCCCAGAAGGTGATTCATATCCAATTCTGTTTCTGTTGTTTCTGCTTACGCCATAGATCATTGAAGCCATCTTGCTTCTATCTAGGCCTCTGGCCAGAAACTTCTGAAAGCTATAGTCATACTCTTCTAAATTGTTTTTAGCGCATGATATAGGTTCTGAGTCAGATTTCTGAGCTTTTTCTAAATCATTTTTTTATTTTAAGATTGTTTGCTTTAAGCTCAACAACTTCTGATCTCAGCTGATCATTCTTAGATGCAAGACAAGTTTGAAGCTTCTTGTATTTGAGTTTGATTTTGCTGTAGCTTTCCAGAATTTCTGATAAACTTTCAGAAAGTTCAGCTCTAGTGAGTTCAGAAACAACCTCTTCAGAATCTGATTCTGATCCAGATTCAGCAGCTTCTTCGTGGTCCTCCACGTCAGCCATTAGTGCTATATTAGCACACTCATCTTCTGATTCTGATAAAGATTCAGAAGCATCTAAATCATCCCACGTGGCCATTAAGACCTTCTTCTTCTTTTCAAACTTCCTTCTAGGTTTCTCCTTCAGAAGTTTGGGACATTCATTTTTATAGTGGCCAGGCTCCTTGCACTCATAGCACACTATATCTTTCTTTCCAAATTTCTTATGTCTAGAAGAATCGCCATGCTGATCAGATCTTTTGAAGTTTATGAACTTTTTTTGTTTGTGCTTCCAGAGTTGATTAATCCTCTTGGACAGCAAAGACAATTCATCTTCTTCTTTTGAAGATTCTTCAGAACTCTTTTCAGTAACCTGCAACACTTTAGCAGATTTGTTAGATTTTAAAGCAACTGACTTACCTTTCTTCTAAGGCTTGTCTTCCTCCAGCTCAATCTCGTGACTTCTTAAGGAACTGATCAATTCCTCCAGAGTGATCTTATTCAGATCCTTCGCAAGCTTTAGAGTGGTCACCATTGGTCTCCACCTTATTGGCAAGCTTCTGATGATCTTCTAGACGTGGTCTGAAATTTAATAGCCTTTATCTAGAACCTTCAACCCAGCAGTTAGGATCTGAAATCTTTAGAACATAGTTTCCACAGATTCAAACTCCTCCATTTTGAAGGCTTCGTACTTCTGGATGAGGGCCAGAGCCTTTGTCTCCTTTACATGGGTGTTTCCTTGATGCGTCATTTTGAGAGACTCAAACATATCAAATGCAGTATCTCTGTTTGTTATTTTCTCATACTCAGTATGAGATATTGCATTTAACAGGATGGTTCTTGCATTGTGGTGGTTTCTAAACTCCTTCTTCTGTTGATCAGACATAGATTTTTTGTCAAACTTCATCATTAGTAGGATGAATGTAACCATTAGTTACGAAATCCCACAAGTCAGCATCATAGCCTAGAAAGAAACTTTCTATTCTATCTTTCCAGTAATCAAACTTCTCACCATCAAACATGAGAGGTTTGGTGTTGATTCTGTCTCTATCATCGTATCTGTAGTTGTATGAAGTTGAAGTTGAAGCTTCAACAGCCATGATGAATAAAGAACAAGAGATTAGGAGTTTTTCTTAACTGGATCTTTTTCTGTCACAGTTAAGTGAGAGCACTTACAGAACCGGAGCTCTGATGCCAACTAAAGGTGAGAAAAACACTTATAGGGGGGGGGGGGTTGAATAAGGGTTTTAAAACAATTTGGAAGATAGAAAAATAACACAGTATTTTTATCCTGGTTCGTTTAAACTCAAACTAATCCAGTCCACCCTACCAAGGTGATTTTCCTTTCTCAACAAGGACTTAATCCACTATATCAAATTGATTACAGTGTAAACCACTAAGACAACTGTCTTAGTCTTCTCAAGAAAATCTGACCACAACTTGGTCTTCTTAAGGAAATCTTTTACAAAGATAAACTAACAATTTGTGTTTATGTAATGCTTCTAATAAGCTGTATCACAACAATGATGTTTACACAAAATTAAGAATGAATATGAAAATTGTTAAGCTTAAAGAATATTTGAATGAGAGCTTGTGAGTTGTATTTCTTTCAAAATGATTCGTCAACGTTGGAAAGATGCTGAAGCTTGTTTAAATACTACTTCAAGTCCTTGTCTCAAAGACTGTGCATTGCTGTACGTTCTACTGCCTCTGTTGCCTTTTTATCTTCTATTGACTTTTCCTTTCCAGGAAGAGGAATATTCAGACAAGTGCTTTGTGTCTGAATTCTTGTGTCATGCATAAATGAGGAATAATGTCGTTGGAGCAAACGTTGGGATTAGCAACAGATATTTTCTTTGAGCTGGCATCTTTTCAAATAAATAAATATATCCTTCAATTAAAACTAACATCAGATCCTCTGATGTAGTTCCTTGTTCATCAGATTAGAGTCTTGCAGCAATAGTGCTTAAGCGTGAATGTTACAATCAGCGCAGAGTTGAATATCAGAGCCTCTGTACTTGCAGAGTGAAGTACTTCTAGAGTCTTCTAAAACAATGTTGTATGCTCTTTACTCAAATTCTTCTTAGTTTCAATTAGAGTCATCTGTAGCAGATCAGAGTCTCTTCAGGCAGCGCTCAGAGTCTTCTAAAATCACGCTTCTGACGCTCAGAGCTTTTTTCGTTCTTTGGTGTTCAGAGGCGTTCTTGCTTCCAGAATAATATTAATTTTGATATCTGAAACAAATAAACACTTGAACAGAATTAGTGTATATAAATTCTCTATACAAAAATTCATTAATGTTATCATCAAAACAATGAGATATATTGAACATCAATCTGTGTTCTAACAACCTTTATTTTGGTTCTAGTCCTGTATCTATTTTTTCCCCGACTTCGTCGCCATTTTATTGTTTTATCCCCTATGGAGTCATTTCTTTCTCCTGCATGTTCCCGCAGAGTTCTTGCCTTGCTTCTCTGTGTTCCTCAGCATAGTTTTATTTCATTTCCTTTCTTGGTTTTGACACCACTTCCTTTTGCAGTTCCCCAGCTGAGTCTTGCTTTCTCTTTTGTTCTTGGCTTTGACGTCGTCTTTCTTTTTTTCCAGCAGTAGTTCCCCGAACTACGTAGGCTCTGATTTCCTAATTGCACTATGAGGGTACGTAGGCACAAGATTGAGAAATCTTGGCGAGCCATCTTCCTCCGTCTTCTTCCATTCTTCTGTCTCTCTGGTCCGTCCAGATCCTTTTCTTTTCCTTGGTTCCCTGAGCTGCGGAGCTCTGACTTCCTCATTGCACTATGAGGGTACGTAGGCACGAGGTCCTCCATCCTCCTCGAGCGCTTTCTTTTCTTTCATTTCTTTCCCTCTCCTCTTCTTTTCTTTAGCTAGAAGCCTTTAGATAGATAACTCATCCAAGCCTAGAAGTAAGCAAAATGGTTCCCGTCGGGTACGACGGATGCTTAAGGTGCTAGTACCTTCCTTTCGCATAGCTGACCCCCTTTCCCATTCCTCTTTCCCTTGGGTTTTATCGATATTATCCATGTCCTTTGGGACTAAATAAAGTTCGGTGGCAACTCTGTTGTATCTTTGAATGTGTGATTCACTCAGGTATAATCCCACTAGCTCCAGGAGATAATCAACCAGGAGCTCATATTCTAGGTGCAGCGGGCGCTGTATATGGTAAGGTCGGTCCTCAGTGGAAGGAGGACGAACATGATGATGTCTTTTCTATGGGAGATCTGGGTGTAGGCATGCAGTCTGATGCAGACATGAGGCTTAGAATGATAGAGGAGAAGATGAAGAGTCTGGAGAATCAGAATTCTTTAGTGAAGGTGAGAAAAACACTTAGAAGGGGGGGTTGAATAAGGGTTTTAAAACAATTAAGATGATAGAAAAATAACATAGTATTTTTATCCTGGTTCGTGTGAACTCAAACTAATCCAGTCCACCCTACCAAGGTATTTTTATATGAAACTTGATTACAGTGTAAACCACTAAGACAACTGTCTTAGTCTTCTCAAGAAATTCTGACCACAACTTGGTATTCTTAAGGAAATCTTTTTACAAAAGATAAACTAACAAGTTTGTGTTTAAGATGTGCTTCTAAAAAGCTATATCACAACAGTGATTTTTACACAAGTTAAAGAACGAATATGAAAACTATTCTAGCTCGAAGAATATTTGAATGAACGCTTTGAATAATTTGTCAATGATTCCGTCAACCTTTGAAGTGATGCTAATACTTGCTTTTATAGTCCTTTGAAATCCATTTCTCAAAGATTGTGCAGTCTGTGCATTCTATTCTTTTTGTCTCCTATTGACTTTTCCTTTCTCAAAAGAGGAATGTTCGGACAAATCCTTTTTGTCTGAAATCCTGTGTCATGCACGAATGGGGAAAGTGTCATTTGGATAAGACAAGGAATATACCAACAGATCTCTATTTGAACAACATATTCTTCAACAACTTTGGAACGTCTTGCATCAGAACTTCTGATAATGTTCTTAGTTGTTAAGGTTAGAGTTAACTCAATCAGAGTTTCTCTATCAGAGTTTGCAGCAAAGTGCTTTAAGCGTGAAATCCTTTATCAGAGCATACTTGCTTATCAGAACTTCTGTACTTGCAGCGTTGAGTACTTCCAGAGTCTTCTGAAGCTTTACGTATGTTCTTTGCTCAAGTTCTTCTTAGCTTCGCTTAGAGTCATTGTAGCAGATCAGAGTCTTCTGATATGTTTCTTATGACGCTCAGAGCTTTTTCGTTCTGTGGTGTTCAGAGGCGTTCTTGCTTCCTGAATAATATTAATTTTGATATCTGAAACAAATAAACACTTGAACAAAATTAGAGTATATAAATTCTCTATACAAAATTTCATTAATGTTATCATCAAAACTATGAGATATATTAAACACCAATATGTGTTCTAACATTTAGGTCTTGAGATGTCTAACTTGGGGTTGATTCCAGGTCTTAAGATCCAACCGAAGTTCAAAGTACCTGACTTTGACAAGTACAAAGGGACGACTTGTCCTAGAGTACACCTCCGATCCTACTACCGGAAAATGTCTGCATATTTCAATGACGAAAAGCTGTTAATGCACTTCTTCCAAGACAGTTTGTCTGGACCATCTTTGGAATGGTACATGGGCCTTGAGGGGACCAATATTAGAAGCTGGAGGGACCTCGGGGAGGCATTCGTCCATCACTATCAGTACAATAGTGACTTGGCGCCAAATAGAGTCCAACTTCAGAATCTTTCTCAAAGGAGCAATGAGGGGTTCAAAGAGTACACCTGAAGGTGGCGTGAATTAGCTGCGAGGGTTCATCCACCAATGGTTGAGAGAGAACTCATTGATATGTTCGTGGCAACATTGCCAGGGATATATTATGAAAAGCTGATTGGACACATGTCAGGCAGTTTCTCAAATCTGATTATTATTGGTGAGAGAGTTGAGAATGGTATTAAGCTGGGAAAAATTCAGGCAGGAGAAGGATCCACATCTGGTGGAGGGAGAAAGACTTTTTGTAATAACAAGAAGAGGGAAGGTGAAACAAATGCAGTGTCAGGGTACAAAAACAAGAACAGGAATAGGGCTCCATGCCAAAAACAATACCAGAAACAACCACAGGTTGCAAGCATCATTATTCCTGCAGCACCTCAATAACAACGGCAACAACAACAACAGCAGAACTATGTGTCACAACTGCGAAAAACACCCGGCGGAAAACAAAAGAGTCGCTACCTTTCGTTATTTATCCTAAAGAGAGGGAAAGGAAACGATCGGAAAAACCTGATGAAAAAGGGAAAGACAAGGTCATCGCAACCAAGTCTTGGATTCAGGAGTCGGTTACGCAAGCGGAAGCTATTAGCACCTCTCACGTCCGTCGTACTCGACGGGATCCACGCGCGTTATCTATCTAAGGGTGTGTTTAAACTATCTACGCTACAGGCTTGCGGGACAAAAAGAAAAGAAAGAGACTCGGCAGAGCATCTTCGCTCTGTGCCTACGTATTCCCTCGTGCAATGGGAAAGTCAGAGTAAACGTAGTTCGGCTAACTACGGGAGAGAAGGGGGGAAGGTTTCTCGCCAACACATCGAGTCTTGTGCCTACGTACTTTCATCTGGTATGAAAGATCATAGCAAACGTAGTTCAGGCTAACACGAAACCATAGGTTGATTAAGTGTTTTAACTGAGTAGGGTTAAACCTTCGTTCTAGCAGTTAGGGACAAGCCTGTTTGCGGTAGAACCGAAGCTTAACAACACTCTTTTCTGAAAAAGGTTTCCGATTAATCCCGAAGGAAAAAGGTTTGAATTTTGTTTTGTGTTTTTTAGTGAAGTGATTTAATTCAGTTTGTGATTCACGTTGCACTAAAGACTATGACATGGAGGCGAATGCGTCGTATATCGCCCTCAAACGGGACATATACTAAACATTCTAGATAAGCGAGAGGAGACCCCTCACTCATCATTCCCCACGTAGCTTAAGGCTCGTAGCGCATAACTTTTATCGCCTTTATTAGATGAATTAGAATGGTTTTGAGATGGGAAGAGAAACGCATAGAAGGTCTAAGGGAAACTCGGCCCTAACGTTGTCATGCAAAGTGGTCCTAAAGTTTGGATGAAAAGGGGAAACATCTACCCTAATGTTAGCATACTTGGATTGAACACCTAATGTCTCTCCTACTCCCATCCTAAACGAAAGGACTATGAACCCTATGGGGATCATGGAAAAAATCACAAGAAGAACAAAGGAAGGATTAATCACAAGTAGAAAAATGCAAACATGAAAATGCACACTTAGAATGGTGGGAGGGAGGAAAAGTGTGTGGGGCAACAGTCGCCACAAGCGCGTCTCGACCTTAACAGCGATGCAAGAATGATGCAAACATGTGGAGAAAACAAGAGATGAAAGCAAATGAACATGCAAACAAATGATCAATTCGAACCACATATACAAGCATGTAAACAATTGGAGAATGAACACACATTTCAACAAAATCATGATTAAACAACCACAAACAGTGACAATTATCCAAAACAATTCAATCCTAATGCATCACACTGATCTATGATGATTCGAATTGACATGGTATGCGAACATGCAAGCAAAACAGCAAATATGGCATTCTGGCACAGTGTTAATCAGTTAACACATACTGTTAATCGGTTAACACCCTAAAAGGTTTGAAAAATCTGAAGTTTTGAACAGGTTAATCGGTTAACCATATGCGTTAGCCGATTAACACTGTTAAAGTTTGAAAGTATTTTGAAATTTTGAAATGGTTAACCGGTTAACCATATAGGTTAACCGATTAACACTGCACCAGAAGCTAAAAAGAGCAGCAGAAAATCACTCTCAACACAGAAACAGCTTATTCAAGGTTCCAACAGATCAGCTTATCAATTAAGCACAAAATTAATAACAGAAAACAGAAATCCAACAACATGGATACACAATTACACAACAACATCACAAATCGAACGGATCAAAATCAACAAATTCAATCGAATATGAAGATTAACATGATAAGCTAAAAAATTAAATCGGATCGAGAATTCCAACCTTCGAAGCGGTGATTTGTTTCGGTTAGTGTTGATTAACTGACTTTGAGCAGATCAAATGCTAGAAATCTGGAAAACTTCAAGATCCACAATAATTGTTGTTGTATGAATGAAGATCCACCAAATTTGAGTTAAAAAAGCTTCAAATAATCACTTCTAGATCCAACTCCAGATTCAGATCCAAGCTTGCACGAAAATTGAAGATGAGAATTGATTCAATGATGATGGTAAATGGAGGTTTATGCTCAAGAATCCATTGATTCCAATGAAAAAGAGCTTTGAGTGAGTTTTGGAAATGGAGAAGTTGAGAGAATTTGAGAGAGAATTCTGATCAATTCTGAAAAATGAATGTGAGAAATGAAAATTGGATGGTGAGGTTTGGAGTAAGTCACTTAAATATCAATTAGGTTTGGGATCCAAAGCAAGGATTCGAATTTGGATTGGAAATCAAGGCTTGGAATGTGGAATGGGGTTTTGGAGGGAAATCTAAAATTTAAAGGTGTTCTAGATCCTTCCCAAGTGAAAATTTGAATTCCAAGGTGATCAAAATTGGACCCCAAGTGCAATTGGCTTGTAAAATCACGTACAGGGCAAAATCTGCTATGGTTAACCGATTAACCATATGCGTTAATCGGATAACACTGTTAAAATTCCAAATCTGGGCAAATTTTCCTTTGGTTAACCGATTAACCATATAGGATAACCGATTAACACCTTCAAATTTTGAATTCTGGCGCCTTTTGGTGGGAAATCTGTCTGTTTGCCCTGTTTCAGCTGTATGGAGCTCTGTTTAGCTGCTGAACCTCATTTTGACCGTTATTAATGTGAAATTACTTGTCATGAGCCTGAGTGCTGCTTTCTGATATGAAATTAACCTGCAAAATAAAATTGGCCGCCTGACCGCTGGGCAAAATAAATGCCCGAGCCTCTGATGCTCGCTGTTTGCTGTTCTGTCTTTTGCTGCGAAATGAACCTGAGTCACAGGAACGCCCTTATCCCATGCCTTGAGAACGAATGCTATGCGATGCGAAAAATGCAAAATACAAAGAAACAAAAGCCAATTACGGTTAAAACGAAAGGCAAATTTTGGGGTGCTACACTATGCACCACGACGGTTTCAAGACCGTGGAAGAACAATGAATAGGTAGTTTGACACTCCACCTATGCTGTATTCACAACTTTTACAGCATTATCTTCAACTTCAACTGATTCAGAAGAGAACATTGGCACCTCTGACTGGCGCGCCACCTTCGGGTTACAATACTAACGCCAGATGTGACTTCCATTCAGGCGCTCCACGTTACAATATAGATAACTGCAAGGCTTTCAAACATAAGGTGCAAGACCTTATTGATAGCAAGGCAATCAACTTCACTAATGATGCGCCTAATGTTGTTTAGAACCCGATGCCCAACCATGGAGCGTCTGGTGTCAATGCTATTATTGAAGAAGAAGGGTTGAATTTTGTAATGGATGTAGCCGAATTGAGAACGCCATTGAGCTTTGTTAAAAGCAAGTTGTTGAAAGGCGGAGTCTTTCCAGGTTGTAGTGAAGATTGTAAAGGGTGTGCAGTGCATCCCGAAGGTTGTAAAGTGTCGAAGAATTGTATTCAGTATCTTATGAATGGAGGGGTATTGCAGTTTGACAGGATTGCCGAAGAGAAAGGTGTGAAGGTGATTAATCAGGGGCAGGATGAGATGGCTACGATCTCGATCCCTTTCAGAACTATTAATATATCAGCGCCGCCAAGGCCAACGACTGTTATAATCATTAAAGCAGGACCAGTGTCATGCGAAAGCACCAAAGCCATCCCATGGAATTATGGTGCGGAGGTCTTTTGTAATGGCCAAAAGCAAGAGTTGAGGGGAACATCGTCCGATGGTTCATCTGTTGATATTTTGATTGGAACTAGTGGAATGACAAGAAGTGGCAGAGTGTTTTCACCGCCCGATGTTAATATGGAGAGGCTTGACAAAGGAAAGGGAAAAGTCGTAGTGGAATAAAGTTCACCACAATGAGATAAGGATGCTCTGATTAAAGATGTCGAGGAGTTCATGCGTCTAATTCGAAAGAGCGATTATAAAATTGTTGATCATCTGCAACAGACTCCTTCCAAAATTTCAATTTTGTCTTTGCTATTGTGCTCAGAGGCACACATGAATGCCCTTTTGAGGATTATGAATACAACATATGTGCCATAGGAAATTTCCGTAAACCATCTTTAGGGGGTTGTGGCCCCATGTGAATGCTGGTAATGGCTTAGGGTTTACGGATTTAGACCTGACTCCTAAGGGAAGGAATAACAATCACGCCTTGCACATTTCTATTGAGTGCAGAGGGGCTGTCCTATCACATGTCTTGGTGGATACTGGGTCTTCACTCAACATGTTGCCCAAAAAGGCTTTAATGAAGTTAGAAACCCAAGGCGTGATCTGTACTCCTAGCGATCTTGTTGTAAGAGCATTTGATGGAACGAGGAGATCGATCTTTGGTGAAGTTACTCTACGTATTCAAGTAGGTCCGGAGATTTTCAATGTTGTTTTCTACATTATGGACATTTAGCTTGCATACAGCTGTTTGTTAGGTTGACCTTGGATTCATTCTACAGGCGCAGTCACATCGACCTTACACTAGAAGTTGAAGTACATGGTTGGTGGAAATATTGTCACTGTCTGTGGTGAGGAAGACATAATGATCAGCCAACTATCGTCCTTCAAGTATGTTGAAGTTGATGGGGTAATTCATGAAACCTTATGCCAAGCATTTGAAGCGGTCCAAGTCAAAGAGAAGCCTTTTGTGGGGGACAGAGCTCCCGAGATTTCTATGTCTTCTTTTAAAGAAGCTCGTGCGATGGTGGAGTCTGGTTCCTCGCAAGGATGGGGTCAAGTGCTTAGTATCCCCAACAAGAAGGATAAATTTGGAATAGGGTACAGCCCGTCATCTTCTTCTTCACAGAATGCTCCATGTTATAGGGGTCCGATGCAATTTTCAAGTGGTAGGGTGATCTTCGACAGAATCAACATCGTATCTGAAGATGAAGGGGATAGTTATTGTGACATGGATGCATGGATTCAGTCGTCTGTTCCTGGCCAAAGCTTGAGCAACTGGACCATCGAGGAAGTCGTTCAAGTTTCATTTGAAGAGTAATTTGTTTACTTTGATTATGTGTGGCCCTGTGTTCCGCCCAGGACGTAGTGATTTTCATTTGTAGGGCCTTATCTTGTTTATGTTTGAACATTTGCTTTTATCATTAATCAAAAGGCGTCTTTATGAATTCAAATGTTTTGCTCTCTAGTTTTCTTATTTTATTTTAACAATAAAATGGAAATGTGGTTTGTGATTGTTTGCATTTCGTTTTAAGCATCAAATCATCATCATGCAGGTTTCATATCGCAGATGCCACTGATTCAGACTGGTCTATAACTCGGTATGACTTTGATAATCTGATCTTTCAAGCCGAAGAAGAGATTGAAGAAGATGAAGACCTGCCTGAAGAGATTTCCAGACTATTGAGACAGGAAGAGAAGGTTATTTTGCCTCATCAAGAAGAGATTGAAGTCGTCAACCTGGGTACAGAGGAAGACAAGAAAGAGGTCAAAATTGGGCCTTCTTTAGAAGATGATGTCAATAGAAGACTGGTAGAGATGCTCCGAGAGTACAAAGATGTCTTCGCTTGGTCATATGAGGACATGCCACGATTGGATATAGATATAGTGGTTCATCGTCTACCTCTCCGAGAGGAATGTCCTTCTGTAAAGCAGAAACTGAGAAGAACTAGACCGGATATGGCAGTTAAGATTAAAGAGGAGGTCAGAAGCAGTTGGACGTCGATTTTCTTGCTGTTACAAACTATCCTCTGTGGATCGCTAACATTGTGCATGTACCTAAGAAGGACGGTAAGGTCAGGAAGTGTGTTTATTACCGTGATCTAAACATAGCGAGCCCGAAAGACGATTTCCCGCTCCCCCGCATTGATGTGTTAGTTGATAACACTGCTCAACATTATGTGTTTTCCTTCATGGACGGTTTTGCTGGGTATAACCAAATCAAGATGGCCCCAGAAGACATGGAGAAAACAACCTTTATCACGCCGTTGGGGGTTTTTTGCTACAAGGTCAGGCCGTTCGGACTGAAAAATGCAGGGGAAATTTATCAGAGGGCGATGGTGACTTTGTTTCATGATATGATTCATCATGAGATTGAGGTTTATGTTGATGACATGATCACAAAGTCACAAACGGAGGAAGAACATCTGGTTAATATTTTGAAGCTGTTTGAAAGGTTGTGGAAATTCAGATTGAGGTTGAATCCGAACAAATGCACTTTTGGTGTACGGTCAGGAAAGTTATTGGGGTTTATAGTCAGTGAAAAATTAATCGAGGTCGATCCTGCAAAAATAAAAGTAATGCAAGAAATGCCAGCGCCGAAAACAGAAAAAAGAGGCTCGTGGTTTTCTAGGTAGATTTAATTACATTGTTAGGTTCATATCTCACCTTACCGCCACCTGTGAACCATTGCTCAAGCTGTCAAAGAAAGATCAGGCGGTTGTCTGGAACAAAAATTGCCAAAGGGAATTCGAAAAGATAAAAGAATACTTGCAGGAGCCTCCGATACTGATGCCTCCAGTGGTGGGAAGACCTTTGATAATGTACTTGATGGTTCTTGAGAACTCCATGGGTTGTGTTCTTGGTCAACACGATGAGACAGGAAGAAAAGAGCATGCTATCTATTACTTGAGTAAGAAGTTCACAGATTGTGAGTCCATATACTCAATGCTAGAGAAGACGTGTTGTGCACTCGCTTGGGCCGCCAAACGCCTAAGGCAGTACATGTTGAATCATACAACCATGCTGATTTCAAAGTGGGATTCGATCAAGTATGTGTTCAAAAAGCAAGAGCTTTCCGGAAGAATCGCTAGGTGGCAGATGGTCCTGACTGAATATGATATTCAATATGTTTCCCAAAAGGCCATTAAAGGGAGTGTTCTGTCAGAATATCTCGCAGAGCAACCGATCAATGATTATCAACCGATGAAGTTTGAATTTCCTGATGAGGACATAATGTTTCTATGAAAGATATTGATGAGCCGCTACCTGATGAAGGTCCCGAGATAGGCTCCCGGTGGAAGATAATTTTTAACGGTGCAGTTAAGTCTTATGGCAGTGGAATTGGGGAAATCATTACAACTCCCCACGGTTCCCACATACTGTTCACTGCTAGGCAAACGTTTGCCTGCACCAACAAAGAATCTGAGTATGAAGCATGCCTCATGGGCATTGAAGAAACAATTGATTTGAGAATCAAAAACCTTGGTGTATATCGTGATTCAACTTTGGTCATTAATCAGAATAAAGGAGAATGGGAGACTCGTCAGCCCAGCCTGATTCCTTACATGAATTATGCCAGAATGTTGTTACCTTTTTTTGACATAGTAGAGTTTCATCACGTGCCAAGGGCCGAGAATCAGATGGCAGATGCTCTGGCAACCTTATCCTCGATGTACAAGGTGAATTATTGGAACGATGCTCCGAGGATCATCATCTCGCGCCTCGATAGGCCGACTTTCATATTTGTCGTGGTATCATGATATCAGAAACTTTCTCAAGAATCAGGAATATTCGCCTGGGGCATCAAACTGGGATAAAAATACCTTGAGAAGATTGTCTGGAAACTTCTACCTAAATAAGGACGATGTGCTCTACCGAAGAAACTTCGACTTGGTGTTGTTAAGATGTGTGGATGAAAAAGAAGCAGGTTTGCTTATAGAAGAGTTCCACGCGGGTGCTTTTGGTACGCATGCAGGCGGACATGCAATGTCTCGGAAACTGTTGAGGGCAGGCTACTATTGGATGACCATGGAGTCTGATTGTTTTAAGTACGCCAAGAAGTGTCATAAATGCCAGATTTATGCTGATAAGATGCATGTACCGCCAAGTCCTTTGAATGTCATGGTGTCTCCCTGGCCCTTTGTTATGTGAGGCATTGATATGATCGGTAACATTGAACCGACTGCATCCAACGAACATCGCTTCATCTTAGTGGCAATTGACTATTTCACTAAGTGGGTTGAAGCAGCTTCTTTCGCCAATGTGACCAGACAGGTCGTGGCTCGATTTATCAAGAAGGACATCATCTATCGTTATGGAGTTACCGAACGAATCATTACAGATAATGGTTCAAATTTGAACAACAAGATGATGAAGGAAATGTGCCAGAGTTTCAAGATTGAACATCATAACTCTTCTCCTTATCGTCCGAAGATGAATGGCGTTGTTGAGGCAGCCAATAAGAACATTAAGAAGATTGTGCAGAAGATGGTTGTGACCTATAAAGATTGGAATGAGATGTTGCCCTTTGCATTACACGGATATCATACTTCGGTACGTACTTCAACTGGGGAAACTCCTTTCTCGCTAGTGTATGGTATGGAAGTTGTCCTACCATTGGAAGTCGAGATTCCTTCCTTGAGGGTGTTGGTTGACGTCAAACTTAATGAGGCAGAATGGGTGAAAGCCAGATTGAATCAACTCAGTTTGACGAATGAGAAGAGGTTGGCATCCATTACGTATGGTCGTTTGTATCAAAGCAGAATGAAGAAAGCTTTTGATCAGAAGGTGCGCCCTCGAAGCTTTCAGGCAGGTGACTTAGTGTTGAAGCAAATTCTACCTCCACAGACAGACCACAGGGGAAAATGGACTCCAAACTACGAAGGTCCATATGTAGTAAGGAATGTCTTCTTCGGAGGGGCCTTACTACTTTCAACTATGGATGGCGAAGATTTCACGTCCCCTGTGAACGTAGATGCAGTTAAGAAATAATTTGCTTAAAGAGACCCGCTGGTATGAAGAAGAAAATCCAGGCAAAATGGGACATCCGACGAACCATAAAAAGAATGGGTTCGGGCAAAAATTAGGGATAAAAAGGAAAAAATGTAAACCCGTGGAGTTGAAAACCCGAAAGGGCGATTCAGGCAAAAGTTAGGGATTTAAAAAGAAAACGACTGCGGTATGCACATGATCCTTTGAGCACGGTGGATTCTGGGAGGACCCGAGGGTTAACAAGTCAGTTTTTTCAGAGGACAAATCATTGGAGAAAGCATCGAAGTCTTGCGAGACATAGTCGAATCGACACATGGTGGTTGTTTGTACCACATTGCCGACATTTTGTATATTTATTGCATTTCTGTACTTTTTGCGCAACTTTCTCTTTCCAGGAGTTGCATCTGATGTAAATCTTCCTATTTACATGCCTTTTTCAATCAACGAAGTATATTATTCAGAATGTTTTTGTTCTTGTTTTAGCTTTTTACTGTTTTGTTTGTAAAAGACGCCTGATGTTTTTGATGAAACTTTACATACATAAACTCGTAGGCTTTGCTAATTGTAATTGAAACATTGATTTTCTTGAATAATGTCATGGACGATGACCGAGATAGCCTTTATTGCATACGGGACAAATTTTCTTGTTTGTCATTGGCAGGGTTCTCATTGTTGAGACTGTTTCAGAGGTGTATCCCCAGTGAAATCACCGTATCTCTATCTCCACAGGTGAAGATGTCAGATCGGAAGTATCTCGCCAGCGATAATATGCACTCATCCCCAGCAGGTTGAGATTGCACTTATCCCCTAGCAGGTTAAGACCTAAGTTATCCCTAGACGGTCGAAACTGAGATTCCCCAGCAGTGGTGTGAACCTATCCCTTGACAGGTAGATACGGGAGTGTTTTCCTCGGCATTGGAACAAAGCTCAGTGCCATTTCCCCACATGTCTTTGGCTCATTCCCCAAGCAGAGGTTGATATTGATTCTCAACGAGTATTTCCCGGTGAAGTTGTTATTCCGCAGCAGAACCCAGTGGTTATTGGTATTCGTCAGAGCGAGTTCTTTGGGATGTTAATCTTACTTTTCATCCCCTTCAGATCAGATCTTTACTCCTAATCCCCAGTGAAGTCGCCAGAGTAAGTCTTATTCCCCGCAGAGTGGGATTACCCCAGAGATTGTTACTCTCAATCCTCAGCAAAGAGAGTTTGGGATAACTTCCCACTAAATCGTATTCATCATCCCTAGCAGATAGTGGATTCAATCTCTAGTAGAGTAGAATTCCTGGCAAAGTGGGGCTATTCCCAATAGTTTTCTTTATTTCCCTAGAAGAGTTGTATTCGAGGAGGCCATCCAGGGCTGTTTTCCCCAGCCAAGTCGTTTGTACCCCAGAGTTGTTGTATTCTGGAAGGCCGTTCAGGGCGTTTTCCTTAGAAGAGTTAATTTGATCCCAGCTAAGCGGATTTGTTCTCAGCAAAGCAGTTTTACCCAGGAGAGTTCTTTTTCAGAGGGTCATCCAGGGCCCGTCTTTCCCAGCAAAAGTCCAAATCGTACTTGGCACCTGGTCATCCCCAGCGGAATTGGCTTCGTCTCTTCAGCATTTATTTTCTTGGAGTGGTTCCTTTGCATTTATGCATAGCATCCTCCCAAATGCGTAGCATTTCCATTTCGTATGGAGCATTACGCCATATTCAAACATATGCATTCGAAACATAAGCCATGTTGTTACCTCTTGTTTTCAGGTGTATCTCCAGCAGATATCAGTATATTTCAGGAGCCTGTGTGGTATCCAGACCCCAGCAAATGTCCTTGGCAGATGTATTCATCTTGTCATATTCTCCCCAACAAAGTTTACTTATTCAAGTTTATTCTTCCCCTAACGAAATTCTTCTTCTAGATTGTGAATCGACAGATTCTCTTCTCAACTTCGTGTTGATCCGGCCTTCGGGTTCGCTGTGTGTTTTAATTAACGGATGCCTTCTTGGATTAGCAGATGTTCTCAACTTCATGTTGAGCCGGCCTTCGAGTTCGATGCTTGTTTTAATTAACGGACGCCTGCTTGGATTAGCAGATGTTCTCAACTTCGTGTTGAGCCGGCCTTTGGGTTCGATGCCTGTTTTAATTAACGGATGCCTGCTTGGATTAATAGATGTTCTCAACTTCGTGTTGAGCCGGCCTTCGGGTTTGCTGCATGTTTTAATAAATGGATCCCTGCTTGGATTAGCATATGTTCTCAACCTCGTGTTGAGCCGTCCTTCGGGTTCGCTGCCTGTTTTAATTAACGGATGCCTGCTTGGATTAGCATATGTTCTCAACTTCGTGTTGAGGCGGCCTTCAGGTTCGCTGCTTGTTTTAATCAACGGATGTCTGCTTGGATTAGCAGATGTTCTCAACTTCGTGTTGAGCCGGCCTTCGAGCTCGATGCTTGTTTTAATTAACGGATGTCTGCTTGGATTAGCAGATGTTCTCAACTTCATGTTGAGCCGGCCTTCGGGTTCGATGCCTGTTTTAATTAACAGATGCTTGCTTGGATTAGAAGATGTTCTCAACTTCGTGTTGTGCCAGCGTTCGGGTTCGCTTCCTGTTTTAATTAATGGATGCCTGCTTGGATTAGCAGATGTTCTCAACTTCGTGTTGAGTCGGCCTTCGGGTTCGTTGCCTGGTTTGTTTAATAGATTCCTGCGTGTTAGCAAAATGTTCTTACCGACTCAGTGTTGAGCCGACTTAGTGTCGTTGCCTGTGTGTTAGCAGACGTTTCTTCCGACTGCGTGTCGATGTTTTTTAATTGGTGGTGAATTAGCTCATTTCCTTACAACTATCTGTTACAATTTCTCCAGTGATTCTTTTCCACTCCGGTGGACCTTTTTGCAGTTTACTTTTTTTTGGTTGGCAAATTTCGGGGTTCTGTTGTATTCAACCACATTTTACTATGAATGTTTGAAAGTCGTTCGCTTTTCATCCCTTCAGGTCCAAGTTGTTTGAATAGGGGCAGCTGTTGTACCCCAAATTTTGACCAACCTTTTCTTTTAACTTGGCTTATCTTTCATCTTATTTTAGCATTTGCATTTGCATAACATTGGTTCTTATCAGAGGATCAAGAGGTTTTGTGTGTGCCATTCAAGAGGGGAGCTTTTTGTTCAAGCAAGCAAGGATATCATTGGCAAGTCATCAAGGGTTCATTACCATCAGATTGGGTTTCAAAGCTCCTTAAAAGGAGAAGTTTGTGTATGGGTGTTACCTCTTATCTTGAGGATCATCAGAGGGTCATCAGAGATTCATGAGGTCACTTACTTGGATAAAGCATGGTTCAAAAGCTCAATGTGTGTCTTGAGGGGTCTTTGTGAAGTTTGTATGGTCATACAATTCATCTGCAAGAGTCTCAGTCAAAGGGTATGGTGCTAGGGTTTCATCTGGTCAACCCAAATTCAACTGCGGACTTGAAAGGGTTCAAGATTTGGTTTTAGGTCATTGAGGCCATGGGAAGTCATCCAAAAGCATCTAGGATGTCATGAGGAGATCAAATCAAGTAGATTCAAGAGTTCAAGGAGTTACTAAATTAGGGTTTTAGATGATTTCAGTGTAAAATCCCATTCTTTAGTGGCTAACTTCAAGGACAATTTTCCCTATGATGCAAGTTCAATCTCACTTTCATGCAAACATGGGACTTTTTGGGCATCTTTCAAGCTTTCTTTTGAGTACAAGAACTCAACAAGTTGGTGTCTGCAGATGAGGAGAATTTTGATCAACTCAAAGTCAACTCACTTCCAAGACATTTTTGGCATGGAATCAAGCTTGTCCTCAATTTCAAGTGAACATGAAAGTTGTTCCTCATGATCTTAGCTTTCCAAAAAGTACCAGAATTCCTTATTGTCATGTGTACATCTCAAGTTATGGTCTTCACAAGGGAAGGTTATTTTAGGAAAGTTCATTATAGGTCATTTTCTTCAATGGTCAATTCCATGAACTTTGAGACCTAAAATCCAATTTTGTCCCACATGAATGTTGTGTCACATTGATCCAACTTCATCATGAACTTAAAATCCATGGCATTTGGTGGATGGTATGATCATTTGAACCATTTTGAAAGTGAAAAAGTGACTTTTGGACATGATTTAGATATCTTACATTACAGGTCACTATTTGACCTCATTCTTGAACTTTTTCACGCAATCACATGACCATAAGGATAATTGCTTTATTTGTGCCAACATGAAATGGGATTATAGGTCACGTTTTTCAAATTTATACAATAAGAAGTCATTACATAAAACTTGACACAAGATTATTCTACATGACCAAAACCAATCCCATTCATTCCTACACACCATACATGACTAATTGCTGACCCAAAAAGAGTTAGGAATGTGCAAATTCGTGTGTGTACATGAAGTAATGTTTTTGGAACTTTTTTTGGAATGACTTGAAAGAACCAACATGGGCCTGAATGGATGGTTTAAGTCCATCATATTTAAACTCAAACTTTGCCCTAAATCATTAGAATGGTTGTTGTTGCGTGAGAAAGAGAGTAACACATCAAAATTTCTTTAAATCTTCATTTCTTCGAATCTCATTTTTCCTTGGATTATTCTTCAAACTGGTGCTCATATCATCTTTATCAAAGCTCAAGGAAGGATTTGGGAGCTGGAAATTGAAGCTTGCAAGCATTTTGAAGGGTCAACGGAACCACTATGTTAGGTATTTTCTCCACCTTAAATCTCTCATTCTAGACATCTAATAGGTCTCATTTGGCTTGCATCTGAAGCCCTACAACTTGTAGGCAATGCTTGTGTTTTTTTCGTGCCTGTTCTTTTGAGTTTCAGTTTGAGCAGTTGATTTTCGTGGCTTGTTTTAACCCTTTTCCAAGAACCTTTTTGCAAAATGGATGGCATATTCGTGATCCTTGTTGGAAATCCTTTGAAATGGTGTAATATTTTGGCATTTTTATGTTGGTTTCATCCCTGAACTCCGTGTGAGGTCTCCCGAAAAAGACGGTTGGAGCCCTAGCTCCAGCGTCTGGTTGTGTTTCAGGCGAGGCTAACTTAGCTGCGTGAACCCTTTGACTTGAGGGATTTGTCACATTCTAATTGGGTTGACCATGCCATGTTTGTGGTAAAATCCACATAGGACTAATGAAACGCAGAGTTTCATTTATTCTTGCTTCATTTGGTCTTTGGGCCTTGTGGATTTGAGATCTGCACCTCTAGTTTTTTGGCCCAGGCGAGATTTGCAAGCATTTTGGTTCACTTGTTAATCGCTGAATCCACTTAATTAATTAATTCACGAAAATCCACAAAAATATTTTCCTGATAGTTTGAGATGTTATTTAATTTTCCAATATTTTTATTTTCATTTTCCATTTATTTTCTTATTTTATTTGGAATTTACAAATTAATGTGTTTTATGGTTTACCCTAGTTTTGAACTTGATCATTTGAACCTTGATCCTATATCCCCTATGACCAATTCTTCTCCATCATTTAGGTGATGGATTTAATCATCTTTGAGGGTTGATTTGGTTCATTTATATTCATTTTTCATGTGGTTTTTCTTTGACTTTTGTTGACCCTCGACAAACCCTCGATAAGGTGGAACACCATACCTTTTTGGAATTATTTGGTGGTGCCTTGAGTTGAATTTGATCTTGAACTTTGGTATTATGTCTTATGATTGATCAAGCTTTCTTTGACATTTTATTTGGAATTTATTAGACTTGTCTTCTATTTTTTCATAGTTACTTCAAAGTCAAGTTATTTTAGGGTTGCTTACACATGCTAGTTTGACCTAGTTCTTTAGGATATGATCACAAGTGATCCCCTATGCATTTTTTGAGTTTTGTTGACTCATTTTAACATACTTGAGGTGTTTGTTTCATCTTGTCATGGGTAATTTGAATGTGTAAATTGCATTACAAGTCATCTTTGAATCATGTGTCTCCACTTGTTCTAAGTGTTGAGTTTGTGCTTGAACTTTGGTTCATCACTTGTACATGATCATGATTATGATTCCCTTTTGCTTTGAGCTTGAATTTTAACCCTTCCCTTTGTGTTTCACTTATGCCCTAGTGGTTTAGACCCTTGTTCATGATGATTTGGTGTTTATGTGTACACTTTGAGTTTGTCATGAACATTGGTGTTTGTTTGCATTGTTTTGTTTGCATTGTTTTACTTGTGTTTCAAGAATTGTATGGTTGAGATGTGCTTGTGGTGGTGGCTGCCCCACACTTTTTCCTCCCTCTTTTCTTAGTGTGTGCATCTTAGGATATCACCATTGTCTCTTGATGGTTGATGGTACATGGTTGTAGGAGTTTATTTCTCCCATTTCATCTCACCCATCTTGACTTGTTTAAGTAATTTCTTTTGTGTTGAGTCTCTTGTGTTGTTGAGTCTTATTGCATCATTTGTGTTTGCATTTCATCTCTTATTGCAAGTCACTTTCATCTTTCATTTCTCATTTCATCTGTGATTGAATTGCTAAGTGTTTACTTGAGCTCTTTTGCCATGATCCCTTAGGATTCCTAGTCCCTCTGTTTAAGATGGGAGTAGGAGAGACATTAGGCTTTCAATCCTTTGCATGATAAAATTAGGATAGATCTTCCCCTTTCAATCCCAACTTTAGGAAAACATTGCATTATAACATTAGGGTTAATCAGTTCCCCTTAGAGTTTTCGTGTCTTCTCTTCTCATCTCATAACTTCATAAGACATTTAATAAAGGTTAACACTTGTTGTACGCTAAGAGCCTTAAGTACTTGATGAATGATGAGTGGGGGGCCTCCTCTCACCTTGTCTAGAGTGTTTAGCGTATGCCCTTTGGGCAATATGCGACGCATTCCCTCTTAAGTCATAGTCTTTAGTGCAACATGAGTTTCAAGTCTAACTCAATTCACTTCTTCTCATAAAAAATGCAAAACAAAACATCAAACTTTTTATCCTTCGGGATTTTTTTCAAACTCATTTTCAGAAAGAGTTTGTTAAGTTTTTGTTCTACCGCAAACAGGCGTCGTTCCTAACTACTAGAACAATTATTTAACCCTACTCATTAAAACACTTGAACCAACCAGTGGTCGTGTCAGCCCAAACTACGTTTGCTCTAATTTCTCATACCATATGAGGATACGTAGGCACAAGACGACAATGTTTTGGCGAGCAACCTTTTCCCCCTTCACCCGTAGTTTTCCGAACTACGTTGACTCTGACTTTCCCATTGCACGAGGGAATACATAGTCATAGGGCGGCGATGTCCTATCGAGACTGTTCTTTCTCTTCACCCCGTTAGCAGTAGCATTAGATAGTTTTCACCCATAGATTAGACAACAAGCATGGATCCCGTTGAGTACAACGGACATGAGGGGTGCTCGTACCTTCTCCTCGCGTAACTGACTCCCGAATCCAAGATTTGGTTGCGATGACCTTGTCTTTCCCTTTTTCGTCAGGTTTTCTTCGATCGTTTCCTTTCCCTCTCTTTGGGATAAATAACGAACGATGGCGACTCTTATGTCAGTTAGCTGGCCCCATTTTTTCACAGTAGCAACACCTTCCATAGACCAATTGGTAAGGAGTTGTTCCAATAGGGATTTTAAAGGCGGTTCTGTAGGCCCATAGTGCATCTTGTAGCTTCTGAGACCAATCTTTTCTCGTTATTGAAACTGTTCTCTCTAAGATTTGTTTATCTCTCAATTAGACACCTCTACTTGGCCGCTAGTATGTGGATGGTAAGGTGTTGCTATTTTATGCTTAACTCCATATTTTCTTAAAAGTTTATCAAAAATCCTTGACACGAAGTGTGATCTACCATCGCTTATAACAAGACGGGGGTACTCCAAATCTAGGGAATATATAATTCCTAAACAGTTTAATCACTATGTGTGTGTCATTTATGGGTGAGGCTCTAGCTTCAATCCACTTAGACACGTAGTCAACAAGTACTAAGATATATTTATTTCCTAATGAGGATGGAAATGGTCCCATAAAATCGATGCCCCAAACATCAAAAATTTCTACTTCCTGAATGTTCCTCAAGGGCATTTCGTCACGTCGAGAGATGTTCCCAGTGCACTGGCACCAGTCACATTTGACTATATAAGCATGCACATCACGCCACATTGTGGGCCAAAAAATGCCAGCTCGAAGAATTTTAGTGTGTGTCTTAGAGGTGCTAGCGTGTCCTTGGTAGGGTGCAGAGTGGCAGTGTTCTATGATATTTCTTACCTCTTCTTCTGGGACGCAAAGACGAAAAATACCGTCTGTACCTCTTTTGAAAAGAAGTGGTTCGTCCCAATAAAAGTATCGTATATCATTAAAGAACTTCTTTCTCTGTTGATAGTTAAGGTCAGGGGGTATGATATCGGCGGCTAGTTAATTGACAAAATCTGTGTACCATGGTACGCCATTCACTGCCAGAGATTTTTCAGGGTTCTTATAAGGATCTAGGCTATTTTCTTCGATGGTTTCTATCTTAGCTATTAACCTATCATAGGTAAAATCATCATTTATAGGTACTAAATCTGGTTTCAGGTACTCAAGTCTAGAAAGGTGATCAACAACTACATTTTATGTGCCTTTCTTGTCTCGAATATCTAGATCAAACTCTTGCAATAAAAGGATCCATCGAAGTAACCTAGCTTTGGCATATTTCTTGTTTAATAAGTAACGAATGGCAGCGTGGTCCGTGTAAACTATAATTTTAGCTCCTACTAGATAGGATCGAAATTTGTCCATAGCAAAAACTACGGCAAGGAGATCTTTTTCAGTGGTTGCATAGTTAAGCTGAGCAACATCTAGGGTTCTACTAGCATAATAAATAACATGTAATTTCTTATCCTTTCTTTGTCCTAGAACATCTCCTACAGCGTAATCGCTAACGTCGCACATGATTTCGAAAGGTTCGGCCCAATTTGGGGGTTGCATAATAGATCTTGAGATTAGCACTTGTTTTAAAAGGTCGAATGCTCCAAGGAATTTTTCATCAAAATTAAACTCGATGTCTTTCATCAGGAGGACAGTTAAAGGTTTGGTTATTTTAGAGAAGTCTTTTATAAAATGCCAATAGAAACTAGCATGTCCAAGAAAACTTCAGACTTCTCTGACGGTTTTAGGGGGTTTTAGGTTTTCTATTACCTCTATCTTGGCTCTATCTACTTCAATACCCCTCTCAGGAACAACATGTCCTAAAAATATACCTTTGGTGACCATAAAGTGACATTTCTCCCAGTTTAGCACCAGGTTTACATCAACACATCTTTTCAGGATTTTCTCAAGGTTAACAAGATAATTTTTGAAATCAAATCCATATACCGAGAAATCATCCATGAATACCTCCATAATTCCATCAAGGTAGTCAGCGAAGATTGCCATCATGCAACGCTGGAAGGTGGCTGGTGCATTACAGAGGCCGAAAGGCATTCGTCTATAGGGAAAGGTTCCATAAGGGCATGTAAAGGTAGTTTTTTCTTGATCTTCTGGGTGGATAGGAATTTGAAAAAATTCTGAATATCCATCAAGATAACAAAAATAGGAGTGTCTGGTTAAACGTTCCAGCATTTGGTCTATAAATGGTAAAGAGAAATGGTCATTCTTAGTTGATTTGTTTAATTTTCTGTAATATATGCACATACGCCATCCTCCTTCTATCTGTTTTACTACATGTTCCCCTTTCTCGTTCTACACGACTGTGATGCCTCCTTTTTTAGGTACTACATGCACAGGGCTCACCCACTTACTATCTGAGATTTGATAAATTATACCTGCTTCCAGTAACTTAAGAACTTCCCTTTTTACAACATCACTCATTATGGGGTTTATCCTTCTCTGATGTTCTCTAGAGGGTTTTGAGTTTTCCTCAAGTAAAATCCAGTGCATACACACGGATGGACTTATACCTTTTAGATCAGAGAGATTTTATCCTAAGGCTGAGGGATATTTCCGCAAGACATATAAGAGCTGGTATGTTTCTTCTTGGTTTAAGGTAGCACCGACTATAACTTGACGGTTCATTTCCTCGTACAAGAACTCATATCTTAAATTCTTGGGTAGTTCTTTAAGTTCTAAAGTTGGTTTCTTAGGGTATGGTATTGGATTGGGGTTAAGGGATAAACATTCGTGAAGGTTATTATCAATGTAGGGTTCCATAAATCCATCATCTTCCCTTATGAAGGTTGAAGGTAGTGTGATGGGTTCTTCTTGATCTTCCCTAACGCATTCATCAATGATGTCTATGGCATAACATGCATCTCCTAATACTGGTGCCATAAGAAATTTCGCTAAAATGAATTCTATCTTGTCATCACCTACCTCAAAAGTCAACTTTCCTATCTTGAAATCTATTATGGCTCTTGCGGTTGATAAGAATGGCCTACCTAGGAGGATTGGGATGTCATCATCTTCTGTAATGTCCATGACAACGAAATCAGTAGGGATGAATAACTGACTGATCCTGACTGGGACGTCTTCCAATATGCCAACCGGATATTTGACGGATGTATCGGCTAACTGAAAAGACATCTTAGTAGGCTGCAGTTCTCCTAGTTTTAACCTTTCGAAAACTGCCAGAGGCATTAGGCTCACACTAGCTCCTAAGTCCAGGAAAGCTTTATTAATGACATGACTCCCCAAAATACAAGGTATGGAGAAATTTCCAGGATCTTTCTCCTTTTTGGCAAGTTTATTTTTGGAAATGAAATTGCATTCCAAAGGTTTTGGATCGTCAACTCTACGTTTATTGGTAAGGATGTCTTTGAGGAACTTTGCATAGGATGGTATCTGGGTGATGGCTTCTATGAAAGGGATCTCCATATGAAGTTTCTCTATGACTTTAATGAATTTCTGATATTGGTTATTGATCTCGATTTGTTTTAGTCTTTGTGGATAGGGTATAAGAGGTTTGTATGGTGGGCGTGGTTCATTAGTTTTTTCTAAAGTTTTTCCCTTATCTTGATTTTTCTGTTTTTCAGATTCTACTGGTTCCTCTACTTCGTCTGTGGGTACAATGCTTTTCTTAGAAGTTTTGGATCCGCTCAATGTCGGGTTAATTGGTTTATCGTAAGCGGTCCCACTTCGTAAAATAATTGCATTGGCTTGCCCTCGGGGGTTTTGTTGAGGTTGTCCAGGATATTGTCCTCTGGGTGTGGTTTCGGGAGCTTGTTTGAGAGCTACCTGAGAGATCTGAGTTTCAAGCATCTTATTATGGGTGACTATTTGGTCTACCTTGGTTCCTAACTGGGTAATCATTTCGTTTACATGAATGTTCTGGTTTAGGAATTCTTTATTTTGCTGGGTTTGAGCCGAAATGAAATTTTCCATGATCTTCTCAAGGTTTGGCTTGGGCGGCACAACTTGCATAGGTGAGTTTTGTCTCTGGGCTTGAAACCAGGTGGTCTCGGAGGCGCAGGGTTTCGAATAGGGTTATTGTTTTTGTAGGAAAATTTTGGATGATTCCTCCATCCAGGGTTATAGGTGTTTGTAAATGGGTTCCCTTGGGCATAGTTGACCTGGTCTGAATGAGTTTCATTCAACAGATTGCATTCCGCTAATTGGTGTCCTTTGGTTCCACATAATTCTCATTTCGTCGAGACTACTGCTGCGTAACTGGGTTTGCGTACATATGTTCGACCTTAAGGGCCAAAGCGTCCATTTTGTCTTGCATTATGTCTATAGAACTTATATCATGTATTCCTCCTTGGGCTTCTTTCTTCTCCACCGTTGGTCGTTCTGTCCCCCATTGACAATGGTTTTGAGCCATATCCTCAATGAGAGCACAAGTTTCAGGGTAAGGTTTATTCATCAGAGCGCCACCAACGGCAACGTCGATGGTCATCTTAGTGTTATAATGAAGTCCATTATAAAAGGTATGAATGATTATCCATCATTCTAGGCCATGGTGTGGACATATTCTCAATAGGTCTTTATATCTCTCCCAAGCCTAAAAGAGTGATTCACCTTGGTTTTGAGTGAATCTGGGTATCTGGTTTTGAAGAACAGTTGTTTTACTTGGGGGAAAATATCTAGCAAGGAAAACTCTCTTAAGGTCTTCCTAAGTTGTTATAGAATTGGCTGGAGGGGAATCTAACCATATAAGGGCTTTGTCTCTGAGGGAGAAAGGAAATAGTCTTAGACGAATCGCCTCAGGAGTAGCACCATTGGTTTTTAAAGTGTTAGCTAATTGGATGCAGATTTTTAGATGTTGATTTTGGTTCTCAGAAGGGAGACCCACGAATTGATTTTGTTGTACTAATTGTAATAGGGAGGGTTTTAGTTCGAAATTGTGAGCAGAAATATTAGGGTTTACAATACTAGAACTGGGTTCTTCATCGGATGGTTGAGAGAAATCCTTAAGGGATCTTTGGTTACGGTCTTCAGCCGTAGTTTCCTTAATTCTACGAAGTCAGAGACGTGCGTGAGCGTAACGTTCAAGTTCCTCTAAAGGATCTATAAGACTACCGGTGCTGCGAGTTCTTCGCATTGACCAGTAGGTAAAACCTTAGTCTAGATGGTGTAACAACAGGGTATGAAATTTTGACGAAATTGGTCCCCGGCAACGGCGCCAAAAACATGATGCGGTATTTTCGCAAGTATATGAATCGCGTCAGAGTAATATAAAATATTATCGATCCCACAAAGACCAAATGGCAATCTATCGATTTCTATTTTTACGATGTTTATCTAAGGCAAATCAATCGAGAATTCATGAGCGTACAGTAAAATTAAAGTACAAAGATATAAAATTCAATTAAAAACAACAGGCTTGAATGTAATTCACACAGATGGGTAATATTCCAAATGCTTGTAAATAGAACTTCTAATGGGGTAATGTTTTCTAATTATGAAAAGAACTAATTTAATGAGAACTGTCGCTTTTGTGTATTCAAAACCGAGTTTATCCCTTAATTGAACCCTCTTATTATCACTTATAAAAAGGCGCATATTGTGTTAAAGTAATAAACCTATTTTTAAGAAATATAGTTTCTTGACTCAGTTGAAAAGTATTTTGACTTGGAACTTTTTAACAAAAAGAGGTTCATGTGAACCCCACTTTAAACCCATAAATGCATCCAAAAATAGTTACAAAATCATTTTTCTAAAGTATTAAAAACTCCTACTTAATTGGACAAAGAGCTTTCGCTTCCTTCGAACAGTTAAGACTAACCAAGTTTAACCAAAGGTTGGACGGCTTTCGATCTTACCCAACAGAAATGAAGTGCAGAAAACTTGTGTTAAAAATCAGAATAACCCCTAAGTATTTCTATTGACAGCTTGTATGGAATACTACTTTAACTATGATCCTTACATTCTAACCTTTAAAATTTAGCCGGACATGGAAATGTAAATAGACATGTTAAATAATGCGAGAAAGTAAATGGTGCGAAAAAGTAAATATTGCGAGAAAGTAAATGGTGCGGAAAAGTAAATATTGTGAGAAAGTAAATGGTGCGGAAAAGTAAATACTGCGAGAAAGTAAATGGAAACCTACTGCAAATGGGATATTTTAAATCTGGTACAAGTGGAAGTAAATGACTGGAAAGAAAATAGCGGCAGGATTAACTTCTGCCAGAGTGCTTTAAACTCGATTACAAACTCGATCGAACAATGTGACAACTCCCCAATGTGAGAAGTTTATCACTTTACAATACTGAAAATATATGGCTTGAGTTCTGTAACTAAGCTTGGATGCCTAGAAAGGTTCAAGAACTCATCTATTTATAGCCTAGGGAAAATCTATGGAAAGACCAAAGTGCCCCCAACTTCTTTTGGGAGGGAAAACAAACTACAAAGGTGGCGCCCGCCACACCCTCATGACGCCCGCCATGTGAATTAATGGAGAAAGAAGTGGAGATCGTGGCAGTTGACAACAGTTGACTCTTATCCAAGTCATGGCCTACTCTCTGGCGCCCGCCATGGTGGATGCCATGTGTACAATTTCCTCAAAAACTGGTTTTTCTTGCAAAATAAAAAAATGTGCAATCCGAATCAAATACATAGTATGATTCAGTGTTATCATGTAACAACAAAAGATCAACAATCATGTATTGATGATAATCAAGCAAATGAGCATAAAAGAAGTGTTACAACAATTCAAATATAAGTTCAATATTTCATGGGGAAAGACATATAAGTTTTATGATCACAACCAAGATGAAGCAATCCCTAGCATGTTATGGTTCTAACAAGACACATAAATAAGGAGAAAAGACATGGTGAACACACTCAAGAGATCACAACATCAAGAAGCATAGTATGGTTCACAAACAAAGGTCAAAGTGTGGTTTTCCATAGATGCATTTACAAAAGCAAGGATTAAACATGTTAAGACTTTGAACCAAGCAACTTTGATCATTCAAGCATGTTAACAAACGCATATGGACCAAACATAATCAATCTTACAAGATAAATTAAACTATTAGTTGAGAAAAGTTTCAAAATCATTAAGGTAAAAACCCTAAGAAAATACATGATTTCCATGTGATTGAAAGTATTTATAGGATAACCATCCTTGAATTCTTTTCTTACTATTTGAAAATAGACATGATGAAGAACAATTTGCAAAAGAATGGTGCAAAAATGTTGAAAAATGAACAAGTTATGATGAATTTAAATTGTGAAGAAATCATGAGGAAAAGTGATAAAAAAATGGAAATATCCTCCACAAGGTTTGAACGCATGCCCTATGGTTCACAAGGATAAAACATTACCAAACCTACCATGGAGCACATGTGATATCAGAAAGGGAGAGAATCAAGATATTGTAAAAACGCATGAAAATGGTAAAATGCAAAAGAGTTGTCCCTGTCAAGGATCGAACTCGTGTGGGCCAGGAAAAGAGAGTATAAGGCGCACAAGTCTTAACCTCAGGGGTGGTGATACATCCAATGTAATCAAACCACCCCATAAAATAATAAGCCTCACACCTAGGATTTCTGGGCAGAAACTAGGCCAAAACAAGCAAGATCCTCAAAAACTTGAACAATCAAACTCACTCAAATCTTAATGGATTTTGGAAAGATTTTAGTCTAACTTGATTGAAATTGAATAAGGAATGCAATGACATCCTTAGTTTCTTCTAAAAATATCTATATTTTGAAATTCAAAGACAAATGCAAAACTGAGGTAAAAGTGTATTTTCAAAACCAATGACTTGTTCAAACATGCTATGACCAGAAAGAAGGTTCAAACACATTCTAACTATCATGTACAAAGTGTTCAAAAGAAAATGGAACTCATACCTAAACCAGAACATCAAATGACCTATGAAAATGCAATTGATAGCATGTTGTCAAGAAAAGAGGTTCCTGACAGTTTCAAATAGGTAATGGTTCATCAATTAAATGTGATTCACACGACTCAAATAGCATGTAAGTGAAGTTCTTTGGTCACTCCAACATTGATTCAAACAAAATCATAACTTTCCTCATGAAAGTAAAACTTCAAGCCATCTAAAAATGCATAAACAGAATGGTTGACAAACACAACAAATTCTCATCATACATTATTCATCATGTTCACTATAACCTATAAATGAGTACAAGCATAACCAAAACATCAACCTTAGGAAGAAACAGAATATGGTACATAGAAGGGGGATTTCAATCCGTCTCAATATGCACAAACAAAATAGTTTACAAACACATCAATTTCTCATCATACAATGTTCATACATGTTCAAAATGACCTATAACTGGACTTAAGCACCAACACAAACTGATCCTAAGCAGAATCACAAAAATAGCTCATGGAATGAAAACCAAAAAAATCAAAATATCATGCACAAACCTCATAACAGTTTACAACCTATGAGAAATAGCTATCTACTAAAGTTCAAACATATCTTGCAAGAGATTCTAAGTATGTTCAGCTAATGTACATCAAAGATAATCATGGTGCATAAAACGTATAATGGACAAAAGTGACATACCTCTTGAAGACCTCCTAGCAAGCTCTTGATGCAAAGCTTCTGGTTGAGTATAAATGAGTTGAGTAGCTTCTTTGTACCTCCATAAAAATATTTAAAAGATTTAAGTTCCTTCCAAGCAAGCTCTTTGTGCAAACAGAATGCCTTAGGCAAGAAGTAACTAGTGGATCTTATGATAGACTTGGAAAATGGTGATGCAGTTGGATTGTGATGACTTGGACAGTCTCTCCACCTTATATTTGAGGTGTTTGAAGTGTTGGAAAGTATGGAACAGGTCTGAACAAAGAGCTTTCTTAGTTAATGCAGAAAGTCAAATTTCTTTGGTTTAAGGGTTGACTTTTGGAAAGAAAAGGTTTCTGTTGGAAGTAATGGTTGGGAATGCTTTAGTACATTATTTTTAGGTTGCTAGAAGTGTTTGTAGATAGTTTCAAAGGCTGGAAATGGTTTTGGAGAGGATTTTGCCCTAGGCAGATTTTGGTCTTTTTTAGAGATTTCTTAACTACCAAGGAAATGGAAAACAGAAATGAGAGGCTTGCTTTTTCTTGCACTAATGGTTGTTATGGTGTTTATTTGATTTGTAGAGGGTGCTCTATTTATAGGGAGAGTCGAGAGCAAGGATTTGGTTGAGTTTGAAGTCTCTTGCTAAGTAGACCATTTGATAACCAACTTGCTTGTCATGATGAATTCCCTTGATTTATGTGATCAAGTACAAGGCTTGATAGTTTCAAGATATGCTTCTAATTTTAAGAGGGACTTTGGAGTGTGGAAGGAGGTGAGGGAGTGGCTCAAGAAATTTTTTGGGGGAAGAGTTGCTTTATCAAAATGGTATGGATCACTTTATGCCATAAATGGAAGTTTTCCTTGGTTCCACCCTTTAATCTTTGTGTAATCCTTGGATTTTTTGTGTAACACCTTGTTTATGGTCTATCTAGCAACTAATCAACTTAAACCAACCAGATTGACAACAAGGAAATGGTTTTGTAACATGTCATGACAAATTGGGATTTTGTATTTCAAGCTTTTGGACCTCAACTTCCCTCCTTCGAAACTCTTAGCTCATGAATGTTATGGGGGACTTCTTGTTCTTTTTGGAAATCCCTAAAAATTCTCTACAACTTTCATGTTTTACATAAATTTAAATTCCAAGTGGAACTAGGTCAAAAATCCCCTTGAATTTGGCTGAAAAATTGACTTAAAAGTGCCAAAAACATGAAAATTTTCAAAGTGTTTTCCCCCTCTTGCCTTGTCTTTGATCATAACTCAAAGTTCATTCATGTTTTGAACATAGGTCACTGTGGCACTTTTGTAGAACTTACCAAGACCTTTCCAACAAGCTTTAAACCACTCCATTTGGATGTGTGGTTAGGAAGTCATGGCCTTGCCCCTTTCAAAACTCTAATTTCCCGACTTTTCGATTACTTCTCAATTCTTGATCCAATGGTCACCAAACTTCATGATTAGATATAAAATAATATTGGGAACATAATTGTCTTCAATTTTGGTTCAAAACCCTATTGGTCAGTGGGTTGACTTTTCAGTCAGACGAACCGAACGATCAAAAACCTCCTAATCGACTGTTGGTATTCTGGGTTCCCTGAGGCCTTGAAACTTATTGAGGGGACTTCAATATGTTATATAAGCTTTATGGACCAATATTCCACCATTGGAATGCCATTTATATCAAAAGTCAAACTACAGTTGATTTTTCTAATCAGAAACCCTAATCGAGGGTCCTGGACTGTACTGTTCTTCTTCTTTGGGGTAACAACCTCAAATTGGATTCATAATTGATCCAATGTAGTATCTTTGATGATATAGGTAGTTGATTCATGGAGAATCAATCCAAGACATTAACTGATCACATCACGGAAACCTCGATTCCTGACTGTGTGGAACCCTGATTCATCTGCATCTTGACAAAGGCAAACTTGAAAGAGGTTAAGGTTAGATAAACAATGATAATACTGCTAGAAGGATAATGGAATCTAGGGGTCAAAATTTGGGTTATAACGGTTGCCCCTATTTAAATATCTTCACCAGATGGCAATGAAAGATAACAATCCTCATAGAATCGTAGTGAAAGGTATTTAAATATAGCAAACCGAAAATTTTGTCCCTTAGATACGATGGTATACAAAAGGATAAATTCTAACATGAAATGAGTTATAAATGATGTTTTATGATGCTTAGATGCAAGCCAATGCTGACATGCGAGCAAAAGAAAAGAACAACAAAGCAACGAGTAACCACTCACAGGGGACCCGACACACTGAGGAAAGATCCAAGGCACACCAATCAATAGTTCATACATGAATAAGGATGGTACTTCAAGGGAAACATCCACACAGGGACACAAACTCCAACAGGGAAGACAAATCTTTGCTGGGAAAAGGCAAGTCTCCACAGGGAAAAGCAGAAGACCAAAGACACAAACCTCATTGGGGGACAAACCAGATGGGGAACTTCTTATAGGGAAGAGTTCAAACATGATTTCCAGGGAAAGACTAGAAACAAGACCAGACACACCGGGGACACTAGTAACTACTAGATCTCCGAGAGCCAACTGGGGATACCCAGGGCTTCGCTGGGGATACTGGTGACAACCAAAACTTCTTACCAATAAAAATTGGTTTTAAGCAATGCCAATAACTACTGGACCTTCTGGGGATGCTAGTAACGACTAGGCTTTCAAAAGGATATGGTGACAACCAAAATGAAATACCAATGACAATTGGATTTCAAAAAAATTCCAGTAACCACTGGACTTCAATGGGGAAATCGGTAACAACCAAGCCATATACCAATAACAATTGGTTTTCAAGCAAACTCCGGAAACTACTAGACTTATAAAGATCGGTAACAACCAAATCAAGGTACCAATAACAATTGGATTTTGAGCAATGCTAGTAACCACTAGACTTTCAAAGATTGGTAACAACCAAATCGAGGTACCAATAACAATTGGATTTGGAGGAATGTCAGTAACCACTGGACTTTCAAAGAATGGTAACAACCAAATCAAAGGTACCGATAACAATTAGATTTAAACAATGCCAGTAACCACTGGACTTACAAAGATTGGTAACAACCAAGTCAAAGATACCGATAACAATTGGATTTAAGCAATTCCAATAACCACTGGACTTACAAAGATTGGTAACAATCAAATCAAAGATACCAATAACAATTGGATTTAAACAATACTAGTAACCATTGAACTTACAAATATTGGTAACAACCAAATCAAAGATACCAATAACAATTGGATTTAACAATGCCAGTAACAACTGGACTTTCAAATATTGGTAACAACCAAGTCAAAGATACCAATAATAATTGGGTTTATACAATACCAATAACCACTGGACTTACAAATATTGGTAACAACTAAATCAAAGATACCAATAATAATTGGATTTAACAATGCTAGTAACCACTGGACTTACAAAGATTAGTAACAACCAAATCAAAGATACCAGTAACATTTGGATTCAACAATGCTAGTAACCACCGGACTTACAAAGATTGGTAACAACCAAATCAAAGATACTAATAACAATTGGATTTAAAAATCCCAGTAACCACTGGAATTACAAAGATTGGTAATAACCAAATCAAAGGTACCAATAACAATTGGATTTATATAATGCCAGTAACCACTGGACTTACAAAGATTGGTAACAACCAAATCAAAGATATTGTAGATGCTTTTGATTGGCTTCATTTTATGGAAAAACATTAATGTATGAGTAAATGTCATAATTCATGTTAAGGCATACATGAAGAGTGTTATGCATGGAAAGCTAAGAGTAAGTGAAGCTGAATGTCATGACTGAATGTTATGAAATTGATCGTATGACATCAGGGCACGCAGGGTTTGTTTTTCTGTTATTAGCTCAGGATATACTTCAGGAAACAAACCAGGAAGCATAGTTATTTTAGGCAACATAACAGGCATTGCTAAGGATAACATAGAAGGCTCCTGACCTAATGATAAGTGCGCAGCTTCATGAAGAAAGGTTTATCTTGGGTAAACTTAAATTCTCTACCAAGGACCAACGCAGGTCTGCTACTATAAATATCAGAAGGATCATTCCTAATGGGCAGACACTCAGAGAATAGAGCTTGAAGAGAGAGCTTCAAGACAGAGATTGGAGAGTGTGATTTGTGAGTGAAGAGGCCTTCTCTTCATGTGTGTCTAGGAGTCTTAGGAATTTTTGTGTGCCAAGCAAGTGTATGCTGTACAATTGCTCTGGTTATTGTGTATGAACAGGTGTGTTCCTTGTATCACTCAAAGCTATTAAGCAAGAGTGTGTGTCACTTGATCAAAGCTGTGAAGCAAGATCAAGGTGTGTTTGAAGTGAGTCTTCATATCTGTTTTGTAATTGTGTATTGATATCACTAAGGTGATTGAGGGGGAGTGAGTGGGTATACTCAGGTCTAGTGGTCTCTAGGATGAAGTGTCATTGGGTAGGTCTTAAGTGAAGAGTGCAAATTTGGATTGTTTGACTCTGAATTAGTTCTACTGATAGTGAATTTCCTCCCTGGCTTGGTAGCCCCTAAATGTAAGTGCGGTTGACACTGAACTGGATGAACAATCTCTTGTGTTATTTACTACTTTCCAATTACAGCGTATTAGTAAGTTCAGTAGCCTATGTTACAGCGGATGTTATAACATCCGTGATAACATCCATCGTGTGATTGCCAGAATTTCAATTGGCATTAGAGCAGGCACCATGCCTGTTATTTTCTGGGTGAGATCTAGGGAAGATAAATTTTGGTACTATGGATAAAGACATAGGATTCACAAATAGACCAACAATTCTGGATGGCTCTAATTATGACTATTGGAAACCTAGGATGATTACCTTCCTAAAGTCTTTAGACAGCAAGGCTTGGAGAGCTGCAAATTCAGGATGGGAACATCCAGTGAAGACTGACAAGGATGGAGTATCTGTGTTAATTCCTGAAGAGGAATGGAACAAAGAACAATAGGCTTTGGCTCTTGGGAACTCTAAGGCATTGAATGCACTCTTAAATGGTATAGACAAAAACATCTTCAGGCAGGTACACCATTATGAACTGGCTAAGAAGGTTTGGGACACTCTCAAAACTACTCATGAGGGAACCTCAGAAATCAAGATGTCAAGACTACAAATGCTGACCACTAAATTTGAAAGTCTAAGAATGAAGGAGGATGAGACCATTCATGAATACTACATGAATATCCTTGAAATTTCAAACACCTCAAGAGCCTTGGGAGAAAAGATGTCTGATGAAAAGCTTATGAGGAAGATTCTCAGGAATTTACCTAAAAGGTTTGCCATGAAGGTCACTACCATTGAAGAAGCCCAAGACATATGCAGTATGAAGGTGGATGAACTCATTGGCTCTCTCCAAACCTTTGAGATGGGGATAGGTGATCAGGCTGAAAAGAAGAAAAGCATAGCTTTTGTGTCAAAGGCTGAAGAAGTTTCTGATGAAGACAATGGTGCAAGGGAGGAGAATTTTTCAGAAGCAATAGCCTTGCTCAGAAGATAATTCAGCAAGTTAATCAAGAGAATAGACCATAAGTCTAAGTCGTATGTCAAGAACAGCTTCTCTGACACCAGCAGAAGGGAAAAATCTGAAGATACATCTAAACAAGGCAAAGGAGTTCAGTGTTATGAATAAGAGGGTTATGGTCACATTAAAACTGAGTGTCCCACCTATCTCAAGAAGCAAAAGAAGGGATTAGCTATCACTTGGTCTGATGGAGATTCTGATAGTGGATCAGAAGATGAGTCTGCAAAACATGTCACTGCTCTAAACAGTGTATGTATATCTGATGATGATTCAAGTGAAGATGAGCTGACTTATGATGAACTTGCTGATTCATTTAAGAAGCTGTGCAACAGAAGTGGAGAATTATATCAGCAAGGAGAGCAACAGAAGAAACTCATAAGGGAGTTAGAAGATGAGAAGATGGAGCATCTTGCAACAATAGAGTCTCTCAAAAGTGAAGCCAGCCTGTTGAAATCTAATCTTGATCAAATGTCCAAATCCATAAGGATATTGAACCCTGGGACTGACACTCTAGAAAAAATTCTACAGAGTGGTTAGACAATAGGCAACATGTCTGGACTGGGATTTGTTGGTGAACAGAAACCCATCTTGGTGTTCAAGAAGCCAAAGAATAAGAATAATAGGTCAACATGGATGTCACCAGCAATGTCACAACATCAAAGGAACAGAAGTTGGAACCAAACCAAGAAAAAATTCCAAGGGTATAGGAGTTACCGTTGTGGAAAACTTGGACATATTAAATATGTCTGTTTCTAGATGTATGGATTTCCTTGTCATCCTCATCAAGGAAAATCCAAACAGGATGCTCATGTCAAGAAACATCATCATGTTAAACCTAAGAAGGAAGCTCCTGCCAAGAAACAACAATGGGTTGCCAAGAATGTGGCTTTAGTAACCTCAATGGCTTGGTCCAAAAAGAGAAGGACCAACTGTGGCTGGAGAAAGGAAAACATCTTCTAAAAATAGAAAGGACCATGTCCAAAATAGTAGCAAGAGGAACTTCAAAGTATACTTCAGATAGTAGGACAGGATGTGGTAAATGTCGTATGGGCAGGCATGCGAAGAAGTGACACCCAAAGAATGGTCATCAGGGAAATCTGGATATGTTATACTGGAACCTGATGGAGTCCATGGAAGCTGTAACGCCCTAATCCTGAATTTCCTTTATTTTGAGTCCTTTCTGATTTAATTGATTGAATTATTATTTTAAATGTGGAATTGTGTGTTAATATGTTATTTGTGCATATTGTGCTATTTTTGCCTACTTTGAGAGTTTCGGGTAAAAATAGACCGGAAGGTATTTTGGGCATTAGTAATTATGTTAAGTGGATATTTTATGAGAATTGATTAATTAGTGTGTGGAAAGAATTTGAGAGGAAAGAAAAGAGAATATGAGTATATGAGAGAAAAAGAGAAAATTGGTAAGATAGATAGAAAAACAAAGGAAAGAAAGGAAGAGAAGAGAAAGAGGAGAGAAAGAAGAGGAAAAACCTAGAACTTCAAGAAATCATTACCAAAGCTTTCGATTGATCGGGTAAGGGTGTGAAACTTTATTATTCTATCAATGTGTATAATCATGTATGATTTTGTTGGATTGTTTTGGATTGTTGGTAGTTTTTTTACACTTTCCATTTTAGGTTGAATTTGGTTTAATCGATAGAAATCATTGTCCAACGGTTAGAATCGTGATTAGATGGCGTAGGTTAGTCGGTATATGTTAGACTAAGGCTACTGGATATGAGTTGGAGTTCATCGGGTGATTTTATCGGTGGTTTTGGATTCTGAACAGCGGGGAGAAGTGGAAAATCGCAGACGCTCGCTAGCAGTTCGCTAGGCGAGAAGGTCGCGAATGGTCGCTGGTAGTTCGCTAGGCGAGTGCGCAGCGAACGGTCCCAGACTTGGGACATAATGGTTTTAAGGTCCCTCGTTGGCAGCGAAGGGAGTAGCGAAGAGCTCGCTGTGGCGAACGGTGTCGCGAACGAGGTTTGTAGCCTCTGTTCAGGCTCGCTAGTAGTTCGCTAGGCGAGGAGGTAGCGAACGCTCGCTAGCAGCTCGCTAGGCGAGCGTGTAGCGAACGTAGCAGGATGGATTTTCCCTGTTGCGGGGTGTTGTCGTGGCTTGGGGTTTCGGTTGCAATCGACCCTTCTTTGATTTAGTAGTTTATATGTTGGGTTGTGTTGTGCTGTGGGTAGCCGTATGGCGTGAATCCTAGATTATGAATTGTGGCCACTTGGGCAATTATGTGCATTGTTTAGCCTGATTAAAAATCTATGATGATTGTATGAATATATGCGATGAATGTGTAGAATGCATGAGTATGTTTGTAAACATGTGTGCATTTTCAAGAGTGTCATGAGTCATGTTTTATGTGAAGTATCATGGTATGCATTCTTGTGTCTATTGATTCCTCGGTGAATCTGCAGAACCTCGTGTGCCCTTGTGGGGTGTGAGCGATGGTTAATTATTGATTCCTCGGTGAATCTGCAGAACCTCGTGTGCCCTTGTGGGGTGTGAGCGATGGTTAATTATTGATCCCTCGATGGATTTGCAGAACCTCGTATGTTATGATGGTTATTTTGATTCCGCGTAGAATCTGCAGAACCTCGTGTGCCCATGTGGGGTGTGAGCGATGGTTATTTGGTTCTTCAATTGAACCTGCTGAAATGTGTCGGTACCGCATTTGCATCTGCATAGAGTCGTGTGTCGGTCTCTATAAGTTGCATGTTGACATCCTGCATGGTGCATGGTGAATGAGCATAATTGTAAATGTTTATATGAATTGCTGATGATTGGCATGATTGGTATGCTTGAAGACACATGTGTGTGTGTGAATATTTGAATATGTATGTTTTGTGTGTTTATGAACCGATATAAACATTGTTGACGTATATTGTATATGCACGATGTTCAATTTGTAAATAGATAACGTGAATACATTGCGACGTACGGTATGACGGGGTGAGTTGCGGAGAGGATACGAAAGACGTATATTGGATATTATGTATATATATGTTTATATGCGTTGTTTTTATGATATCGTTTCTCACCCTTCTGTGGTTTCTTTTAATGCTCTACGAGGCATTGCAGATTAGATCGCTGGAGGTATTTTTATGAAGCGTGGCTTTTTCCCTTTTTGGTCGGTCGACTCTGATATGTAGCACCGGGTAGATAGGATTTATTTTAATTCTTTTGTGATACATCTGAGTATGTATCTGCTGTTGATATGTTTTGTAAAACATGATGAATGATAACTGTATATGTGAATACATGTTTGGTGAATTATGAAATATTTGGATATTTCCGCCTTTGTTCTAAATATTCCTTGTGGGTATTATCCCGATGTTGCATATTTGCTGAGCAGGTGTTGTATGTGTTGGAATTTTTATGATAATGTGATATTTCCCTTTTATGCCATGTTGCAAATATGCTCTGATGAAATTTTAAATTTATGCCTAAATGATTAATTATATTATTTGGGGGCATAGAAAGGGGGTGTTACATTAAGTGGTATCAAAGCCCAGTGTTGAGTCAGTTGTATCTGTCTCGCTGTTTTGTTGGTTGAACGGTTGTTTGACCCTGTTGTTATTTTTGGGAATAATCAGAATATGGCTGGTCGTAATGACAACGCGATGGCTGCGGCATTGGAAGCTATGGCTCGAGCGGTGCAGGGTGCGCCGAACGTGAATGCTAACGATGAGTTTAGGAAGAATCAACCGTCGGTGTTCAAAGGAAGGTTTGATCCAGACGGTGCTCAGATTTGGATGAAGGAGGTCGAGAGGATCTTCAGAGTTATGAATTGCGCTGAGAGGAACAAGGTGAGACTTGGGTCTCACATGCTGAGAGAAGAAGCCGATGACTGGTGGGTCGGCATAAGACAAATTCTTGGAGTTGATGATGAGGAAATAACTTGGGATTTGTTCCGCACTGAATTTTTGAGGAAGTATTATCCGGAGAGTGTGAAGGAAAAGAAGGAGATGGAGTTTCTAGAATTGAAACAAGGGAACATGTCCGTGGTCGACTACACGGCTAAGTTCATGGAGTTGGTGAAATTCCATCCTCACTATGATGCGGTGGCGGCGGAATTTTCCAAGTGTATTAAGTACGAGAACGGCTTGCGCCCGGAGATCAAGCAAGCTGTGGGATATCAGAGGATTCGAAGATTTTCGGACTTAACCGAATGCTGTAGAATTTTCGAAGAGGATAATAGGGCTCGTTCTACTCACTATAAGAGTTTGAATGAGAGGCGAGGGAAGCAACCAGTAAGGAGTGGGCCTTATGTGACGCCTGCTGATAAAGGGAAGCATAGGGAACACTTTGTCAAGAAATCCGGAGGAGGGAGTTCTGGTCCCGTTAAGTGCTATAGGTGCGGCGAAGAGGGGCACAAATCTTTTGAGTGTAAGAAGGCTGGGGAAAAGTGTGCTAACTGTGGTGGTCTCGGTCATGCTACAACTGAATGTAGAAGGAATGTGATTAAGTGTTTTAACTGTGGGGAGGTTGGTCATATTAGTACGAAGTGTACTAAGGCAAAGCAAGCTCCATCAAGCCGGAAGGTATTTGCATTAGCGGGTGCAGACACTACTAATGCGGATCGGTTGATTAAAGGTACATGCTATATTAATAATATGCCCTTAGTTGCTATTATCGATACCGGAGCGACTCATTCGTTTATTTCGTTCGAGTGCGCTAAGCGTTTGGATTTGTGTTTTTCTTCTTGTGGTGGTGATATGGTTATTGAGACACCCGCTTCGGGGTTGGTAACTACGTCTTCGGTATGTTTGAGTTGTCCCTTGACCATGTATGGTAAGGACTTTATTATGGACTTGGTGTGTTTGCCATTAGAAGGATTAGATGTGATTTTGGGTATGAATTGGTTGCAGTATAATAGAGTTTATATTGATTGTTATCACAAGTTGGTGAGGTTTCCATCTTCGGGAGATGAGGAGGAAGAGAGTTTTCTATCCATTAAAGAGTTGAAGAAACTTTTGGCGGATGAAGCTCAAGTGTTCTGTTTGTTTGCGTCGATGTCGGTAGAGAATAAGGTTGAATTGGATTTGGTTCCAGTGGTATGTGACTTTCCAGAAGTATTTCCGGAGGACATTACGGATGTACCGCCAGAAAGGGAAGTCGAGTTTTCGATTGATCTAGTTCCCGATACTAGACCGATTTCGATGGCACCGTATCGTATGTCGGCATCGGAGTTGGTAGAATTGAAGAGACAATTGAATGATTTATTGGAAAAGAGATTTGTTAGGCCGAGTGTTTCTCCTTGGGGTGCGCCGGTATTGTTGGTAAAGAAGAAAGATGGGAGCATGCGGTTGTGTATTGATTATCGGCAGTTGAATAAGGTGACTATCAAGAATAAGTATCCGCTCCCTAGAATTGATGATTTGATGGACCAATTGGTTGGTGCCCGTGTTTTTAGTAAGATTGATTTGAGGTCAGGTTATCACCAGATTCGTGTTAAAGGAGAAGATATTCAAAAGACGGCTTTTAGGACACGGTATGGTCATTATGAATTTTCTGTGATGCCATTCGGAGTTTCTAATGCGCCGGGTGTGTTTATGGAATATATGAATCGTATCTTTCATGGGCAGTTGGATCGTTTCGTTGTTGTGTTTATTGACGACATTTTGATTTACTCTAAGTCCCAAGAAGAGCATGAAGAACATTTGCGGGCTGTGTTGCAAGTATTGAAGGAGAAGCAATTGTATGCTAAGTTATCCAAGTGCGAGTTTTGGTTATCGGAAGTGAGTTTTCTTGGACATGTTATTTCTGTTAATGGTATTTCTGTTGATCCGTCCAAGATTGATGCGGTGATGCAATGGGAGGCTCCTAAGTCGGTTACGGAGATCCGAAGCTTTTTGGGCTTGGCCGGTTATTAACGGAGGTTTATTGAGGGATTTTCGAAGTTGGCACTTTCGTTGACTCAGTTGACTTGTAAGGGAAAGACTTTTGTTTGGGACATTAATTGTGAGAAGAGTTTTGTTGAACTTAAGAGACGGTTGACAACGACGCCGGTTCTGATTTTGCCAAATCCGACGAAAGCGTTTGTGGTTTATTGTGATGCTTCTTTGTCCGGTTTGGGTGGTGTTTTGATGCAAGACGGTAAAGTTGTGGCTTATGCTTCATGGCAATTAAGAGTGCATGAGAAGAATTATCCCACGCACGATTTGGAATTGGCAGTCGTGGTCTTTGTTTTGAAAATTTGGAGACATTATCTCTATGGTGCGAGATTTGAAGTTTTTAGCTACCACAAGAGTTTGAAGTATTTATTTGAACAAAAGGAATTGAATATGAGGCAAAGGAGATGGTTAGAGTTTTTGAAGGATTATGAATTTGGGTTGAATTACCATCCGGGTAAGGCAAATGTTGTAGCCGATGCTTTGAGCCGGAAGTCAGTGCATATGTCTACATTGATGGTAAGAGAATGGGAACTTTTGGAGAGTTTTAGAGATTTGAGTTTGGTTTGTGAAATGACGCCAAAAAGTGTAAAACTTGGTATGTTGTATGTTACGAATGATTTTCTAGCTACCATTCGTGAAAAGCAAAAGTTGGATTTGAAATTTGTGGATTTGATGATGAATGAGAGTGAGGACTTTAAGGTTGATAATTTTGGAGTTTTGAAATTCCGTGGTCGTATTTGTATTCCCGACGATGTGGATTTGAGAAAGACGATATTGGAGGAAGGACACCAGAGTAAATTAAGTATTCACCCGGGTGCGAATAAGATGTATCAAGATTTGAAGAAAATCTTTTGGTGGTCCGGATTGAAGAGGGATGTAGCTCGATTTGTGTATTCGTGTTTGACTTGCCAGAAGTCTAAAGTGGAACATCAGAAGCCTAGTGGTTTGATGCAGCTGTTGGATATTCCGGAATGGAAATGGGATAGTATATCAATAGATTTTGTTACGGGTTTACCAAATACGCAAAGAGGTCACAATGCTATTTGGGTGATTGTTGATAGGCTTACTAAATCTGCTCACTTTATTCCGATTGATATTAGTTATCCTTTGGAAAAGTTAGCCGAGATTTATGTTCGGGTGATTGTGAAGTTGCATGGAGTTCCCAAGAGTATCGTGTCGGATAGAGATCCTAGATTTACTTCGAGATTTTGGGAAGGTTTGCAAAAGGCTTTAGGTTCTAAGTTGAGATTGAGTTCGGCGTATCATCCGCAGACGGATGGCCAAACTGAGAGGACGATTCAATCGTTAGAGGACTTGTTGCGTGCTTGTGTACTCGAGCAAGGTGGTGTTTGGGATAGCTTTTTGGCATTGATTGAATTCACTTACAACAACAGTTTTCATGCAAGTATTGGTATGGCACCATTTGAGGCTTTGTATGGTCGGAGATGTCGAACACCTTTGTGTTGGCATGAAACCGGAGAGAGATCGGTAGTTGGACCGGAAATGGTACAACAAACGACGGAGAAGGTGAAGTTTATTCGGGAGAAGATGAAAGCTTCCCAGAATAGGCAAAAGAGTTATCACGACAAGAGAAGGAAGGACCTTTAATTTCAAGAAGGTGACCATGTGTTTTTGAGAGTTACATCGGTTACGGGTGTGGGTCGTGCTTTGAAGTCGAAGAAGTTGACTTCTCGTTTTATTGGTCCGTATCAAATTATTGCACGAGTTGGTGCAGTGGCTTATCGTGTGGCGTTGCCTCCGAGTCTTTCAAATTTGCATGATGTGTTCCATGTTTCGCAACTTCGGAAGTATGTTCCGGATCCGTCACATGTGATTCCTATGGATGAGGTGGAGGTAAGAGTTAATCTTACGGTTGAGGTTTTACCGGTTATGATTTTGGACCGCGAAGTTAAGAACCTAAGAGGCAAGGATATTTCGCTTGTAAAAGTAGCATGGGGGGGGGGATGCGGAAGGCAATATGACTTGGGAATTGGAGAGTAAGATGCGTGAGTCGCATCCTGAGCTGTTCGAATCAGGTAATATTTTCGAGGACGAAAATTCCTAAGTGGGGGAGAGTTATAATGCCCCAATCCTGAATTTCCTTTATTTTGAGTCCGTTCTGATTTAATTGATTGAATTATTATTTTAAATGTGGAATTGTGTGTTAATATGTTATTTGTGCATATTGTGTTATTTTTGCCTACTTTAAGAGTTTCGGGTAAAAATAGACCGGAAGGTATTTTGGGCATTAGTAATTATGTTAAGTGGATATTTTATGAGAATTGATTAATTAGTGTGTGGAAAGAATTTGAGAGGAAAGAAAAGAGAATATGAGTATATGAGAGAAAAAGAGAAAATTGGAAAGATAGAGAGAAAAACAAAGGAAAGAAAGGAAGAGAAGAGAAAGAGGAGAGAAAGAAGAGGAAAAACCTAGAACTTCAAGAAATCATTACCAAAGCTTTCGATTGATCGCGTAAGGGTGTGAAACTTTATTATTCTATCAATGTCTATAATCATGTATGATTTTATTGGATTGTTTTGGATTGTTGGTAGTTTTTCTACACTTTCCATTTTAGGTTGAATTTGGTTTAATCGATAGAAATCGTTGTCCAACGGTTAGAATCGTGATTAGATGGCGTAGGTTAGTCGGTATATGTTAGACTAAGGCTACTAGATATGAGTTGGAGTTCATCGGGTGATTTTATCGGTGGTTTTGGATTCTGAACAGCGGGGAGAAGTGGAAAATCGCAGACGCTCGCTAACAGTTCGCTAGGCGAGAAGGTCGCGAATGGTCGCTGGTAGTTCGCTAGGCGAGTGCGCAGCGAACGGTCCCAAACTTGGGACAGAGTGGTTTTAAGGTCCCTCGTTGGCAGCGAAGGGAGTAGCGAAGAGCTCGCTGGAGGTTCGCTATGGCGAACGGTGTGGCGAACGAGGTCTGTAGCCTCTGTTCAGGCTCGCTAGTAGTTCGCTAGGCGAGGAGGTAGCAAACACTCGCTAGCAGCTCGCTAGGCGAGCGTGTAGCAAACGTAGCAGGATGGATTTTCCCTGTTGCGGGATGCTGTCGTGGCTTGGGGTTTCGGTTGCAATCGACCCTTCTTTGATTTAGTAGTTTATATGTTGGGTTGTGTTGTGTTGTGGGTAGCCGTATGGCGTGAATCCTAGATTATGAATTGTGGCCGCTTGGGCAATTATGTGTATTGTTTAGCCTGATTAAAAATCTATGATGATTGTATGAATATATGCGATGAATGTGTAGAATGCATGAGTATGTTTGTAAACATGTGTGCATTTTCAAGAGTGTCATGAGTCATGTTTTATGTGAAGTATCATGGTATGCATTCTTGTGTCTATTGATTCCTCGGTGAATCTGCAGAACCTCGTGTGCCCTTGTCGGGTGTGAGCGATGGTTAATTATTGATTCCTCGGTGAATCTACAGAACCTCGTGTGCCCTTATGGGGTGTGAGCGATGGTTAATTATTGATTCCTCGGTGAATCTGCAGAACCTCGTGTGCCCTTGTGGGGTGTGAGCGATGGTTAATTATTGATCCCTCGGTGGATTTGCAGAACCTCGTATGTTACGATGGTTATTTTGATTCCGCGTAGAATCTGCAGAACCTCGTGTGCCCATGTGGGGTATGAGCGATGGTTATTTGGTTCTTCAATTGAACCTACTGAAATGTGTCGGTACCGCATTTGCATCTGCATAGAGTCGTCTGTCGGTCTCTATGAGTTGCATGTTGACATCCTGCATGGTGCATGGTGAATGAGCATAATTGTAAATGTTTATATGAATTGCTGATGATTGGCATGATTGGTATGCTTGAAGACACATGTGTGTGTGAATATTTGAATATGTATGTTTTGTGTGTTTATGAACCGATATAAACATTGTTGACGTATATTGTATATGCATGATGTTCTATTTGTAAATAGATAACGTGAATACATTGCGACGTACGGTATGACGGGGTGAGTTGCGGAGAGGATATGAAAGACGTATATTGGATATTATGTATATATATGTTTATATGTGTTGTTTTTATGATATCGTTTCTCACCCTTCTATGGTTTCTTTTAATGCTCTACGAGGCATTGCAGATTAGATCGCTGGAGGTATTTTTGTGAAGCGTGGCTTTTTCCCTTTTTGGTCGGTCGGCTCTGATATGTAGCACCGGGTAGATAGGATTTATTTTGATTCTTTTGTGATACATCTGAGTATGTATCTGCTGTTGATATGTTTTGTAAAACATGATGAATGATAACTGTATATATGAATACATGTTTGGTGAATTATGAAATATTTGGATATTTCCGCCTTTGTTCTAAATATTCCTTGTGGGTATTATCCCGATGTTGCATATTTGCTGAGCAGGTGTTGTATGTGTTGGAATTTTTATGATAATGTGATATTTCCCTTTTATGCCATGTTGCAAATGTGCTCTGATGAAATTTTAAATTTATGCCTAAATGATTCATTGTATTATTTGGGGGCATAGAAAGGGGGTGTTACAGAAGCTACCCAACATACAGGGAGCAATGTCACGCAGAATGTCATGACATTGTTTTGTGACAATCTCAATGCCATAAATTAGAAACCAAGTCAGCCAAAGAAAGCCATGAAAAATATTAATTGGCATCACCTTGGGAAAGAATATGAGGAACTAGGAGACTCAGAAGCATACAGTGATCACAGGTATACAAGGGATCTCAAGACCACTCAATTTGAAAATTCACTAAGTAAGTTGAGAACTGGGCCTAATACTGAATTTTAGCAATTAATAGGGAATTATATTTTGAAAAATAATCATATTCTGATTGTTCAAAATATTGAATTCCCTCCACTTCTTCAAGCAAACCCTTCGAGCCCCTTTTGCTTCTACCGATTCGCCTCTTTCCTTACCTCACATAACCTCATCAGAAAACCACTTCCAATACAACCTAAGTCATCTACAATGTCTCAACATCATACCTACATCCCTACCAAGCCCGACTCTGCTCAACACAAGGGCATCTCTCTGGATGATGTGATGGATGTCATTCTTCTAAGTATGATTTTTGGAAGAGGTATTGAAGGCCAAACTTCAACTCCTTCACATGCAGAGCAAAAAGGTAAGAATTTTGAATCCTCCTTAAACAACAATAACAAAATGGAGGACTCTACACATAAGGATAAGTGTGTAGATGAACTGGTCTCCAAACTATTCCATGAAGGTTGTGAAGTACAAGGGATAACCATTCCCCTGTCTAGGGTAGATCCATCTCCACATAACAATGAGAGCCATGAAGATGACTCTGAGTCTTTCTCTACAAAGTATAACCCTAACATAGAGAACCTAGAAAATCTAGCTAATTTTGTGGTACAGGAGGAAGGTCTGGATGATGACCAACATGATGAAACCAAGAGCTCAGAAAATGAGGAAGAGATAAATGAAGCAGCTGGAAATGGTGATCATGTTGTAGATGTGTCATCAGATGATGAACTCATCAAGAATGTTGCTCCTGGTATAGCCAGGAAACTAGTGATCAAGAAAGGAAAAGCAGTACTTGAAGGAAATTAGTTAAAAAGTCAGAGAAAAAGAACTCCTGCTGGTCCTTCTAAATCTTGGAACAAGGCATCAACTGCATCTAAGAGAAGGAAAGTTACGAATAGTAACTCTGAGTCTGATGGTGATGTTGTGAGAGATGTTCCTAACATCTTCAATGTGAAGAAATTCTCAAGTAAGAAAACTCTGAAACCCATGCCAGCTGCCCCTCTAGACAATATCTCCTTTCATTCCATTCATAGTGTGACAAAATGGAGATATGTCTATCAAAGAAGAATAGCCCTTGAGAGAGACTTGGGAGAGGATTCCTTAGAAATCAAAGAGGTAATGGATCTTATCAACAAGGAAGGACTGATCAAAACAGTCGCCAGTTTTTCAAAATGCTACGAAGGACTGGTGAAGGAGTTTATTGTCAACATACCTGATTCAATCTCAAAAAGGGACAACAAGGATTCATGAAGGTATTTGTCAGTGGAAGGTGTGTGCATTTTTCACCAGTTATGATCAACAGGTACTTAGGGTGAGAAAATGGGGGTGAGAAGGAGTTGGTTGCCTCAGACAACCAGGTTTGCAAAGTGATCACTGCAAATCAAGTCACTACCTGGCCATCTAAAGGGAAATTGTCTACAGCACTGCTGAGTGTAAAGTATGCCATTCTTCATAGAATTGGTGCAACTAATTGGGTTCCTACCAACCATACTTCCACCATTGCAGTTGGCCTTGGCAAGATTATTCATGCCATAGGTACCAAAGTTAACTTTGACTTTGGTCTATACATCTTTTATCAAGTTGTTAAGCACTCCACAACCAGTGCTATCAAGCTGCCCATTTCCTTCCCTTCCCTCATTTGTGAGATCATACTCAATCAATACCCTGGAATCCTGAATTCAAGTGATGTTTCCAGCAAAAGGGAACCTGCACTGTCCCTTAACTTTAAACTATTTGAAGGAAGACATGTACCAGATATGACTTTCACTTCTAGTGAGAGGGTCAAGATCTCTAAAAGAATGGTACTAGCAGAATTAAAGGAGACATGTAGGGAATTGTGAGAAACCATCAGGACAACAACTGAATGAAAGATCAAGTTAGAATCATTTATTCAAAGTCTTGAAAGAGATACTGCTGATGGTGTAGCTATGTCAGGTGCAGATTCTGATGACTGTGACAAGGATGTCTCAATCGATGCTCATAACATTGGTTCCAGCTCTGAAGAGGAAGAAGGTTGATGAGGTGGTAGCCTATTGTGTGGCTCAGGCTGATGGTTGTTGAGCTGATGATGTGCTACTGATGTGTGTTTGTTGGTTATTTGCTTAGAATTTTGTGTTTTTTTTGTAACTGCTTGAATTTGTGATGCTCTCCATGAGCAGTTTTTATTTGTAATGACCCCAAACATATGTAATGTTACTCATTATGATCCAGACTATTTTATTAGTTTAATCTTAGTTGGTGGCTAAAAGGGGGAGAGAGAGTGGTCGATAACAGCCAGCGGGTTAGAGATGATGCAGGTGGGATTTTGCAAATGTGCATGTGTGATAACAGCTGATGCTGTTAGTGATGTGTGAGTTCCTAATGAGTATAGGAATGTATGTTAGATATATGTGTGTTCCTTGACGGAACCTAATAGCTCTATAGCTGCTAGTGCTGTGTGTATCTGCAGGATGATTACAGAATGTTGTGCATCTCTTCAGGGGGAGTAACACAGGTTGTTCCACAGTAGGTGTGCTTCAGAATGTCATCCTGAATGACATAACATCTAGAGCAGGCTGGATGAATATGTGTGACTCTAGGGTGTTTGCAGGTTTTTTACAGCTGATGTCATATGCATCAGTTGAGGGGGAGTAACTCTGATATGTTACTCCACACATTATGACATCTGTAGTGCTGACTAACAGATGGTTATGTGTGTGAACAGGTTGATCCTGAGAGCTAAGAGTACGAGTGTGTAGACAACACTGATAGTGTGTAGCTAGTAGCTTTCCTACATGTTATATTAGACTTCTGCTGCTTGTAAACTTTGATATGTTAACAGGGTGTTTTAGCCAAAAATTTGCCAATTGGGGAGTTTGTAGATGCTTTAGATTGGCTTCATTTTATGGCAAAAAATTAATGTATGAGTAAATGTCATAACTGATGTTAGGACATACATGAAGAGTGTTATGCAGGGAAAGCTAAGAGTAAGTGAAGTTGAATGTCATGACTGAATGTTATGACATTGATCGTATGACATCAGGGTGCGCAGGGTTTGTTTTTTTGTTTTTAGCTCAGGATATACTTCAGGAAACAAACTAGGAAGCATAGTTATTTTAGGCAACATAACAAGCATTGCTGAGGATAACATAGAAGGCTCCTGACCTAATGATAAGTGCGCAGCTTCATGAAGAAAGGTTTATCTTGGGTAAACCTAAATTCTCTACCAAAGCCCAACGCAGGTCTGCTACTATAAATAGCAGAAGGATCATTCCTAATAGGCAGGAACTTAGAGAATAGAGCTTGAAGAGAGAGCTTCAAGACATAGATTGGAAAGCGTGATTTGTAAGTGAAGAGGCCTTCTCTTCACGTGTGTCTAAGAGTCTTAAGATTCCTTGTGTGCCAAGCAAGTGTATGTTGTACAATTGCTCTGGTTATTTTGTATGAACAGGTATGTTCATTGTGTCACTCAAAGCTATTAAGCAAGAGTGTGTGTCACTTGATCAAAGTTGTGAAGTAAGATCAAGGTGTGTTTGAAGTGAGTCTTCATATCTGTTTTGTAATTGTGTATTGATATCACTGAGGTGATTGCGAGGGATTGAGTGGGTATACTCTGGTCTAGTGGTCTGTAGGTTGAAGTGTCATTGGGTAGGTCTTAAGTGAAGAGTGCAAACTGGGACTGTTTGACTCTGAATTAATTCTACTGATAGTGAATTTCCTCCTTGGCTTGGTAGCCCCCAGATGTAAGTGTGGTTGACACTGAACTGGGTGAACAATCTCTTATGTTATTTACTACTTTTCAGTTACAGCTTATTAGTAAGTTTAGTAGCCTATGGTACAGTGGATATTATAACATCCATGATAACATCCATCGTGTGCTTGCCAGAATTACAGATACCAATAACAATTGGATTTAACAATGCCAGTAACCACTGGACTTACAAAGATTGGTAACAACCAAATCAAAGGTACCAATAAAAATTGGATTTAAACAATGCCAATAACCACTGGACTTACTGGGAAAGACTTAATGGCGACCGGATCCTGAAGACAAGTATTAGTAACAACTAAAATCTTGGTAAATAACAGCAAGAAGTAACAGATATTGCTAGTTACAACTAGCCTCCTTGGGGATATAAGTACTTATCACAATAATACTTAATCCAAGCAACTTGACAAAGTTATGGTGTCAATTACGAAGCAAGCCCATGGCAACAGGTTGGAACCAAAAGGATTGGTGACGACCAAAGGACATCAAAGGCAACATCCAAAAAAACAGAAGCATGCAAAAAAATGCATATGCTGATGATATGATGCAAATGCAAATTCAAACCGACTCACAAAAAAAGAAAACAAAATAGAACCCGCAAGGGGGAACCCATCACACCGAGTCCTAATGTCACTATCCCAGATTAAATCTTTGCCCGGGGAGAGGAGTAACTTTCTAGAAGCGATTTGGTCATTGATCTTGCAAACTTTCAGAAGAGGAGTCACGACTTAGTAGCGGGGCGACTGCTGGGCACAACCTTGTTCGAAGATGGCGTCAAAACTTTTTTACCGCTTTTGGGGAAGTTTAATACCGTCATGTCACCTTTTAGAGCTTCAATTTGTTTTGTTAGATTAGTTTTCTTAAATCAAAAACTTAATTTTTCAAAACACTTTGCTTTCAAAAGTCATTATTAATGAATAAGTGAAATTTGCATAACAAGGAAAACACAGATCATAACAATGATTGGTCTGAAATCTAATTTCATTAATAGGTGAGAACCTTACAAATGATAAAGTCTCGGGAACAGATACAATTTCTTTAGAAAAATGGCAAAACAAACAAAAGGGTTACAAAATCCAACAATGATTCGGCCCTACTAACTAGTAATCCATATGATTTGCTGCTTCTGACGAGAATGGCAAACAATGATCTTTTTGATTATCTCTGATTCAAGTGAAAGCCTTGCCTCTGAATTTGCCGACACGCTCCTTTTGTTTGGGTTACCTTTCTAGGTTTCCAACTTAGTAAATCCTTCTTCTTAGGCGTAATACTTTCTTACTGCATCCGAGTTAATGGGGTACATAAGTTGTTCACTGTCCATCTTCTCAAGAACCAGAGATCCTCCGGAGAAAACAGTTTTTACGATAAAAGGGCCATCATAGTTGGGCATCCACTTTCCCCGCATATCCTTCTGTTTCGATAGGATTTTTCTGAGCACGAGCTCTCCTTCCTTATACTCCTTGAGGTGAACTCTTTTATCAAAAGCTCTTTTCATCCTTTGCTGGTATATTTGGCTATGACACATGGCGGTCATCCTTTTTTCATCGATGAGATTCAGCAAACCAAATCTTTCTTTTATCCATTTGGCTTCCTCAAGCTCATCTTCCATTAAGATCCTTAACGAGGGTATCTTGACTTTGATGGGTAGTACCGCATCCATCCCGTATACCAAAGAAAAAGGGGTTGCCCTTGTTGAAGTGTGCACTGATGTTCTGTACCCATGTAAGGCAAATGGTAACATTTTGTGCCAGTACTTATAGGTTACGACCATCTTTTGTACTATCTTCTTGATGTTTTTGTTTGCAGCTTGAACAACACCGCTCATTTTTGGTCTGTATGGAGAAGAATTGTGATGTTTGATTTTGAAACTATCACAAAGCACTTTCATCGTCTTGTTGTTCAAATTCGAGCCATTGTTGATGATAATTTGGTCGGGAATACCGTATCGGAAGATGATCTCTCTTTTGATGAAGCGGGTAACCACTTGTTTGGTTACATTCGCGTAAGATGCCACTTCTACCCACTTGGTGAAGTAATCGATCGCGACGAGGATAAAATGATGATCGTTGAATGCTTTGGGCTCGATTTTCCTAATCATATCTATGCCCCACTGTCGCAACTGCGAAAAACAGCCAGCATAAAATAGAAGAGTCGCCACCTTTCGTTATTTATCCCAAAGAGAGGGAAAGGAAACGATCGGAAAAACCTAACGAAAAAAGGAAAAGATGAGGTCATCGCAACCAAGTCCTAGGTTCGGAACTCGGTTACGCAAGGGGAAGGTATTATCACCCCTCATGTTCATCGTTCTCGACGGGATCCACGCTTGTTGTCTATCTAAGGGTGTGTTTAATCTATCTACGCTACAGGCTCACAAGACAAAAAGAAAAGAAAAGAGACTCGGCAGAGCATCGCCGCTCTGTGCCTATGTATTCCCTCGTGCAATGGGAAAATCAGAGTCAACATAGTTCGGCTAACTATGGGAGAAGGTGGGGAAGGTTGCTCACCAAGACATCGTCGTCTTGTGCCTACGTATCCTCGTCTGGTATGAGAAATCAGAGCAAACATAGTTCAGGCTGACACGAAACCACAGGTTGATTTAGTGCTTTAACCGAGTAGGGTTAAACCTCTGTTCAAGCAGTTAGGGACGATGCCTGTTTGTGGTAGAACCGAAGCTTAAGAACACTCTTTTTACGAGAACAAGGCTTTCTAATTAATCCCGGGGGATAAAAATGATTTGAGGTTTTATTTGTATTTTTTAGTGAAGTGAATTAATTCGGTTTTTGATTCACGTTGCACTAAAGACTATGACATAGGAGCATATGCGTCGCGTATCTCCCCCAAACGAAACGTACACTAAACACTCTAGACAAGCGAGAGGAGACCCCTCACTCATCATTCCCCATGTAGCTTAAGGCTCGTAGCGCACAACGTTCATTGCATTTATTAGATGAGTTAGAATTGTTTTGAGATGAGAAGAAGAAGACGCACAGAAGGTCTAAGAAGAAACTCGGCCCTAACGTTGTCATGCAAAATGGTCATAAGGTTATGATTGAAAGGGGGAACATCTACCCTAATGTTAGCATGCATGGTTTGAGTCTTAGTGTCTATCATAACCAACCTTAAAGAAGGAAGATTAGATCCTAGGGGAACATGGCAAAGGAAGACAAAGGAAGACAAAGGAAGAAGAAAGATCAAACACAAACGAGAGTTAAAATAGGGATGTAAACATGGAATACAACACACAAGCAAAGGGAGGAACAAAGTGTGGGGTAAATACCTCCACAAGCACATCTCGACCTTTATTAATGCAAGAAATAAAGATGCAAAACACAAGAGGAAATGCAAATGCAAGAACATCATCACTTTGAACAACACATACAAACATGTGTATCCAAGCGGAAAACGAATGCGAGTCGACAAAGTCTCGATTAAACAACCAAAATAGCGACATATATCCCAAAACATCTCACTTATAATGCATCATATTGAACTATGATGATTCAATGTTAAACGTTACTCAAACAAGCAAGAAAAATAGCAAAGCAACACCACTGGCACAATGTTAATCGGTTAACGCCAGAGGTTAACCGATTAACCACTTAAAAATGTCTGAAAATCTGGAAATTTGTACATGTTAATCGGTTAACACCAGGCGTTAACTGATTAACACCTTGAAAACGTTGAAAATTTTTAATATCTGAAATAGTTAATCGATTAACCAAATGTGTTAACCGATTAACACTGTGCTAACAGCAGAAAAACATCAATAGAGCAGCATGTTCGGAAAATAAGCACTTATCCGATCAACCGGATGATCTCATAATCACTTAATCATGAAATTAAACCAGCAAATAATGATTCAAACAGCATGTAAACAGATTAACACAACCAAATCATGAATCAAATGGATCAAATTAACCAAAAGTTAATCAAATATGAAAATCCACATGATTATGCAAATAAGCTAAAAATGCTATGGATCTAGAATTCCAACCTTCGAAGAGGAGAATTGCTTCGGTTAATGTTGATTCAGCTGTAATTGAACATATCCAATACTAGAAGTCCGGAATACTTCAAGATCCACACGAATTCTTGTAGTAGAAATGAAGATCCTTCAAGATTAATTAAGCCAAATTACTCCAAATAATCACTTCTAGATTCACTTCAAAATTCAGATCCAAGCTTGCACGAAATTGAATGAAGAAATCAATTCAATGAAGATGATGGATGGGGGTTTGAGCTCAAGAATTCATTGATTCCAAGGAAGAATCAAAGAATTCAATGGAAAAGAGCTTTGGTGAAGGTTTTGAAAGATGAACAAGTTGAGAGAAACTTGAGAGAAAATGAGTAAATTATAAAATTGAAATGAAATTATGAGGCTTAGATGTGTGTGGTTTGGAGTAATTCAAATAAATACCCCTTAGGTTTGGATCCAAATAAAAGGTTTGGGAAATTTGGAATGGAGTGAGGAATGGGAGTTTGGAGGGAAAATGACATTAATCAAATTCTGAAATGATTCTAGATCCTTCCCAAGTGTAAAATTGAAATCCAAGTGATCAAAGTTGGACCCCAAAATAGCTCCCTTTGAAAATTCACGTGCAGAGCCAAAATCTGCATTGGTTAATCGATTAACCATATGTGTTAATTGATTAACACTGTTAAAAATTCCAAATTTACCTGATTTTGACTTGGTTAATCGATTAACCATGTGTGTTAACCGATTAACACCTTCAAAATTTTGAATTTGGCGCCTTTTGGAGGGAAATCTGCACATTTGCTCTGTTTCAACTGTTTGGAGCTCTGTTAAGCTTCTGAATCTCGTTCTTGAATATTGCAACTGTAAGAATGCTTGATATGAGCGTAAGTGCTACTTCTTGAAGTTATCTTGCAAAATAAAATAAAATCGGCCGCTCGACCGCTGGGCAAAATAAATGCCAGAGCCTCTGATGCTCGTTGTTCAGGTTCATGCACTGAGATGAAAACTGAGCCACGGGAAAACCTTGATCCCCTGTCTCAAGAATGAATGTTATGCAAATGCAAAAAATGCGAAAATGAAAAGAATCAAAAGCCAGATGCTGCTAAAAAGAAAAGGCAAATTTTGGGGTGCTACAACTGCCCCTATTCAATCGACTTAGACCTGAAGGGGTGAGAAGCATCAGCTTTCAAACATTCAAGGTGTAAGGCGATTGAATACCGAAAGAACCCGAAAATTTGCAACCTGCGAGGATGCAAAACAGCGAATACCAACCAAGAGTTGGAATGCGACACGCTGAGGATAACAATCCAATACGAAAAAGAGCATCATCCAAAAGATACCAACCAAGAGTTGGGATAATGAATACCGGATATCAACCAAGAGTTGAGATAACAACCAACAGATTACCAACCAAGAGTTAGGATACAACCAAAGAATACTAACCAAGAGTTGGGATAACAACCGGCAGAATACCAACCAAGAGTTAGGATACAACCACGGGATACCAACCAAGAGTTTGGATAACAACCAGAGAACACCAACCAAGAGTTGGAATAACGACTCTGCCGGGGAAATGAAAAAGGAAATTAACCAAACAGCCATGTGGGGGAACAGGCGTCTACCACAAGATAGAAACCAACGGGTACCATCCAAAAGATGGGATGACCAGCAAATGAGTACCAACCAAGAGTTTGGACAACAATCCTGAATACCAACCAAAAGTTGGGATAACAAGCCCTGGATACCAACAAAGAGTTGGGATAACGAACCAAAGGATACCAACCCAGAGTTGGGATGAAACGACAATGTCGACCAAAGATAACCTCCTAGGGACAAAACTCAAATCAAGAACCTGCAGGATGTACAATCAACAGACCTACAACCTAACAAGGACTCCACTGAGGAAAGAGTAGACTAACCAGACCACTTCGTGCAGGATAAACATTCACAAAAAGATAATAATCCAAGGAAACCATCCAAAAGATGGGATAAGTGTCACTCTTCGGGGACAAAAACCAAACACTACCAACCAAGAGTTGGAATCGTCAACTAGGAACAAAGACTACCAACCAAAATTTGGAATCAAACTCCACAAGAGGAACAAAGGACTACCAACCAAGAGTTGGAATAACAAAGGGTACCAACCAAGAGTTGGGATGATTTACCTCGAATACCAACCCAAAGTTGGGATAACGACTCCACCGGGGAACCAAAAGAGAAAATTATCCAAGCAGCCTGCATCGCGTGAGAATTAATTCGACGACCTTTCTCCACTAGGGAATAGAGAAACTTAACCAAGTAACTCTGTTGGAGAAACACAATAAGATGAACACATCCATCAAAGATTGCGCCATGGTTTGGATACCATAAGAATTTAAAAATACCGTTTCAAATTGCCGGAGTCTGGATACTTGACGAAATTGGTCGGCATAAATTGCTATGGTCTGGATACCATATAGGCTGAAGGGTACCCTTTCAAATTGTTAGAATCTGGATATTCAAAGAACAAAATGAATCGACAAAATTTTTCGGAGTCTGGATACTCACCGTAATGACTGGAGTCTGGATACTCGACAGACAAAGCAACCGGAGCCTGGATGCTCAACGAGATAAACCGGAGTCTGGATACTCAACAGGATAAAGGGAACACCAGAAATTGGAGATTTACCATAGTATGGATACTCAACGAAGAAACCGAAGCCTGGATGCTTAAGGCCAAAATCGGAGCCTGGATGCTCAACGAAATAAGCGACTTCAATAAGGATTTATCAGAGTCTAGATACTCGAAGGAAATTGAACGGAGTCTGGATACTCGACGGACAAAGCAATACCTCACAAATTGGAAATTCATCGGAGTCTAGATACTCAACGGAGAAGCCGGAGCCTGAATGCTCAACGTAATAAGCCGGAGCCTGGATGCTCAACAAATGAGGAGAACACATTACAAATTGACAGTATACTGGAACCTGGATGTTTGACGTAAAAGTCGGAGTCTGGATACTCAACGAAATTTACCAGAGTCTGGATACTCCACAAAATGACCGGAGCCTGAATCGCAACGGACAAAACAAATCTGAAATCATCATGGTCTGGATCCCATTCGAGCAAAAAAGATAACCTTTCGAATTGTCGGGCGAAGGAATACACCATAAATATACTCATCAAAGTCTGAAAACCACATTGTCCTTACCGGAGTCTGGGTACTCGACGGACAAAGCATATTAACAATAATTGTCGTGGTCTGGATACCACAACAATCTTTACCGGAGTCTGGATACTCGACGGAAAAAGAAAACACCATCAATTGGGAACTGACAGGAGTCTGGATACTCGACGGCCAGAGGAATTCATCACAAATACTCATCAAGATCTGGATACCAAATGAGTTCAAAACAACATGATCAGCTGAAATTCGATGATACTGCTAGGGAATAACGTAAGTCGGGGTCTGGATACCACACGGGCTAACAGAAGCTACCATGGTCTGGATACCAAGGGAAAAAAGATCAAATCTCCGGGGATACACCTGAAACAAAGAGATAATAACCTGGCTTATGTTTCACATGCGTATGTTTGAAAATGGCGTAATGCTCGATACGAAATAGAAATGCTACGCATTTGGGTTGATGATATGCACGCATGCAGATGCAACAGAACCAAATCAGCAAAATAAATGATAGGGATACAGAAACCACCCTGCTGGGAAAAGAAAACCACCTTGCCGGGGATAGCTTACACGTGCCAATAACAATTGGACTTATTCTCGGAATAGCGATTGTACAAAAGACGGTTGGGCTTTGAATATTAATCACCATGCGAGAACCGGTTGGAAAAGGCACACTACCAGGCAAGAACTGGTGGCGAACATTGTCAGTCAAGAACTGAACTCTCGTTCTCGTGTTGAACATGAACTAACTTTGTGGTTTCCTAGACGAGAACTGGGCTTCGAAACGCTTTTCATCAAACAAGAACTGGTGTTACAAACAAACGACCACTAGACGAGAACTGACTATCAGACAAGAACTGGTGGTAAAAGGTTATGTCGTCAGACGGGAACTTATTTTTCGTTCTGGATATCAGATGAGAACTGATTTCTAGTTTGCCAGACATGAACTGGACTTTGAAACTGTGGTCGCCAGACAAGAACTGGTTAAATAGTAAGCTACAAAAAGAGTAACCAGACGGGAACTGGTCGAAAATCTGACATATAACAGACAAGAACAAGTGTTTACTGAAGGGTTGACCAGACAAGGACTGGTTTGAAGGTTCGCCAGACGAAAACTGGGCTTTGGAGGTTTGCCAGGCGAGAACTGGGCTTTGGAAATGAATTCGGCTACAAAGTTCTGGCATGTAACAGGTTTCAGGTTATTGGATAAGGTGATGACATGATTCCCCAACACTCAACTCTTGCTGACGAGAATAAGCTCGCTTGAATAAACTTCCCCAATGTAGCCCAACTTGCCCCAGTCTGATCTCTGGGACATTTCATCTTGAAAAGAAAAACTTGCCATTAGACAACCTCGAGATGGCTTGCCCCCAGAATTTTTACCACGAAAGGATTCATCCTTGATTGGCCAATTCTGATAAGCTCTAAAGATACGGAGAGGAACAGTTCCTTTGTTTCCAATTTTGCCCCAGCCTGTGGGATCTTCGTAAAATAACTTCCTCGCGAGGAGACATGAAATCTATGTACCCTGATGGTTCGATATGAACTGCCTCAGCATCTTGAACCTCAAAGAGGTGTTTCAGATTAATTGCTTTTTGGATAAGGATAACTTTGTGCTCTTAGGGAGACCTGCCCCAGCCTTGCAATAACTTTGCCTCTGATTGACTTCGAGGGATTAATCGAGTTTCAACCTGATTGTCATCATATTAACTGACCTTTGGATGGATGACTCCCATGATATGATCATTTGATATAGCTTGCCCCGGCTCAACAGGTACTCCGGCGTTCTGCATTCTATCCTGATCAAACATTCCACTGTGGAAACTTTCCTACTGTCAAGCGCTTACTTCACAAGTAAAACAAACTGTTTTGCACAAAAGATATATTAATGCAATGCATATGCCAGTTTTGAAATCCAAGTATGTTCACTACAAAAAATTTGTGACATACAGTGTGTGACATATAGTGAATGAATCGCTTAAAATGTCAACATTAATACCCACACAGTAAGAGGAATCCTTTTAGGAGTCAATTTTGATGCGATCTTTTACCGAAGTATGCTTTCAAAACACCTGCTTCAATTAGGACTTTTGAAGGTTGTAACGTCGTCAGGTTCACAGTTTGAAAAGAAAGGATAAAGGCTCAAAATTTATTTTAACCCACCCATTCTCCTGGATGTTCTCCAATCCTACGTTTAGATAATTCGACATGAGCGCTCACCTCTTGAAGGTTGAACGACAGGAGTGATGGTTCGGGAAACCACAAGTTTTCTGGAGTGACAGTCACTCGCTATTCGTCTTTGGTTCCTGGAGTCACGACTTCTTCTTGTTTGAGGATTTTTCTATTGTAATCCTTTTCGCTTTTTTGCTTTTTCGTTTTTCCCTAATTTTTGCCTAGACTAACTCTTTTGAGTTTCTTTTGATTCCAAAGTCCAGCGGGATGCCCTAATTTTTGCCTAAGTCACTTGTTTTCAAGATTCGACTTAGCGGGCTCCTACTTTTGATTCTTTCCTTTTGTTTTCTTTTTTTGAACAAATCATGTGACACCGGCTTGTTTGACTTGTTTGAACGGGGATTGTGACTGTTTCACTCCTTGCTTGGTGATAGATAACCACTGGGGTTTTTTAGGCACGACCTCTAGAGGTGTAATTGATCCTTGAACAGGAACACTCTTTTGCAATTTGGACTCTCGGTAAAATTAACTGACACCTACCCTGCCCCAGGTTAAGATTGGGGGTTTTTTTTCGTTTTTAGAAAGAAACTCCTACTACTAGGCTCTAGGGGGTTCACAAGGGATTATCATCCTTATATCTCCGGTGTTTAGGAATTTGAAACAATGCCTGTACATTATCAGCAGGTTTTATTCAAAAGCATACAGTCGAAAGCTTGCGCGTCTTTTAACTTCGTCATCCTCCCCATACTCCGCTTAAACAAGCGTTTGACATAAATGAAAAGCAATTAGTGAACACGAATGGATTTAATTAAAACCTGCATATTCATTTCATTATCAATATCAATCGAAAACAAACAAGTTTTACAAATGAAATTTGCGCTTTAACAGGAAAGAAACTACAAATGCAAAGAAATGACATGATAAACAAGGATTGCCAGCTTTGGGGAACCGGGCTTTCGATCTTGACTTGTCGCTGAATCAACCCTCTTTAGAATTGCTCGTTGAAGTCAGTCTGATACTCTCTTGCACCTTTACCTTCAGTAAGTTCCTTGAACTGTCTCTCTGGCTTCTTTAGTCTCTGCCTGGCATGCTGACGCTGCTGATAATGGTATGACCCTTGATTCTGGCGAGACACTGATATATGCTGCGAAGATCCAAAAGATCGTTGACCAGTAATAGCTGAAACATATGGAGACTGAGTCTGAATTATCAGGGACTCCCTTTGTTCAGGTCCTTTCATCCTCAGGCTTGGCCTAGGAAACGGAAATAGTTGCGGGCACGGGGATTCAGAAATCATAGATTGCAAGTTGTACTCCTGCTCTGACGCAACTTTGGAGGAAAGAGTAGGAACATCCATCTCTTTTGCGATGAATGGAATGAAACCACCTGATGTCCTAACGCCGCCCAGCGCGAATTCCACTTTCTTTGCATCGAGTAAGTCCTAAACTTTGTGCTTAAAAGCTGTACACTTCCCAATATTATATCCCGGTGCCCCCGAATGGAAATCACAATAGGCACATTCATCATAACCTGGTGACAGCTCATCAGTCGACGGAGACTTAGTCTGAAGTTTGACCAACTGAAGCTGAAGCAAGACTGGCAACAATTGAGCATAAGTCATAAGGATCTGGTCGATGATTCTTCCAGGCTTTTTCGTCCTTTGAGCATACCTCATAGTCTTAGAGTTGTCTCGGGAACCAGGAGGCATCTGCTGACGGGGAAGTTCTGTACTCTCAAATTGTGTAGGAAATCTCTGAGGCATATCACGCCTTGGGAAAGGTTCCACAGATAAAGGTGGAACAACCATTTCCGCTACAGATTCAGGCATCTGATCACCTTCCCTTCTTAGCACCTTCCTTATCACCTCTGTAATCAAGCCCAACTGAGTCTTCAACTGATGGTTTTCCTCTCTAAGCATCTTCTGATCCAGATGTAACGCTTGCATGTCCCCCATACATTGTCCCAACTGGCTTCGGACTTCCCTCAACTCTGCTTGCATTTGTTCCATAGTCATCTTCTGTCTTCTCTACAAGTTGGTCTCTGAAATTCTGAAGAAAACCCGGATCAAGACAACAAAACCCAACCTCGAACACCTGTTATGCAAATAAAAATGCAAAATGCAAAATGCAAACATGTCTATGTATTCACAGGGAGATCTCCCCCTTGATTCTAGTTTCAATAAACAAAAACAGCAGAGATTGATAAGAACACCACGATAATCTTCTCATATCAAGTAAACTCCTTTTGAAGGCTTCTAAGACGCTAGGCTCAGCCATGGAGATTAGACCAAATAAAGTTCCTAACTCAGGTGTCCGGAAACTTGTATATAATGATCCTCTTTCTGTCTACTTCCAGACCAGTACTAGAATCAAGGGAAAGACGAGAACCTATAACACACATAAACATGCAATGTTAAATGCAGGATGATTATGCAGATGCAAACATGGGATCAAGGTATCCAATGCTCAAACTTGCTGATGTGTCGTTGACTGAATTCAACCATAGCTCTGCTTCAGCGAGGAAATACCGGAACCTCAGAATACCAACATATAGGACCCCACAATATCAAAGATCAAAGGTCTGCTTTGACAAGAAAACCGGGTAGGTTGGAGGTCAATTTTCCTGCAAAACCCCTCCCCTCTCACATGTGGGTTATAGTCTTGAAAGGTACGGCATCCTATGCGGGTTGTCAGCGTCACAGACTTTTGAGAAACGATGATACGTTCACCATTTCTGGTTTGGCATCATAATCTAACGAAGCGGCCTCACTTAGCTGACCCCTCAAATGAACTGTCTCTAGATTCGACAGTCTCTCTAAGTCAATATTCCCTCAACTGCACCAGACGCGCAGGATAGAATATTTCCAAAGAAAAACCTCGTCTGAACGTGAATTTCACGTGAGCTATTGTGTAGCCAAATGCCACACAAGCTCCCGCTACTCTCCACACTAATCTTATGCGTATACTCAAGCCTAGGTATGGCTTATCTCTCAATGGAACAACCCATCCCACAACACAGCAACATAATATGATAATAAAATGCAAATGCAATAATAAACAATAGATAATGTACATAAAGCAAAATAACTGCACAAAAGTAAACACCCAAAGACGCAAACAGACAAGCGCTAGGATTGACTCGCATAGGGAACCATCGCTGTCCCCAACAGAGTCGCCAGCTGTCGCAACTGCGAAAAACATCCGGCGGAAAACAGAAAATTCGCCACCTTTCGTTATTTATCCCAAAGAAAGGGAAAGGAAACAATCCGAAAAGCCTAACGAAAAAGGGAAAAGACGAGGTCATCGCAACCAAGTCCTGGATTCGGGAGTCGGTTACACAAGGGGAAGGTATTAGCACCCCTCACGTCAGCCATACTCGACGGGATCCACGCTAGTTGTCTATCTAAGGGTGTGTTTAATCTATCTACGCTACAGGCTCACAGGACCAAAAGAAAAGATAAGAAACTCGGCAGAGCACCGCCGCTCTGTGCCTACGTATTCCCTCGTGCAATGGGAAAGTCAAATTTAACGTAGTTCGGCTAACTACGGGCAAAGGTTGCTCGCCAAGACATCATCGTCTTGTGCATACGTATCCTCGTCTGGTACGAGAAATCAGAGCAAACGTAGTTCGGGCTGACACGAAGCCACAGGTTGATTAAGTGTTTTAATCAAGTAGGGATAAACCTCCGTTCCAGCAGTTAGGGACGATGCCGGTTTGCGGTAGAACCGAAGCTTAACAACACTCTTTTTACGAAAAAAAGGTTTTCCAATTAATCCCGGAGGATAAAAATGATTTGATGTTTTGTTTGTATTTTTTAGTGAAGTGAATTAATTCGGTTTGTGATTCACTTTGCACTAAAGACTATAACATAGGAGGGAATGTGTCGTGTATCGCCCCCAAACGAAACATACACTAAACACTCTAGACAAGCGAGAGGAGACCCCTCACTCATCATTCCCCATGTAGCTTAAGGCTCGTAGCGCACAACATTCACCGCATTTATTAGATGAGTTATAATTGTTTTGAGATGAGAAGAAGAAGACGCATGGAAGGTCTAAGGGGAAACTCGGCCCTAACGTTGACATGCAAAATGGTTTTAAGGTTAGGATTGAAAGGGGGAACATCTACCCCAATGTTAGCATGCATGGTTTGAGTCCTAATGTCTATTATAACCAACCTTAAACAAGGAATATTAGATCCTAGGGGAACATGGAAAAGGAAGACAAAGGAAGAAGAAAGATCAAACACAAACGAGAGTTAAAATAGGGATGCAAACATGGAATGCAACACACAAGAAAAGGGAGGAACAAAGTGTGAGGTAAATACCTCCACAAGCACATCTCGACCTTTATTAATGCAAGAAATAAAGATGCAAAACACAAGAGAAAATGCAAATGCAAGAACATCATCACTTTGAACAACACATACAAACATGTGTATCCAAGCGGAAAACGAATGCGAGTCGATGAAGTCTCGATTAAACAACCAAAATAGCGACATATATCCTAAAACATCTAACATCTAATGCATCATATTAAACTATGATGATTCAATGTGAAACGGTACTTAAACAAGCAAGAAAAACAGCAAAACAGCACCACTGGCACATTGTTAATCGGTTAACGCCATAGGTTAACCGATTAACCACTTAAAAATGTCTGAAAATCTAGAAATTTGTACATGTTAATCAGTTATTACCAGGCGTTAACCGATTAACACCTTGAAAACATTGAAAAATTTGAATATCTGAAAATCTTAATCGGTTAACCAAATAACACTGTGCTAACAGCAGAAAAACAGCAACAGAGCAGCATGTTCGACAAATAAGCACTTACCCGATCAACTGGATGATCGCATAATCACTTAATCACAAAATTAAACCATCAAATCATGATTCAAACAACATGTAAACAGATTAACACAACCAAATCATGAATCAAACGGATAAAATTAACCAAAAGTTAATCAAATATGAAAATCCACATGATTATGAAAATAAGCTAAAAATGCTATGGATCTAGAATTCCAACCTTCGAAGAGGAGAATTGCTTCGGTTAATGTTGATTCAGCTGTAATTGAACAAATCCAATACTAGAATTCCGGAATACTTCAAGATCCACACCAATTCTTGTAGTAGCAATGATGATCCTTCAAGATTAAGCCAAATTACTCCAAATAATCAGTTCTAGATTCACTTCAAAATTCAGATCCAAGCTTGCACGAAAATTGAATGAAGAAATCAATTCAATGAAGATGACGGATGGAGGTTTGAGCTCAAGAATTCATTGATTCCAAGGAAAAATCAAAGAATTCAATGGAAAAGAGCTTTGGTGAAGGTTTTGAAAGAAGAACAAGTTGAGAGAAACTTGAGAGAAAATGAGTAAATTCTAAAATTGAAATGAAATTATGAGGCTTAGATGTGTGTGGTTTGGAGTAATTCAAATAAATACCCCTTAGGTTTGGATCCAAATGAAAGGTTTTGGAAATTTGGAATGGAGTGAGGAATGGGAGTTTAGAGGGAAAATGAAATTAATCAAATTCTGAAATGATTCTAGATCCTTCCCAAGTGTAAAATTGAAATCCAAGTAATTAAAATTAGACCCCAAAACAGCTCCCTTTGAAAATTCACGTGCAAAGCCAAAATCTGCATTGGTTAATTGATTAACCATATGTGTTAAATGATTAACACTGTTAAAAATTCCAAATTGACCTGATTTTGAGTTGGTTAATCGATTAACACCTTCAAAATTTTGAATTTGGCGCCTTTTGGAGGGAAATCTCCACATTTGCCCTGTTTCAACTGTTTGGAGCTCTATTAAGCTTCTGAATCTCGTTCTTGAATATTGCAACTGTAAGAATGCTTGATATGAGCCTAAGTGCTGCTTCTTGAAGTTATCCTACAAAATAAAATAAAATCGGCCGCTCGACCGCTGAGCAAAATAAATGCCAGAGCCTCTGATGCTCGCTGTTCAGGTTCACGCACTGAGATGAAAACTGAGCTATGAGAAAACCTTAATCCCCTGTCTCAAGAACGAATGCTATACAAATGCCAAAAATGCAAAAATGCAAAGAAGCAAAAGCCAGATGCTTCTAAAATGGAAAGACAAATTTTGGGGTGCTACACCCATATTGCGAATGGCCAAGGCAATGTTAACACATTAAGAGGATGAGGAGGAACATGCACCTTGTCGACGTATATTTGACATTTGTGGCATTTTCAAGCGAGAAGGATACAGTCTGTCTTCAGGATCAACCAGTAATAACCGGCCCTCAAAATCTTCTTTGCCATGGCATGACCGCTCGCATGAGTGCCGAATGTTCCTTCGTGAACTTCTGTCATCAGTAGATCTGCTTCTTTCTCATCAACACATTTAAGCATAAGCATATCATGATTTCTCTTGTACAGAACATCATTGCTGATGAAAATTTTAGATGACAATCTTCGTATGGATCTCTTGTCGATTCTAGAGGCGTCAACCGGATATTCTTGATTTTGAAGAAAATTTTTGATGTCATGAAACGAAGGCTTTTCGTTAGATTCTTCTTCTGTCATCATGACATATGCTGGTGCAGTCTTTCTTTCAATGCAAATCAAAGGTGCCTCGTTGACAAACTGGACCTTCCATGTAACACCCCAAATTTTAATTGGAATATTTTAATTAATTGAGAATATTTGATTTCGGTGTTTTTCGGTGGCTTTGTGAATTATTGAGGAATTATGCTTTGTGGAGTATTTATTTTGGAATAATAGTATGTAATATGGATTATTAATATTATTATGAATTAAAATAAATATAAGAGGAATAAGGGTAATTTGGGAATTTGGAGGAGTTAGTAAGGGTAATGGAGAAAGCCCAATTTGTGAGGCCCAAGACTAGGTTTGGAAAAATTGAGTTCTGAAGGGAAATTAGAATTCATTTGTGTTAACCGTGAAAGTTTGGTGGCCAGAGCTCTGAAGGAAAGGTTGGAGGCAGAAGATCCCAAAGTTAATCGTGAAAGCTGCGAATCGACTAAGGTATGCGGAGTATCGCTTTTCATGATTTTCTATGTATGCCTTTAGATGTGTTTATGGTTGGTTTATAATTTAAGGTATTTTGGGGTTGATTTGGGAGAATTAGGGAAATTGACTGTACGACTCTGAGATTATGGCTAGTGGTATGTAACACTGAATATTGATATGAGAAAGGGAAACCTTAGGCCTTCGTGGCCAAAACCTTGGATTGTTATATGTTTGACCCTGTAGGAATAGGAATGTTCAAATGTGAGTAACTCTGATGCACTCAGAGCAATTGCAGGAAAATAGTGATTTAGGCAGTGCGAATGTTACCAGATTGGCCTAATAAACCATAGATTTTGTGTTGTTCTCGCCGTATGACCGTAGGGATGATTTAGGGATGTTTTGGGGGCATTGGGTAAGTGAATCGTATGAGTATTTGGACAAGAATCAGTTCTGGTCGTAACAGGTTTTTGCTATCATTGCACTGTTCGCCTAGCAAGCATGCTAGTGAACACTCACTACCGACTCGCCTAGCGAGCAAGCCAACGAACGTAGCAGAGTTTGCGAAATTGATCGTTTTGCAGCGATGCCTTGATATTTGATTCTGAGATTTTTGAGATGAGTTAACATGAGTATGACAGTGAGGAATTATGTGATTGATAGGCTATAGTGTGAGAATTACTGCGGGTATAAGTTGATGAATTAATATGATGTAATATGAGATGATATGGGATAATATTATGAATTAATATGAGATAACATGGGGTAGTATTATGAATTAATATGTGATAATAGGATGGGCTAACACGAGGATGACTATTCGGACGTGATTATATGATGATTTATGTGATGATGATTATTATTATGACGAATTATGTGATAACATGAGATATGATGATTTATGTGATGATGATTATATGATGAATTATATGATGACATGGTGTGTGAGATTAATTATTATGATGAATTATATGATGACATGATGTATGAGATTAATTATTATGATGAATTATATGATGACATGATGTGTGAGATTAATTATTATGATGAATTCTATGACGGAAATGATGTGTGATGATGAGTATTATGAAGTGTTGTGATGACATGATGCATGATGATGATTATTATGATGAGCTATGATGACATGATGTATGATGATGATGCACCTATGATGTTATTATGAGGATGCTTTGTGACGTGTGCATCATGCATTCATGTGCATCCGGACTTCGGTTCAGGATCTCGATTACTTTGGCTTCAATCCCACTGTGCGGATGTGAAGTATCTTGATGTGCTCCGGTTCTCAAGTAGAATCGATCCTATTGATGGGGATCTATGGAGGGTTGATGGCCCAGTGTCCATCATGCTGTGATGATTGGTACCACATGCATTGAGTCTATGTTGCATTTTCATTTATGAGCCTTTGTGTATAAATTATGATGTGTGGCCTTCGAGGCCTATTGAAGTATATGAATGTGTTGAATATGAATATGATGCCGTTTATGCATTAATTGTTATACATTGATTATTATGAATTGTTTTACTCACCCTGCCTGTTTGAGTGTTACCTCCACGTGGGTAACATGCAGATGATAAAGGTTAGTCGTGGATGCCGTTGAGGACTTTTGAAGTTTCGAGTTGTTAGCCTTTGGTTAACTTGGAGGATCTTGCTCTGATAGTGTAACATCGGGTTGGGGTTTATGTTTTACTTGAGTTATTTTGATTATCTTTTTGTATAAGGAAAACTTTGGATATGACTTTTGAGTTCCGCTGCTTTGTGCAAATTGATGTATTTTGAGAAAACCTGTGTGTTATGGAGCATTGACTTATTTTGAGAAATTGAGAAATGTGTGCCCTTTTTGTGGCTTTTTATGAAAGTTAATATTTTACTTTGAAATCTGTGTTATTTTCCCTTGTTATTTTTGGGGGTAGAAAAAGGGTGTTACATTCCACATTGATGCTAACATAGATAAAGCATCTGCAATATGGCTCTCGGCTCTTGGAACATGTTTGAAGATAATTTCATCAAAGTATTCAATCATCTCCAGAATATAATCCGTGTAGGTAACAAACTTCTCATCTTGAGTCTCCGATCCTTCTGTAAGTTGATAGATCACCAGGGCAGAGTCGCCAATCACTTATAAGATCTTAATGCAAAGATCGATAGCAGCTTCCAATCCTAGGATGCAGGCCTCATATTCAGCTATGTTGTTGGTACAGGAGAAGCAAAGTCTGGCAGTAATAGCAGTATACCCTCTAGTTGGATTTTCCAAAACAGCTCCAACACCATGTCCGTTTTTGTTAGATGCTCCATCAAACATCATCTTCCAGCGGGATCCAGGTTCGGGACCTTCTTCATGACTAGGTTCTGGTTTCAAACTTTGAACATACATTACATCTTCATCTGGGAACTCAAATTTGAGTGGTTGGTAGTCCTCCACAGGATGTTCAACAAGGTGTTATGACAAGACATTGTCTTTGACAGATTTTTGGGCGACATATTGAATATCATACTCTGACAAGAGCATATGCCATCTGGCTAATCTTCCAGTTTGAGTCGGCTTTTCAAAGATGTACCTTATCGGGTCCATCTTGGAGATTAACAGAGTAGTTGACAAATCATGTATTGTCTCAAACGTTTGGCTGCCCATGCTAGAGCACAACAAGCCTTTTTTAAAGGTGAGTAACGACTTTCACAATCAGTGAAATTATTGCTTAAATAGTAGATTGCATGGGCAGCCAAGTTAAAGATCGGCGTGCAGGTAGGCGTCAAGTTAGAGATGAATCTAGATATGTAGTTTAGTCGTCCAAAGAAACCTCTGACCTGTTTTTCCTTTTGAGGAGCTGGCATCTCTTAAATTACTTAACCTTACCGGGATCCACTTCGATTCCTCGTTGGCTGACGATGAACCCAAGTAATTTGCCGGGACGAACTCCAAACGTGCATTTAGCCAGATTTAACCTCAGCTGATATTCTCGAAGTCCTTCAAATAATTTTAGTAGATGATCCAAGTGATCTTCTTCAGTTCGAGATTTTGTAATCATATCATCCACGTACACCTCAATCTCTTGATGCATCATATCATGGAAGAGCGCAACCATGGCTCACTGATATGTGGCTCCTGCGTTTTTCAACCCAAAAGGCATGACCTTATAACAATAAGTGCCCTAGGGTGTAATGAAGGTTGTTTTTTCCATGTCGGATGGGTCCATCTTTATCTGGTTATTGCCTGAGAATCCATCCATGAATGAGAATACCGCAAAGCTGGTTGTGTTGTCCACCAAAGTGTCAATATGTGGCAGGGGGAAGTCATCCTTGGGTCTAGCTTTGTTCAAATCCCTGTAGTCTACTCACATCCTGACTTTACCATCTTTCTTAGGGACAGGCACAATGTTAGCCACCCACTATGGGTACTTTGATACTAATAAGAATCCAGCGTCAATTTGCTTTTTGACCTTGTCTCTAATTTTGAGAGCCATGTCAGGTCTGGATCATCGAAGCTTCTGCTTGACCGGAGGACACTCAGGCTTCAGGGGGAGCTTGTGAATCACAATGTCGGTATCCAAACCAGACATATATTGGTAGGACCAAGCGAATACATCAGTATAATCTTTGAGAAGTGTTATTAGTCTATTTTTTACATCTGGCCCTAGCGATGCCCCAATTTTGACCTATTTTCTTTCTTTTTCGGAGCCTAGGTTAATGACCTCAATCTGTTCTTTGTATGGCTGATCATAGGCGTCCTCATACTCAGTCATTTTTAGCAATTCTTCAGGGACTTCAGAATCTTCATCACTTTCTTCTTCGGCTTGAAAAACAAACGGATCACTACCAGAAGGGATCAAATGATCATGGATTTTATGGGTGATGGAGGTTTCTTGTATGGTTTTATAGGTTTTAGAATGATCTGACACACACACAGCAAACATGCAAATGATGGGTTGATTTTAAATTTTCAAAAAAAGTTGTCATTTTTCCTTTTTATAAAAAGTGAAAATGATGAGGAGAAAACAAAACAAGAGTTTTAACAATAACACTTCTTCATTCATTAATCTTTTCAAATTGCAAAGAGGCCCATACAAATGATTCGCCAGCCCTGGGCAAGACCAAGAATTTTTAAAGAAAACAAAAGCTCACAAGCAAATGCATTACTCTAAAGGCAAAATGACATGAATTTCTACTGTCTCCCAATTGCATAAAGTTGCCCCACCTCGGATCACCAGGTTGTCGAGGTCGTTTTCTTCATCTTCATCAATAACGACATTCACTTGTACCCCGCCACTTATGAATATTTCCTTCAGGGTCTTCCGCTTCATGGTGCTTTCTTCAGGTGTGCCCTCTAGATTTGGTTTGTAACCCAACCCTTGCCTGTCATTCTTGGCGCGGGCATTTACCTCTATGACCTCTCCCCATCCCAGTGGGAGCCCTCCTTCCATTGCAGCTTTCATACTTCACACAGAGGAAAAAGATGGTCCACGGACTACGGCCGAATCATCAACCAACACGGCATGAGCAATCTCTAAATCTTGGAAGGCCTTCTCAAGCGCATCCTCATCGGCTTCGATGTACCAAAAGGAGGATAGGTTGCTTACCATCAAATCTTCCTCTCCATGTATTATGACCAGCTGGTCATTGGCGACAAACTTCATTTTATGATGTAACATAGATGTGACAGCGCCCGCTGTATGTATCCACGGCCTTCCTAGTAGACAGCTGTTTACAGGATTTATATCAATTACCTGGAAGGTGATATCGAAGACCTGGGGTCCTACCATGATTGGCAAGTCAACCTCTCCTATTACCGTTCTTCCTGATCCATCGAAAGCTTTTACGATTAAGGAGGTGGGCCTCATCTCGGCTCCTTTGTAGGCCAATTTTGGTATGGTTCTTTTGGGCATCACATTGAGTGCAGACCCAGTATTAATAAGCACTATGGCGAGGGTGTCCTCTTCGCATTTAACGAATACATGTAAAGCACGGTTCTGCTTGCGCCCTTCAGCGGTCAAGTCACCATCGTCGAAGCTTAGTGTATTGCAAGTTGTGATATTTGCAACAACATAGTCAAACTTCCCCAAGGTGATATCTTTCATTACGTGGGCTTGTGTGAGTATCTTCATCAAAGCTTGACGATGCACAGGGGAACTTATCAATAATGACATAATTGAGATCTTGGACGGCGTCTGGTTGAGTTGGTCTACCACCCGATAATCGCTTCAGTGAATTATCCTCAAAAACTCCTCTTCGTCATCTTTGGGGATCTCTTTTCCTTTACCGGTGTATTCTTTGGAGATCACTTCTTTTGGAGCAACCTCTTTGGGAACAGTAACAATAGCTTTGGAAGCAACATCAGCTGATTGAGGGACAGTAGGATTCATTTTGGGCTGATATATTCGACCACTGCGGGTCATCTTACTTGCCCCAGCGATGTTGGTTACATCTTCTTGTTTTCTTACGGAATTCATATCATACCATGAATAGTCACGCTTCCATGATATGGCTCTCGGATGAGGACCAGGACCTCTCCTTGGATCGAACCTTGGTTGGTCCTTTCCAAATTTAGGTGCAGGATCATTGTGGAACACTGGTCTGACAACTTTGGGTCGGGTCATTTTGTTGTTGTTATTTTTAAACACTGCCCTTTTATTGGACTCTTTCGGTATGTTGAATACTGGTTCAATAACTGCCACATCCTCCTTCCTCTTTTTGCTGCTGACCTGTAGCATTCCTTTGTTGATTAACAATTGAATATCTCTTCACACAAGGTCACAACCCCGTGGATTCTGGATGCATTCTTCACAGCTTTCATGGGTGCTTTTGAGTAACCATGCTTGAGCTAGTCTTTTGCATAATTCTACCAATGGTGTCTTAACTTCGGAGACTGCGGTGATTGTCTTCATCTCGGAGTCTTCACCCTTTTCTGTTATAGCATTTACTCCACCGTGGTTTGGCAGAGGGTTATCTTTTACATTGGGGTGATTGTCCTCGAATGATAGTATTTTCTTTTCTATCAACTCTCTGACAATATGTTGGAGTGCAAAACATCCTTCTAGGTCATGCCCAACAACATTCTCGTGGAAAGGACAACGCACATTTGGATTGTAGTAAGGAGGTAAAGGATTAGGTGGAACACCTAATTTCCTCGTCTGAATGAGTCCTCTCTCCACCATCATTGGATACAACTCAGTGTAGCTCATGGGTATCGGCTGTATTCTAGGTTCCTCGTTTCGGTAGGTTGACCTAGGAGCTTGAACTCGAGGTTGTTGTGCCTGTTTGTTATTATAAGGCTGGTGGTTGTATTGCTGATACTGATTAGGCGCCCCTAACTGAGGGTTTTGCTAACTTTGCTGATTTTGGAACACCGGTTTTATTGCCGCTATGTATGGCGATTGATGATACCATTGTCACGGACCTTTTGGATTCTGCACCCTTTTTTCATGCATCACCGTGCTGACTTCCCCCTCTTTCTTCTTGTGGAAGCAGCTTAACAGTTTCTTGGCTATACTCGTGCTGGTATTAGTAGCTGAGTTTGATACCTTACCTCTTTTTAAACCTGCTTCCACCTTTACACCCACGCCCACAATTTCAGAAAAACTTGTCGTGATACTGCTAATCAATCTTTCATAGAATTCTGGTCTGGCCGTATCTACAAACCAATTGGCTAGTTCTTTCTCAGTCAGAGGAGGTTCCACTTGGGCAGCAGTTTCGCGCGATCTTTGCGCATACTCCTTGAAGGATTCAGAACTTTTTTGTGTCATGCTGAGAAGCTGACGATGATCCGGTGCTAGATCCATATTGTATTTGTATTGTTGTACGAATGCATCATATAAGTCCTAGAAACAGTGTATTTTTGCTTGATCTAAGCCTAAGTACCATTTGGTGGAGGCACCCTTGAGACTGTCTTGAAAGTAGTGTATTAACAATTTGTCATTCTCAATATGTGGGGCCATACGTCGGCAGTACATGATCAGATGCACCTTCGGGCAGGTTGATCCTTCGTACTTCTGAAACGTGGGCATTACGAACTTGGGAGGAAATACCTAGCCCGAGACCAAACACATGTCCTTGGCATCAGACCTAAAGACATTGTTCCCTTCTATGGCCCTCATTCTTCTGACCATTATGTCCATTTCAACTCTTAACTTCCAATGTTTTTCATCCTCAATTTCAGACCCGTCAAGTATTTCGAATATCGGGTTGATGGTTGTTAAAGATCGGTCGGACTTGTGCTTGACCCCCTGCTTGAGTGTAGAGAGGATCCATTTTTAATGGAACAATCTGCGGCTGGAAGCTGAATTGTTGGGGATTACTGAGTGGCGGTAGAAAATCCTTGGAGATACCGAACGGAAGTTCAGCTGCTGAGGCTATTACTGGAGGAGAATTTGCCATTGTTGTGTTGATTTCAAAGATCACTGTAGTTTGTGAATCCATCTTCTCTTTTATAACCTGGAGGACCTCCATGATCTGGCTAACATCACCTCTTATCCCTTCAAGATCGTTGTCAATCTGGTCGATTCTTTGGTCCTGATCAGCCATTTTTCTTTGAGCATTGGCTTGGGTGTTATAGTGATGGGAACTCAGTGTGACTTTCTTCCTCCCTAGGGTGGAAAAGAACAACATATGAGCTGTGGAACCCATGCAAGACTATGCAAATGATATGCAGATGCAAATGCAAGACCGACCATTCAAGGAAAAGCAGCAATCTTGTTTACAAACAAAATTAACAACACACGTAACAACGTGTTTGAAAAGCAGATTTCTATTGATAAATAAAATTCTGTTACAATAAATGGCTCTTGTTAAAAAACAAGAAATTTCTTACAAAGAGTTTCCAACAAGTAGCAAATACATTCATAGACTCCTAAGATTACAATCTTAAAGGAAAAGTAAGAAATTAGGAAACCTTGATCATTCTAACAAGACGATACTTCTCCTTCTTGAGGCTTGGACTGGTGTTGATTCTGACAGATCAGCTCCCATAACTCAGCATTTTCACGTTCTTCTTTGACTAAAGCGAACTTCAGCTCATCTCTGGGTATGAGTAATTCAGGTTCCATATAGATTTTGCAAGTGTGACTGTAGAACATTCTTAGAGCTATCTCTTTTGACCAAAGGAGATACGCTTTTATGACTAGGCAGCTCACATTCTCTTCTGCAGTCATTCCTTGCATGTGAGGATGATACCAAGCTAAACAGGCCTGGGTTTCGAAGTTTTCATCACTGCCTTTTTCACAAAAGCAAGTTCTTAGTAGGTCCGGCTCTGGTTCTGGCCTAGTTTGATATCCTAGCTGACGGCGAGCAAGGATCGGGCTATAGTTGATGACTCCCTTAGTGCCTATGAGAGGCATGTTTGGAAAGTCTCCGCAACTTTGAATCATGGCAACTCCACTATTTTTGACATCGTAACAGTTGACATCATAATGACTGAGTGATGCTAATTTTTCAATCCAAGCATCTTTGTTAGGGAGATTCCAAAGAATCTGAGTCTTAGGCAAGTGCGAAATAAACGACTTGCTGAGAAGCACCGTGCAACATGAGAACAGCCCGAGACCATACATCCTCTAACAATGGATAACAAAGTAGGTTTCATCCAATAGCGTGGGCACATGATTTCTGATTATGAAGAGTCTGATGGCCTCCTCACTAATGAACTCATCGCAGCTGGGGAAGAGATACAGTCCATAGATTAGGAAAGCCAGGATTGCTTCAAAGGTTCCTAAGTCTCTGTTATCATAATGGAACTCTGCTCTTTCCATGAATGGTCTTGCTTCCATTCCGGAGAAACCTTCCCCACTTACCAAATGAGCAGGCAGCTCTGTTGATTCAAGATGTAATGCTTCGGCAAGTTCTTTCCTTCTTGGTTTACCATAGTGCAGTGTGAAAGTTAGAGGAACTTTCAAATAGCCAGAATACTCTTCCAGCATTGGGAGCAGCTGAAAATCTGGGAATACGAAGCAATGATACACCGGATCATAGAATTCAACGAGTGCTAACAACATGTCTTTGTTAACTCTTGTGTTTAGCAGTGGTAGTAGATCTCCATACTTGGCGATAAATGCAGCGGGGTTCCTGACAAGGCCTCCCAAAATTCTGAGATTGTCCAATCTGAAGCTCAGAAATGAAAATCTGCTTCGGCGTTCCATAACAATGTCTGTAAAAGAAAATTTTTGAATTCCTTGAATGGTTAGCGAAAATGCGAGGATGCGAATGCAAAATCCAACTGATTTTACAAAACTCAGAAGATTAATTAAGTCAAACCCCTTATTTCATTAATTGTTGGAACAAGTTACAACTTTCAAATACAATACAAGAAGCCTAAGTTTACATTGGAAAACTAGGTCTTATGGTCTAAGTTTCTAACAAGAACTTCAATTGCGAGACCTCTTCAACTTCTTTAGCATTACATTTTCCATTACCAATTTATCCACTATGCCTTTCCAAGCTCTAGAGGTAGGTGGGACGTTTGAATATTCTTAATTTTTTGAGGTAGGTGGGTTTGATGCTAGAGAAAAATAAATTCTCCTTTATTGCTTCCCCATTTATCACACGTTGTTCGAGCCAACCTATTAGTTCATCTTTTTCTTGCACTTTTCTTATAAGTCTCGTTGTTTCGGAGAACAGTGTGTGATACATTCCTTCCCAAGTATCTCTCTCACGTTGGGCTCTTTCAAGCAGTTCTTGGTATTCTTCCATTTTTTCAATGGGAATGGTAGAAGATAATGGTGCGATAACAATCTGTGTATTCTTTTCTGGGAGATATAGCATCTTTAAATCTCGTGCTCTAGATTAGACCCACTGAGTGAACAGCTCAAAAGCAACACAGTTCCTTTTCCTTAGGCTAGCTTTAGTCTTTTTCTGAACATTCTCCCAAGCATCAACTGTGTTATTTCTCACATTCTTTGTTGTTTCAATATTGAGATAAAAGAACCCTGATAATAGCACATTTGTGGGCTTGTCCTTCATTGGAAAACCAAACCGACGTCTGGCCAAATAAGGATTCTAGCTAATTTCTCTTTTTACCTCAATGAGCGGTATATTTGAGAAATTTCCACATCGGTCAAAATAAACTCCTCTGTCGTAGGCAGGATTGTACCAATGAATGTCAGCTTACGTTAAAGATATTACCCTTTGAGACCATCTCCATCCATTGGGATTTTCTTTAAAAGCGTCAGTTCTTGGCAAATGGTTGACGAACCATTTGTACAGTAGAGGTGCCCAACAAAGAATAGTTCATTTTCCTTGAAGCGTCTGATGATGAATAGAATGATAAGTATCTCCCAACAAGGTAGGCACTGGATTGCCACTTAGAAATACGGTGATAGAAGAGGAATTGACAAATTCTTCAACTTCTGGAAATAACACCAATCCATAGATTAAGGGAGCTAGTACCACTTCGAATGCATCCATACTACCTTCTTTAGCAAGATAAGTAGCTTTCTTGACTAAGAAATCTGAATGGAAACCTTTGACTCCACCTTTGGTGGCACGGTTAGCTTTAATCATTGATACGTCAAGGTTTAGAGCATCTGCTATTTCCTTTGGTGAAGGTAAACTTTCCAATCCACTGTAAGGTTTCTGATCTTTTACAGGGACTCCCACGTAGTAGGCATATTCTTCCAAGGTTGGCACCAACTGATAGTCGGGAAAGGTAAAGCAATGATACAATGGGTCATATAACTGAACCAAAGTGTTGAGAACTCCCTCTTCCATCACTGTCTTGACTATACTCATTATCTTCCCATATCTTTTTCCAAAGTCTTCTGACACCATAGTCCCTAGTTTTCATAACTCGGATGTATCAGGCTTCTTGAAATTGTATTTCTTGGTGTTTCTTGTTCCAATATCCATGATATATCTAGGTTTTTACACAAAGAAATCAACTGAGCTTTACGAAACCAGTAGCAACATGAGATGCCATGATGAGATGATGCACACATAACACAAAGGCAAATATTCACAAACATAATGCACATGCACACACAGGGTCTCCCTAAGCTCAAGGTCAAAGCATGGAGTCATAAGGTCTACCCATCCCTAAGGATTTGTACTATAGGTTAATTGTACCTATCAAACGAGTTCTATCAAAGTTCCCAGAGTCATATTAAATCCTTCATATATTATCAACCAACACAACTACTCATGTTAGTCGACAATATTCTCAAGATAAACCCGTCTGAGTGTAGTACCGCGTAACAACTATTTCGGGACTACTCCCTAATAGTTTCCGCACTACGTCCTAAAAAGGCTTAGTGGGGTAAAAGTGTTACTAAAGGTCCTCAGTTTCACGGACTCTCAGGTTGAAACAATTAATGAAATGCATGACTACTCATACATCACCAATCATCTCAAGGAGGTCTTAACTGAGCGTGATTACATCATATGTCAAACATGCTAGAACTACTCCCAACAGTCAACTATTGATCATATCACATCCTATCATATGTGTCACTCACGTCCGCGCTAGGACTTATCTCACCACTCATGAAACCCAATGTCCACAACATACAAACAGATATATTGAGAAATACACATGTAAGCAAACATTCACAAGTATAGCATACAGTCTCATCATTGCGAAGGAGGGGGCCGACAAAGAATGAAGAGTCGCCACCGTTCGTTATTTATCCCAAAGAGAGGGAAAGGAAACGATTAGAGAAAACCTACGAAAAGGGAAAAGACAGGTTATCGCAACCAAATCATAGGTTCGGGAGTCGGTTATGCAAGGGGAAGGTATTAGCACCCCTCACGTCTATCGTACTCGACGGGATCCACGCTTGTTATCTATCTAAAAGGGTGTTTATCTATCTAAGCTACAGGCCACAGGGACAAAAGAAGAGAAAGAGACTCAATAGAGCATCGCCGCTCTATGCCTACGTACTCCCTCATGCAATGGGAAAGTCAGAGTCAACGTAGTTCGGAAAACTACAGGTGAAGGTGGGGAAGGTTGCTCGCGAACAGATCATCGTCTTGTGCCTACGTATCCTCGTCTAGTACAAGAAATCAGAGCAAAAGTAGTTCGGGCTAGCAAGACCACAGGTTGGTTCGAGTGTTTTATCCGAGTAGGGTTAAAACTTAGTTCTAGCGGTTAAGTGTATGTTGCTCGACCATTGGAGACTTAGGCGTTACCTATTTGCGGTAGAACCAAAAGTTTTAACAAAACTCTCTTTATGAAAATGGTTTCCGTTAACCCCGAAGGATAAAAAAAAGTTTGATGTTTGTTTTTGAGTCTTTTAAGAAGAATAAGTGAATTGAATTGTGTTTGTAATTCATGTTGCACTAAAGACTATGACTTAGGAGCGAATGCGTCGCAATCGTCCAAAGGACATACGCTAAACACTCTAGACAATTGAGAGGAGGCCCCCCAATCATCATTTCTCAAATGCTTAAGGCTCATAGCGTACAACACTCATTATCCTTTATTAAGCGTCTTGAAGATGTTTTGAGATGAGAAGAGAAGACACACTCTAAAGGGGAGACTAAACTCAACCTAATGTTATCATGCAAAGTACACCTATGATTGAGATGAAAAGCACTCAATGAGCCTCTCAAACATCTCTTGTCCATGACCATGAACTTGTGAACCCCTGATGATCCTCAATTTCCCTACAAGATAGGAGGTAAGCAAAGCCTATCAATCTTCTCTCTCAGAGAACTTTGACCACTTCTTGATGATTATGAGCATTAGATAACTTGAATAAGCACTCCTGGTTGAGCTTGAAACCCTTGATAACTCTGCAAAAGACAATGCTATGCAGATGTAAATGCTAAAGAATGAAATGAAACATAAGCCAAGTAAAGAAAAAGGTTGGGCAAATTTTGGGGTACAACACATACAATCATACAAAATAGGCTAAACCCTCAAGTTGTTAAGTTATTTCCCCAATGAAGTCGCCATTTCTGTTGTGGTGAGAATCGCGATGTCAAGCTATTAATTAACTTGAATCTTAATTCATTAAATTCACAATCAGACTTTGATTTATCTAAAGGAAAGGTTAAAGAAAGAAAGACCTTTTGCGCGATGTAACAACAATGCTAAGAGATTTGGGGATCGGGGTTGGTTATGCTTATGGCAGGTATTCCACATCCTAAACATTTGTATTACTCTACAAGAACCTTTTGTATGTTTTTATGCTAAGTTGCTAAATGTTTGCTATGGTTTGGGATTTTGGTATAAGGTTAAGTTGTAGGTAAAAGACCTAGGGATAGTTTCTAAGTTTTCTCGCAAAGATATCGCATCTTCTGCCTACGTATCCTAACTAGGATAGAATCAGAGCAACCATAGTTCACCTCACTAGGGATAGATGAACACTTGATTATAATCAAAGTTTAAAGGGGGAACAAACATAACAATGCTTGTGTAGAGTTTAACAAAACTCTCTATTCTAAGTTGTACACTCAAAGGGATTGACCTTTACAAAAGTCAAGAGGGGGTAAGTAATCATGACAATTATTATTACATAGAGTTAACAAACTCTATCTTAAATTTCTAATTGAAGGGTACTCCTAACAAGGGGTGGGCCTTTTATACTTAGAGCAAAGTCTGATGGATATGGGTTCTAACTTAACTAAGTTATGGTTCAAAATGACTTACCAAAGTCAAAGGGAGGGTAACGAGCTATCTATGACCCAAGGGTCAATAGAGAGACTTTCCTTTGGAATAGGAGAAATATGAGGCAACTGGATGAGAACTAACAAGTTCCATCACTTGGGGAATAACTTAACAAAGTTAAAAGCACACATAAGCATTCATTCAAACATGATGAACATATAAATTCAAGTGTAAGTTCAAGATTTCATGGGGAAAGACATATACGTTTTATGATCACAACCAAGATGAAGCAATCCCTAGCATGTTATGGTTCTAACAGGACATATAAACAAGTAGAAAAGACATGGTGAACACACTCAAGAGATCGCAACATCAAGAAGCATAATATGGTTCACAAACAAAGGTCAAAGTGTGGTTTTCCATAGATACATTTACAAAATCAAGGATTAAACATGGTAAGACTTTGAACCAAGCAACTTTGATCATTCAAGAATGTTAACAAACATATATGGACCACACATAATCAATCTTACAAGATAAATCAAACTATTAGTTTAGAAAAGTTTCAAAATCATTAAGGTAAAAACCCCAAGAAAACACATGATTTCCAAGTGAGTCAAAGTATTTCTAGGATAACCATCCTTGAATTCTTTTCTTACTATTTGAGAATAGACATGATGAACAACAATTTCCAAAAATAATGGTGAAAAAATGTTGAAAAATGAACAAGTTATGATGAATTTAAATTGTGAAGAAATCATGAGGAAAAGTGATTAAGAAAATGGAAATATCCTCAACAAGGGTTGAACCCACGCCCTATGGTTCACAAGGGTAAAACATTGTCAAACCTACCATGGCGCGCGTGTGATATCGGAAAGGGAGAAAATCAAGATATTGTAAAAACGCATAAAAATGGTAAAATGCAAAAGAGTTGTCCCTGCAAGGATCGAACTCGTGTGGGCAAGGCAAAAAGAGTATAAGGCGCACAAGTCTTAACCACTGGGGTGGTGATACATCCAATGTATCAAACCACCCTATAAAATAATAAGCCTCACACTTAAGATTTCTAGGCAGAAACTAGGCCAAACCAATCAAGATCCTCACAAACGTGAACAATCAAACTTACTCAAAGCTTAATGGATTTTGGAGAAAATTTAGTCTAACTTGATTGAAATTGAATAAGGAATGCAATGACATCCTTAGTTTCTTCTGAAAATATCTACATTTTGAAATTTGAAGACAAATGCAAAACTGAGGTAAAAGTGTATTTTCAAAACCAATGACTTGTTCAAACATGCTATGACCAGAAAGAAGGTTCAAACACATTCTAACTATCATGTAAAAAGTGTCCAAAAGAAAATGGTACTCATACCTAAACCAAAACATCAAATGACCTATGAAAATGCAATTGGTAGCATGTTGTCAAGCAAAGAGGTTCCTAACAATTTCAAATAGGTAATGGCTCATCAATTAAATGTGATTCACACAACTCAAATAGCATGTAAGTGAAGTTCTTTGGTCACTCCAACATTGATTCAAATAGAATCATGACTTTGATCATGAAAGTAAAACTTCAAGCCATCTCAAAATGCATAAACAGAATGGTTCACAAACACAACAAATTCTCATCATACATTATTCATACATGTTCAGTATGACCTATAAATGAGTACAAGCATAACCAAAACATCAACCTTAGGCAAAAATAGAATATGATACATGGAAGGGGGATTTCAATCCATCTCAATATGCACAAATAAAATAGTTTACAAACACATCAGCTTCACATCATACAATGTTCATACATGTTCAAAATGAGCTATAACTGGACTTAAGCACCAACACAAACTGATTCTAAGCAGAATCAAAAAAATAGCCCATGGAATGAAAACCAAACAAATCACAGTATCATGCACAAATCTCATAACAGTTTACAACCTATGAGAAATAGCTATCTACCAAAGTTCAAACATATCTTGCAAGAGATTCTATGTATGTTCAGCTAATGTAGATCAAAGATAATCATGGTGCATAAAAAGTATAATGGACAAAAGTGACTTACCTCTTGAAGACCTCCTAGAAAGCTCTTGATGAAAAGCTTCTGGTTGAGTATAAATGAATTGAGTAGCTTCTCTATACCTCCACAACAATATTTAAAAGATTCAAGTTCCTTCCAAGCAAGCTCTTTGTGCAAACAGAATGCCTTAGGCAAGAAGTAACTAGTGGATCTTATGACAGATTTGGAAAATGGTGATGGAGTTGGATTGTGATTACTTGGAAAGTATGAAGTGTTGGAAAGTATGGAACAGGTCTGAACAGAGAGCTTTCTTAGTTAATGCAAAAAGTCAAATTTCTTTGGTTTAAGGGTTGACTTTTGGAAAGAAAAGTTTTCTGGTGGAAGTAATGGTTTGGAAAGCTTTATTACATCATCTGTGGGTTGCTAGAAGTGTTTGTAGAGAGTTTCAAAGGTTGGAAATGGTTTTGGAGAGGATTCTGCCCTAGGCAGATTTTGGTGTTTTTTATAGATTTCTTAACTAGCAAGGAAATAGAAAACAGAAATGAGAGGCTTATTGTTTCTTGCGCTAATGGTTGTTATGGTGTGTATTTGATATGTAGAAGGTGCTCTATTTATAGGGAGAGTGGAAAGCAAGGATTTGGTTGAGTTTGAAGTCTCTTGCTAACTAGACCATTTGAAAACCAACTTGCTTGTAATGATGAATTCCCTTGATTTATGTGATCAAGTACAAGGCTTGATAGTTTCAAGATATGCTTCTGCGTTTGAGAGGGACTTTGGAGTGTGGAAGGAGGTGAGGTAGTGGCTCAAGAAATATTTTGGGGGAAGAGTTGCTTTATCAAAATGGTATGGATCACTTTATACCATAAATGGAAGTTTTCCTTGGTTCCACCCTTTAATCTGTGTAATCCTTGGATTTTTCTTGTAACACCTTATTTATGGTCTATCTAGAAACTAATCAACTTAAACCAACCAGCTTGACAGCAAGGAAATGGTTTTGTAACATGTCATGACAAATTGGGATTTTGTATTTCAAGCTTTTGGACCTCAACTTCCCTCCTTTGAAACTCCTAGCTCATGAATGCTATGGGGGATTTATGCTCTAAAACTTTCATGTTTACACAAATTCAAATTCCAAGTGGAACTAGGTCAAAAATTCCCGTGAATTTGGCTGAAAAATTGACTTAAAAGTGCCAAAAACATGAAATTTTTATAAGTGTTTTTCCCCTCTTGCCTTGTCTTTGATCATAATTCAAACTCCATTCATTTTTTGAACATAGGTCACTGTGGAACTTTTGTAGAACTTCTCAAGACCTTTCCATCAAGCTTTAAACTACTCCATTTGGATGTGTGGTTAGGAAGTTATGGCCTTGCCCCTTTCAAAACCCTAATTTCTCGACTTTTCGATTACTTCTCAATTCTTAATCCAATGGTCACCAAACTTCATGATTATATATAACATAATATTGGGAACATAATTGTCTTCAATTTTGGTTCAAAACCCTATTGGTCAGTGGGTTGACTTTTCAGTCAGACGAACCGAACTATCGAAAACCTCATAATCGTCTGTTGGTATTCTGGGTTCCCTGAGGCCTTGAAACTTCTTGAGGGGACTTCAATATGTTATATAAGCTTTATGGACCAATATTCCACCATTGGAATTCCATTTATATCAAAAGTCAAATTACAATTGACTTTTCTAATTAGAAACCCTAATTGAGGGTCATAGACTGTACTGTTCTTCTTCTTTGGGTAACAACCTCAAATTGGACTCATACTTGATCCAATGTAATATCTTTGATGATATAAGTAGTTCCTTCATGGAGAATAAATCCAAGACATTAACTGGTCACATCACAAAAACCCTGATTCCTGATTGTGTGGAACCCTGATTCATTTGCATCTTAACAAAGGAAAACTTGAAAGAGGTTAAGGTTAGATAAATAATGATGATACTCCTAGAATGATAATGAAACCTAGGGGTCAAAATTTGGGGTACAACAGTTAGTAGCCATTATTATCTTCTTGAGCAGTTACCATTTTCCACCCCAACTTTTGGTTGGTATCTCGTGTACTTCGGTTATCCCAACTTTTGGTTGGTACCCGCTACTGTTAAGTCCACCTTCGGCTGGAAATCTTTTCACTATGCACATTCTCGCAGTTTGTAAATTTTTAGGTTCTTTTGGTATTCAATCACCTTTTACCTTGAATAGGGGCAGCTGTAGCACCCCAAAATTTGCCCATATCATCTTGCATTGGAATTTTTACATATTAGGCAGGGGATCAAAGTATCTTGTTCAGCAATCAAGATAAGAGCTCCACCTTCAAAGCTCAGTCAAGAGTTCATGCTAAATTTTGTGGCAATCTCAAGCCACTGGGTCTCCATCATCATCAACACATGTCACTCAAACACTTGAATTAAGAGCATAAACATTAATTATCCTCCTCATATCTCATGATTAACTGATTAGGGTTTTGGTTCAAAGGAGATTTGTGGCTAGTTCTTTGGGTAAGACTTGATTCTAAAGCTCAACACACCTTGAGGGTCCTCTACATGGATTATATGTCATCACAAGAGCCTCAGTTAGTGGAAATGGTCCTAGGATTTCACCTGGTCAATAAAAGTCAATTGTGATTCAATAAAGTCAAAATCTTTGATCTCAAGGTTAATTAAGGGCATGATAGTTGTTTTCAAGTGATTTCATATATTTGGAACAAGAAGAATCAAGGAGAAACATAAAATCAAGAGTTTGACAAAATTAGGGTTTTAGTGAAAATTTTCTAAGTGTAGAAAACCCTAATTCTAGCCATCTTGCAACTTCCATAACTCTCTCATTTTTTGTCCAATGAAGGCAAACTTGCTATAAAATTAAAGAGGACATCATGAACTACAATACTTGGAAGGAGGTGTCCAAAAGATTCATGGTTTGGGAGATATGATGGGTTAAAGTTGGAAAATGGAGATTTTGTCATTTCAACACTTAAATTTTTTTCTAAGTATAGAAAATCAGTTTGAAGTACCAACTTTCAAGCCCATCTTTCATGGTGATAAGATCTTCAACTGAAATTTCCTACAACATGAGAGTTGTAGAAAATCCTCCAAGCTTTCTTTTGAGTACTATATCATCTCCATTGGATATGTAGAGCTCAAGTTATGAAGCTCCCAAGTTGAGGTCTCAAAGATGTCAAGTTTGACATTGCTAGGCAGATTTTTGGACCAAACTTCCAAGGCATTTTTCACTAAGTTCTTGATATCAAATGAATTTTCCTACAACATGAAAGTTGACGATCATTCTTCAATATTTCTATCCACTACTAGAACTCTTATATTGAACCAAAACTCTTCAAGTTACATGACTTCAAAGTTGAGGTTTCAATGATGTGAAAAGACCATGACTTAGAATTTTTCTAATTCACCTTGGGCAGATTTTGAGGCATGACTTTTAAACCATTCTTTCATGATCATACAAGGATTATTTCAAGTTGCCATAAACATGAAAATTGTTCACCGTAGTCTTGGCTTTGCATTGATCACAAGAACTCTTGTTTTGCATCCATCGTCACCAAGATATGATCAAAGAAAGTATGGTGTTTAAACATGACTTCAAGCGCATAACTTGCCACGATTTCCTGGCATGATTTTCATGTAGTTTTGCAGCATGATTTCACTTTGTTCCTTGTGCATCAAGCCTCACTTTTTGTGTCGCAAACATCACCATAAATTGTCAAACTGTCCTATGTACCATACACACAATTTTGAATCATTTTTGCTAAAGAAGAAAAAAACAAAGTTGTGAGAAACTTGCTTTACAAGTGTGATCCCTCCACTCTCTTTTTATCTTACCACTCTTGTCCATAAAAGGACAACTAGACCACCCACAACCATACAACTCGTACCACCTCACTCACTCACTCTTAATTTCAAATTTTTCACAAAATCATTAACCAAGCTTTAACCACGGTTCATTTTTATTTTAGCCCTCAAGACCCTGATATATAAACTTCAAAACTCTAAAAGAGAGGGAAGATCATTCTCAGCATCCAGAAAACCCTAAAACACTATCTCATTCAAAGAATTTCCTCTCTTAGAATCTCATTACACAAGGCTCATCCTTCATTTTTCTTGCTTCAATCTTCATCCCTAGAGTCTCAGAAAGCTTGAGGAAGAGTTCGATGAAGTGTTGGAGCTCAAAGCATAAGTTGGTAAAGCTTCATATTTGGTATTTTTTCTTGAGCTTGTTTCTGTCTTTTTTCTAGTCCACTTACTTTGTTGTGTGCATGTTTGGACTTTTGGTAGAATGTAGAATATTATCATGTGCTTATTGTTCTTGTATATGAAAGTTTCAATTTATGCATTTTTTCTACGTGGCCTGTTTTTATCCTTTTAGAGTAGATATAAATGAATTTTGAGGTCAGACTCGTGTTCTCCTTGAAAAATCCTTGAGAATGGTGTTTTATTTTGCTTGATTTGATGAGGTTTTGTTTTTGCTCCGGCGAGGTCAACCAGAGAAGACGACCGGAGCCCTAGCTCTGGCGTCTGAGGTGTTTTGGTGAGTTGGCGCAGGCTGACTCTTTGACTTGCCGACATGGCGCTGATGTGGTGCTAAGTTAATTAATGAGAATCCTGTGTGGCATCTTTTTCTTGTTTGGCTTCTGAACATGGGTTTAAATAACCTTTGGGCCTAGCATCTTTCATATTCACACCTCCCAGTATTTGACCCATCAACGTGTTTATTCATGTTCCCTTTGTTTCTGACTATTTCTAATTCACCACCTCCTCTTCCATTCTATTTTATATATTTTATTTTCTTCCTTTTTCATTTTAATTTATTTTGACCCTCGATATATGCTCAACTAGTTGAATGCTTTGTCTTGTTTGATTCATTTGATGATGCTCTCTTGAAATTCTTGTTGTGACACTTTGCCATATGATTCATATCATACATGACCTAAGTTTGAGCATTTATTTGGATTTTACTTGCTCTAATTTCTATTTTCAAATGAAGCTTAAAGTGTGCTTATTTTAACTATGAACTTGTGTATGTCTTGCCATGATCTTTTGAATTTGGTTCTTGGTTGACTCAATGAGTGTTTGATGATATTTCTTGGCTTTTCTCAACATGTCTTAGGTGCTGGTTTCATTTAATTGAGGTCCATTGTATGTTCATTTTGTTTCATTTGCCTTGCATGACCTTATACTTCTCACATAAACAACTTGAGTTTGTGTTTGCTTAACTTTGGTATTTTAACTTGTGTTTGCCCCTTTTTTTATTTTGATCATGGATTGAAATGTGAACATGATACATCCTATTTCAGTTTGTTTTAATCATGATGAATTGGTGGTTGATTTTGTATGCTTGAGTGTCTCCTATCTTGGATTCACTTTGATGCTTGTGTTTGTTCTTAAGGCATGTTTTGAGATCAACCTTTGATGGTTCCCTTATGTGTTTATGGATGAACTCTTGCCTTGGTAGACATTTTGTTGTTGCTGCCCATATTTGATTTCATACCCTAATTTCACATGTTTGTTTATTTGAAGTGTGTCTGCTTGAGATAGTTGTTGTTTGTTTGGATATTGATGAGATGCATGCTTGACACTATCTATGTTTTTTTTCTTTGATCTTTGAATAGAGTTGATATGATATGATGTTACTACTTCCCTACCTTGTTTTCCATCCCATTTTGAATTCATCCCACCTTGTTTGATGATTGATGATGCCTATTGTGGACATTGAGTCACTTGTGTGTGTGTGTGTGTTTGGGCACTTTGTCTTGCCACTTTGTTTTAGCCTCTAACCTTTGAGTGTGGTTTGGTATGTATGCATTACTTTTTTCACTTTGACATGATTTTGAAGTGTGCCTTGTGTGATTAAGATCAATACTTGCTTACGTGTTTGCTTTGTCTTTTGAGTTGAACTTCCAGGAGTGCTTACTTGGTGTTGCTTCTTCTCCTTCATCTCATTCTTCTTTCTTCTCCTTCCTGTCTTGGGACTTGTTTAAGTCTTGAGTTTGTTTTCATTTGTGATTGATTAGTATGGTGTTTACTTACATGATCCCTTAGGATTCCTAGCCTCACTTAATTTCTGATTAAGGTGGGAGTAGGAGAGACATTAGGCTTTCAATCCTTTGCATGATAACAATTAGGATAGTCCCTTCTTTTACCTCAACTCTAGGTCCATCACTTGTATGATAACATTAGGTAGACTTCCTTTTCATCCTAACCTTAGGACCATTTTGTATGATAACATTAGGGTTTTCAATTTCCCTTTAGTGTTTTCTGTTGTGTCTTCTCTTCTCATCTCAAACAATCTTAAGACTCTTAATAAAGAATGATGAACATTGTGCGCCACGAGCCTTAAGTATATGGGAAATGATGAGTGGGGGTTTCTCCTTATTTGTCTAGAGTGTTTAGTGTATGCCCATTGGGCGATATGCGACGCATTCGCTCTTATGTCATAGTCTTTAGTGCAGCGGGATTCTCAAATAAATTCAATTCACTTCTCTAAAAGACTCTTAAAAAAAATTGAAACATTTTTATCCTTTAGGATTATTCTTTAAAATCATTTTCAAAAAAGAGTACGTTATTTTTCCGTTCTACCGCAAACAGGCATCGTCCATAACTGCTGGAATGGGAACCTAACGTCGCTCATAAAAAACACTTAACCACCCAGTGGTCTAGTTTACCTGAACTACGTTTGTTTTATTTCTCATACCAGATGAGGATACGTAGGCACAAGACGGTGATGTCTTGGTGAGCAACCTTCCCCTCATCACCTATAGTTTTCCGAACTACGTTGACTCCGACTTTCCTACTGCACAAGGGAATATGTAGGCATAGGGAGGAGATATCCTATCGAGTCTCCTTTTCCTTTCTCTTCCCTGTTCATTAGTAGCTTTTAGATAACACCCCCTTTGATTAGACATCAAGCGTGGATCCCGTTGAGTACAACGTACGTGAGGGGTGCCCATACCTTCCCCATGCGTAACCGACTCCCGAACCCAAGATTTGGTTGCAATGACCTTGTCTTCTCCTTTCTTTTAGGTTTTCTTTGATCATTTCTTTTCCCTCTCTTTAGGATAAATAACGTTCAGTGGCGACTCTTCTGTTTGTTTTCGCCGGTCCTTTTTTGCAGTTGGCCATGGTATGGCAGTCTCATGGCATACTTCAAGTATCCTCGAAGCATCCACTTGACCTTCTATGCTTCTGAAAAACAAATTCAAAAATGCCTTTATGAGTGGACTTGAGAGACAACTTAAAACTCCCAAAACTGCCAATGGATACACAAGCCCTCAACTCAACCTCTTTCCTTCAAATTCTCTTCATGTTACCTGATTGGAACTATCTTCCAAGCAACACAGAAATATCCTTCAGAGGATTCTAGGTCACAGTGCTTTATCCTGTTTATTACTCCCAACAAGAAGCAACAAGAATGATGATAGAAACTGATACTACCTTCAATGTGCACCAGGTAAGATATCAAAACATCTTATAAGGCACCATGCATAACAATAACAATAGTATTAGCAGCAGCGGACGAATCTTCACTGAGCACTCAGTCAACCATCAGTAGTTGTCAGGCCAAATTTAGAAAACTAACTTCCTAGCTTCCAATCTCCTTAAGGATAACATAATGGATGATCTGATCACACAAAATCCTTCCTTGTTCAAAAGACCAGAAAGTATATTCCCTTGAACTCATCAAGAAACATAACAGGACGCCCGCTCTGATACTAATTGAAATTCTGGCAAGCAGATCACAGATGTCCTAAGAGATGTCGAGACATTGATCTCTGCTACAAACTGAATAAGGATGGAACAAAAATATTCTGTTCTCTTAAACTCAAGAACACTTTTAACCTTCAAGGTCAAAACAGTGTCATGACAGATGTTTCAATATCTGTTAAAACATATACATCAGATCAAAAGCACAGATTGAATAAAACATGACAGAATGAAAAAAAAACATAAGATATGATGACCCAGTTCAGTGCAATTCACATACATCTGAGGGCTACCAAGCTAGGAATGAATTCACTATTAGCAGTATTAATTTAGAGCTAAACTCCCCTATTTACAACTCCTCACTTAATCACTACCCAGTATAATTCTACATAGAAATCACCATCTAGATAAGAGAACCCTATCTCAATTCCTAAATCACCTCAGTGATATCTAACAATTACAATCTCCAGCAATTGCGTCAAACTGTTTAATTGAAAGACATTCCTTCCAAAACAATATTCAGTCAAAACTCTTGACTAACAAACATGCATGGATTTGCTTTAAAGCTTCATCCACGAACAATACATAATTCATTACCTATAGGTTTCTGAATCTGTAAAACTATGTCTACCACAATGTATCAACCGATACAAAGGGTGACTTACAACACAAGAAATCACACGACTCTCAAAACCCTAAACCCTTATTTTTCCACTTTACAATAGTCTTAATAAGAATTCGTATCCTACCCCAGGTCTTGGTCTTCCTTTTATAGCCTTCAGCTGTCCATGGGCTTCGAAGTCTCTATTTAATCTTCCCTTGGCCCATGTTCTGATTGCTCCTTAAATCTTGGACCAAATCTGCAACAAATCTGTTGCACTAGATCAGGATGTCGAGTCCATAATGCTAGGACATCTTGACTCACATGTATTCCTTCAGCAGATTTCTTCTTGTTGGAACATCTTGTGCAACATCATGTTTTACATAAATTTTAGTCAAATATTTAGAGCCTTCATACATCAATTTATTTTGAAATAAATTTGAAAGAAAAGGATTTGTCTCAAGTCTTGCACATTGAGATTGTCAATTATTTCTTTCTTTCATCCTTAAAACACTTAATAAATAACTTGGACCAATAAAGGATTGTTAGAATCTAGCACTCTAGCACAACTCTTTGAACCATTTATCACTATCAATGTTCATGGTCTACAAACAATTTTCTTAATCAAACTGAAATGAAAGACGTTGTTAGAGCTTAACACTCTAGCATAAACTCTTTGAACAATTGATCATCGTCAAACGTTCATCATTCTTTAAATATATCAAAACTATACTCAAATCTCCATTTTTTTGGACCATACCTTGATTATCATCAAGAGACCAAAACTTCTTCATAATTATGAGCAAACCTTGATTATCATCAAGTGTATTTTCTTAAACAAAACCTTCAAAGCATATAGTAAGATCAAATAATCTTTTCAAAATGAAAGATATGTTGTCTTAATAAACACTAGGACATTATTTTGTCTACAACCATTGAGTTGAAATATGTGGCATGAATAAGATTTGTAAATCCATTCAATTTTGCGTAAATGTCCGATCCACATTTGTTTTGGGTAAAACAAATTTCTTATGTTGATTAATACATAATAGCTTTCGGTAAAATCAACTAGCAAACTTTTATCTGAACTACGATTGCTCCGATTCCATCCTTGTAAGGATACGCAAGCACGAGACTGCGAAGTCTTATCGAGCACCCTAATAATAAAAACCTCTTTAGGTTCAGTTTCTCTATGATAATAATCTAAAACATTTCTTCTCTCTTTTCCCACTCCATAACTAAAAGATTGGAAACTCACATTAAGCTAACATTCATTCAACCTTAACTAAATGGTTCCTGTTGAGTACAACATACGTAATGGGTGCTAATATCTTCCCCTTGCGTAACCGACTCCCAAACTCATATATTGGTTGCGATGACCATATCCTTGTCCTTTATTTTAGGGGTTTTATTTGATATTTCCCTTTCCCTATATGGGAATAAATAAAGATCGGTGGCGACTATATAAAGACCATCCCGCGAGCGTGCGGTTGGGCTTTGGAAGGTCATTCTCATTTTTCGAGGTACAACAGATGGAGACTCTGTTAGGGAAATTTCCCAAGAGGGTTAAACCTATCTTTTATATATTTGTGTTATTGTTATTATGTTGCTTTCTATGTTGTTTGGGTTCTTTAGTGATCCATATATGGTGAGGAAAGTCCTAAGCCGGACTTGAGAACATAAATAAGTTAGGAGGGTGGTATAGTCAAGGAGGCTTTAAGGGAGTAATCCTGAATAAGCTAACTTGAGAATCTCCCGCTAAGTGGAGGCCCTTTTGAGGGTAGTATTTATTAAATCAGCTAATCGTGAAAATATTTGTTACTTTCGACTTAGGAGCCCGAGAAGCTGAGGACCTTAGTATCCCTTTACCCCACTTGGCCTTTTAAGACATAGTGCGGTGGATATGAAGGTGTAAACCTTAAATAGTTGATACACGATACTACACTCATATGAGATTCTCTTAAGAATATTATTGATTCTCAAGTAATCGGTATACTTGTGATATCCAAAAGATGGATCAATGACTCTGGGAACTGGGTAGAACCTTGTCTTGCAGGTACATAAAACCCCAGTACATACCTTTTGGGATGGTTAGACCATGGCTCCATACTTGTGACGTTGGACCCTTGAACCTATTTTGATTTTGCATCTGGATTGTGTTTGTGCATCCATACATTCATGCATTCATAAGTATCATTTCTAACTAATTCTTCAAGGAACTTAGGGTTATTTTTTGCAAACATCATAGATATTTAACATGGATTTTGGTAGGAGAAGAACATAAAAGTACACTTTCAAGAGTCCTAAATTGGAAGATATGTGGAAGTTAGGAGGTTTGGTTGTTGATCCAGAGACTTCCAAAAACAAGTATGGAAGACTTCTGACTCACTTGAAGCTTAACATGGTGGATGGGATTCTTGCTACTTTGGTTAAGTTCTATGATCCGCTGTATCATTACTTCACCTTTCCAAATTATCAGCTTATGCCTACAGTGGAAGAGTATTCTTGTTTTCATGGATTGCCCATTTCTGATCAAGACACATTTTCTAGTTTGGAAGAGACTCATAAGCCTCAAGCCATTGCAGAAGCTACCCACTTGAGAATGTCTAAAATTAAAGCTCACATAACCACTAAAGGAGGAATTCTAGGGATACCTGCTAAGTTTCTGATGGACAAAGCTCATCATTATGCTAGCATGAAGAGTATGGTACTTTTGAGGCTCTTCTTGCCTTACTTGTCTATGGATTGTTCCTCTTTCCTAATGTTGACAATTTTGTTGACATTAATGCCATCAAGATCTTCTTAATTGGAAATCCAGTTCCTACTTTGCTCGCAGATGCCTGCCACTCAATTCGTCTCAGGAATTCTTATAGTGGAGGGATTATTAAATGTTGTGTACCATTGTTGTACAAGTGGTTTATTTCTCATTTTCCTTGATCTACTACCTTTTGGGATCTTAAAGATGGTTTGTTGCGGTCACAAAAGATTGTGTGTCTCACCCATTCTGACATTGTGTGGTATAGTCGTGCTTATGATGGAGTGATGATCATTGATTGTTGTGGCAAGTTTCCTAATGTGCCTCTTCTTGGTGTCGTACCTCGAAAAATACGATCTTCACAATGCGTAAAACTAGGGTTTGCACGATCACGGATGGACTTATAAGAGTCGCCACCGAACTTTATTTATTCCATGAAGGGAAAGGGGAAATATTGAGAAAACCCACAAGAAAAAAAATAGGGTATGGTCATCGCAACCATGTTGGGTTCGGGAGTCGGTTATGTAAGGATAAAGTGTTAGCACACCCTACATCCATCGTACTCGATGGGAACCATCTAAATTGTCTAGGCATGAAAGGTGTTTAAAATCTTATTGCTTGCTAAGGGAAAATAAGGATGATTACTTGAGGGAAAATAAAAGTTTTTTACTATTGAGTTCGTCCGAGTTTTCAACCCAGTGCCTATGTATCCCAGAGGGAATCAGAACTTCGTAGTTCTTGTTGAAATTTTTTTTGGTTTGTTGTCTATTTTTTATGGACGATGCTAGGAAGCATGTCTTTTTCTGAAAAATTTTAAACAGAAAAGCCAAGAGACAAAAAGGTTTAATATTTGTTAAATGTTTTTTAGAGTTTAAAGAGAGGTTAAATATAAGTTAAGGTATTTTTGGATTTTTTGAGAAAAGAGATTTTAGTTTTAAAAAAATACTCGATGAAAGATTAAGGTTTGAATTAGCGTAATAGCGATTGCAAAAGGCAACTGACTTATGATGGAAGTAAGCACTTGACATTGGATTAAGGGTTTGAGAAAAAGTTAGGTCGAATCCTAGTCCCTAAGGGTGCTCCTAGTAAACGAAACTGCAACCTGCGAAAGAGAGAAAGTGTTGGCATGAGGTTGATGGCGATGCTAAAAAGCAGTCGACTTACAAGTTAGGGTATGACTTGATTAGATCAAGAATTAGTTTTAAAACAATTTAGGTGTGAACGGGAATAAAATGCGTACACAATGTTGAAATCGTACATCAAATGAATCAAAATGTAAATTGAAACGAAAAATGTACGGGTTAAAATCATGACGCAAATACGCAAATCAAAGTTGCGTAATCGAAGACGTGCAAAGACTAAGAGAAATTAGATTGGATCTAAAAAATAACGATGACAACGTTGAATCATTAAAAAATAATACGAATTGAAATAGAAAACTGCTACCCCATTAGCGGCCATCGCAAGTCGGATAAAAAAACCACTAGATAATAAAGTTAAAGAGAATCACAAATTGCAAATCAAAACGCAAATAGGTCGCTGCACAGCAAGCGGATTTCCGCTAGACCAAACCATCGGACACGTGCACATAATCGAAACGCAACGATAATCAATTTAAAAGAATAAAATAAAAAATTGCATATAAATCAATAACTTGCTACATTTAACGTGATCATCGTAATATGAATCTAAATTGTACAGATCTAAAAAATAAAAAAACATAAAGCAAAAGGAATTTTAAAACGTGTTAAAAACTAATAACGTTGCTAACGCATAAATACGATCATCGCAACCGGATCGAACTAAACATAAATATCACGCATTGTGCAGAGAAATATGCAAACAACGTATCAACGCAATTCGATCCGAACGATATCATCTAAACCAAAAATAAAGCAGGGACTCAATATATATATATATATATATATATATATATATATATATATATATATATATATATATATATATATATATATATATATATATATATATATATATATATATATATATATATATATATATATATATATATATATATATATATATATATATATATATATATATATATATATATATATATATATATTAGTAACTAAAAGAATGTTGAAAACAAGACATTTTCAAGAATTTTACATGCACAGTAGTCTCTATTCACAATTGAACGGACATATATATATGTTTTTTAGTAACAGTCCGACATATATGTATATATTAGAAACACATGAGACGGCAGCCGCAGGTCTTTATATATGTCGCCGTTCAATTGTGAATAGAGGCTACTGTGCATGTAAAATTCTTGAAAATGTCTTGTTTTCAACATTCTTTTAGTTACTAATATATATATATATATATATATATATATATATATATATATATATATATATATATATATATATATATATATATATATATATATATATATATATATATATATATATATATATATATATATATATATATATATATATATATATATATATATATATATATATTAATGAACAATGGCAACATGTAATGGAAAATCACTATATATGCTTATGTTAATATCAATTGAAAAATAGAAAGAAATTCCAAAAAATTCTACGCACTTATTGAAACAGTACCGGCGGATATGTGTTAGGAAACAGTAGCTGTATCACCAATGATGTGCAGCTTTTTATATTTTTTCCGGACCCCCTTTCATTCAACAACACCAACAATGTTTATAGAGACTTAATTGGTTAATTCTAAGTTGTCTTAATATTTGTTTTAAGGTCCGAATAAAATAATCTTAATTAATATTAAATAAAATTTAAACAATTAAAATAATTAAAATAAACTTTAAATAAAAAATTAATAATTCTATTTATTTATACTAAATATTTATAAACAAAATGTAAAAATAAACGAACCCCAAATGAATAAAAGTCGGACGCCCAAGTGCTCGAAAAAATAAATCGAGTACACTAAAATGATCAGTGCAAAATAAAAGACTCAGAAATATACAGCGTTTGGCCAGATTTTAACATAAATGTTGACTCGTTAAAATGCTCAAATTGATCAAAATACGACGAAAAATAGTCAAAAAATTAATTCGAAGACGTCCGGTTAAACTACGTGAAACATAGATTAATATAATTGAAATTTCCCGTCCACTGATTTTACGCTTCGTTGAAATTTATTTTGACCAGTCTGTCTGTAAATCTAAGAAATTATTCCGGTTGACATTTTAAGCACTATGTGGGATAAGATGCATGCACATAATGCAAAGTGAAAATAAAGTCAGATAAATGAAAATTTTAAAATACCCGGACAAAATTAGGGTATCTTGAATCAGAATCCATTGGTCACATCTTGAAGCACTTGACTATGAGAACAAATACTATCCACACTTGAAATTAATGCATCTGCACAAATTGGTTAGTCATGGTGAATACGCACACAAGATCCTATGACCTGAATTCTCAGATGATTATCGTCAAAGACCAGATGGTCTTATGAAGAGAAATCTGTAAAGGTAGGACGAATTTGGGGTATGACAAATGCCCCTATATAATTGCCTTGAACCCGAGAGAATGAACTGCTGCATGGCGTTCGCTTTAGGATACGAGTCAATTGGATACAATAAGACCCCAAAATTTGTCCACCAAGAAGTAAAATGCAAGGTAACGGTAAATAAGTAAAATAAAAACATGATGCAAGATGAATGGAACAACATGAGATTCTTTGGATTGCCAGAGCAATATCTCAAACATAAACAATATGTCTAAGTCGCACGAAGTTGCACCTTATAGATTAAGGCTCTTCGAGTTCCTTTAGAGTAGCTTAATCAAAGTGAAAATATTCCTGATATCTCATGAAGTAGTACCTTATTGATTAAGGTTCTCCTAGGATATTCAGCGCAAAATTTCTACAAGAATATGAGATTCCCTACACCAATGAAGCAATATCTTATTGATCGAGATATTCCAACCCGGATGAGCAATCTCTCAATCTAAGACTCTCCAATGAGTATTATAGCAGTATCTTAACAGGAGCACGAGATTTCCTAGACCATATGAAGCAGTACCTTAATGATTAAGGCTCTCCAACGATGCTAGAACAGTATCTCGAGAAAAGGTATGAGACTTTCCAATCACGTGAAGCAGTACCTTATTGATTAAGGCTCTCCAGGGATATAGGAACAATATTTCAACCAAAACATGAGATTCTTTGGGCCAAATGAAGTAGTACCTTGTGGATTAAAGGTCTCCAAAGGTGCCAAAGCAGTACCTCGATAAAATGAGACTCTTCATTTTACGAAGCAGTGTCTCAAACAATGGTATAAGACTCTCTAGATCATGCGAAGCAGTGCCTGGTGAAGGTCGTTCGAGAATGCTAGAACAATATCTTTACCAAGAAATGAGATTCTTTGGGGTCGAAGCAATACCTTATAAATTAAGGCTCTCAGAGAAAAACCAAAGCAGTGTCTCAAAGATAGATGAGATTCTCCGATCCACGCAAAACAGTACCTTATGGAATAAGGCTCTTTGGGAATAACAGAATAGTACCTCAAATAGATGTAAGACTTTATAATTCTTATGAAGCAGTACCTTGCCGACTAAGGCTCTTCTAGAATATTAGAACAATATCCCAACAAAAGGCATGAGACTTCCTAGACTATGCGAAGCAGTACCTTATTGGTTAAGGCTCTTCTGATGGCGTTAGGACAGTATCTTAGCGATAAAAATATGAGACTCTCTAGATCGCATAAAGCAATACCTTATGGATTAAGGCTCTTTAGGGATCATTAGATCAGTGTCTAAGACATATGAGACTCTTCGGTTTGACGAAGCAACGTATCAAACAATGGTATAAGACTTTCTAGGTTATACAAAGCAGTACCTAATGAAGGCTCTTCGGGAACACTATAACAATATCTTTACCAAAACATGAGATTCTCTAGTCCAATGAAGCAGTATCTTATTGATCGAGCTATTCCAACAAGTGGGAATAATACCTCGGTCGCATTTAAGGTTCTTCACAGATACTAGAGCAGTATCTCGAACACAAAACTTATTGGGGAAAACAGTTTTAAGCAAGATTCCTTTTGGAGGAACAAAACTCTGCAGGGGGAAGTACACAAGAAACTTTTAGGATAACCTTTGCTTGGGGAGCAATGGAAGAGCAAGGATGCTAGGGGTCATCATTTCCAGCTGCATGGTTGAAGAATAAATTGTCGGGGGATAGAAATCCCACGAGCATATGAGGGATATCAACTTTTTTCAAAGGAATATATCTGACTTTGAAAGAGGACTTCCGAGATGTTTGTTGATTCATCTTGGATCCTGTTAAGATATAACGTTCCACTTAGGTTGGAAATGTTATGCATTGCATGATGCATGAAGTTACTTATGAGGATGCAAATGTTGGGGATACTTGTGCATGCATGAACGCACATGATTGGTTGGTAAAGTTTCCTGATAAAGAGATCATGCATAGACATATTAATGATTTATATGTTTGGCATGATTAATATGATGTCATTCTTGTTTGGCAAGAATATTATGTATGATGTATGTCATGCATGTGACAATGCAAATGATTGAGTACATTGGGGTAGGTCTCCCTTATTAGGGATTGGATTTAGGAGTTTCCAAATGATTGGACTTTAGGTTTTACGAAGGTGCCAACAAGGGTGGACTTTTGGTGGTTGCCAATGAAAATTGAACTTTTGGTTATGCAACAAATGAGTTTAGACTTTTGGGATTATGAAAAAGCCAACAAAGGATGGATTTTAGTAGTTTCCAATGAAAACTGGACTTTTAAGGTGCCAACAAGGGTGAGCTTTTAAGTAGTTGCCAACAAAAGGTTGGATTTTGGAAGATGGATCCGACCACTCGACATTCGAAGTGTGGTAACATTGTGGGTGACATGGAACAGGAGTGTCCCAAACCAATTGTATAAGATTCATTATGGTGGGTTCACATGCGTACAGGTCCATGAGAGGACTATGTCGTTTATGTTGAAGAGTCGAGGCAGCTAGCAAATGATTTGATGCTCACTTGGTGAGGGCATCATTGGGGACAATCAATTTTCCTTTAGGTTCTTCAAACACCAAAACAAATTTTATCGTTTCCCAAATATTGTTATTATTGACCGAAGTTTCAAAACATGATTTATCAAAAACAAAATTATTTTACAAACAAGCGGATAAAGTAAAAGTGAGCACAATTTGATGAGATATTTCTCTTTTATTTATTTGACCCTTGAATGAGTAAATATGTACAAGGATGCAATCCCTAAATGAGGTAATTGATGTGAAAGAAAAATACAATGGCAAATAAAAGTGAGATTCCATCGAGTCCCGATACTGCCGTGGTCTATACGGCCCTGAGAGCTTCAACACTGTTGCACCCCAAAATTTGACCAACCTTTTCTTAACTTGGTTTATGTTTCATTTCATTGCATAGCATTTTTCATTGAACAGGGGATCAAGAGATTATGCATAACAAGATAAGGATCCCAGAGTGTTGAGCTCAAGCAACGGGTTTTACTCAAGCATGAAAGGTCATCAAGTCATCAAGAAGTGGTCAAAGTTTTGTGAAAGAATTGATGGGTGTATGTGGGTCAGCTCCTAACTTCGAGGCCAGTTGAAGATCATCAGAGGATTGTGAATTCATAATTATGGATATGGGGTGTTGATAAAGCTCATTGAGTGCTTTAAGAGCCATGTTGGAGTTTGTTCAAGTTGTTGTGTCATGTGGAAGAAGCCACAGTCAAAGGTGTTGCATCTAGGGTTTTCATCTGGTCAACTCTCAGTCAACTGTGAAATCAAAGGATATTAAGACTCAATTCCAAGTCTTTGTTATCATGGAATGTTGTGTTGATATGCCTAATGTATCATTTCAAGATCAAATCAAGAAGAATCAAGAGTGTGAGAAGTTACTAAATTAGGGTTCTCAGTGTAAAATCCCCTGTTTGGTGCCCAACTTCAAGACCACCTATTTCAAGATAAATGTCTCATCTCATATTGACCCCCACATGAAACTTGTAGATCATGTTTCTAGCTTTCGTTTGAGTACTAGAAGTCATTCATCTGATTTCTAGAACTCAAGTTATGATGTTGCCAAGTTACAGGTCCTCAGATGAATGTGATTTTGGTCAACAAAAGTCAACCAACTTCCAAGCCACTTTTGACCTAGAAGGATGTTTCTCCTCACCTTGACCAAAACATGAAATTTGTTCTTCATGATCTTATATTTCCAAATAGTACTAGAAGTTCTTCATCTGATTTGTAGAACTCAAGTTATGAGGCTTGCAAGGCAGGGGTATTTTGGGAAAGTAAGATTACATGTCATTTTCATTATAGGTCCATTTCACCACTTTTCACACTTCAAATGAAGATATTTCCAACATGAAACTTCTCCAAATGGGGTAATTTGTTCAACCAAACATCAAGGTGTCGCTACTGCAAAAATCAGCGCCGGCCATGACAAAAAGAGTCTCCACCGTGCATTATTTATCCCAAAAGATGGAAAGGAAACGCTCAGAGAAAACCTAACGCAAAGAGGGAAAGGAATGGTCATCGCAACCAAATCCTGGATTCGGGAGTCGGTTACGCAAGGGGAAGGTATTAGCACCCCTCACGTCCGTCGTACTCGACGGGATCCACGCTTGTTTTCTATCTAAGGGTGTGTTTATCTATCTACTCTAAAGGTCTGGTCTAAAAAGAAAAGAAAATGACTCGGCAAAGTATCGCACTTTATGCCTACGTATTCCCGTCTGGAACGAGAAATCAGAGTCAACGTAGTTCGCCTAACTACGGGAGAAGGAGGGAAGGTTGCTCGCCGAGATATCGCATCTCGTGCCTACGTACTTTCACACAGCGCGAAAGATCAGAGCAAATGTAGTTCGGGCTACGGAAAACACAAGTTTGTCTGACAGTTTTTTATCTCCTTATGAAAGGGTTTTCTATATTAAGGGTCCAAGAGGATAAAAACAGAGTTTGAATGTTTGTTTGAATCTTTTACGAAAGAACTGTTTTTTAGGATGTTCGCAATCTCCATCGCACTAGAGACTATGACCTAGGAGTGAATGCTTCGCATGTCACCCAAAGGGTACCACACTAAACATCCAGATTACTGGAGAGAGACCCTCCACCAACCTTTTCCCAGATAGCTTAAGGATCGTAACGTACAACTTCAATTAACCTTATTACTGTATTTTTGAATTGTTTTGAGATAAGAAGAGAAAGACACCCTAAAACTATGGTGGAAAGGGAATCTACCTAATGTTATCATGAATGGTTTAGAAACCTAATGTCTGTCATAATTCCCTCTTGCACAGAGGAAATCAAAGATCCTAGGGGAAAACAGCAAAAGAAAGCAAGCAGTAAACAGTAAATAGTAAAATGCATGCTATGCAACAGTACAAGTGAGGCAAGGGAGTCCTGCTCTACCTCAAACCTAAGAAAACAACAGGCAAGGGGAGACAAGCTCCACCTCAAACCTAAAGGTAAGCAACACAAGCAAACAGATAACACAGCAAAAGAAAAACAGAGGAAGCAGCCCAAGTAGCAGCAACAATCTTCTACAGATAGCATCTTTAACCTTTAGCAGCAGCTCTTGTCAGCAAAGTTGAATTGATAGCAAAGTTGACAGCAAAGAGTCTTCATCTTTAAGTTAGCTCCTATCTTCAATCTTCTTTAATCTTCATCTTCAAACTCTAGCAAGCTCCAAAAGAAGAGAAATCATCATTGAGATCAAGTTACAATGCTAGGAAACCTGATGAAGACCAAAGGAATTCATCAGGAACCAACATTGGAAAGAAAGTGCATCCTCAAAAGTTCTACTCATTAAGGCATGCCACTCATCCCTCCAAAGGAGAGATGGGGCTTCCTTAAGAGGAATTTGCATCATAGGATGAGGATAGAAGCAAACAATACATTCTATTTTTGATGAAAGGAAAAGAACTAGTTCTAATGGCTCTTCCTAAAACCTTTATCTTATAAGCTTCTAAAAAGCTCCTAAAAGAGAAAGAAAGCTCCAAACCAAGCTCCACAAGCCAATCCACAGCAGCTACAAGATGTCCAGCACCTCCTCCAAAAACGAAACCAAGCTCTTCAAGCTCCAAAGCCACCAACAAGATCAAACAAGGCAAGGCACCAAAGAAAGAACACCAAAGGCAACACCTACTTGTGAATTATATCTAAAATAGAAAACTAAGTTGTAAAAATCTAAGAATTTTCCTAAGGCAACATGCATGTTTTAACATTCTAAGGTTCAAATATCTGAGCCTAAATCAACTTCTAGGTCCACTAAATAAATCCTAAGCTGAAATGTGCCAATGTAAACCACAAAATTGGGAAAGCTCTACACATCTTGCCTAAAACAAAACCTACAATTGTCTAAAAAATCTAATAAAAATCCTAAGGGAGCATGCTTATCTAACCTACAACATTCTCAAAAATCAAATCCAGAAACCAAACCAAATGATCAAACCAAAATCAACAAAACAGATAGGTAATTATGCAAAATTAAAGAAATAACAAGAAATAGAAAAATGCAAATAAAATTGAAAAATGCATGAAAATGCAAACTAATAATTCCAGAAAATCAAAAATTTAATCAGGAGCATGGACATATTTTTAAAATATTTTTCAGATCAAAGATGAAATTAATATGCATTTTAGAATGAAATATGAATAAAAATAAACAAAAATGAAATAAAAGAAATTAAAATGCTCAGATAAAACACAAGTTGTTGGATGCGTTTACTAGTCAGCTGATCCAAGGCTTGAGGGAGCGCCAACTCATTTAATGAAACGACAGCGTTTTGAGGGTCAGAAGTCAACAAAATAAAACAAGTCACAGCCCTTGGATGATGCTACCAAGTCAAGTCTGAGGCATGATCTGACGGTTCCCAGTCTTCTTTCTCAATTCAAATATCAAACGGAGGGAAAGTCAGTATGGTGGCCGGAGAAGACCTCCGGTCGTCTTCTCCGGCGAGGTGGTGGTTACAGGCGACCAAACAGTGTCAACTCTTATACCAAATTCATCAGAATTCCACAAGGATCTCAAATATCCTACTCATTTACTCTAGTTCTGGCTAGGTTTCAAATCACGATCCAAAGTTCAGAGAACACATCAAAATTGATCATCACCAAATTCAAATCTAAAACCATAGAAATGATCCTCACTCTTCCTACATCACTCTGATCTATCCAAATCATGTTGAATCCTCATAATCAGATCAACTCGTGTCAAAACAGAATTCACATGTCAACTTAGTTTGTCTCTAATTGTTCAGAATTTTGTCCAGAAATGATCTACACTTCAACTAGATCCTAACCACATGCTCAAAACGATTTACATCTTGCTACAATAGTGAGAAATTTGGAAGTTACATACCAGATGTAGATCCACTAACAGAGGTATCAAGAGCTCGATTCACGCTTCAAAACTCTCCAGAATCAATCAGGGATGCAAGAGGAAGCTATTTGATCCTTCAATTTGATCTGAATTTGCCTTGAACTTGAAATCCAATTCTCACTTGCTTACTTGCAAAACCAACTTCTATCTCTGCCTCCACCACGAAATGAGCTCCAAAATGGATCTGAATTCATCAAATGACTTATATAGAGCGTGCCTATGGGCTTTTGAAGTTCAATTGAAGCCCAATCCAGCAATTCACAATTTCTGTTTTCATGTCAAAATTCAAATACTACAGTCACGAAATATTGCTCACAGCTTGCTCTAGAAGCTTCCTTTTCGCTTGCACAATGCCTTGTGAATCAATGTGAACCAAAAAGAGTGTTCAATTTGCCTTGGTGAATGTTTTGGTTATGTAACTTGCTTGTGAAGTAACAAAATTGTAACTCATGGAATTCTGCCTCAACTCAAAAATCTACCAATGCCATTATGTTTGAAATGATATTTCCACTCAAAATAAGTATTTACTTGACATGTTTTGGTCATGTATCAATTAATTTGAATTTTTCAACTTTAATCCCTTTTGAAACCTTCTTTTTAAAGCCATTTCAAACCAAATCTTGCCTCAAGCCAATTCAATGCATCATGAACACTTGGTTAACCTTAAAATCACATTTTGAGTAAGTTCCATGTTGAACAAAACTTCATTTGAAATGTGCAAGTTGGAGATTTTGACCTATAATACAAAATGACCTACAATCTCACTTTCCCAAAATACCCCTGGCTTGCAAAGATCATAACTTGAGCTCCACAAATCATAATAAGGACTTCTATAACTTTTTGGAAAGCTAGGATCATAAGGAACAACTTTCATGTTGGCCAAACGTCCATGTGAAAATTCCTTCTAGGTCAAAAGTAGCCTGGAAGTCAGATGATTTTCTCAGACAAATTTCACATTCATCTGGTGACCTGTAACTTCTCAAGCTTGAATAAGACCTCTAGCTAGGCTCCTCTTGATAAGAATCACACTTGATCCCCTTCTATATGAATGATATCATGATATGCAAATGATATAACTATGCAAATGTTAATGCAATGAAACATAAACCAAGTAAGAAAAGAGGTTGGGCAAATTTTGGGGTGCAACACAAAGAGTCATGGATTTGGCTTGGATTGAAGAATTGGTATGTGACTTTTTCATGAAGAAAAGCTTAAAAGGAGAAAATGGAATTAATTGATTTTGGATCATTTTGTACCAACCTTATGCATTTTTTGAGTGCCAAAGATATATAAAAAATGGACTGGCATTGATGTTGATCTGTGATGCATTAGCACGCCATTTTTGCATGATTCAGACCTAGGAACTGTGTAGATCAATTATAACTAAAATGGATTGGCATTGATGTTGATTTGTGTTTGGAGCTTCAAACAGTTTCTCTTCGATTTGGCTTGTGTGTGCATGATTAATGAAAACTAATTGCATATTTGTCATCTACGTGAGATGTAGATGAATTTTGACCTAAATTTTGTATGTTTTGGTTGAGTTTTGTGTGTGCCTTGTCGGAGCTTCGTCGGAGAAGACGACCGGAACAATGTTTCCGGCCGTCTGGTTTTGTTCCCTCCGTTTTCAGTTGTGAATGAGGAAGGTGACCACGTGTGTGCGTGTATGCCATTGGATCTGTTTGTTTTTGTTTGTATGGATGAGATTAAGACCTACCATGTATAGTTTTTACCTTGCCTTACCTGATCCCTATTGAAACGTTGCGTTTCATTTATTTACTTGCCCTAGCCACGTGTTTGTTTGTAGACCTCTTGATGTGCTTACTTGTTTGATCCAGCGAACCACAATGCGTCTCACCATGCACGCATGTTGACCATGTCTCACCTGATCTATTCTGAGTTCACCGCTTTGTGTGGACTGGGAATGGATTGCTTTTCACACCCCCTTTGCTTGAGGCCCACTATTTTATGCATGTTTTAGCTGCTATTCACACCAATGTTTTTTTATTTTCTTTTTATTTTCTTTTTTTAGTTTTGTTTTGTTTCTGTTTGCATTTTAAATCAAATAAAATACTTCCATTGATCCAAAAAATTCCACAAAAATAGTTTCTGGACACTTTGAGAATTTTGATTTAATTTTGAAAATTTTTAGAAAATTTTTATTTTATTTTTTGATTTAATTTTGAATTTAAATGGGATTATTGGATTGGAAGTGTTTTAATTGAACTTTTTCTTGACTTGTTTTAGTTCTTGTTTTGTTTCTCCTTATTCTTTTTGATCCAATGACTGAAAATTGATCCTCATATCCATGATGAGTTGATGAATTTTTTAGGACCATTTTTCCCCTGTTGGTTGACTTTTGGGTTGACTTTTGTTGCATTTCATTTGACCCTCGATAATCCTCATTCACAATGGAACACCCTTGTGAATCAATTTCTTTGGTGGTGTTGTGAATTGATTTTTATTGTGATTTCTTGGACTCTGTTTGCCAACATGTTTAGGTGCTTTGTACATTTTATTTGATCACTTTTGAATCATTTTCCTAATTTTGAGGTAACTTGCAACTCAAGTTACCTCCAAGGGAGGTTCATACATACACATTGACATAGTTTGCCTTGGAGATGAAATTTTTGGATCCTTTGAGCCCTCAATGCCTTTTGATTCATGTTGCTAACATGTTAAGGATGATGCTTGCTCATATTTAGGTCATAACATTTTGTTTTTCTTGCTCATTTGGTTGTTTTCTTTTGAGCTTTTGATTAGGGTTTCTAAGTGATGCATGCTTGCTTCTTTGGTGTGTATGCTTGCATTTTCCTTTGGTTGTGTTTGCTTTTTCTTTTGAGCTCTATTCTCTCACCTCCCATTCTGTCCCATGACCTTGGAGTATCATTTAAGGTGTCTTGGTCCCTCCTTTGGAGGTATTTGAAGCATACCTAAAGTGATGAATTCTTGAGGACTTTCCTTGTGTTCTTTGCTTTTGGTTGGTGATGCTTATGGTTGAGTGCATGGTATGAGGTCCTTGCTGTCCTCATATAGCCTCCCATCCTCACTTTTGTTTTGAGTTTCTTTTCATTTCATTTGGTTTGGCTTTTGGCACTTGTGGTTGATCTTGTTTGACTTAGGTCATTTCATCCCATTTTTGGTGCAATTTTGTGTGGCTTTTTCTTTGTTGGTTGCTATCATCTTGTGCATTTCTTTCTCTCTTCTTTTCTTGCATTCCCATATGCATACTTGGTTGATATGAGCTTGTGGAGGCTACTGCCCCACACTATTTTCCTCCCACTTTCATTCTACTTGTGCATCTTATGTTTGCATGTTTACATTTGCATGTTCTTTCTTCTTCTTCTTTTGCTTTTCTTTGCCATGCTCCCCATAAGTTCTCTAACCTTTTGAGGTTATGATAGACATTAGGTGCTTAACCATGCATGATAACATTAGGTAGTTCCCTCTTGTATCCCAACTCTAAGTCCACTTTGCATGACAACTTTTAGGATTGATTAGTCTCCCATTAGTGGTCCTTTCTTCTCTTCTCATCTTCAAACACTCATAAAACACCTAATAAAGAATGACAAGTGTTGTACGCTACGAGCCTTAAGCTACTTGAAAAATGGTGATTGGGGGGCTTCCTCTCAATGACCTAGAGTGTTTAGTGTACACCCTTTTGGTGATATACGACGCATTCGCTTTTAGGTCATAGTCTCTAGTGCGACATGGGTTACAAATCAAACTCAAAACACTTCTTCTCTAAAAAACACAAAAACACAAAAACCTTTTTCACCCTTTGGGGTTCTTAATCAGGAAAATCTTTTCAGATAAAAGAGTGTTGTTAACTTTTAGTTCTACTGCAAACGGTAACGCCTAAGTCTACAATGGTCGAGTTGCATACACCAACTGCTAGAACTACTTGTTAACCCTACTCGGGCCTAAAAACTTTTGAACCAACCTGTGGTCTTTTTAGCCCGAACTACGTTTGCTTTGATCTTTCATACCAGATTACAGTACGTAGGCACAAGACGCGACATCTTGGCGAGCAAACTTCCCCCCTTTCGCCCGTAGTTAGCCGAACTACGTTGACTCTGAATTTCCCATTGCACGAGGGAATACGTAGGCACAGAGCGGCGATGCTCTTCCGAGTCTCCTTTCTTTTTATTTTGTCCCTTGACCTTTAGCATAGATATATTGATCACCCTTTTAGATAGACAACAATGCATGGATCCCGTCGAGTACGACGGACGTGAGGGGTGCTCATACCTTCCCCTTGCGTAACCGACTCCCGAATCCAGACTTGGTTGCGATGACCTTGTCTTTTCCCTTTTCGTCAGGTTATTCCGATCGTTTCCTTTCCCTCTCTTTGGGATAAATAACGAAAGGTGGCGACTCTTTTGTTTTCCGCCGGGTGTTTTTCGCAATTGCGACAGCTGGCGACTCTGCTGGGGATATTTTGGTCCCCTATGCGAGTCAATCCTAGCGCTTGTTTGTTTATCTTTAGGTGTTTTATATATGTGCTTTATTTATTTTTCCGCATTTATTTTTAGCATCATATATCATTATTGTTGTGTTGTGGGGAGGGAATGTTCCGCTGAGAGATAAGCCAGACCTAGGCTTGAGTATAGACATAGCTTTAGTAGTGGAGAGTAGTGGTGGATGTGCTTGCTTTGCTCGTACTAGTTCTCCATGAATTTTGCGTTCGGACGAGATTCTCCTTGACGATTTTCTTTCTAACCCTTTGGGCTCGAGGGAATTTTGGATCTGAAGGTTGTCGACTCTAGGGACCGATCATTTGTGAGTCAGCTAAGTGAGGCCTCTTCAAGAGATTATGATGCTAAACCAGAAATGGTGAACGTATCATTGTTTCTTGAAAGTTTGTGACATGGACAAACGCATAGGATTCCGAACCTTATCAGTGGATAGGTCCATACCTGTGAGAGGGATTGGGTTGTGCAGGAAACCTTGGCTTTCAGACTACCCGGTTTGTTACAGTGTGAATCTGTGTTCCTGATATCAGTGGGTCCTATTGTCGGTACTTTGTTCTTGCTAAAGCGGAGCGCTGGTTCTTCTCGACCAACGGTACAACAATCTTGATCCCTTGTTTGCATTTGCATTTGCATTATCATCTTCATTTCATTAACATGTATTTATGTTGCAGGTGTATATTTCCTCCACGATTCTAGTGATCTTGTTCCCTTATTGCTGATATGGAGCCCTTCAAGAGAACAATGGCTTACAAGCTTCCAGCTCCTGATGTTAGTTCTTTGCTGGGTTTGATTTCTATGGCTGATGGAAAGGTTATGGAAGATTTCAGACAGTCCTATGGGAGGTTATTGAGATGTGTCTGCAAGCCTTCGGTATACGAGATGGATGGTCTTTATGCTCTTCTGCAGTTCTACGATCCACAGCTGAGGTGTTTTGTTTTCCCTGACTATATCCTGGAACCTACCTTGGAGGAGTATTATATGTTGTTAGGCTTTCCCGTTCTTGATCAGATGCCATTTGTTCATACTGACGCTAAGCCTGACCTGGCTGAGCTAGCTGTTGTATTACACCTGGATGCTTCAGAGCTAGAGGGGAATTTGACTAAGTGGAATGGAGTGTCTGGCTTTCCTTTGGTTTTCTTGGTTGATAAAGCTTGATAGTTCGCTAAGAATGGTTGTTGGATTGTATTTGGCGCTATTCTCGCTCTTTGTATCTATGGCACCATATTATTTCCTAATCTTCCTGATTTTGTGGATTTAGATGCATTCCATATTCTGGCTTCAAGCAACCCAGTGCCTACTCTTCTTGGAGATGTTTATCATTATGTTCACTATAAGAATGAGAACCGAAGAGGAAAGAATGTAGCTTGTTGTGTTCCTTTGTTGTACAGATAGTTTGCCAGCCATATGCCCAAAGCGGGTCCGTTTGTTGCTACCGCTGGTACTTTAGAGTGGTCGGAAAGGTTGATGGGTCTATCTGCAGAGAACGTTACTTGGTTTGACCGAGATCTGCTTGGTATAGAGGTTATTTATAGTTGTAATGGATTTCCTAACGTCCCTCTGGTCGGAAGGAAAGGTTGCATCAATTATAACCCTTCTCTATTGGTCAGAGAATTTGGGTACGCGCTGAGGGAGCCTCCTAGAGAAGAGGAGATACAGGAATCTCTGTATCTCACCGGTTTATTGGAGGGTGAGACTTTAGGCAGACTTGAGCATGCTTGGAATAACATTCACAGGAAGGGGAAAGCCTTATTGGGAAAGAGTAATAGCCAAGCATATGACCCCTACCTGACCTGGATTCATGATAGAGCTGCAGAGTTTTTGATGATATTTCCTTCAGTTGCACCTCTGTATCCTCTCATGATTGAGGAACCCACTACAGTAGACATTCAGAAATACAACCAGTTATTGCTTGAGAAGGAAGAGTTGAGAAAAGCGAATGAGGAATTGGAGAAAGAAATCATTCGGCTTCGAAGTGAGAAGATTGATGGTGTTCATTCCTCCAAGAAACAAACTGAGCTTGTAAACAAATTAGGTATGGATCTGACCAAGGAGACCGGTTCTAAGGAGCGTTTGGTTTTGGATTTCAAGGCCGTTAATAGTGTTCTCGCTACTAAGAAGAAAGAGTTGGATAGGGCTTACTTGAGGATTTCTAAGTTCGAGAACCAATGGAATGCCACGCTTACCAACAACAAGGAGCGCGAAGACAGGTTGAAGCTACAGATTAGCAGGTTGAAGATGCATCTCAATGCCAAAGATGGGGAGATTGCAGCAGAGGCATCACTTAGACGAGATAGTGAGTACAGGTAGAACGAAGCGATTGCGAACTTGAAGGATCTCAGGTTGAGAGCTGATTCCAAGAGATGTAGACTTGAGGCATGTTTCGGGGAAGGAGCTTAGGAAGACCATGTTGAGAGTCTACATCATACTGTTAGCCGGTAGGAGTTGCTTATTCAGGGATCGCTTGCTATACAAGATCATCCTGAGACGCTGAAGCTACTAGAGGACTTCCGGTCACGTCATCCAGCTTGACTATCTTCTTTATCTCTGTTGTAGTGATGCTTATTGTACTGACCATCATCAGGCTTGTTGGTTGAGGTCTTTTCCTTATTGTAATCAGTTCTAGCTTGTACATTGCCTATTGGCCAGTGATTATATACGAGGAGTTTCTGTTATATGCTTGTCCGTAGGGTTCTCCATCGTTGTGTTTTTCCCAGAAACTAGAATCGAGGGGGAAATTTCCCTGTTGCATACATACATGTCTGCATTTCTGCACTTTTCGCATTGCAGGTGCATCGAAACTGTTAATCTTATTTTCCTGTGGTTTACTAGTGTTTCAGGATTGCCGATCTAACTACTCACCGGTACACAACTAGGGGGAATCAGAAGAGAGTAATGGAGCAGATGCAAGCAGAGATGCAAGAAATGAGGGACCGGATGGCCCAATTCATGGAAGTAATGCAAGGAGTGGCTAATGGACAAGAGCAACTCCGGACTCTAGTGCAGCCCTTGATTGCACATGTTGATGGCAACCGTGTGTTGCATAGTGGGGAGGTTGTTAACCCTCCTCGTATTGAGACTCCTTGAGCTGATAATTCCATGCCTACTTTAGTTATCCCTACTGCTGGAGGAAGTGGTAATGCTGCTGGCGCCGGTAATGCTGCAGGGTTCAACAACACTGGTTATGGTGGTAATGGTAATAGGAACGGTTATGGTCCTGACACCACTTGTGTTATACATGGTAACATGGATCACCTTTGGATCAAAGACATGCAAGAGGACGTGTTCTCGCCAAGGGTTGTGGCTGCTTAGTTACCCTCTGAAGCTGATAAGAGGATTAAGATGATTGAAGAGAAAATGAAGTCTCTTGAAAGTCAAAACTCTATGGGCCTGGATATGGCTAACATAGAACTGATCCCAGATTTGAGAGTGCCACCAAAGTTCAAAGTCCCAGACTTTGATAAATACAAGGGTACCACCTGCCCGAGAGTTCATTTGAGGTCCTACTACCGTAAGATGTTTGCCTACTCAGACGATGAGAAATTGCTCATGCATTTCTTCCAGGATAGTCTGTCTGGTCCTTCGTTGGAATGGTACATGAGCCTGGAACCCGTGAATGTCCGTAGTTGGAGGGATTTGGACGAAGCTTTTGTGAAACATTATTAATACAACAACGACCTTGCTCCCAACAGGGTCCAGCTTCAAAATATTTCACAAAAGAACAATGAATGTTTCAAAGAATATGCTCAAAGATGGCGGGAGTTAGCAGCCAGGGTGCAGCCACCTATGGTGGAACGTAAGCTTGTTGATATGTTTGTCGCCACTTTGCCAGGAGTTTATTATGAGAAGCTCATTAGCAGTATGTCGGGTAGTTTCTCTGACTTAATCATCATCGGAGAGAGGGTGAAAAATGGTATCAAGTTAGGGAAGATAAGTGCTGGTGAAATGCCTTCCGCTGGAGGAGATAAGAAGGTGTTCGGTAACAAAAGACGAGAAGGAGATACCAATTCTGTGTCCAGTTCACGTGGGAGAGGTAGAGGTCAAAATCGACAGCAGCAGCAGATTGCCAGTATTACAATTCCCGCAGTTCAACAACCACAGCAACAACAACAACAACCGCAACAGAATCAGTGGGGGTACAGAAGATATCAAGATAGAGGTCGGGCAGCAAATAGCCAACTATTGCAAGCTTTGTTGCAGCTGCAACTGATTCAGAAAAGAACTTTGGCTCCCCTAACTGGGCCTCCTCCACCCGGATATGACGCAAACGCTCGCTGTGAATTTCATTCAGGCGCCCCAGGGCATAATATCGATAATTGTAAAGCCTTTAAGCATAAGGTGCAGGACATGATTGACAGTAAAGCAATTAACTTCTCCAATGATGTTCCTAATGTGGTACAAAATCCCATGCCGAATCATGGGCAGGCTGGGGTTAATGCAATTATCGAGGAGGATGTTTTGGATTTGGTAACAGATGTTAATGAGCTGAAGACACCCTTGAGCTTTTTGAAAGCCAGATTGTTGAAGGGGTGTTTTCCCAGGTTGTGCTGAAGACTATGCTGAGTGTCTGGTTACTCCTGAGGGATGTGGGCAGTTGAAAAGTTGTATCCAAGATATGATAGATAGTGGAGTCTTGCAATTTGACCGATCTGTTGAAAGAAAGTCTAAGGAGTTGGTGGCTAAAGAAAGGGATGAGATTGCAACAGTTTCCATTCCGTACAAGACTGTTACCATTTATGTGCCAAAACCACCAACAATAACCATAACTAAAGCAGGTCCCGTACCATTTGAAAGCACCAAGGCTATTCCGTGGAATTACAGAGCTGAAGTGTATTGCAACAGACAGAAAGTAGATTTGAATGGTCCCCCTGCAGATTCAGTAGATAATCTTGTGGGAGCAGGAGGCATTACCCGTAGTGGCCGGGTCTTTTCGTCACCTGAAGTGATTGTTGATAAGGTTTACAGGGGGGAAAAGGCCAATTGTAAAGGAAACTTCTCAGTCTGGGGAGAAGGAATCTTTGTTAAAGGATGCAGAAGAGTTTATGAGGCTGATACGGAAAAGCGACTATAAGATAGTCGATCATTTGTAGCAAACTCCTTCTAAGATATCTATCTTGTCTTTGTTGCTATGTTCTGAAGCGCATAGGAATGCACTGTTGAGAATACTAAACACTGCTTATGTGCCACAAGAAATTTCGGTTAATCAACTCGAAGGAGTTGTTGCGCACGTAAATGCAGGGAACGACTTGGGGTTTACAGACTTGGATTTGACGCCAAGAGGTAGGAACCATAACTGTTCGTTGCACATATCATTAGAATGCCGAGGGGCTGTTATGTCTCATGTACTTGTGGATACGGGATCATCCTTGAACATACTTCCAAAGAAAGCCCTAATGAAGTTGGACATGCAGGGATTGATTTGCACACCAAGTGATTTGGTGGTGCGTGCGTTTGATGGAACCCGAAGATCTGTGTTCGGGGAGGTAACTTTGCCTATTCAGGTGGGACCTGAAGTGTTTGGTGCAATATTTTACATTATGGATATCCAGCCAACCTACAGTTGTTTATTAGGCCGCCCATGGATTCATTCAGTAGGAGCTGTGACTTCCACGCTGCATCAAAAGCTAAAGTATATGGTTGGCAGTAGTGTTGTTACAGTGTGGGGGGAGGAGTATATAATGGTCAGTCACTTATCATCCTTCAAGTATGTCAAGGTCGACGGAGAGATACATGAAACCCTTTATCAGGCCTTCGAAATAGTCAAGATTAAAGACAAGTCTCTTGTTGTGAGCAAAGCGCCGGAAGTGGCCATGCCTTCTTTTAAAGAGGCTCAAGCAGTGGTACAGACCGGGCAGTGTAAGGATGAGGCCTGTTGCACCCCAAAATTTGGCCAACATTTATTTACCTAACTTGTGTTCACTAGCATTATCACCTGCTTCTCATTGATATGTGTGCAGTAGATCAAGAGGTATGATTACCAATCAAGAGCTACACAAGACTTTGAAGCTAGCCCAGGAGGTTATTCAAGTGTTCAAGGGTTGATATCTTTGTCAGAGAAGTTAAGAGATCCTCAGAGAGATTGGTTGAAACCAAGTGTGTAGGTCTCCTAACTTGAGAGTTGTGGAAAACCCTCAGATGATTCTGAGGCTATGAGGATAGACTTGAAGCTTTTAGAGAGCTTATGAGAGGTCTTGAAAGCCATCATGTGGCCTAGAGAGGTCATTGTACAGGATTCAGAAGACTCAACCATGAGTGGTGCAATTAGGGTTTTGACTGGGTCAACCCTAGGTCAACTGATGATTTGGAGAGGGTTGAGACCTAATCCAATAGCCATGTGATCATGGATTGATGCATTGAGATGCTATAAGGATGATTCCTAGATCAACTCATCATGATTGAGGAGTTTGAGAAGTTTCAAGCTAGGGTTTCTAAGGCTTGACAGTGTAAAATCCCCCAGTTTGATCCCTATCTTCAAGGCAGTTTAGCTCAAGATGTGATTGTCATCTCATATTACCCCCAACATGAATGTTGTAGAGCTTGTTCTTAGCTTTAATTTAAGTACTAGAAGTCATTGATAGGATTTGTAGAACTCATGTTATGACTTTGACAAGTTACAGGTCATCTGAGGTATGTGAATCTGGGGCCTTGAAAGTCACCCAACTTGCATCCAACTTTTTCCCAAGAAGGATGATTCCTATGAACTTTTGGTCAACATGAATGTTGTTCCTAATCTTCTTAGCTCTCTAGAGAGTACTAGAAGTCCTTGATAGGATTTGTAGAACTCAAGTTATGGCTTTGACAAGTCAAGGGCATTTTGGTCATTTGGAAATTACAGGTCATTTCAAGCATAAGGCCATATCTCCTTTTTCCGAGCTTCAAATGGAAAAATCTTCAACATCAAACTTTCTTAAAATGATGTTTTAAGGCTAGTAAGGAGGTCATGAGATGTTGAAAAGGCTTGTAGCAAAAAATGGTAAAAATGACCTAAAATGGAGGCATAAGTTAAATAAGTTCAAGTTGGAAATTGAAATTTCCAAGTTACACATCCAAACCATGGCATATAATAGGTCATTTTGACTCTAAAAGACATTTTAGAAACAATGGTTCAGCCACATTTTTGAATTGAGGCCTAGATCATGGGGTTGCTTTGGAAAATGCTTGCTTACATAATAAGGCACAAATGCAAAACTTAAGGAAAGGCAATGTACAAGCTAGTAAAGGGTTTTAACACAACATATATCTCATTTAGGGAGATTTTCAAGTCAGTTACAAGGGCTGCAAGGGCTATGGCATGAGATGGCATGTGAGATGAGATGAATCCATAAACTCATGACATGAGAATTCCAATTTCTCATTGGATGATTCCAGATGGTTCTAGATGAGTCTAAACCATCCTATATAGTGTATAGAACTTGCTCAAATGCAGGGTTGGTGAGAGATTTGAGAGAAGAGAGAAAGATAGCCATTTCACTTGCTTCCATTGCAAGTTGAAATCAAATTCCACATTCTGATCCATTTCCATTTCTTCTTTCAATCTAAATACATTCCATTGATCACATTGAAGCCGTGGAGACCAAATTGGAGGCAAAACCATGGAGATTTGAAGAGATAGCTGTTGGATTTTGAAGGTTGCAAGTCATAATCGGTTTTGGAGATTCAGGCTTTCTTGGTCTAATCTTTTGCAAACAGTAGCAAAATCATCATTCAAGGATTGATTCTGAAGAGTTTGAGAGCTTGAAGTGAAGGTTTACCCCATCTGTTAATCAAGATTCGACTGGTTAGTAACTTTTCTTCTACACCATAATTTAGGCATGATTAGGGAGAATTGTTAGGTTAGAACGGTTAGAGACCATTAGGTGATGGATTCTGGGAAGTTTGAGATCAATTGGTGAGGTTTCAGTTGATGACACCATTTTTGTTTTGACCAAGAACATGAGACATAGTGAGCTAAAGCATGAATTTGATATCAAGAATTAACCAGTGTGAGGTGGTGATCATTCTGAGGTAGTTAATTTCAAGAATTGTTAGAACTGAAGTTTGAGCATATCTTTGATCTTGGATCGGGTTTGGAGAATTAGGGCATTTCAATTGATTTCAAGGCCATGGTTAGATTCAGGGTGAAATTCTGGACAGATTAGGGTTTTGAATTTTAGTTTTTCATGGAGAATTGAGGTGATACGATTGGGGTGAAGATTCACTTTGAAGCTCTGTTCATGGAGCTTTCCCTCCATTTCCATGGCTGAAGGAAGAAGACGAAGTGTTGGCCGTTTGATCATGCGTGGACTCATTGACTAGGGTCAAATCTGAGGGCTGTGGTTTAATCTCACGTGTGAAAGGGGAGTCTGAAGGCAACCAAAACGCGTCGTTTCATTAAAAGGGAGACTGGGCTTGATTGATATCCCCACCCCCATTCGTGGCCCATGTTTGTTTTGAACTATATTTTGTTACTTTATGCACCGTGGCTTTTCCATTTTCTTTTTGATTTTTAATTGATTTTCTGATTAAATAAATGGGCCTAGCGCTTATACTAATTGCACCCCCATTTTAAGCCCATTGCATATTTGAACTGAACATAGTTGCTATCTGCACCAAACATTTCATATTTTAATTTCTTTTTCTCCCTTTTTCATTAATCTTTGAAAAATCATAATAAATAGAAAATTAATGATTTTTTCATGGGGAATTTTTCTCCCATTTCATATTCATGTCTAGAAAATTATAAAACCAAAATATTTTCATTTCATGCATTTTAAATATTTTTTGTGTATTTTCTCTTTTAATAGCATTTTAATTCTTTTATGTTGATGCATAGATTTGTAGAATTTTGTTTAGCTAGTTCCCTTCATATTTTTAGGACATGCTTTTTAGAATAGTTAGACTAGGACTTTAGCTCCCCTCTGGATTTATTCCATAATTTTGTGATTAATTTTAGGTTAGTTTTGCTTAGATGATTTTAGGTTGTGTAGAATTAGGTTAATCCTTAACATAGGTCCACAATAACTCTAGAATTTTGGGTTTCTAGGTCAAGTTAGATATTGGGACATATAGGGTATTAAGGGTAGTCATATAGGATCCCCTAGAAATTATATTAGATTTTAATACAATAGTATACTATTTTTAAATGATTTTTGTAGTTGATTGTTGTTTGTGTTGCCCTTGTGGGTTTGTATTTTTGTTTGCTTTGCTTTGTGGGCTTGGTGAGCTTGGTTTTGCTTTGAGGAGCATGGAGGAGCATAGTAGAAGACTTGGAGATTGATTGAGGAGCTTGAGAGCTTGTAGTCTTATTTGTTTTGTTGTTGTTTTAAGGTTAGGAATTAAGAAGAGCTTAGATCTAGTTAAACTTCTTTCTTAAACATGGATGGTATCCTTCACCTCCATTCCTCCCTACGATTCAAAGTCCTTCCATGGTATTCCCCTCTCTCCTTAGGAGGGATAAGTGATGGTACCTAGGAAGTAGAACTTTTGAGGGAACCATTCCTTTGATGTTGAACCCTTATAGGTCACCTTTGGTGATCAATGAGCAGTTTAACACCCCAGTTTATCCAGTTAAGTGATTTCCTCTGGTTTGAGTATCTTGAGAGATGTTGAGCTTGAGTGTGAAGATGAAGACTTCATTGAAGAGTGTAGAAGAGGATTATTCCTTGAGCATTGCCATTCCAGCTGAAGCTTGAAGAGAAACAAGAGCAAGTTGATTCTTGAAGATCCCATGAAGATCCAGTGAAGACTGAATGAAGAGCTGAGGCTTATAGACTAAAGGATTGAAGATTACTCTGAGAAGCTGAAGCTTGCAAGAAGAGAAGACCAAGTTGAGACTGGTAGAGAGCTGAAGCTTGAAGACTAAGTTGATACTTAGGAAGAGGATTCAATTGAGATTAACTGAAGAGATGAGGCTTGAGGGACAAAGGATAAGTTGATACCTACCTTGAAGTTTGGAAATCTTGAAGGAATCAAGTTGATACTTGTGGTTAAGAGTGAAGCCTGAAGGTGGAACTGATTAAGGAGCTGAAGCTCTGAAGAGAGAGAATAAGTCGAAACTTATGTTGAAGGGTTGAAACCTGGAAAAGCAAATTGATATTTGTTAAGAGTGATGGAAGTCTGAAGACTGAGTTGCTGTTAGAAGAGCTGAAGCTTGGAATTGAGAGAGGAGTTGATCTGCTTTCTTGTCTGTTTTTCTGTTTTGATGTGCCTTGTTTGACTTGCTTGATACATTAGAATAAGTCCATATCTAGACTAGGTAGAATCTAGGAGCATGTTTGCACTAGAGGTTGAGTTGCTCCCTCTGCTTGTACTGTTACTGTATGGCTTTGCTTGCGGGTATTCGGTAGAGCCCAGCTCCCTTGCCCATATGGTTTGGTTGCTTGATAGCATGATTTTATTTCATCTGTATGATTGCAGTTTACTGTATATTGCTTGATAGCATGTTTTATTTCAGTATGATTACTGTTATTCATTCTGGCTTGAGGTTGAGATGAGCTTGTGGAGGCTGATGCCCCACACACATTTCCTCCCTCACTTGCATTACATGCATTTTACAGTCATTTACTGTTTACTGTTTAAGCTGATGCTTTATCTGTTTCCGTGTATCATTGACATGATCCCTTAGGACTCTCATTTCCTTTGATAAGGAATTGATGATAGAACTTTAGGTTGAAACCTATGCATGATAACTTCTAGGAGTTCCCTGTTCAAACCTCAACCATAGGATGAATCCTTGGCATGATGACAGTAGGACTTGATAGTCTCCCTCCTAGCTGAGCCTGTTCTCTTCTCATCTCAAAACAGCTTAAGATACAGTAATCATGAATGATTTCTTTCGTACGTTACGAGCCTTAAGCTATCTGGGAAAGGATTGTGGGAGAGTTTCTTTTCCACGGTCTGGATGTTTAGTATGGTACCCTTTGGGTAACATGCGACGCGTTCACTCTCAGGTCATAGTCTCTAGTGCGATTGAGATTGCAAACACAATAAAAAACACTTCTTCTGTAAAAGACAGAAAATAATGCATAGTGTCCCGAACTACGTAAGCTCTGATCTCTCATACCTGTTGAGAGTACGTAGGCACAATACTGATGTATTGGCGAGCTACCTTCCCCATAACCCGTCGTAGGTCGAACTACGTTGACTCTGATTTCTCGTTCTCTGATGAGAATACGTAGGCATAAAGTGCGACGCTTTGCCGAGTCATTTTCTTTTCTGTTTAAGCCAACCTTGATAGGTAGATAGTAAAACCAACCCGTCCAGTAAACACAACAAGCGTGGATCCCGTCGAGTACGACCGACGTGAGGGGTGCTAATACCTTCCCCTTGCGTAACCGACTCCCGAACCCAGACAATGGTTGCGACGACCTTGTCTTACCCTTTTTCGTCAGGTTTTTCCGATCGTTTCCTTTTCCGCTCCAAGGGATAAATAACGAAAGGTGGCGACTCTTCTGTTCTACCGGCACCTTATTTTCGCGAAAGCGACAGCTGGCGACTCTGCTGGGGATCAAACCCAGAATCTCTGGTTCTCCAGTTCCCCTGCGAGAGTCAATCCTAGCGCTTGTATGATTACTTGTTGGGTTGTGTTTATTTATCGCAATTTATTTCCCGCACTTTATTTTCAGTATGATATGATTATTTGTGCTGTTGTTGGAAGGGGCATTCTGATGAGTGAGAAGCCAGACCCAGGCTTGAGTGAACATAGCATTAGTTGTGGAAATTAGTGGGCGCGTGCTTGCTTTGCAGGCACTAGTGTCTCATGAAATCCACGCTCAGACGAGGTTCTCCCGGTTGGCTTCTCTTTCAACCCTTTGGGTTGAGACGGTTGCTGGTTTGGTGGATTGTCGACTCTGGGGACCGATCATTTGTGATTCAGCCGAGTGAGGCCGCTTCATGAGCTGGTGATGCCACACCTTCTGGGTATCGTATCACCCCTCTTGAATGTCTGTGATGCTGATGAACGCATAGGATGCCGAAATTGAGTCAGTTTAGGTCCATACCTGTGAGCAGGGTTGGGTTTATTGCAGGAAACTTTGACCTTCAGACTACCTGATTTTCTTGACAGTGAATCAGTTTTGTTGGTACCGGAGGATCTCACCATCAGATATATGTTTGTTCTTGATAGAGCAGGTTTTGATCAGAGGATCTTATCATCAGATGTGTATTTGTTCTTGATAGAACAGGTTTTGATCAGAGGATCTCATCAGCAGATGTATGTTTGTTCTTGATAGAGCAGATTTATGATTGGGGTCTGAAGATCTCATCAGCAGATGTATGTTTGTTCTTGATAGAGCAGATTTATGATTGGGGTCTGAAGATCTCATCAGCAGATGTATGTTTGTTCTTGATAGAGCAGATTTATGATTGGGGTCTGAAGATCTCATCAGCAAATGTATGTTTGTTCTTGATAGAGCAGATTTATGATTGGGGTCTGAAGATCTCATCAACAGATGTATGTTTGTTCTTGATAGAGCAGATTTATGATTGGGGTCTGAAGATCTCATCAGCAGATGTATGTTTGTTCTTGATAGAGCAGATTTATGATTGGGGTCTGAAGATCTCATCAGCAGATGTATGTTTGTTCTTGATAGAGAAGATTTATGATTGGGGTCTGAAGATCTCATCAGCAGATGTATGTGTGTTCTTGATAGAGCATATTTCTTGGTCCTATATCAGAGGTCTTTATTATCAGACGTTTATTCTTGACAGAGCAGAATTATGATCTTGTGTATATGGCCCTATCAGATGGTTGCTCTTGACAGAGCAGATTTGTGGCCCGATACCAGGGTCTCTTATTATCAGATGCAGTGGTTGTTCTTGATAGAACAGGATTATGGTTTTGTTGATGCAGAATCTCCACAGCGCAATTGCTTTGATCTCCTGCTGCATGATTGCATTTTACATTATTTTGCATACATTTGCATTCCATTAAAGTGTGTCTGTGTTGCAGGTACCGTTTTCCCCGATCCAAGATTTCTTGCCTCCTATTGTATTGTTATGGGTTCTCTGAGGAAGACTGTGGCTTACAAGTTCCCTGCCCCTGACGTGGTTAAGTTGACTGGTTTGATAGCTTTAGCAAATGATTCTGTGAGGGATTAGTTCAGAAAATCTTACGGCAGGTTGCCCAGTTTGGTTCATAAACCTTCTGCGTTCGAGGTGAATGGGTTGCACGCTCTGCTGCAGTTCTACGACCCTCCGTTGAGATGTTTCACTTTCCGGGATTTTGTTCTTGCACCCACGCTAGAAGAGTATGCTAATTTGCTAGGTGTGCCTATCAAGAGGCAGATGCCTTTTGTTCATATGGATGCTGAGCCTGATCTGGCTGGTTTAGCTCCTTCGCTTCATCTGGATGCCTCCGAGTTGGTATTGACTAGTTGGAACAAGGTTCCCGGGTTCTCCTTGCAGTTTCTAGTGGGAAAGGCTCAGCAGTGCGCCAAAGACGGATGTTGGGTCGCATTCAACGCCATTCTCGCGCTGTGCATATATGGCATCATTATGTTCCCTACTATGCCCGATTTTGTAGACTTGGATGCATTTCACATCTTCGCATCAGGGAATCCAGTCCCTACCTTGATAGGAGATGTCTACCATTCTATCCACTACAAAAACGAGAATAGGAGGAGGAAAAATGTTTCATGCTGCGTACCCTTGCTTTATAAATGGCTTGATAGTCATCTGCCCAAGAGGGGTCCTTTTATCTCGTCTGCAGCCACAGCCGAGTGGTCCGAGCATCTGATGAGCTTCTCTGCAAAGGATATTGATTGGTTTAACAGAGATAGGTTGGCTACTGAGGTGATCTTCAGCTGCAGCGAGTTTCCAAACGTGCCTTTGATAGGCAGGAAAGGTTGTATAAACTACAATCCGTCATTGCTGGTCCGATAGTTCGCGTATGCTTTGAGGGCTCCGCTGAAGGATGAAGAGGTGTAGGAATCTCTGTACCTCACTGGTCTTCTAGAGGGGGATCTGTTATCCAAGCTTCAGCGTGCGTGGAATGGTATCGGTAAGCGAGGAAAGGCACTGCTGGGAAGAAGCAACAATCAAGCATACCCTCCGTATGTGACTTGGGTCAGAGCCAGAGCAGATGCTATAGGGATGCTGTTTCCTCATGCCAAGCCAGAAATCCCTCCAATGATTGAAGAGCCTACTACTGTGCCTATTCAGCAGCATAATCAGGTGTTGGCTGAGCGAGACGAATTGAAGCGGGCAAATGAGGAACTAGAGAAAGAATTGGCTCAGCTCCGAAGCGAGAGGAACGAAGCCGTTCATTCCTTCAAAAGGCAAACAGAGCTGGTGAATCGGCTGGGGACAGACCTGACTAAGCAGATAGCCGAGCGTGAGCGCATGGGTCAAGACTTCAAAGCTGTCAACGACGTACTGGCTACGAAGAAGCAGCACCTGGACGAAGCATATCAGAGGATATCCAAGTTCAACCAGCACTGGAAGGCTTCCCTGGCCACCAAAAAAGAGCGGGAGGATAAGCTGATGCTGCAGATCTCCAAGCTGGAAGCCTAGGTGAAGGACTGTGAGAAAAGGTTTGATGAAGAAACCGCTCGCAGATACGCCGCCGAAGGCCAGCTCAACAAAGCTCTCGCTAACCTGAAGGAGCGCACACTGACGTTTGAGTCCAAGAAACGGAAGTTAGAAGATTGCTTCGGCGAAGGAGCATGGGAAGGTTCGGTTGAAGGACTTCAGTACACCATTGTGCAGAGGGAATTACTCTTCGAAGGGTTACTCACGCTGCCTGATCATCCAGAAACGAAGGAGTTGTTAGAAGAGTATCGCGCCCGTGGCCGTACTTGACTATTTGTATTCCTTTTGTTTTGATCATTGTTGTATGCTGACCATCACCAGGCTTGTTGGCTGAGGTCACGCTATTGATTCCTCTTGTACTCGCTGATGCTATGTAGTGCCTTGATGGGCTTTCTTTATATATGAGATTGTTATTTCCATGATTGGACTCAGACTTCTTCTTATTATTATCAGCACTGGCACTCAGGCACTAGGATCGGGGGAAATCTCCCTAACACACAGACACACGCATGCATTTACATGAAGAACACTTTGATGTTTTTCCTAACCCTTTTGTGTTTTACAGGTTGTCGCAGGTTTTTTCAGGTTGTTTCAGGTTGTTCCAGGTGGTTCCAGGATTGATCAGAGACCTATTCACCGTTATCCGACTAGAGCTAATCAGACCAGGATCATGGAGCAAGTGCAAACTGATGTTCAGGAACTCCGCGAAAGGATGGATCGCTTCATGGAGCTCATGCAAGCGGTCGCCAATGGCCAGGATCAGCTCAGAACTTTGGTTCAGCCTTTGATTTCCAGGGTTGATAGCAACGGCGTACTCCATGGTGGGACTGTGCCTACTCCTCCACCAGTCGAAACTCCACAGAATGGTGTTCCCGTGACCGGGGGCAACGGCAGTGCTAACGGCAATGTAATGGCCAACATCGGACTCAATACGACGGGCGTCGGTAATGGGAGTCTGGGAGCTAATGTCAATGTCGGGCCGGGCAACGGCAATGCAGGCGTCGGGAATCTATTTGTTCCTTAGCCATGGCTAGAGGATCGTCAGGATGATGTGTTCTCTCAGAGAGGTACTGAAGGGGAAATGACTACTGAAGCACGTCTAAGGTTCAAGGACTCGAGGAAAAGATGAGAAATATCGAGAATCAGAACACTTTGGGCGTTGATATGTCCAAGTTGGGACTGATTGCTGATTTCAAGGTGCCTCCCAAGTTCAAGGTACCTGACTTTGAGAAGTATAAGGGCACCACTTGCCCTCGCGTCCACCTGAGATCGTACTACAGGAAGATGTCTGCTCATTCTGAGGATGAGAAGTTGCTGATGCACTTCTTTCAAGACAGCCTTTCCGGGCCATCCCTCGAGTGGTACATGAGTCTGGAGCCTACTAGTGTACGCACATGGAAGGACCTTGCTGAAGCATTTGTGCACCACTACCAATACAATAGCGACTTGGCCCCGAACCGAGTCCAGCTGCAAAATCTGTCGCAGAGAAACAATGAAGGGTTTAAGGAATACGCCCAGCGGTGGCGTGAGTTGGCAGCCAGGGTTCAGCCGCCGATGGTTGAACGTGAGCTCGTGCAGATGTTTGTAGCCACCCTCCCAGGGGTTTATTATGAGAAGTTAGTCAGCGGCATGTCTGGGACGTTCTCAGATCTCATTATCACGGGTGAGCACGTCGAAAACGGGATCAAGATCGGGAAAATTCAAGGTGAGTCATCCTCAGCTGGGGGAGGCGGAAAGAAACCTTATGCTGGCAAAAGACGTGAAGGAGAAGCGAGCGCTGTGACCAACACTCGAAGGAAGGGTAAAGGCCCTCACCAGCAGGTGGCCAGTATAAATATCCCGGCAGCTCCGCAGCAGCAGCAGCAGCATCAACCGAATCAACAGGGATACAGGAAGTACCAGAATCGGGCACCTTTGGCGAACCGTCACTTCGAGACACCGCCCATGTCGTACGCACAACTCTTGCAGACTTTGCTTCAGCTATAGTTGATTCAGAAGAGGACGCTGGCTCCCTTGACAGGGGCACCTCCGCCAGGGTACGACGCGAATGCCATTTGTGAGTTCCACTCAGGGGTACCAGGCCACACAATCGAGAACTGCAAAGCCTTCAAGCATAAGGTGCAAGACATGGTGGATGCCAAGATCATCAACTTCTCCGATAATGTGCCCAATGTCACGAAGAATCCTATGCCGAATCATAGGGGAGGTGGTGTGAACGCCATTATCAAGGACGAGAGTTCGGATTTGTTGACTGACGTCAGAGATCTGAAGACGCCGCTTAGCTTTGTTAAAGCTAAGTTGCTGAAAAGAGGGTTCTTTCCAGGATGCGGAGAGCTATGTATGGACTGTGCCACACGTTCTGATGGATGTGAGCAGTTGGTAGAAGGAATTCAAAGTTTGATGACTGAAGGGATTCTGCAGTTTAGCCGGAGGGCTGAAAGTGGATCAGGGGAGGTAGTGCTGAAGCAAGCCGATGAAGTCGCCACCATCACCATCCCCCGTCGGGCGATAACCATTTCTGCGCCCAGACCGCCCCTGATTACTATTACCAAAGCTGGGCCGATACCCTTCGAGAGCACTAACATCGTTCCGTGGCATTATGGGGCTGAAGTCTATTGCAACGGGCAGAAGTTGGAGCTAGAACCGTTTGGTACGTCTGTGGAGAATCTTGTGGAAATCAGTGGTATTACTCGCAGCGGAAGAGTGTTTGCACCACCAAAGGTTGTGGCAGATAACGCGGTCAGAGCTGATGCAGCTAATAAAGGGAAAAGTAAAGTCGTTGAAGAGGTCCCGTGTGGGGCAGAAAAATACTTGCTTGTTAAAGATGCTGAGGAGTTTATGCGGTTGATTAAAAAGAGTGACTACAAGATCGTAGATCATCTCCATCAGACGCCCTCGAAGATTTCCATCCTGAACTTATTGCTGTGTTCTGAAGCACACTGCAATGCGCTGCTGAAGGTGTTGAACGCCGCATATGTGCCACAAGAAATATTGTTGAATCAGCTAGAAGAGGTTGTAGCCCACGTTAATGCTGGAAATGGGCTAGGTTTCACAGACCTGGAGCTGACGCCGAAGGGGAGAAATCACAATAGCGCTCTGCACGTCTCGTTAGAGTGCAGGGGCACGATTATGTCGCACGTGTTGGTGGACACGGGTTCGTCACTTAATGTTCTTCCGAAGAAGGCATTAATGAAGTTGGACACTCGTGGATTGATTTGCACACCCAGTGATCTGGTTGTGAAGGCGTTCGACGGGACTAAACGCCACGTTTTCGGGGAGGTGACCCTGCCGATCCAAGTCGGCCTGGAAACGTTCGACGTGGTCTTTTATATTATGGACATCATGCCTGCCTACAGTTGTCTCTTGGGCCGGCCGTGGATCCATGTTGTTGGTGCCGTAACCTCCACGTTGCACCAAAAGCTCAAATATGCTATCGGAGGTAGCATCGTAACCGTTTGCGGCGAGGAAGACATAATGGTGAGCCATTTGTCGTCCTTCAAGTATGTGGAGATGGATGGAGAAATCCATGAGACTCTATGCCAAGAGTTCGAAGCTGTCAAAGTGAAGGACGTAGCTCCTGTAGTTACAGAAAAGCAAGAGATGACCCTCTCCTCGTTCAAGGAAGCTCGGGCCGTTGTCCAAGCCGGATCTACCCCAGGCTGGGGGCGAATTCTGGAGATACCTAACAAGCAAGATAAGTTTGGGTTGGGATATTCTCCTGGGGCTGAAGCTTCTTATTTTTCTAGCAGTGCGTCTCGAGGTAAAGGACCGATCCAGTTTACCAGTGGCAGAGTGATTTTCGAAAGCATCAACACGGTGTCTGAAGGCAGCGGGGATAGAGACTGTGACCTCAACTCTTGGATCCAGCCAAGCAAGCCAGGCAAGGGCCTTACCAACTTGTTCGTCAAGGATATCATCCAGATGACAAGCGAAGAGTAATGATTTACTTTTTCCAATCATTGTACAACCCTATGTCCTACCCGGGGAATAGTGGTTTTATTGTCAGGGCCTTGTTGGATTATGTACATGCATTTTGTTAATGAATCAAAGGCGTTTTTCTTCGTGTTCAAATATTGTGATCTCTGTTATTCCTGTTTTATATTTGTTTTGAAAAACAATAAAATGGCAATGGGGTTTGTGCTAACCTGCATATCCTCGTTTTAAGCTTAACCTTTGTTATTGCAGAATCCACATAACAGATGACATCGACTCTGGACCTTCTACGGCTCACTTCGACTTTGATTGCCCGATCTATCAAGCCGAAGAAGAGATTGATGAAGACGAAGACCTTCCTGAAGAGTTGGCCCGCTTGTTGAAACAAGAGGAGAAAGTTATTCTGCCTCATGAAGAGGAGATCGAGATCGTAAATCTGGGTTCTGAAGAACTCATCAGAAGCGTCAAGATAGGGGTTGCACTGCAGAGTGATGTCAAGCAGAGATTAGTCGAGATGCTAAGAGAGTATAGTTACGTCTTTGCTTGGTCATACGAGGATATGCCCGGACTTGACACTGACATCGTGGTCCACCACTTGCCGCTACGAGAAGACTGCCCTCCTGTCAAGCAGAAGCTTAGGAGGACGAGACCAGATATGGCCGTTAAGATCAAAGAAGAAGTGCAGAAACAACTTGATGCTGGCTTCTTAGCGGTCACTACTTACCCTCCGTGGGTCGCCAACATAGTGCCTGTACCGAAGAAGGACGGTAAGGTACGCATGTGCGTCGATTATCGGGATTTAAATAGGGCGAGCCCTAAGGATGATTTCCCGCTGCCTCATATCGATGTGTTGGTCAACAACACAGCCCAGTTCTCCGTGTTTTCGTTCATGGATGGCTTCTCCGGTTACAACCAGATCAAGATGGCGCCGGAGGACATGGAGAAAACGACGTTTATTACTCCTTGGGGAACATTTTGCTACAAGGTAATGCCTTTCGGTCTGAAGAACGCAGGGGCCACTTACCAACGAGCAATGGTAACTTTGTTTCATGACATGATTCATCATGAGATTGAAGTCTATGTTGATGACATGATTGCGAAGTCCCAAACGGAGGAGGGACATCTGGTCAATTTGCTGAAGCTTTTTGAGAGGCTTAGGAAGTTCAGGTTGAGGCTGAATCCTAACAAATGTACCTTCGGAGTACGGTCTGGAAAGTTACTGGGGTTTATCGTGAGTGAAAGAGGCATCGAGGTTGATCCTGCGAAAATAAAAGCCATACAAGAAATGCCAGTGCCGAAAATAGAAAAAGAAGTTCGTGGTTTCTTGGGCAGAATAAACTACATTGCAAGGTTTATCTCTCAGCTCACGACCACGTGTGAACCGATGTTCAAGCTTTTAAAGAAAAATCAGGCGATTATCTGGAACGAGGATTGCCAGAAGGCATTCGACAAGATAAAGCAGTATCTACAGGAACCTCTGATCTTGATACCCCCAGTGGCTGGACGGCCATTAATCATGTACTTGACAGTTCTTGAGAATAGTATGGGGTGTGTTCTCGGTCAGCACGACGAGACGAGCAGAAAGGAGCATGCCATTTACTACATGAGTAAAAAGTTCACAGACTGTGAATCTCGTTACTCGATGCTGGAGAAAACGTGTTGCGCACTAGCCTGAGCCGCCAAACGTTTACGACAATACATGCTCAATCACACCACCATGCTAATTTCGAAGATGGATCCGATCAAGTACGTCTTTGAGAAGCAAGCGCTTTCGGGCAGGATTGCCAGATGGCAAATGGTGTTGACTAAATATGATATTCAATACGTTTCCCAGAAGGCCGTCAAGGGAAGCGTATTGTCTGATTACCTTGCCGAACAGCCGATCGAGGATTACCAGCCGATGAAATTTGAATTCCCTGATGAGGATATCATGTTTCTCAAAGCGAAAGATTGCGCTGAACCGTTGCCCGACGAGGGGCCAGATAGGAAATCCCAGTGGAAATTGATATTTGATGGGGCGGTTAATTCCTATGGAAGTGGCATAGGGGAGGTCATCACGACTCCCCACAGATCCCACATCCCGTTCACTGCGAGACTGACATTTCCAGTCACCAATAATGAAGCGGAGTACGAAGCATGCATCATGGGTCTAGAAGAGGCAATTGATTTGAGAATCAAGAATCTAGACGTATATGGTGACTCGGCGCTTGTGATCAACCAAATTAAAGGGGAGTGGGAGACTCGCCAATCAAATTTGGTGCCATACATGAATTATGCCAGAAGGCTGCTTCCGTTCTTTGATCGAGTGGAACTCCATCATGTGCCCAGGGCGGAAAATCAGATGGCTGATGCCTTAGCCACGTTGGCTTCAATGTATAAAGTCAATTTTTGGAATGAGGCTCCAAGAATTGTCCTCTCTCGTCTTGATAGACCTGCATTCATCTTTGTAATCGAGGAAGCCGCCGATGGCAAGCCATGGTTCCATGACATCCAGACTTTCCTTACGACTAAGGAGTATCCTGCGGGCGCGTCAGCCCAGGATAGGAAGACTCTGAGGAGGCTGTCTGGAAATTTTTATCTCAATCCTGATGGAGTTTTGTACAAGAGAAACCACGATCTCATGCTACTCAGATGTGTAGATGAGAAAGAGGCGAGTATGCTCATGGAAGAAGTCCATGAAGGCACATTTGGTACGCACGCCGACGGGCATGCTATGACGAGAAAGATCCTAAGAGCAGGATATTACTGGCTGACAATGGAATCGGATTGCTTTAAGTTCGCGAAGAGATGTCATAAATGCCAGATTTATGCTGATAAAGTTCACGTGCCGCCGTGCCCGTTAAATGTCATGTCCTCCCCGTGGCTGTTCTCCATGTGGGGCATCGACATGATAGGCAAGATCGAGCCCACTGCATCTAACGGTCATCGCTTCATTCTAGTAGCCATCGACTACTTCACCAAGTGGGTGGAGGCAGCCTCGTATGCTAATGTGACCAAGCAGGTGGTGGCTAAATTCATAAAGAGGGACATCATCTGTCGTTACGGAATTCCCGAGTGGATCATTACTGATAATGGTTCGAATCTAAATAACAAGATGATGAAGGAGTTGTGCCAGAGTTTCAAGATTGAACACCACAACTCATCTCCTTACCGGCCAAAGATGAATGGCGCCGTTGAAGCGGCCAATAAGAACATAAAGAAGATTGTTCAAAAGATGGTTGTGACCTATAAAGATTGGCACGAGATGTTGCCGTTTGCACTGCACGGTTATCGTACGACGGTACGTACGTCGACCGGGGCAACTCCTTTCTCCTTGGTGTACGGTATGGAAGTAGTCCTACCGTTAGAAGTGGAGATCCCTTCTTTGCGAGTTTTGGTTGATGTGAAACTCGACGAGGAAGAATGGATTACGAACCGACTGAACCAACTCAGCTTGATGGACGAGAAGAGGTTGGCATCGATTGCACATGGTCGTCTGTACCAAAGCCGAATGAAGAAAGCTTATGATAAGAAGGTACGTCCTAGAAGCTTTCAGACAGGTGATCTCGTCCTGAAGAAGATTCTTCCTCCACACTCCGATCACCGGGGCAAGTGGACTCCCAATTACGAAGGTCCGTACGTCGTCAGTAAGGTCTTCTCGGGAGGAGCTTTGTTGTTATCTACGATAAATGGTGAAGATTTTGCATCCCCGGTGAACGCGGACGCAGTTAAAAAAATACTTTGCTTGAAAGCGACCCGCTGGAAAATAAAAAGAGAGTCCAGGCAAAAATGGGGCATCCCGGCGAACCATAAAAAATGAAAGAGGTTCGGGCAAAAATTAGGGATATAAAGAAAAAATGTACACCCGCAAAGTTGAAAACCCGGATGGGCGACTTTGGCAAAAAAGGGTATCCCGGTGAACTGAAAATCCGCAAAGGGCGGTTCACGCAAAAGTTAGGGATTCGAAAAAGCAAATGACTGCGTTCCGCGTGTGAACTTTCTTTGTTTAGTGGTTTGGAAGACCTGAGGGCCGTTTATCTGAATCAATCTCTTCTGAAGCTGAAGCGTCGGAGAAGTATCGAAGTCGAGTGGGTCATAGAGGGATCAACTCATGGTGTTCGTCTACGCCTCGTTGCCGACATTTGTATATACTGATGTATATTTATGTTTTATTTTTGCGCGGCTTCCTCATTCCAGGAGCTTGCATCTGTTGTAAAACATTTTTACCCATTCAGGGGTTCATTATCAATAAAATGTATACTATTCAGCAATTCTGTTTGCCTGTTTAGCATTTATCTGTTTTGTTTGCGAAAAAGAACGCCGATGTTTTTGATAAAATGCGCATACATAAACTTACTGGCCTAGGCCCCTGATTGTTGAAACAATGAATTACTTAAACATTGGCACAAGATGATAACCTTGATAGGTCCCTTTGAGAAGGATATCTTGTCTGTTTGTTTGTGTTGTTACAGGTGTAGTATATTCCAGATAGTGCGCCGTACACGTCTCCAAGTAGGATGATTCCTCCTTCTCCAGCAGAGTTCAGTAGCCTCTCCCCGCAGAATCTAAACGCGAGATCGTGAGCATGGATATGTCTCCCCAGGTAGAGAAGATTCTCTCCCCCAATCAGACGCATCCTGAAGGAACGTCATCTCCTCAGCTGAGTCATTCACTGAAGTGTGCAGCAACTGATGGTTCAAGACTGAAGTCTCCATCGGAATTGAGATTCCCCACCAGAGTCGTACTCTCCCCCGAAGCCGGATGATTCCTTCTTCCCCAGCGGAATTGAGATTCCCCACAGAGTCGTACTCTCCCCCGAAGCCGGATGATTCCTTCTTCTCCAGCGGAATTGAGATTCCCCACCAAAGTCGTACTCTTCCCCGATGCCGGATGATTCCTTCTTCCCCAACGGAATTGAGATTCCCCACAGAGTCGTACTCTCTAGTAAGCAGAATGATTTCTCCTTCCTTAGTCGGGTTCGCAGACCCCCAAGAGAGCCGAGTCCTTGGAAGCTGCTCAAGCCATGATTGGTTTTCCCCAGTAGAGTGTGGAATAGCTGATGCTATGGTTCCCCGCCAGAGTCGTTATCTCCAGGGAAGTAGTCGTGAACGCCATGTAGTTTATTCCCGCGATTGACATCGTTGTCCCTCAGCAGGTCCAGGTTCTCGTAGAGCTTCGTTCCCCCGCAGCAGTCAACTGAAGTTCACTTCCCCTTCGGAGCCCAATTGAGATTGGCGTGACCTCGTTCTCCATAGCAGGATGATTCCTCTATCTGAGTAGTTCTTTCTCCTTGACAGGAGGATTTCCCCTTCGGCATTTATTTTGCTGACGGGATCGCATCATTATGCATGACTGCATAGCATTTATCATAAACGCGTAGCATTCCCACCGTGTGGAGCATTGCGCCATTGCCGAAGCATATGCATAATAAACATGATATAGGTTGTTACCGTTCTTGTTTTGCAGGTGTTCCGCCGCAGAATTGATTGCTCAGGATGATTCCTGAAATCTCCCCGACGGAGTCGTTTGCTCAAGATGATTCTTGAAGTCCCCAGCGAAGTCTCCTGCTCAAGATGATTCTTGACGTCCCCAGCGAGGTCCCTTGCTTAAGATGATTCTTAAGACCCCCAGTGCAGTCGCCAGAGTGGGTCCTCAAGTTGATACTTAGAGTTCCCGGCAGAGTGTTTGCTCAGGATGATTCCTGAAATCTCCAGCAGGGTTATCGGTTCAAGATGATTCTTGAAGGCCCCCGGTGGAGTTATTTGTCCAAGATGATTCTTGAAGTCCTCAGTAGAGTTGATTCATCCAGAATGATTTCTGGATCCCAGAAGTGGAGTTACTTGATAGTTCTCCAGAATCCCTAGCGGAGATACGTCATCCCCAGCAGGTTTCTGAACAGCGAAGTTGAAACTTCCCCTGAAGACTTCATGATTGAAGTCCGACCGTGTTAACGAAGCAGTTCTCTCAGCTGATGCGGAGTGCCTGATGGCAGAAGTTTGGGTATCCCCAATTGGTTCATGATTGACCAAGAATTCTATTCTCGACTTACTGATGAAGTCTGGCTGATGCCCGAAAGTTTTCTTTGAATGCCCGATGGCATGATCAACATAATTGTTGACCTGATGAGTCCCGAGGAATCTTGATGCCTGATGGCATGATCGACCATGTATTACCGGTTACCGTGTGACCAATTCTCCAGCTAGTTGCCGTGCAGCTATTATTTCAGTTTTCGAAGATCTGTTCCCGTCAGAGTACCGTGTACTTGTGCAGCTGGCAAATTTTCGGGCTTGTTGGTATTCAACCGTCTTTTACCTTGATTGGCTGAGAGTCGTTCGCTCCTCACCCAGTCAGGTTCAAGCCGTTTGAATAGGGGCAGCTGTTGCACCCCAAAATTTGGCCAACATTTATTTACCTAGCTTGTGTTCACTAGCATTATCACCTGCTTCTCATTGATATGTGTGCAGTAGATCAAGATGTATGATTACCAATCAAGAGCTACACAAGACTTTGAAGCTATCCCAGGAGGTTATTCAAGTGTTCAAGGGTTGATATCTTTGTTAGAGAAGTTAAGAGATCCTCAGAGAGATTGGTTGAAACCAAGTGTGTAGGTCTCCTAACTTGAGAGTTGTGGAAAACCCTCAGATGATTCTGAGGCTATGAGGATGGACTTGAAGCTTTGAGAGAGCTTATGAGAGGTCTTGAAAGCCATCATGTGGCCTAGAGAGGTCATTGTACAGGATTCAGAAGACTCAACCATGAGTGGTGCAATTAGGGTTTTGACTGGGTCAACCCTAGGTCAACTGATGATTTGGAGAGGGTTGAGACCTAATCCAAGAGCCATGTGATCATGGATTGATGCATTGAGATGCTATAAGGATGATTCCTAGATCAACTCATCATGATTGAGGAGTTTGAGAAGTTTCAAGCTAGGGTTTCTAAGGCTTGACATTGTAAAATCCCCCAATTTGATCCCTATCTTGAAGGCAGTTTAGCTCAAGATGTGATTGTCATCTAATCTTACCCCCAACATAAATGTTGTATAGCTTGTTCTTAGCTTTAATTTGAGTACTAGAAGTCCTTGATAGGATTTGTAGAACACAAGTTATGACTTTGACAAGTTACAGGTCATCTGAGGTATGTGAATCTGGGGCCTTGAAAGTCACCCAAATTGCATCCAACTTTTGCCCAAGAAGGATGATTCCTATGAACTTTTGGTCAACATGAATGTTGTTCCTCATCTTCTTAGCTTTCTAGAGAGTACTATAAGTCCTTGATAGGATTTGTAGAACTCAAGTTATGGCTTTGACAAGTCAAGGGCATTTTGGTCATTTGGAAATTACAGGTCATTTCAAGCATAAAGCCATATCTCCTATTTCCAAGCTTCAAATGGAAAACTCTTCAACATCAAACTTGCTTAAAATGATGTTTTAAGGCTAGTAAGGAGGTCATTAGATGTTGAAAAGGCTTGTAGCAAAAAAATGGTAAAAATGACCTAAAATGGAGGCATAAGTTAAATAAGTTCAAGTTGGAAATTGAAATTTCCAAGTTACACATCCAAACCATGGCATATAATAGGTCATTTTGACTCTAAAAGACATTTTAGAAACAATGGTTCAGCCACATTTTTGAATTGAGGCCTAGATCATGGGGTTGCTTTGGAAAATGCTTGCTTGCATAATAAGGCACAAATGCAAAACTCAAGGAAAGGCAATGTACAAGCTAGTAAAGGGTTTTAACACACCATATATCTCATTTAGGGAGATTTTCAAGTCAGTTACAAGGGCTGCAAGGGCTATGGCATGAGATGGCATGTGAGATGAGATGAATCCATAAACTCATGACATGAGAATTCCAATTTCTCATTGGATGATTCCAGATGGTTCTAGATGAGTCTAAACCATCCTATATAGTGTATAGAACTTGCTCAGATGCAGGGTTGGTGAGAGATTTGAGAGAAGAGAGAGATAGCCATTTCACTTGCTTCCATTGCTAGTTGAAATCAAATTCCACATTCTGATCCATTTCCATTTCTTCTTTCAATCTAAATACATTCCATTGATCACATTGAAGCTGTGCAGACCAAATTGGAGGCAAAACCATGGAGATTTGAAGAGATAGCTGTTGGATTTTGAAGGTTGCAAGTCATAATCGGTTTTGGAGATTCAGGCTTTCTTGGTCCAATCTTTTGCAAACAGTAGCAAGATCATCATTCAAGGATTGATTCTGAAGAGTTTGAGAGCTTGAAGTGAAGGTTTACCCCATCTGTTAATCAAGATTCGACAGGTTAGTAACTTTTCTTCTACAACATAATTTAGGCATGATTAGGGAGAATTGTTAGGTTAGAACGGTTAGAGACCATTAGGTGATGGATTCTGGGAAGTTTGAGATCAATTGGTGAGGTTTCTGTTGATGACACCATTTTTGTTTTGACCAAGAACATGAGACATAGTGAGCTACAACATGAATTTGATATCAAGAATTAACCAGTGTGAGGTGGTGATCATTCTGAGGTAGTTAATTTCAAGAATTGTTAGAACTGAAGTTTGAGCATATCTTTGATCTTGGATCGGGTTTGGAGAATTAGGGCATTTCAATTGATTTCAAGGCCATGGTTAGATTCAGGGTGAAATTCTGGACAGATTAGGGTTTTGAATTTTAGTTTTTCATGAAGAATTGAGGTGATACGATTGGGGTGAAGATTCACTTTGAAGCTCTGTTCATGGAGCTTTCCCTCCATTTCCATGGCTGAAGGAAGAAGACGAAGTGCTGGCCGTTTGATCATGCGTGGACTCATTGACTAGGGTCAGATCTGAGGGCTGTGGTTTAATCTCACGTGTGAAAGGGGAGTCTGAAGGCAACCAAAACGCGTCGTTTCATTAAAATGGAGATTGGGCTTGATTGATATCCCCACCCCCATTCGTGGCCCATGTTTGTTTTGAACTATATTTTGTTACTTTATGCACCGTGGCTTTTCCATTTTCTTTGTGATTTTTAATTGATTTTCTGATTAAATAACTGGGCCTAGCGCTTATACTAATTGCACCCCCATTTTAAGCCCATTGCATATTTGAACTGAACATAGTTGCTATCTGCACCAAACATTTCATATTTTAATTTCTTTTTCTCCCTTTTTCATTAATCTTTGAAAAATCATAATAAATAGAAAATTAATGATTTTTGCATGGGTATTTTTTCTCCCATTTCATATTCATGTCTAGAAAATTATAAAACCAAAATATTTGAATTTCATGCATTTTTAATATTTTTTTGTGTATTTTCTCTTTTAATAGCATTTCAATTCTTTTATGTTGATGCATAGATTTGTAGAATTTTGTTTAGCTAGTTCCCTTCATATTTTTAGGCCATTATTTTTAGGATAGTTAGATTAGGACTTTAGCTCCCCTCTGGATTTATTACATAATTTTGTGATTAAGTTTAGGTTAGTTTTGCTTAGATGATTTTAGGTTGTGTAGAATTAGGTTAATCCTTAACATAGGTCCACAATAACTCTAGAATTTTGGGTTTCTAGGTCAAGTTAGATATTGGGACATATAGGGTATTAAGGGGAGTCATATAGGATCCCCTAGAAATTATATTAGATTTTAATACAATAGTATACTATTTTTAAATGATTTTTGTAGTTAATTGTTGTTTGTTTTGCCCTTGTGGGTTTGTATTTTTGTTTGCTTTGCTTTGTGGGCTTGGTGAGCTTGGTTTTTCTTTGAGGAGCATGGAGGAGCATAGTAGAAGACTTGGAGATTGATTGAGGAGCTTGAGAGCTTGTAGTCTTGTTTGTTTTGTTGTTGTTTTAGGGTTAGGAATTAAGAAGAGCTTAGATCTAGTTAAACTTCTTTCTTAAACATGGATGGTATCCTTCACCTCCATTCCTCCCTATGATTCAAAGTCCTTCCATGGTATTCCCCTCTCTCCTTAGGAGGGATAAGTGATGGTACCTAGGAAGTACAACTTTTGAGGGAACCATTCCTTTGATGTTGAACCCTTATAGGTCACCTTTGGTGATCAATGAGAAGTTTAACACCCCAATTTATCCAGTTAAGTGATTTCCTCTGGTTTGAGTATCTTGAGAGATGTTGAGCTTGAGTGTAAAGATGTAGAATTCATTGAAGAGTGTAGAAGAGGATGATTCCTTGAGCATTGCCATTTCAGCTGAAGCTTGAAGAGCAACAAGAGCAAGTTGATACTTGAAGATCCCATGAAGATCCAGTGAAGACTGAATGAAGAGCTTAGGCTTATAGACTAAAGGATTGAAGATTACTCTGAGAAGCTGAAGCTTGCAAGAAGAGAAGACCAAGTTGAGACTGGTAGAGAGCTGAAGCTTGAAGACTAAGTTGATACTTAGGAAGAGGATTCAATTGAGATTGACTGAAGAGCTGAGGCTTGAGGGACAAAGGATAAGTTGATACCTACCTTGAAGTTTGGAAATCTTGAAGGAATCAAGTTGATACTTGTGGTTAAGAGTGAAGCCTGAAGGTGGAACTGATTAAGGAGCTGAAGCTCTGAAGAGAGAGAATAAGTTGAAACTTATGTTGAAGGGTTGAAACCTGGAAAAGCAAATTGATATTTGTTAAGAGTGATGGAAGTCTGAAGAATGAGTTGATGTTAGAAGAGCTGAAGCTTGGAATTGAGAGAGGAGTTGATCTGCTTTCTTGTCTGTTTTTCTGTATTGATGTGCCTTGTTTGACTTGCTTGATGCATTAGAATAAGTCCATATCTAGACTAGGTAGAATCTAGGAGCATGATTACACTAGAGGTTGAGTTGCTCCCTCTGCTTGTACTGTTACTGTATGGCTTTGCTTGCGGGTATTCGGTAGAGCCCAGCTCCCTTGCCCATGTGGTTTGGTTGCTTGATAGCATGATTTTATTTCATCTGTATGACTGCAGTTTACTGTATATTGCTTGATAGCATGTTTTATTTCGGTATGATTATTCATTCTGGCTTGAGGTTGAGATGAGCTTGTGGAGGCTGATGCCCCACACACATTTCCTCCCTCACTTGCATTGCATGCATTTTACAGTCGTTTACTGTTTACTGTTTAAGCTGATGCTTTATCTGTTTTCGTGTATCATTGACATGATCCCTTAGGACTCTCATTTCCTTTGATAAGGAATTGATGATAGAACTTTAGGTTGAAACCTATGCATGATAACTTCTAGGAGTTCCATGTTCAAACCTCAACCATAGGATGAATCCTTGGCATGATGACAGTAGGACTTGATAGTCTCCCTCCTAGCTGAGCCTGTTCTCTTCTCATCTCAAAACAGCTTAAGATACAGTAATCATGAATGATTTCTTTCGTACGTTACGAGCCTTAAGCTATCTGGGAAAGGATTGTGGGAGAGTTTCTTTTCCACGGTCTGGATGTTTAGTATGGTACCCTTTGGGTGACATGCGACGCGTTCACTCTCAGGTCATAGTCTCTAGTGCGATTGAGATTGCAAACACAATAAAAAACACTTCTTCTGTAAAAGATAGAAAATAATGCGTAGTGTCCCGAACTACGTAAGCTCTGATCTCTCATACCTGTTGAGAGTACGTAGGCACAATACTGATGTATTGGCGAGCTACCTTCCCCATAACCCGTCGTAGGTCGAACTACGTTGACTCTGATTTCTCGTTCTCTGATGAGAATACGTAGGCATAAAGTGCGATGCTTTGCCGAGTCATTTTCTTTTCTGTTTAAGCCAGCCTTGATAGGTAGATAGTAAAACCAACCCGTCCAGTAAACACAACAAGCGTGGATCCCGTCGAGTACGACGGACGTGAGGGGTGCTAATACCTTCCCCTTGCGTAACCGACTCCCGAACCCAGACAATGGTTGCGACGACCTTGTCTTACCCTTTTTCATCAGGTTTTTCCGATCGTTTCCTTTCCCGCTCCGAGGGATAAATAACGAAAGGTGGCGACTCTTCTATTCTGCCGGCACCTTATTTTCGCGAAAGCGACAGGGCAAGGTACTGGAGATTCCCCACAAGCAAGACAAGTTTGGTTTAGGGTACAGCCCGTCATTTTCTTCGTCCTCGCAGAGTGTGTCACGCTATAAAGGACCTGTGCAGTTCACTAAGGGGGGAGTTATCTTCGAAAGGATCAATGTTGTGTCAGGCGAAGAGGGAGACAGTGATTGTGATATGGATGCCTGGATCAAGCCGTGTACTCCAGGACAGAGCCTGCGCAACTGGTCCATTAAAGAGTTCGTTCAAGTGACGACAGAACAACAATGCTTTGTTTTTCCAATTATTGTACTACCCTATGTTCTACCCGGAGCATAGCGGTATTTTATGTCAGGGCCTTATTTTTTATGTATGAACATTGCTTTATCAATTAATCAAAGGGCGTTTTCTCATTCAAATGTTGTGATCTTTGTCTTTCTTATTTTTATTTTTCACAATAAAATGGCAATGTGGTTTGTACTTGTTTGCATATCGTTTGAAACATTTAACCATTTTTATTGCAGGATTCCTATTGCAGATGACACCGATTCAGAACCTCCTATGACTTGCTTCGACTTCGATCAACCGATATATCAAGCTGAAGAAGAGAGTGATGAGGATGAAGACCTGCCTGAAGAGCTAGCTAGACTCTTGAAACAGGAAGAGAAGATCATTCTCCCTCATCAGGAGGAAATTGAGGTTATCAATCTGGGTTCCGAAGAAGTTGTCAGAAATGTTCGGATAGGGGTTGCGCTACAGAGTGACGTCAAGCAAAGACTGATTGAGATGCTTTGAGAGTATAATGACATCTTTGCTTGGTCGTATGAAGATATGCCCAGGCTTGACATCGACATAGTGGTTCATCGCTTGCCATTGCGTGAGGAATGTCTTCCGGTCAAGCAGAAGCTTAGAAGGACAAGACCAGATATGGCTGTAAAAATCAAAGAAGAAGTCCAGAAGCAGCTAGACGCTGGATTTTTAGCCGTAACAACTTACCCTCCGTGGGTCACCAACATCGTACCTGTACCTAAGAAGGACGGTAAGGTACGGATGTGTGTAGATTAAAGGGATTTAAGTAAGGCGAGCCAAAGGATGACTTCCCGCTCCCTCACATTGGCGTATTGGTTGACAATACTACTCAATACTCTGTATTTTCCTTCATGGATAGTTTTTCTGCTTATAATCAGATAAAGATGGAACCAGAAGATATGGAGAAGATGACGTTCATTACGATGTGGGGGACATTCTGTTACAAGGTAATGCCTTTTGGGTTGAAAAACGCAGGGGCAACCTACCAGCGTGCTATGGTCACTTTGTTTCATGATATGATTCATCATGAGATTGAGGTCTATGTTGATGACATGATAGCAAAGTCGCAAATACAGGAGAAGCATCTAGTCAACTTGTTGAAGCTGTTTGAAAGGCTCAGGAAGTTCAGATTAAGGTTGAATCCAAATAAGTGCACTTTTGGAGTTCGGTCCGGAAAGTTATTTGGGTTCAATGTCAGTGAAAAAGGAATTGAGGTTGATCCTGCAAAGATAAAAGCTATACAAGATATGCCAGCACCGAAAATAGAAAAGAAGGTTCGTGGTTTCCTGGGGAGATTGAACTACATTGCTCTGTTCATATCTCATCTCACGGCCACGTGTGAACCAATGTTTAAATTGCTAAAGAAAGATCAGGCGGTCATCTGGAATGAAAATTGTCAGTAAGCATTTGATAAGATAAAAGAATACTTGCAGGAGCCTCCGATTTTGATACCCCCAGTAGCTGGAAGGCCTTTAATCATATACTTAACGGTTCTTGAGAACAGTATGGGATGTGTTCTCGGTCAACATGACGAGTCTGGAAGAAAAGAGCATGCGATTTATTATCTGAGTAAAAAGTTCACAGATTGTGAGTCCCATTACTCAATGCTCGAGAAAACATGTTGTGCACTCGCTTGGGCTGCCAAACGTTTGAGACAATATATGCTTAATCATACAACCATGTTGTGAGTCCCGTTACTCAATGCTCGAGAAAACATGTTGTGCACTCGCTTGGGCTTCCAAACGTTTGAGACAATATATGCTTAATCATACAACCATGTTGATTTCGAAGATGGATCTGATGAAGTATGTCTTCGAGAAGCAAGCGCTCTCAGGAAGAATTGCCAGGTGGCAGATGGTATTGACAGAGTACGATATACAATATGTTTCCCAGAAAGCCATCAAGGGAAGTGTTCTGTCAGAATACCTTGCTGAGCAGCCAATCGAAGATTATCAACCAATGAAGTTTGAATTTCCTGATGAGGACATCATGTTCCTCAAAGCGAAAGACTGTGAAGAGTTGTTTCTCGACGAAGGTCCAGAGAAAGGTTCTCAATGGCAGATGATATTCGACGGCGCTGTCAACTCCAATGGTAGTGGGATCGGGGCAATTATTACAACTCCTCATGGTACTCATACCCCGTTCCTTGCCAGGTTGACATTCCCTTGCACTAATAATGAAGCTGAGTACGAAGCATGCATCATGGGTCTGGAAGAGGCTATTGATTTGAGAATCAAGAATTTGGATGTATATGGCGATTCAGCGCTAATGGTTAATCAAATCATGGGAGAGTGGGAAACTCATCAACCGAATCTAATTCCTTATAAAGATTATGCAAGGAGGTTGTTACCCTTCTTTGACAGGGTATAGTCTCACCATGTGCCGCGAGCAGAGAATCAAATGGCCGATGCTTTGGCAACGCTATCCTCGATGTATAAAGTGAATTTTTGGAATGATGCTCCCAGAATAGTCATTTCTCGCCTGGATATGCCCGCTTTCATATTCGACATTGAAGAGACTGCTGATGGCAAGCCATGATTTTATGATATACAGAACTTCCTCAAGAAGCAGGAGTATCTGCCAGGGGCTTCAGCTCAGGATAAGAAGATGCTGAGGAGGTTGTCTGGTAACTTTTATCTAAACCCGGATGGTGTGCTTTACAGAAGAAACCATGATTTGGTGTTGTTGAGATGCGTGGATGAAAAGGAAGCAACATTGCTTATGGAAGAGGTCCACGAGGGTACTTTCAGTACACATGCCGGCAGGCATACCATGTCTCGGAAATTGTTACGAGCAGGGTATTATTGTCTAACTATGGAGTCAGATTGTTTCAAATTTGCGAAGAAATGCCATAAATGCCAGATTTATGCAGACAAAATTCATGTACCTCCGTGCCCGTTGAATGTTATGGCACCCCCGTGGCCTTTCTCCATGTGGGCCATTGACATGATTGGCAAGATTGAGCCAACCGCATCCAACGGTCACCGTTTCATCTTGGTCGCCATTGATTACTTCACCAAATGGGTTGAACAGCCTTGTACGCCAATGTTACAAAGCAAGTTGTAGCCCGGTTCATAAAGAAGGACACCATCTGTAGATATGGAATACCCGAGCGAATCATTACTGACAATGGTTCGAATTTGAACAATAATATGATGAAGGAATTGTGCCAAAATTTCAAAATCGAGCATCACAACTCATCGCTCTATCGTCCAAAGATGAATGGCGTTGTTGAAGCGGCCAACAAGAATATTAAGAAAATAGTGCAAAAGATGGTTGTCACTTACAAGGATTGGCATGAGATGTTGCCCTTTTCTTTTCACGGTTATTGTACTACGATACACACATCAACCGGGGCAACTCCTTTCTTGCTGGTATATGGTATGGAAGCTATCCTACCATTGGAGGTTGAGATTCCTTCTTTAAGATTTATGGTCGACGTTAAGCTTGATGAGACAGAATGGATAAAGAACATATTGAATCAGCTTAGCCTATTGAATGAGAAGAGGCTAGCGTCTATCACATACGGTCGGTTGTATCAGAGCCAGATGAAGAAAGCTTTCGACAAGAAGGTGTGCCCTCGAAGCTTTCAGACGGGCGATCTTGTGCTGAAAAAGATTCTCCCACCACAATCAGATCACAGGGGCAAATGGACTCCCAACTATGAAGGTCCATACGTCGTTCGAAAGGTCTTCTTCGGAGGAGCCTTGTTGTTATCCACCATGGATGGTGAGGATTTCACATCCCCTGTGAACACAGACGCAGTTAAAAAATACTTTGCTTAAAGAGACCCGCTGGACACAAAAAGAAAAGTCCAGGCAAAAATGGGGCATCCCGGCGAAGCATAAAAAAGAGAATGGGTTCGGGCAAAAATTAGGGATAAAAATGAAAAGATGTAAACCCGCAAAGTCGAAAACCTGAAAAGGCGACTTTGGAAAAAATGGGTATCTCGGTGAATCGAAAACCCGAAAGGGCGGTTCAGGCAAAAGTTAGGGATTGAAAAGAAAATGACTGCGGTCTGCGTTAGAACTTCATTGCTTAGTGGATTGGTAGAACCTGAGGGCCGTTTATCCGAATCAATCTCTTCTGAAGACGAAGCGTCGGGAAAGCATCAGGGCCAGGCGAGTCATAGAGGGATCAGCTCATGGTGTTTGTCTATGCCACATTGCCAACATTTTTGTACACTTTTGTATATTTCTGTGCATATTTGTATTTCTTTTGCGCAGCTTCCTCTTTTCAGGGGTTGCATCTGTTGTAAAACTTTGCCTATTTACAGGCCATTTATCAATAAACATATATTATTCAGTATCTCGTTTGTTTTGTTTTAACTTTTATTGTTTTGTTTGTGAAAAATACCCAATGTTTTGATAAACTTGCACTTACATAAACTTGCAGGCCTTGGCCAATAATTGTTAAAACTTTGAATTAATTGAACAACGTCACGAATGATGACTGAGATAGTTTCGTTTGCGTAGGATATCTTGTCCGTTTGTTTAGTCTTGTAGGGTTGTTACCCTTGGGGCAAAGAGGTATGGATGAAGTTCGTCTTATCTCCAGCCAGAGTCTATTTCCCCAGTAGCTGAAGTTTGCATCTCTATCCCTAGTGGAGTTTATATGCAGTTTGAGTGAGCAGGTAGTGTGTACGCTTTCCTTCAGCAGTTGGTGCACATTCAATCCCTGCAAAGCACATGTCCGGATGCACTCCCCATTGAGTTGTGATTGGATTTTCTTCCCACTGAGTAATTTGCAGCCTGGTTAGGTTTGTACCTCAGCGGAGCAATCCCCAGCAAGTGGGAAGAGGGTGATTTCCCCAGCAGGATAGAGGAATTTTGTTACTTCAGTATTTTTATTTGCAGAAGGTCAGTGAGGGCCCGTTTCTCGGCATAAGTCCAATTGTTATTGGCATGAGTAGGTTGTTTCCCCCAGCAGGGTGGTTTCTGTATCACTAACATTTATTTGGCTGATTCAGTTCCGTTGCATCTGCATGCGTGCATAACATCTACCCAAATGCGTAGCATTTCTATCTCATATGGAGCATTACACCATTTTCAAACATGTGCATGTGAAACATGAGCCAGGTTGTTATCTCTTTGTTTCAGGTGTATCTTCGGAGGTTTGATCTTTTCCCTTGGTATCCAGACCCCGGCTCATGTTATTCCCCAGCAGTATCTTCGGATCTCAGCGGGTTATGATAAGTATTTATGATGAATTCTTTAGTCCGTCGAGTTTCCAAACTCCGGTCCATTCCTAGTTGATGGGGTTTTCCTTTTTCCGTTGAGTATCCAGACTCTGGTAAAGATGGTTGTGGTATCAAGACCACGGTGATTGATATTATTGTGCTTTTTTCCGTTGAGTGTCCAGACTCCGGTGAAGACAGTGTGGTGTTCAGATTTTGATAGGTATATTTGTGATATTTTCCCTTCGTCCGTTGAATATACAGACTCCGGTCAATGTCGTTGAGTATCCAGACTCTGGAAAATTTCCAATGTGTGATGTATTTCTTAGCCTTGTATGGTATCCAGACCATGGCAGTTCGTGATGTGGTTCATTCTGTTCATTGAGTATCCAGACTCCGACAACTTGAAACGGTATTCTTAAAACTCCAGTGGTATCCAGACCCTAATGGGTGTTTCTTCGTCCGTTGAGTATCCAGGATCCGGTCATTCTTTGTTGAGCGTCCAGGCTCCGGTCAATCTTCGTTGAGCGTCCAGGCTCCGGTTTATTTTCGTTGAGCATTCAGGCTCCGATTTATTACGTTGAGTATCCATACTCCGACAAATTTCCAATATGTGGTAATTTCTCTTGTGCGTTGAGTATCCAGACTCCGACAATTTTTCCGTGATTCCAATTTCGTTGAGTATCCAGGCTCCGATAAATTTCCAGTTTATGGTGTACTTCTTGGTCCGTTGAGCATCCAGGCTCTGGTCAATTTTACGTTGAGCATCCAGGCTCCGACTTCTCTGTTGAGTATCCAAACTCCGTTGAATTTGCAAATGGTATATTCTTTTGTTCGTTGAGTATCCAGACTCCGACTAATTTCCATGTTATGTTAACTTCTTTGTCCGTTGAGTATCCAGGCTCCGGTCACTTACGTTGAGTATCCAGGCTCCGGTTTGTTACGTTGAGCATCCAGGCTCCAGTCCCTATGTTGAGTGTTCAGACATCGGAAAGTGTTGCCTCATTTTGTTCGTTGAATATCCAGGTTCCGGCAATTTGAAATATTCCCGTTTTTATAGCTTTCCCCAAGTAGAGTTACTCGTTAAGTATCTCTTTTCCCCAGTGGAGTATATTTGTAATCAAAGCAGTTATCTCCGGAGATTCTTGTTTGCAGTTTTATTTTCTACAGTTGGTAAATTTCCGGGTTCTTTGGTATTCAATCGTCTTTTACCTTGATGGTGTGAAAGTCGTTCACTTTTCACTCATTCAGGTTCAATTCGTTTGAATAGGGGCAGCTGTTGCACCCCAAAATTTGACCAACCTTTTCTTAACTTGTGCATAACAAGATGAGGATGCCCAGAGTGTTGAGCTCAAGCAAGGGGTTTTACTCAAGCATGAATGGTAATCAAGTCATCAAGAAGTGGTCAAAATTTTGTGAAAGAATTGATGGGTGTATGTGGGTCAGCTCCTAACTTGGAGGCCAGTTGAAGATCATCAGAGGATTGTGAATTCATAATTATGGATATGGGGTGTTAATAAATCTCATTGAGTGCTTTGAGAGCCATGTTGGAGTTTGTTCAAGTTGTTGTGTCATGTGGAAGAAGCCACAGTCAAAGGTGTTGCATCTAGGGTTTTCATCTGGTCAACCCTCAGTCAACTGTGAAATCAAAGGAGATTAAGACTCAATTCTAAGTCTTTGTGATCATGGAATGTTGTGTTGAGATGCCTAATGTATCATTTCAAGATCAAATCAAGAAGAATCAAGAGTGTGAGAAGTTACTAAATTAGGGTTCTTAGTGTAAAATCCCCTATTTAGTGCCCAACTTCAAGACAACCTATTTCAAGATACAAGTCTCATCTCATCTTAACCCCAACATGAAAATTGTAGATCATGTTTCTAGCTTTCTTTTGAGTACTAGAAGTCATTCATCTGATTTCTAGAACTTAAGTTATGATGCTGGCAAGTTATAGGTCCTCAGATGAATGTGATTTTGGTCAACAAAAGTCAACCAACTTCAAGCCACTTTAAGACCTACCATGTATTGTTTTGACCTTGCCTTACCTGATCCCTGTTGAAACATTGTGTTTCATTTATTTATTTGCCCTAGCCACGTGTTTGTTTGTAGAGCTCTTGATGTGCTTACTTGTTTGATCCAACGAACCACAATGCGTCTCACCATGCACGCATGTTGACCATGTCTCACCTGATCTGTTCTAAGTTCAGCGCTTTGTGTGGACTGGGCTTGGACTGCTTTTCACACCCCCTTTGCTTGAGGCCCACTATTTTATGCATGTTTCAACTGCTATTCAGACCAATGTTTTATTATTTTCTTTTTTTTATTTTTGTTGTATTTCTGTTTGCATTTTAAATCAAATAAAATACTTCTAATGATCCAAAAGTTCCACAAAAATCGTTTCTGGACACTTTGAGATGTCTATTATTTTTAGAAAATTTTTATTTTATTTTTTGATTTTATTTTGAATTAAAATGGGATTATTGGATTGGAAGTGTTTTAATTGATCTTTTTCTTGACTTGTTTTAGTTCTTATTTTTTTTCTCCTCATTCTTTTTGATCCAATGACTGAAAATTGATCCTCATATCCATGATGAGTTGATGAATCTTTTAGGACCATTTTTCCCCTGTTGGTTGACTTTTGGGTTGACTTTTGTTGCATTTCATTTGATCCTCGATAATCCTGATTCACAATGGAACACCCTTGTGAATCAATTTCTTTGGTGGTGTTGTGAATTGATTTTGATTGTGATTTCTTGGCCTTTGTTTGCCAACATGTTTAGGTGCTTTGTACATTTTATTTGATCATTTTTGAACCATTTTCCTAATTTTGAGGTAACTTGCAAGTCAAGTTACCTCCAAGGGAGGTTCATACACACACATTGACCTAGTTTGCCTTGGAGATGACATTTTTGGATCCATTGAGCCCTCAATGCCTTTTGATTCATGTTGCTAACATGTTAAGGATGATGCTTGCTCATTTTTAGGTCATAAGATTTTGTTTTGCTTGCTCATTTGGTTGTTTCCTTTTGAGCTTTTGATTAGAGTTTCTAAGTGATGCATGCTTGCTTCTTTGGTGTGTATGCTTGCATTTTCCTTTGATTGTGTTTTCTTTTTCTTTTGAGCTCTCTTCTCTCATATCCCATTCTGTCCCATGACCTTGGGGTCTCATTTAAGGTGTCTTGGTCCCTTCTTTGGAGGGATTTGAAGCATACCTAAAGTGATGAATCCTTGAGGACTTTCCTTGTGTTCTTTATGCTTCTTTGCTTTTGGTTGGTGATGCTTATGGTTGAGTGCATATTATGAGGTCCTTCTTGTCCTCATATAGCCTCCCATCCTCACTTTTTTTTAGATTCTTTTCATTTCATTTGGTTTGGCTTTTGGCACTTGTGGTTGATGTTGTTTGACTTAGGTCATTTCATCCCATTTTTGGTGCAATTTTGTGTGGCTTTTTCTTTGTTGTTTGCTATCATCTTGTGCATTTCTTTCTCTCTTCTTTTCTTGCATTCCCATATGCATGCTTGGTTGAGATGAGCTTATGGAGGCTACTTCCCCACACTATTTTCCTCCCACTTTCATTCTACTTGTGCATCTTATGTTTGGATGTTTACATTTGCATGTTCTTTCTTCTTCTTCTTCTTCTTTTGCTCTTCTTTGCCATGCTCCCCATAAGTTCTCTAACCTTTTGAGGTTATGATAGACATTAGGTGCTTAACCATGCATGATAAAATTAGGTAGTTCCCTTTTGTATCCCAACTCTAAGTCCACTTTGCATGACAACTTTTAGGATTGATTAGTCTACCATTAGTGGTCCTTTCTTCTCTTCTCATCTTCAAACACTCATAAAACACCTAATAAAGAATGACAAGTGTTGTACGCTATGAGCCTTAAGCTACTTGAGAAATGGTGATTGGGGGGCTTCCTCTCAATGACCTAGAGTGTTTAGTGTACACCCTTTGGGTGATATACGACGCATTCGCTCTTAGGTCATAGTCTCTAGTGCGACATGGGTTACAAATCAAACTCAAAACACTTCTTCTCTAAAAAACACAAAAACACTTCAAACCTTTTTCACCCTTTGGGGTTCTTAATTAGGAAAATATTTTTAGATAAAAGAGTGTTGTTAACTTTTAGTTCTACCGCAAACGGTAACGCCTAAGTCTCCAATGGTCGAGCTGCATACACCAACTGCTAGAACTACTTGTTAACTCTACTCGGGCCTAAAAAATTTTGACCCAACCTGTCGTCTTTTTAGCCCGAACTACGTTTGCTCTGATCTTTCATACCAGATGAATGTACGTAGGCACAAGACGTGACGTCTTGGCGAGCAACCTTCCCCCCTTTCGCCCGTAGTTAGTCGAATTACGTTGACTCTAACTTTCCCATTGCACGAGGGAATACGTAGGCACAGAACGGTGATGCTCTGCCGAGTCTCCTTTCTTTTTCTTTTGTCCCTTGACCTTTAGCGTAGATAGATTGATCACCTTTTTAGATAGACAATAATGCGTGGATCCCGTCGAGTACGACGGACGTGAGGGGTGCTCATACCTTCCCCTTGCGTAACCGACTCCCAAATCAACACTTGGTTGCGATGACCTTGTCTTTTCCCTTTTCGTCAGGTTTTTCTGATCGTTTCCTTTCCCTCTCTTTGGGATAAATAACGAAGGTGGTGACTCTTCTATTTTCCGCCGGGTGTTTTTCGCAGTTGCAACAAACATCTCGCTTTGTAGAAAGACGGCTGGATTAATTTCTCAATTTAGTAGCATGTCAGGGTCAGGTGGGTGTACAAACTAGATACTTTGCCTTGGAATTTGTCCCTTATTTTTTCCGGGATCGCCCTTTCGGGTTTTCAATCCACCGGGACGCCCTTTTTTGCCTGAGCCGCCCTTTTGGGTTTTCGATTCAGCGGGCATGATAATTTTTTATTATTTTTATTTTTTTATTATTTTTTATTTTTTATTTTTTTTCCCTAGTTTTTGCCTAGACTGACTTTTAGGGTTTTTAGTCCAGTGGGATTTCCATTTTTGCCTAAGTTGCCTTTTCAGGTTTTCGACTTAATGGCTTTATTATTATTCCTCTTTTTTAGGCATAGTATCTTTTGACGGAGTCTGTATTCACCGGATACAGTAAATTATCGCCATCCATAGTTGCAAGTTTTAGGGCACCCCCGGAGAATGCTCCTACCACAACATATGGTTCTTCATAGTTTGCTGTCCACTTGCCCCTGGTTTCATTATACATGGACATGATCCTTTTAAGCACCAAGTCGCCTTCTTGGAACGTCCGAGGTTGCACCTTCTTGTCGAAAGCCTTCTTCATACGTCTCTGATAGAGCTGACTATGACACAAAGCTGTCAAATGCTTTTCCTCAATAAGATTGAGCTCATCAAACCTTGTTTTTATCCATTATGCTTTCTCAAGTTGAGCCTTCATTAAAACTCTTAGTAAGGGAATTTCAACTTCTTTGGGAAGTACCGCTTCCATGCCATAAACTAATGAATAGGGTGTTGCCCCTGTGGAGGTTCTTACCGAAGTACGATATCCATGTAGCGCGAAAGATAGCATTTCGTGCCAATTTATATAAGTGACCACCATCTTCTGAATGATCTTTTTGATATTTTTGTTAGCAACTTCAACAGCTCCATTCATCTTGGGTCTGTAGGGTGTTGAATTGTGATGTTCGATCTTGAAACTAGCACACAACTCTTTCATCATCTTATTGTTGAGATTAGACCCATTATCAGTGATGATGCAATTAGGAACCCCATATCTGCATATAATGTTGTTCCTCAAGAAGCGAGCGACCACTTGCTTGGTAACTGTAGCGTATGATGCAACTTCGACCCATTTGGTGAAGTAGGCTATGGCAACTAGTATGAAACAGTGACCATTGGAAGCTTTCGGCTCAATCATCCCAATCATTTCTATGCCCCACATGGAAAAGGATCGTGCTGAAGATAAGACATTCAAAGGAGTAGGCGGCACGTGAACTTTATCAGCATATATTTGGCACTTATGACAAGTTCGGGTATGACGATAATCAGCCTCCAAGGTGAGCCAATAATAACCTGCTCTCAAGATCTTCTTTGCCATCGTATGTCCATTAGCATGGGTACCAAAGGATCCTTCGTGAATTTTCTTCAAAATTTGTTCAGCCTCATGTTTTTCGACACACCTGAGTAAAATGGTATCATGGTACGCTTGTACAAAATGTCACCATTAAGAAAAAAGTTAGATGCCAGTCTTCTCAAGGTTCTCTTTTCTATGCTCAAAGCACCTTCTGGGTATTCTTGTTTTTCTAGGTAGTGTTTGATGTCATGGAACCATGGCTTTTCATCTGACTCTTCAGCGGTAGTTAGGTAGTGGGCAGGGTCGTCAAAGCGCCTGAAATTAATGGATGGGTGATGGTTAGGCCATATTAGTTTATACATGGATGCTAGAGTTGCCAAGGCATCTGCCATTTGATTTTCTTCTCGAGGAACATGAGTGAAAGTGATGTCATCGAATTTGGGGAGTAGTTTTGCCACAAAACCTCGATATGGAATTAAATTGGCGTGTTTCGTGTCCCAATCGCCTCTAACTTGATGTATTACCAAGGTAGAATCTCCAAAAACATCGAGGGTCTTGATCCTCAAGTCAATGGCTTCTTCTAATCCCAGTATACAAGCTTCATACTTGGTCATATTGTTTGTGTAAGCAAAGCAGAGTTTGGCTGTAAATGGTAGGTGAAAGTTCTTGGGGGATGTAATTACTTCCCCAATTCCATGTCCATAAACATTCGAAGCACCATTGAACATAAGATTCCATCACTCCCCTGGTTCGGGTCCTTCATCTGGTCCGGGCTCTTCATAATCTCTTAAAGCCATGATATCTTCATCTGGAAAATTGAACTTCAAGGGTTGATAGTCATCCATCGGTTGATGATCAAGATGATCTTCTAGAACACTACCCTTGATGGCTTTTTGAGTAACATATTGGATGTCTTACTCAAATAGAAGCATTTCCCATCGAGCAATTCTGCCAGTGAGAACAGGTTTCTTAAAGATGTATTTAATGGGATCCATCTTGGAGATCAAATAAGTAGTTTGGGTCGACATGTACTGTCTGAGACGCCTAGAAGCCCATGCAAGTGCGTAACAAGTCTTCTCAAGTAAGGAATATCTTGTCTCGCAAATGTTGAACTTCTTGATGAGGTAATAGATGGCATGCTCTTTCTTACCAGTCTCGTCTTGTTGTCCCAAAACACAACCCATGGATTCATCGAGTACAGTCAGGTACATGATAAGAGGTCGTTCAGGAACAAGAGGTAGCAGGATTGGAGAATCTTGTAAATATTCTTTGACTTTATAGAATGCCTCTTGGCATTCGTCGTTCCACTCAATCGCTTAATCCTTTCTTAATAGTTTGAAAATCGGTTTGCAAGTGGTAATGAGATGAGAGATGAATCTGGTGATGTACTTCAGTCTCCCCAAAAAGCCACGAACCTCTTTTTCTGTTCTTAGTGTTGGCATATTTTGGATTGCTCGGACCTTATCAGGGTCCACTTCAATCCCTTTCTGACTCACAATGAAGCCTAACAATTTTCCAGATCATACCCCAAATGTACATTTGTTGGGGTTAAGTCTCAGTCTAAACTTTCTCAATCGGGCAAACAGCTTTTGCAAATTGATCAAGTGTTCCTCCTCAATTTGAGACTTGGCAATCATATCATTAACATATACTTCAATCTCTTTATGAATCATGTCATGGAAGAGTGTCACCATCGTACATGGATATGTTGCCCCAACATTCTTTACTCCGAAAGGCATCACTTTGTAGTAGAATGTGCCCCACGGTGTGATCAAGGTTATCTTCTCCATATCATCTAGGTCCATCTTGATCTAATTGTATCTAGAGAAACCATCCATAAAGAAAAACACTGAGAACTGAGTTATGTTGTTGACTAATACATCAATGTGAGGTAGTGGGAAATCGTCTTTAGGACTAGCTCGATTTAGAACACGGTAATCCACACACATACGGACCTTTCCATCTTTCTTTGGTACTGGCACGATGTTGGCAACCCATTGCGGATATTTTGCTACAGCTAGGAAACCAACATCAAATTGCTTTCGAACCTCTTCACGGATTTTGAGAGCCATATTAGAACGGGTCCTCCTCAACTTTTGTTTGACAGCAAAGCATCCTTATTTAAGTGGTAACTTGTGTACCACAATGTTAGTGTCCAACCCTGGCATGTCTTGATACGACCAGGCAAACACATCAGAGTACTCATGGAGAAGCTTTATCATCTTGTTCTTGACTGCAGCTTAAAGAGAAGCTCCTATCTTCACTTCTCTTTCATCTTCCTCGATACCCAGATTGATAACTTCGACTTCTTCTTGGTATGGTTGAATGACTTTCTGTTCTTGCTTGAGTAGCCTTTCCAGCTCGTCGGAGAGTTCACAATCTTCCTAGTCCTCCTCCTCAGCTTGGTAGATTGGGCAACAAAGTCATATAGGCCAATAGTAGAGTCGGTATCGAGGACCTCGGTGGTGTTTCTGCATGTTTATGATTTATGCAGTTTTTTAGGAAGTGTGTGTATGAAATATTGCCATATATTGTAGAGAAAAAAAAATGTGAAAGAAAATGAGCGAAATTGAATGCAAACTTTTATTCATTAATGATAAATAATGATTTAAAACATCGGGGTCCCATACATGATACCACTATGCCTTGGGCAGAACGTAGGGTTTTTGATAAAACTAAGAAAATCACGTTTGGTGTGGGAAGAACTGGGGAATTTCAATGGTCTTCCAATTGTGGAGCTCCTTTCCAGACCTTGCTTGACGGATCCAGCGTGAAGCGGCTTCATCATTGATACCCTGGTCTTCAGCAATCATCGCCACACGACGACCAAAGATGTGTCCTGCACTTGTGAATGTCTTTTCCACCGGAGGAATTTGCTTCTTATCATATGGAACCAACACTGAGCTAGAAATGGTTGATACCCTAGCCCAAACTTTTCAAACTTTTTATTCACTTCGACTAGCTTGCCCCACCTTTGGGTGTTTCTGCTTTCAATCAATTCTTTAGCCCTCTACCAAGATGTCATGGAGGACTCAGGTTGATCAGGGATCCACTATACTACCAGTGCGCTCACAACTTCCAATGACTGAAATGGTGTCCCTATGGTCTCCCCTTCAACGTCCATGTAGCAGAAGGATGTCAAGTGGCTCACCAAGATGTCTTCCTCTCCACCAATAACCATTATCCTTTCGTTGGTGATGAATTTCAATTTCTGGTGAAGAGTAGAAGTCACGGCGCCTGCATCGTGTATCCAGGGTCTTCCATGTAAGCAAGTATATCCAGGATGGATGTCCATTACCTGGAAAGTAATGGTAAATACGGTTGGGCCTATCTTGATGGGCAAATCCACCTCCCCAATAACAGCGCGTCTGGAACCATCAAAAGCTTTCACAATCAGAGTACTCGACTTCATTTTCAAGCCTTCTAGATGTAACCTCATCAGAGTAATCTTTGGGATCACATTCAAGGCTGAATCGGTATCTACCAAGACCTTCGACAGCACTATATCCACACATTTTATAGAGATGTGCAGAGCCTTGTTGTGGTTTTTCTTTTCCGCAGTCAGCTCATCATCATTGAAACCAAGAAAGTTCCCAATGGTAACATTTTCTATCACATCATTAAATTGAGCCATGGTGATATCTTTGGTGATATGGGTCACACTTAAAACCTTCAATAGAGAGGTCATGTGAGCCTTAGAGCTTAGTAACAATGATAACATGGATATCTTAGTCGGCGTTTGATTCAACTGATCGACCACCTTGTAGTCACTTTTCTTTAATATTTTCAAAAATTCCTCAGCCTTCTTTTGTGTAACGGCGGCCTTCGGTGATGACGAACCTTCTTGAGATTCCGTACATAGAAATGGGATCACAACGGGTGTCTTCTTTTTTGTGTCAACATTTTAAGGGGTGAACTCTCTTCCGCTCCTGGTCATTCCACCTGGTCCTATGATAGATGTTACATTTGGTTCAACAACATGTGAAGACTTTATTCTTGCCCCTGCTTAAAAGCTTTGGTCCCGTAGTTCCATGGGACTGCTTGATCGCTCTCAGAAGGGAATGGAGCAGGATAGTAAATTACAATAGGACAGGCCGAAACTCGCGCTGGAGGTGTATCATAAGGAACGTCATAGGGAATGTCGATTACAGACACCGACTTCACATTCTTATATTCACTAACTCTTTCAATTTGGATCACACCCTGATCTAGTAATTCTTGTAAACACTCTGATATATTCTCATCACTCTTATTATTTAGAGAGATTAGACCATATTTCTTCAGCTGTTCTCCTATAACTGCCATAAGAGTACGGATGTCTTCGACCCTTGTAATTAGTCTTCGCTCATTACCTTCCTCCACAACATGGACAGATAGGCCTCCATGTGTAGGCGCCTCCATGTGTAGGTATAGGATTGTTCCTTACGTTCGGTCCTCTAGGAGTAAGAGTCAAATCTTTGGAGTCTAATAGCTCTTGAACTCTATTTTGGAAGGCATAGAAATTTTCAATAGAATGTCCTGGTGCACATTTGTGAAACTCGTAGTGGGCGTTGGCATCGTACCCAGGAAAATACGGAAGGGTAGCAGAACACAAATCTCTCAAAGTCAAATGGCCTCTTTACAAGAGAAGAGGGAATATTTGACTGTAAGACATAGGCAAAGGATCCAGTTGCTTCCTCGGAGCTCTTGGACAAAACTGTTGCTGAGTTTGATTGTTGTATTATTAAGGCTACTGTGCAGGATCCTGTTGATGTTTATATTGCTGATAGCCTTGTTGAGCAGGTGGGTGATACAGAATTTGAGCAACTGCTGCTACCTGTTGATAAGGAATGTTCACAGGAACTTTCCCCCTTGTTCCCTTCATTACGGCATTTGCTTCACTTTCTTTCTTCTTCTAAAAGTTGAGATAATGCTTTTTGGACAGACCGGATACTCCGATACTAGCTTGAATCTTCCCTTCCTTCACGCCTTGTTCAAAACAATCCCCAATGACTACCAAATCAGCAAAATTCGGAGCCCCACTACTCACCAACCTATCAAAAATGGTTCCTTCAGCGTATTCACGAAAATTCCAGTCATTTCCCTTTCAGATAATGGTGGCTCTACTTGAGCAGCCAATTCTCTCTAGCGTTGCGCATATCCTCTGAAAAATTCATTGCTCTTCTAAGATAGGTGTTGCCATTGCATACGGTCTGGACTCATGTCCAAGTTAAACTTGTACTACTTCAAAAAGGCATTGGATAAGTCTCTTTATGACTGGATACAACTTCTTTCTAAGCTCATGTACCAATTCAAGGATGCTCCACTCAAACTGTCGTGAAAATAGTGAATTATCAACTTATCATTATGGATATAGGAGGTCATTTTTTGGAAGAACATCACGAAATAATGCTTTGGGCAACTGAGACTAGTGTGCTTCTCAAAGTTGGGTACTTTGAATTTTGGAGTGATCACCAAGTCTTGAACTAGGCACATATTAACAACATCGAGCACAGGCGCATCATGCACTTTCAAAGCTCGGACTTCCTTCTCAAAGGCATGAAAACTTTCCTTCATAGCATTAGTCAATGGAACCATTTGAGACTGAGTAGGAATTTTCACTTATGGAAGATCATCTGGCAGAAGATCATAAAGTGGATTGGTCGACACAGTAAAACCTGTCGAGGGATCAAGATTCTTCACCTTAGCTTGTTGAAAGTTATTTTATGACATGGCAACCACAACTTCTAACTTGTTTTATCTGACTGGCCTTTCAAGTTACTTATGCTCCTTTTATCTCTAATTGGACTTGCTTCACATGCTTTGCATCTACCACAAGTTCAGTATGAGTATCAGAAAATCAACTAGAGTGATTAACAGAGGATGGAATGAGTTTCGGCTGGGAGAATGATATGCAATGTAAATGATATCCAAATGCAAAGATATGTAAATGAATGCAATGTATATTTTAGGTTATTCCCAGATACAGGATCCTAGGAACAGATGGAGGATAAAGGCTAATTGCTTAAACACAAGGTTCTCACCATGAAGGATCTAGAGTTTAAAGGAACCCCAAAGTCACTGATTCATATGACTGCTCATAAGCCACGCCATGAACATGACGGTTAATGACTCCATCATATGAATCTCTTTTGGGTGAGTTCTTTGTATCGAACTACACAAGGAGAACTCCTTGGTGCCCCATATTACGCGATCATCGACATAGGGTTCTAAAAAAGGATTTCAGAGTCATGGAATTCCTTGACTGTTCATCGCGTATGTCAGTGATTGCCAGGAAAACGACTCCATCAAGAAAGTCTCTTCTGATTGAGATCTTCATATCAAACTACGCAAGGAGTAAACCGCGCTGCCCCATACTACGTGACCATCAATCCTAGTTCTTGGCCAAATGGTTTAAGGTTTTAAAAGGTCCTTAGAGTCATGGATTTTGATGAAAACGTTGGTCTTCCATGCCAAAAGTTTGACAGTCACTAACATTCTCATTAGAATCTACTCTAAGCGAGGTTCTCATATCGAACTACACGAGGAGAAATTCCCCGGTGCCCCATACTACTCAACCTCTCCTATCTTATGTGTTTACATTCTAGGCTCGGGTAGAAAGCCTTTCCCTCGAGGTTTTCAATCAAAGCTTCCATCTATAGTACCAAGTAACCACAAATATAATATGGAAAGCAATTAAAAGGAAATATAAGCAAGCGAGAAAGATAAACAAACACTCAAACATGCTAAAGAAACCTAGACTAGGCTTGACTTGCTAAGAAGTGAACTTTCCCCAGCAGAGTTGCCATCTGTCGTACCTCGAAAA